>JAHFWJ010000460.1:1264874-2529748 GCA_028555115.1 Himalopsyche japonica
ATAACGAACGCATATTCGAATAACGAACTAAAACTATCTTTCTAATCCACTTATCCTGTCTATGGTAAATTGATGATGGATTAACGAACAATTCAGATAGCGAATATAGTCTTGAAAAGTTGCAGAAACAAGATATATTGAGGCACATCTTATTCCAATCAAGACATATATTCTCGCGCGACATTTCGTTGATAAAATAAAAACTATCGAACCGACAGCCGTACGGAAAGTTGAAGATTTGTTCGAATAATCTTTGTTTCGAACGAAGTTTGTACATATTTTTTGAGGAAAGGATATATAGTACTGTTGAGTGAATTGTATAAGTAAACGTTGAAAGATGCAATAGAGATATTCAAGAAAGACATGCCGGTTGTTTGATGATCAAAACTGTTGAATAGATCTGAAGCGACGATTCCTTTATCATAGACTAGCTTCGAGTTAATCTAGCAACCCGGAGAAGGTAGACGTGACTGATAAATTCACCTCGCAGGCAAAGCTCTAATTCACCAGACGGGTCTTGTCGAAAAAAACTCAGGTAATAATAACAGCTGACGGGTCGGCGACGAGACAATGGTAAGGTTCCTCGCTCTCCCCCTAACTACCTTCAAGTCCCCTCCAAAAAGGAGCCCTGTTGCCACGCCCATCACCTAATCCTAGCCTACCAGAATCTACTATGTAGGGATTTTTTTATCAACACTAATAGCTCGTTTCCCCGGAGGGAAGAATTTTATTCAAAAGCGCTACTTCTAATGAAAACTCACTTTTTGGAACACAACATTTTTTGCAGTGGAATTTGGGAATAACTCTACAACTACCAAAAGCTTTCGACAGCGTTGTTGATGGTTTGAAGATGAAACGAAACCGTGTTGATTTTTTTATTCATGACATATCAATTCCAATGTCATTGTGTCAAGTATTTTTTTTATGATCCGAAATATATGAGTTAAAATTTTTTACAATGATAAACTTATACATTCGCCTATGATTCTTTACAACGGAGGTAGCCGATTTTTTTTGCTCCACGGACTTTTGAAAGCTCACAATTTAGAATCACGCAGACAAATTGAAATTACTTTCATATAAATAACTAATAAACCGTTCCTATTTTCGGTTTAATATAAATAACTTAAATAGTGCCACATGTAAACTTATTGTCATAGCCGCATTTTTTAGTTTCATTTTCAATTTTTGAAAAATGTAGTTTTATTGCAAGAAAGAAACAAAGCTAGGCCGTTAAAACAGGAGAGAAGATTTATTGGGTACCTTTTCTACACAGCTATATATAGATAAGCAAATGTTAGTTTAACCCTTTGCACTCCGTAAAAAAAACAAAAAAGCGTTGTAGCAACTCCGTAATTAATTTTAAGATTTTCGTAATATTCGAACGTCATTGAATCAAATGGACGCTTAACACGCTATAATTAATAAATAACATATTTTATCAATATTTCATGATTGCAAAGCTTTAATCTATCAAATAAAAAAAAAATATTTCAAAATATTATATTTTAAAAATAATATGTACTATTTAAAACATTTGAAAGTGTGACATTTTTTTAAATATTCCGCTGGGTGAAAGTTTGGTTTCCTCTCACAAGTTTCACAAAAGTCTGTGGTCTCTTTTTTTCTCCTGGAACCCTTCTGTAACATGTTACCCTGGAAAATACTATACCAGAGTTACCCAAACTTTACATAAGAAGTATTGTTTTCTGATCTAATGTGTAAGTTTGTAACTAAAAAATCTTGTAGTAACTCTTTTATTAATTTTAATATTTTCATAATATTCAAACGTCATTGAATCAAATGGGTGATATGCATGATATAATTAATATATCAGAGAGTGATATTTTAAAAAATATTGACTATTTAAAACATTTTAAAGTGTGATATTTTTTAAAACAATCCCCTGGGTGAAGACCAGGTTTCCTCTCACAAGTGTCGCAGAAGTGTGTGGTCTATTTTCTTCCTCCTGGAAAATTTCTGTCAGAGCATACTATACAGTCCTTTTGTTTTTTTTTGCGAAAATATGAAATGGCGTCCATTCAAGCGTTGTTCACCGTCACATGTAGAAAGACGCCCTGGTTTTGATTTAGGTGCACGAACATAACCAATTAAATTTATAAGTATAACCTCTCTAAATTTTCTATGGGATATTTGTTTTAGGTTTGCTTTGATAGTATACTCCTTGTACAATATATACGAGTTAACTATTGAGGTTTCTAAGCCCCAGAAAAATAGTTTTCTCCACCATTTCAACGTCTTTCGCGTGAAGCAATACGATGTCGCATATTGGTCAGCGACATCCACACCGCCCATATTTATATTGTAATCAAGAATAACATTTGGTTTATCTATGTCTTCCTGACTTACACCTTGAGGAATGGTTCTTGCTCGTCTCCCTGTTGACTTAGAAGCAGAAGTATGCTTTGTACTGAACATAGTGACAACCCTTTTGTCACGCCACGCTAATACTAATGAATTTCCTTTCCTGTAATTTCCTTGCAATTTTTGTCCAACAGCTAATTTTGGTACCCCATGGAGACCCATATCTATTATTACTTCGAGAAACGCTCGCAATTTCAATTTCATTCACATTTTTCCAACATTGCCAAATGGAAAATTTACCTGTTTTTTCGGACATAATTTTTGCCGCGTATGCATTGGTTTCCATCAATAACATCAAAAACAATTGAAAAAAAAAGAGGTGAAATACATGTTGATGGAACTTGTGACCCCGTATCATTTTGACCAACAGAAAAGTTTATAATGTGACGATAATTGTCATTTTCGGTGACATTCGACCATGATACTTCACTGGGTAAATGAAAATTATCAGCATTTTCCTCATCGTAACTCATAACTCTTCTTCTTCTTTTTCTTCTAGGAAACAATTCTTCATCAGAATCTATCTGAGTAGAGTAAAAGTTTTGACTTAGAAACTGCAGTATCAGCACAGTCTTCCAATGCATCGAATTCATTTTCAACTTGAGACATATATTCATCTTCGCTGCTTTCAAATTTTCAAAATTGATTGTGACAACTCTTTTTGTAATTCGGGGCATCTTTATTATTACACTATATATTACTAAGACTTATGAAGGAACACCAGCTGGCACCCGACCTCTCGGTCGCCCTCGACGGAGATGGGCGGATAACATTCAAAAGGATGTTGAGAGGTTGGGGATAGTCAGCTGGAGAGAAAGAGCGCTCGACAGAGATGCCTGGAGAGAGGTTGTACAGTCGGCCATGGACCTAAACGGCCCCTAGCGCCATTCTATAATAATAACTATCAATTACGAAAAACAAAGAAACACAATTAAATTTTTCAATCGAAAATATTACGAGACTAGCTACATATCACACACTATTGCTTTTACATCATAAGTTTTTTTTGTCTTTTTATCACATCTGACTCACATAACATAGCTTTGAATAATTATTTTTTGTAATTTATCAACATTACTAATAGTAAATGTTTACGGGAAGATAGACGCGGTACAACTGCAGACTGGGTATAGGTTACGAAGCTTGAATAATGGGAACAGATGTACACATAAAAATTGTCTTAGCAGGATTAACTCGGGCTCAACAACGTCGTTGTAATTGTTTTATTACTATTATAAAAATAAATTTTTCTTTTACCTAATGCCGCAGTCGGCCAAAACAAATCCTGTTAAATATCAATAAATGTTATGTGAAAGAAAAAAATGGCGGTAAAAACCCGTAATTTCGTTTTTAAAATGTGCCGTCAAATGTCGAGTCAGGCCTGAGATAGGAATTGGCGTAAGATATGCGATGTCGAGTCAGGCTCGACATAGGAGTTGTAGCGGTTAAGCATAGTTCTGACGATGGCGTGAGCCGAATAGCTATCAACTATATTTTTTAAAAATAATTTTGTAGACACGTTGATACGTTTAGAACATTTCCTTATGTAAAAATACATTTTCAATTAAAATATACTTGCGCAGTAACATTTATAAGAAATTAACACCGGGCAACAGCGCCACCTGCATGTATACAAATAAAAAATTTGTATATTGTCGTGAACGATAAGACGTGCACATAAATCATGCCAAATACATAATTAAGATAATAAGAAATATAGAAAGATTACAATTTAATTTCATATGTAAATATATTTTATTTGAAATGTACTTTCACTGTAACATTGATGAAGAATCAACTGTATCTGAATCAAGCCATCTTAAAACAAATAAGGATAAGATCAAAATACATTTTCACTGGAGAAAATATATTTTCACATGAAATGTGCTTTCGGTGTAAAGCTGATAAATAATCAACTGTAACCAGGTCAAACCTTAAAATACGTTTGCTTAGATAGAATAAAAAATATTTTCACTATAGTATAAACTTTAAGCGGGTCGAACCATAAAACAAGTTTGAATACTGACATCAGCTATCCATCATTTCTACGATGCATACATTGATTTTGTAACAAGCTCAGCCGAAGTCAACTGATAAACCGTCGACATAATAATCATTCTTATCGACAAACTCGACTTCGGACTCTGACCGCAAGATTTAGTCAATCCCACGACACGGACTAACCGGCCGTAATAAATATCACATGGAGTAAAACGAAGAGTAAAAAAAATAAGACCGAGTTAACTCGAATGTTAAAAATTAATGATCATGTCGGCCCCGTCCCTCGGGTAACCTTGTGCGGTGGGGCAAGTGCGTTGACCGGGTCCCGATCGGCCCCTCCGAGCCCTACCCTACGAGGGAATTTACTCTCAGGTACCAGAAAATTCGGAAGTCTTGGTCCTCTGAAGGTCTCTAATCCTTCACGGTGCACTGACCGTCCTGTGATGACTCACCACCGTGGAGGGCTTCAAATATTTAAACTTGACATGGCGAAAAATAGCAACGTATTTTAGTTGTACAATTTTTTTCATATAATTGACATCTATTTAAAAAACATGAACTAAATTACATTGCTATTTTTTCACCGTGATAATGGAGTTCTACCAAGTAAATGTCAATTCAATCAATCAATATATTTAAACTTGATTCAGCTGTGCGAAGTGGCTCCCGATCTACGGCTTTTAATTGGATTTTCAGTATAACACTCTCAATTCAATATTTTTACAAAATAAAGCGTATAAGCATCAAATAAATGCATAAATATTTGTATTTTACTCAAATCTATACAACCACGTTAGATACAACTACATCGAAGACTGTCATGTAAATATTATTTCACAGAACTTATCGGACTCTATTTCCATCGAATCCAAGTCACTTAAAACTTTTGTCATTATAAAATAGTTTAGTTAATTTATTTATAATTTAAGTAATAAAATAATACATCGGCTGAGAGACTGGTAAAATAAATATATAGTTTAACAAATTTAAACTTAAATTAATTCGGATATCAGTTTAGCTTACAGAATTAAAGTCATTAAAAAATATTGAAAGATGTAAATTATGAAGTAACAATATACATTCGTGTACCAGAATGACTGCCAGGCGATGTCAAAATTGAACCCCAGATGGCGAGTAACAGAACATGTGAAAGTATATACATATTGAAGGATCAAAAATTTCAATAAAAAGCGTTGAATAGTCAAGAATTTTTCACACAACTTAAAATATTCCGTCCCGTCAAGAATAGTTAATCTTGGAAATACTAAACTATTAACCGATATTCATTTCACAAAACTCAAATTATAACGATAAGCGTTCGCAGAAATATAAACACAATAACTTGAGAGAGGGTCGGTGATTATAAGCCAATCGTCTTAGTGTAAATTTGAAAATGTAATCCGGTTAAAGTTATATTAAATTGCTAAACTCATTGGGGGTAGTTATCGAGCAATTTATTTAGGGGAGTTCGAATCGTCAAGTCCCTATTCGAAACGCGCACCCAAGGGCAAAACTACCGTCTCCCCCAATATCAAAGCCGGGTACCGATCAATCAAAAGTGAATTTTGAAAAAATAAATATTATTGTATGCACTTTGTTCATTTACGTAACACTGTTTCATATTTACACTTCTAACAAAGTACTTTCTGCTTGTCATGCAGCACCAGGTCAGTCATATACAACATTTTAACAAAGTAAAATACACCACTAAAATGAAATTTAAAAAATATAAATATACACAACAGTTTGAACTATTCAAGATCCCCCGTTCGATATCATATCACATACAAAAGTTTATTGAAAAAAAACGATTGATCTTTGGTGACGGGACAAGCAATAAATAAAAATCAGATGTATGATAGCAAAATCATTGGTTTCCCGTAGATTAAGTATTGCTGGTTTAATTAAAATAATTAATCGCTATAAATGTAATACAAAAACTAAATTTCATTTCCATTTTAAAGAGGTTTTATCTAATCGTAACAAATGAGAATTCATTGCAATACATATCAGATATGAAGAAATGTCGTTTATCGTTTTAAAAAATATTTCCCAATACTACAAAACAGCAAATGAATTGCGACATTTGAAAGGATTTCAAAAACGGTTTTAGGCCCAGTAGGACTTTCTGTATCGCTTTAAGGCACACAAACCTTCCAATCTCGTGTGGAATCGTCTGTGTTTAAGACGGGCAAAAGTTGTTGTATATACTTCGGATAAACACTGTACAACAAATGTAACCGCATTGTGTAAATGTACATTATAAATAAAAACTGCAGAAATATTTAATTCAATCTTATTCAAATAACGTTTTATTTTGTAAAATAAAGGCAATTTAAAACAAAATATTATCGAAAAAACGCAAAGGATATAAACAATAAAGATAGATAATAATTTATCAAATCTATGCTAATAAATAAATCGCGATAAGTCGAAGACGACTTGAATTAACCGCCGTTAAAACAATAACAAGACTTTTGCGGGTGTTTTTTTTTTATAATCGTATGATTCGACCGCGGTTTCAAAACCTATTTTTTTCGTCGCGTCCATACAGTTACAATTAACGTTCATTCTACACTTAGTGCAGCACAAGTAAAACCGCACGGGTAGCGAAAATTGGATATCTTCAATCCGCACAAGCGTCTTCCGCTCGAAATGTAAGAAGATATTCATATCACTTAGTGAATAAAATTTTACTTGCGTCACAGGTATCGGTAATAGATGAATATGACTATAAAATCAAAATGTCATTCGACATATTTAGTCAAACGAAAAATTCTTATTAGTGGAGAAAGTATGTATTACGTATGTACAATGAATATTTGACGTCAGTTAGGAGTAGAGCTTACATATGTATCGTTTTGCAATATAAGCAACATCTTATAACAACACGATTATGTTGTATTAGCAATTGATTGGCTTGGCATTTAATTGGTAGAATTCCATTCTAACACGGTGAAAAAATAGCAATGTATTTTGAAGAACTAAAATAGATTGCTATTTTTTCACCGTGTTATATTAGTAAGTCACCTGCGATGTGCATTTGTGAATCGTAGAGCATACAATTTTATTGACTTCCTACGATGAAATTGTATTATATATTGTCAAAGAAAATTAAATAGCATTGAAAGTTAATAACGTTTGAATACAAAATGTAATATTGAAAAAATGTGCAGCAGTCAATCCGTTGATTTCAAGACAATCAAAAGTGATGAACATTAGGTGTTCAAAAACCGTCTCAGTCCTATAATATTATATCAGCATGTCGATTACATCCTTTTCATTCTCTGCTCACAATTAACCCCCATTCAATGCAAATACTTCGACGATCAAAGCAATGTTCACCGTTGCATATTGCATCATATGCATTCGTAATACCGATAGTATTAATTTGTTCTACTATGCACGCGGAAGAATGTCGATGCTGGATACATGTCTGGCGTAACCATACCTCCAATAGAATGTCTAAAGGATATTAAGTGCATAGTAAAGAGCATTTGTTCTCATGTGCGGCCATTAGAGAATTTGCTGAGGCCACCAACAGTTTCATAGTAAATATTGATATTTGAAAAAAATTGTCTAATTATTTTTTTACATTATTATTATTTTCACATTGATTGAATACAAGTGACCGGTCTTGCATTTAGTCGAGTCGTTGACCCCATATGAGCTACAAAATATAGTTTTTTGTAAATTTAGTTGCTATTTTTAAAACATTTTTAAACAAAAATTTGGGGCTGTGAGACATTTCCACCACCGATGTTTATAATGCGGCTATGATAAAAATTATGTTAAAGCTGCTGGTAATTATAGGAACTAAAAAGCAGTGTTGTAATATTAATAGCGTGTACCTTCCAGAAATTCAAAAACATTTCAGTCTAGTAATCCAACCAAAAATTAACTACACACACTTTCAGTGAATTAATTGTGATACGATTTCGTATCATATACCCTATGCAAAGTTACGACCACAGCACTGTTAAATAAGTCATAGCCCAAAATACATACACAAATTGTAAGTTGAGATAGTTTATTTCAAACGGTAGGTGCCAACTTTTCAATGAATGCATCGTAACAGAGCTGTTACGAATACGGTTACGAATCATGGCAATCAGCTAGAACATTGGGTTTTAAATTTTGAATGAGTGGGATTAAACATCAGATTACTTATTATTATAAGAGTTAAGTTGTTCAGATTGTTGACAAATTGAACTAATTTTACGTAATTATAGCAATGTATTTTAGTTCTAAAAATTTTGTAAAGCTAAAATATATTGCTATTTTTTTCACCGTGTTAATATATTTTCCTTTTCGTTTTTCTAAAATCTCAAATATTCGAAATATTAAAAAAATAAATATATATAGCCCCATTGATGGAGGAAATATGTGGTAACCATATGGTCTGAACAAGGAGCGGATAAAATTTAAAAATAATCGATGATGAATGGATACCTCCATGTTAAAATACAAGCTAGGAAAACATTAAAGAGAAAGTAATTTTACATTACTTGTAAGAATACCGCTAAGTCAAACGCATTTAACGACGTGGTGTCTCAAATTTCACATAACATAAATTTTGTCGAGTAAATATTTCAAATTTAAATACATACTCGAGAGCACACAATATATATATTCACACAGACAATAGAACATCAAGTCAGTGCCACACTACACTATTTGTTGCGGGGTAAACACTTTTTCTTATCAAAGAGGAAGGGAGGGACTTGCACAAAAGAATACCAAGAGACGAGCATACGTGCGTCGGATGAGACACACAACTCTCTCCGCCGTCAATATTTCGTTGTCGGCCATTTGATAATTACGGTCAACCCCTCTAGAACGCCGAGATAGGCACCGCACTACAAAAACCTGCTCTATAAGAGACTAGACACCCATACATAATTTGGGGGTTATATTGTATTTTTTTGAATTGCTAAATCAACATAAAGTAAAAACGCTGGTAACAAATATTTTTCTAACGCACATATTTATGTATATTAAGAAATAATAAAATTGACTTAAATTAAATATATTTAAAAAAAAAAAATGATGCTTTATCAGGAAGTTCAAACAGTTAGTTCCGTTAAAATCTTTTGGAAATAATCAGTCTGATAAAGACACCAAAAAAACTGCTTTCATTAAAAAGTTCAAAGCGAGAAAGCTTATTTAAAAATATGAAGAAGTATGATGATAATATTTCTTGTGTGAATAACATCAATACTGTGTGCTAACAGCAATACGTTCCAAGTGGTGATACAAATTTCTTTACTGTACGATTTAAATATTTAAGACGACGAACTGTCTGCGATCAGCGCGCTACTATTCGAGATAAAAAATGCAGTAGGAAGGAACACAAAGGATTTCGTATGGCATGCCTAACTGACTAGAAAGAAAAAAGGGAAGGTTTATTGAAGCTACTATCCTTGCCTTTCCACATTGGAGGACACCACTGGGTATTTAAGTGCGTTGAAGACAAGTTAAAGGTTTACCTTTATAAGAACAATCCTATCCGGGTACATATATTTTCGTAATATACTGTGGAAACGTAAGGAATTCGAATGCTTATTATTGATATTAATGGAAAACTGTAATGAATAACACAGTTATAAAAGTATTGAGAAATATTGTTTTGTGTAGAATATTCTGTAAATATTTGGAAATTCAGAGGTGAAAAAATAGTACTGTTAAAAAATTAGAATATGTAAATAAAAGCCCATCTCAGCTTCTTGTAATTAAATAAAAGATTAATAAACACGAATATTATTGTACATATAGGAAAAAGACTGGCAAACAAAGAACATCATGTAAGAATTAACTATTAAACTTGTCATTGATTTAAGATTTTGGCAGTAATGCGGTATTCCGTCAAATATATATTAGTTATAGGTGTTTTTTAAAAAACCGTGCCGATAAACGAATACACTTTTTTTATATATTGCATGAGAAAAAAACACAAAAAAAATTATTACTGTTTTCGATAAATATTCCATTTGATACAGATTTCGCGTTCCATAAATTTTGAAAAATATATCGCGTAAAACAAAACCCGAGAGGCAGCATTTTTCTTTCGAAAAAGATTTAACTTTTCTGTTAATCTCTCGAGACTTTTCAATATTTCAGAAAATTAAAATACGCAATTCGTGGTGCCAGCATAGTTAAAAATGTATCCAGTCACTGATGAAGAGCAAGAGTCGACAACCAATTTCATGGAAGAAACATTGTAAATTTTAATTACATATATTTAAAAAAAATCTACATCAATTATAGTATGTATTGTCGTGTGCATGGAGCGAAGATTGGCAGGTTAAAGCGCCACTTGGTGGGATATGTCATTCAATAAAATTGCACGTATAAAAAAATGACGATTCTGTTGGAGCTCATAATGGCAAAGCATTGGATTTATGTGTGATATTGAAATGCGATCGAACACAACACTTGCATTTTCTTAAACAAATAATAGTGACCGGGGTACTCGATACTATATTAGTACTGGGTCATTGTTACTAGGAAAGGGCTGTATGTAAGCAAAAAAGTAGTCAAAATTTATTGATTGAATTGGCATTTGTTTGTTAGAACGCCATTATAAAACGGTGAAAAAATATCGATTTATTTTAGTTCTACAAAAAAAGATTTATTTTGGATAGCTATTTCGGCTCACCCCGTCATCAGAACTAGCTAGCGTTAGTCAAAATTTAATTTTTAACGGACAATCGTTTTACTTGAGCTTGATGATAGTTCGAAATATGAATGTTTCCCAATTTGACAATAGAGTTATTTTTAACGGCAACATTGAAAAGAAAGACGTTCTGATGAAATTCTTTTTTATTGAATTGTCATCTTCGACTATATTTTTCGTTAGAATCGTACAAAGTTGTAACAATTCAAATTTGATATTGAAATTCCATCAAGCACCTTCAGTCGATATCATAAATTATATTTTTCGTTACAAGATTTACTAAACAAACCACATTTATTTCTTGATGCATGACTTGACATATTGTTCATATGTAGTCCTTCTTCACTGTGTGTTTTCAATGAAAAGTTGACAGCCCAGCCTGAAGTATTCCTATATGTATACCAGTCGATCTAGATTACCAACGCCTTGAACCACTTACGACTAGAATCGTACGGTTTAATTGTTAGACAATTGGTGTTGTAATGATATCATCCAAGTGGTAATAGCTACATGCATTAAAATTACAGTAATTTGGTACATTGTCACAGCGGATGAAGCCGCCCAACAATTGGCGCCCGTATAATTAAAAGTGTTGATTGTTTCATCATTATAAATCAGGGGTTTATGCGACTTGCACATAAAGATAACAATCAGGGGAAAAGAGATGAATAGATTTTATAAATTATTTTTTGTAAGAAAAAATAGCAAAACAATTCAAAGTGAATGCAAATATATAAGTGATTATACGACAGAACAGAGAAACTACGTTTAAAGTCATATTTTTCCTAATGAAAATAGGGTTTACCCAATCAAACAGAAAACTTGTAATCTATATTTTTTACGAAAGTTTTGAAACTAATGCTGAATGAATCACTGGAAAGTATTTCTTAAAATATATTTTCGAGCGTGGACTACATTTCATCGTAAAATATTGAGATTAAATAATATGAATTGGCCTTTACTTGGTAGAACTCCGTTGTAACACAATGCATTGTCATTTTTTCATCGTGAAATATTATGAAAATATGCTGGAATTAGATTCCACTAGAACCTTAGTAAAAATATTTTTTTACTTGAAATATACTACCGCTGTAATATAAAAATTGAATGTAATTGTATCTGTTAATTGTTAAACTGGTAATAATATGGAAGCACTCGGATACACTAACCCAAATTAACGAATGAACCCGAATCACTGGAAAATTTTAGGCAGCGTGTTCCAATTTTTTAAAAACTATAAATTCTGGTCAGAAAGACAATATACTACACGAAAATACATTTATAAATTGATGTTTTTTATTGCAATGCTATTGTTATGAAGATACTCCAATCACCGATAATCAATCGTAATTTATTACTTCTTAATTACTATGGTAAGTATGTTGAAAGTATTTATTAACATGATCAGATATGATGTCGATGGTGTTGAGATAAAGGCAACATCTAACTTACTTTTGATTGTACGCGTATAAAAAGTGAAACGATAAAACCGGTCGTGAATATTGTCACTTGGTATTCATTGCAAGTTGAATGCGGTTGCGTAAGTTAGGCCAATAACTTGCGTTATACACAAGCGAAGAAGATTCCAATGCTTCTTAAAGTTTCCCATGCGTGAAATGCGACTACAAATACACAGGTAAAACTATACAATCTTACATCACAATTAATGGAATTCAACATTAATTTATTTTAGATCATCGTTAAGTGTAAAACAATATTTTAACCAACGTCGTTTATTTCAGGTGTGTTTTAGGAATTCCCGTATCACCAAGAAAAGTTTCATACATTGATTGGTCAGTAGATTAGTTGACAGTTAGTCATGACCTATCATTCTCTCCTTATTTTCTACTGGAAAAAAGATTCATTTTTGTCGAGCGAAAAGTTTATACCAGTGAAATTTTTTTGTTTAGTATTTGTCACTCACGACCCGGGATTCGCAATTCGGCATCTTCGACAAGTATAATACTAAAACCCAGTACATATTTTAATTGTCAATTGCAAGTTTTAAAATGTCCATGACAAAAAACATTTAAAGACTAATATAATTAATTGATCAGTTAAATATTAACATCTAGAAATAAAACACTTTTATTTAAAATATCTCTGGAGTACGACGAAAAGTTACACAGTCACTGAATGGGGAATTAATTCCAGCAGAAGCCAATTGGCATGCAAGTCACGGGGGCAGCGAGTGGACCGAGTTCAAACGAGAAACGAGCGAGGCGAGTCTAGGAGGAAGTGGCAAAGAAAGGCGAGTGGGCGACAGGCTTCGCGGAACGCCGGCAAAGAAAGACGGACCTCCATGTTGGGACACACGTTTCATGTCGAACTTAATATAATAGCATCCTGTTGTTTAACAAAGTTTTTGCGACTGTTATTTAAATAAAACCATCCGTTCAGAATTTGACAATCTTGCTATTCGAGTCGATATATTATAGGACCATTTTAAAGAAGAATATATGATACGGTCTTGATTTGTAGCCATTTGAAAAGCTTTTGTAAATTTTGTAGAATAAATTGCTGGTCAATGATGATCATAACTTACTACATTTAAAATTCTTAATAACCAAAGCTTGTTAAGCAAGAAATTTAATATTTTCTATTTGTAACCTTTTTACGACTAATAGTCATATATAATAAGGTTTTGGTTAGGTTCAATGAAAAATGATTATCTGCGAAATGCTTTTACGACGACAGCTTCCTTTTGAAAAATTTGAATTCTTGAATTTTGTAAATTTCAACGTCTTTTCACAATTAGATAATGAAATTCCATCAAGCACGTTCGATATCATTACTCATACTTTTGACACTTGACGGATTTTGGTTAATATCAAGGTAGAGAAAACAAAGTTGGAAAGTGAAATAAGCGATATGTAAAGGAAAACTTAATTCAAACTATTCCAATCAAACAAAGTTTACAAAAGCCACCTTACCCGGCACTAAGTGAAATATGATGGCAGTTGTAGTTATATTAAAATCACTGAGTTGGATACATCTGGAACAAATAAATATTTACTGGTCAAACAACTTTAGCATTCAAGTTATACGCAAAATTAGCCCTTGAGTCTATCACACGATTAAAATTCAAATGGAGGTTATTTACCTTAAAGTAATACCGGCAAGAAAAAAAAAATTACCGAAGCAGCGAATTTTCGGCCGACCGCTAAATCACAACACGGCTCGGATTTAAAGGCTTTTAATTGCGAATCCGCAGGTAACCTGCTGTGTCCCCCAGTTTAATTACTACGCCCAAAACACGCACAATATGTTAATTAATATAAAATTTATACCTGAATTTAGTGGGCTGAGATTTATGATTCATCCGCGAATTACCGAAGACGTCGTTAAAAACGATCATGAACCAGTTACACACCAATTACTGCCGGACGCGAGCGCCTATCTTCGAAAATAAATCTGGCAGGGAATACCCGTCACACGTGGTGGTCCATCAGGTCTTCAACTCCCATGGATAACGAGTCACTTAGTACGGATGGGAGATGTAAAGCATGAGATATTTTACGAGTGGTGCTCCATCACCAGTTATCAGGACGGTTCGCCTCGATTACTACATTTCGAGTTGTAATTCGGGCGATAAATATCACTACAAGTTAATTTATTATTTATATAACCGGTACCATGATTTGCTGCCAAGCAATTCGATATACATCATGTTAAGTTCCTACAAGGTTTCATTCGTGTTTCATAACATTTACATGATATCTTGTAAGATTTATTTATACAAAGGACGAAAATTGCGCACATTGGAAATATTCCTTTAGATTACACTAAAAAAAGAACATAACTTAATTGTTATAAAACCAATTTAATGTGCACTATTTTCTAAATAACTGAGTACTTGCACTATCATCCATATATAATATGTCTAGATACAACTGTACCTTTTCGTACTGTGTACTAAAAATTACGAGTGCCAAATGTAAATAACATAAGCAACTTCAATAGAAGAAAAATGTTCACAATAGAAATCAACAAAATTTGCGTCAAAAATGTTACCGTCAATTTTCGTATTTCGTTAATAATAGTTAAATTTTATGTATCGATTGGGAGAGCTTGACAAAATTTGAATATTTTCAAATTATGTAAATTTCCATTGGTTTGGGGTGTCAGTCACTATTGTATTCTTGTAATTCTTTGGCATTTTTAAAATGCAATTCTGCCAAGTAAATTTCAATGTAATAAATGAATTACATTCGACCTGAATAGGGTATTAATAAGATTCAACTAGCGTTATGTATGATATTCTATTTACATTCAATGTTTGTATTTTAAGATTTTTGAAAAATAAAATTGGAATCGAGCTAATATCGCAAATTCCGTAGTCGCGGGGAATGCAGATCTGAGCCTTCTCAAAACAGAAAACAGGAATAGGGCCCTCCACTTGCCTTCTCAGTCAGAAATGAAACAAGAGGCGGTTGAAATTGAAATGACATTCTTACGGACGGCTGTGGATTTATTCGCGATATTCGAACGAGTTCCACTTTTGTCGCTTTATTTCCCTCAATGCCTTCAGATTCGCTTTCAATATTAGCATTCCAGCTCAACACTGAATCCAGTACTTCATGTTCAGTGTGCATTATACATATATTATACATGTACTACAGAAAAAGAAAAAGTAGATGCATAAACACTACTACAATTTAAGGTTTCAAAAATTAGCGGTAGAAATAACCATTTCTTCATACATACACTATTATTGTCATATTGAACGATTTGAGCACATGGGGCTTATTTATAATGATCATTTCATTTGGGCTAGTATGTTTCACAGAAAACTATGTGTTCATTTCACCTTTGGAATATTATAAAAACGACAGTTTTGGTGAACCTAGGGGATGCGTGCGTGATAAATTTAGCTTGCAAAGGAACGTGACTCTACCTGTGTGTGCATATTACTAAAAGTGGCGAGATACATTTGAGATGTAATAAATCAAACATTTATTATTAAATGTAGTACAAAAGCAAAATCATAATTGACGACTAGCTAACCGTTGTTTTTATAAAGTGAGTTCATTTGTACAACCAACTATTTTCATATTTTCACAACTCCTATTGAACGAACTGGTCGAATCCTGCATCTAGGTATGCTCATTACACGACATTATTAGGAATAAGTTTGTCATTTTGGTGCGAGGTGCAAATATATATTTAACAAATTTAAATACCCCACATAAACTGATTTCATTTCTGCAAGCACACGAATACGAAAATAATTTAAATATCTAAAATTGTTATGCAAATTGATTTGAACGATTTTTTTCGCGTTATCACAATTGTAAATATTCAATTTAAAAAAAGCTTAACAATGCTATTGTAGCGTGAAATACACAGTTAGGTTTACATTCCCCATTTGCAAAACCAAATTAGCAAAAAATATTCCATTTCTTGCTTAAAACAGCAATCGAAAATATTCATGGTTAAATTATGCAAAAAAAGGCAGGTTGAAGGAACGTTCACCTTCCTTCCGGCGAACAGTTTCCGGTCGAGTAGTGATTGGCCTGAAAGGAAATAACCTACGATATATAATACCTACCTAACAGCTGATATCTACATTTAGGTTTATACAACTAAAAAGAAACTAGGTCAAATAGCGACCATGTGACATTTGTAATACCGAGCGGAACGTTTACTCTCGAATTGAACTATCTGATACGCGATATTGAAATTTCTGGACGATTGCGCTAATAAGATATGATAGTAGGCAGAAATTGTTGCATTTAGGTATATACACTCATCCCTCTATTTACGCGGTTTCACTTTTAAGCAGTCAGAAAAAATTACATAAAAAAAAATCAAACAAACTTTGTGGCACGCGTCACACAAACGCATATGTTACATCAGATTTCACTTCTAGGACCAGACCTCTTGAGAGGAAATTTACAGACTTAAAAAAACACAAAACTTAGTTACAGACTGTTAAATAAGAATAGAAGAAGAGTCTGCTGCTGGATTTGAAACCGATGATAGCAGTGATTTAGAGCCAACCAAAAAGAAAAAAAAATGATTGAAATAAAATAAAGCAGTGATGAGGCGGAAAAATAAAATTTAAATTTTATAATTATGCTTTTAACTATATACATGTTATTGATTCATATCGAGCAATTAAATTTATTAAGATTCACTTATTTCATGCAGATATATGTGTATATTCAAATACCTACCATCTGTTTTTGTATGATCTCGAAGTCTCGATTTACGCGTTCTCGCTTGGAACGTATCTACCGCGTAAAGCGAGAGATGAATATATTACAATAAGAAATTTTAAATACCGATGAAATAATTACAAAATCGCGACCAAACAATTTAAGTTAAACTTCCGTGAGCTGCTCCTAAGACACTTCCCGTAATCATTTAAAAACGTTTATTGAATGCGACTGTACGCGATTATATCGTGGTTATAATAGTGGGTATAATAGTAGTACGAGGTCCGTATTCAGCGATTGGAAAACGTGGCATTTTCCGATGCGGTATATATGTGGGTGGCATTTTTTTTTTGTAAAAACAAGAAATATATATAAAAGATGAACTTTTGGTATATTTTCAAGCCTCTACACTTACTTAATCATAAGATTGATAAGTAGATAATTAGGTGAACTTTCAATGACGTCGAAAAATCCCTGCAGACTATTTAAAATCGTACAATTTCAATGCCCTATATCAATAACCTACGCTCCGAAAACTTTTTTTGGTAATCCAAAGCAGGGAATGATAATTTGAGATAAATATTTATCCATTTCAAATTCTCGACTCAGGCAGTGAATGAAACAAAATATTGCTAGAACAACCTAGATAAGTAAAAATATCTCGGGCAGCGAAGTGCAGGTCAACAAAAGCTATCCAATACTGATAGATAGGATATATCCATCTCATTCTGTCCACATAATGTAGCATAATGCAGTTGCACTCACATTGATCATATGAACACACACACAACTTCATACATAACCGAATATGAACAGACAAAATTTCGAGAGAATTTAGTATAGGAAAGGTGCACCTTCATTACTATACTACAAACACACAAACAAGGAAAAACGATTACTCGTCACAAAAATTACATCTCAGTGTCGACGATACATTTGAGTAATTACGCACTCATCTTTCGTAAATAACAGCCAGCTGATTTAAAATCACTCACACACGCGCAGCGGCTTACACGTAGTACACAACACAGCTGACAAAAGCTCACACACCAACAGTTAAAACACGACGGTATAATACAGCCGAACAAACGCACACAGCTTTACGCACAGCTGATATCGAAACACACGCGATCGTAAGGCAGTGAGTGCTCTTGTTCCCGTAGCCGGCCGTCGGATACACCCAGCTGATAGCTGATATAGACGAACACCATTAAGGAATAAGCACACGGACGCATGCACTGTGTAGGAGTTTAATGCAGCACGCACACTTTCTTGGTCTCTTCTCCAAAGAGTTCGTTCGTCCCTTCGACGATGTTTAACTCCTTCGATCCGTGTTTGAAAAAAATAAAAAGACAAGACGAAAAGGGATAATAGATTTCTGTACCTGAAATACACACGAATGCGAGTCCAAAATGTGAAGAATTGAGTTAACGATGCCCAAATGGAGTTAATCAGCGCGCCTACATATTCACCAGTAAGTTTAGGTGAAATTTTAATTTAAATAAAATTGATAACTTTTATTTTATTTTGGTCTTTAGAATGATTCAGTTAGTTTGAAGATGTTTCTCATATAGGAACACAAGAGTGATAAATAAGTTTCATATTTCTAAGTAATGATCGTAAAACAATTGAGGATTTTTGTTGTATTTTTCTATGAAAGAACAGGCATATACCCTGAGTAAATAAAAAGTGATTTTTAACTATTCTAATTATTATGGCAATTGTAGACACAAGATAATTTTACTGGTGATTAAGACTACTTTTCGTTTTGCGACAAAATGACTAAGCTTTTATAAGGAACAAATAGTAAAGACCTGATTCTGGAATATGGTAAACTAACTGTGATAGTTGAATACCTACATATATAAAAGTAAGCCAAATGCATAATTCGCATTTTTGCTACAAACACATGAAAATAATATTCAAATTCATGACGCAATGTTCACGGGTAATTTCAATTAATTAAGGCAATTAATGTTTTGTTTTACATTTGAAAAAATAAGTTTTGAGTGTCAAACAAACCGCAAACGTAAGAGATGAGGATCTATCACGTTACAAAATAGCCGAAAAACCGAAACTGCAGTATGATGAAATTAATTTATTGATTGAATTGGTATTTACTAGGTAGAACTCCATTATAACACGGTGAAAAAATAGCAATTTATTTTAGTTCTACTAAATTTTTAAGATATAGTTGATAGCTGTTTCGGTTCACCATCGTCAGAACTATGTTTAAACGTACATTTGCTTATCTATGAGTATCTTTGTGGCACTAAATAATGGGTATTCAATTCTAATACATGATCACAGTTTCAAATTATCTAATATGAAGCGCATTTTTTTACCAGCAATTGTAAAAGTTGACTTTCATTGAACGAATGAACGATTGATTCGATAGTGGGTTTTTTGATTCAGTTCGACTTGATAACGTCCAGACAACAGATAGGGTGGGTTCAGCGGTGTCAGAAGCTTAGAACCGCGTGCGGGAGGGACGAAAACAATGCAATTTTGACACAAGAGAGCGAGAGGCAACGAAGCGACAGCGCCATGTATACGTACCGTAATAAAAATGAAGAAAAAGTGAAGAGAAGAGCCGAGGAACGAGTTTTGCCGCGCTCGAAGGATTTCCATCCGCGGGGATAGATGATGATGCCCCGGGGGGAGGTGGGGTGAGGAATAGGAGGGCGGGAGCAGGAGGGGAGTCATTCGGCTCCCTCGACAGATGGGAATATTACAAAATAGGGTGCTAGGTCTGGCGTTGAAGCAATCTATATCTAACTATTATCATGCGTTTTATATCGAGTAGATAATGTTGCTATGATAAAAATCGCATGGCAATATGATAGTCACTAGGACGACACATTATTGAAGGATTGATTTGAGTTCGAGTTATTATAAATGCTATCAAATTTATTTTAAATCAGCTGTTTTAAGAAAAATACATATAGAGGCTCTTGTTTTCTTTATCAATTCTCTAGCATACGCAAAAATGAGTTTAAATTGAAGATATATTATCGCACATGCTTTTGAAGAAATTCTACAAACGATTCTAATTTGAATTTTTTTTATAACACGATGAAAAAATAGAAATGTATTTTAGTTCTACAAAGTAAATGACAATTTAATCAATATTTTAAATAATAAAAACACATTTTTTAGTACTTATTTCCACAATATATTTTTTGATCAGGACCGGTTTCGCTCATCGCGAGCATTATCAACTGATAGAATACAATTTACAAACAAGTCTATTTATACAAAACAAAAAATTAATTTGAGTTAAAGGTAGCAGGTGTACAAAACCATGGGTTCAAGAACTAGGAAACAATTTACATAAAATCATACAATATTGATACAAATAAAGTAAATTAGTATAAAAATTAAATGTTCACAATCACTTATTAAGAATTACAATTACAATTATGGTAAATCAATAATCCATTAGGAGCTCTAAACAATCAATAAGGAAGTAAGGAGTGGGAAATTTTTAATGACGAAAATAACCCACACTCACTACTTAATGGAACAAAATAAATTAATACATGAGAAGTCGATTAAAGATGAATCGATGAGATGGGAAGATATGGTCAGTCAGGGGCGTTCCAATATTTTCTGTAAAAAAAATAAAGTAAAGGGAGGCAATATCATTTTTCAAAAAAAAAAAAAATATTTATATGAAATATATATTTATTAATCTAATTTAATGAGTATAACAATGGTGACGACGCAAAAGTAGTTTGTTCATTTATAAGGTTAGAATTAGGCAAAAATTTATATCGATTAATTTCAAGGATTTCTTGTTTATCTAATTTCAGTGATTTGTTATTGAAATGCAGGATTTTGTAGTTTATAGTAAAATCACATGAATGTTTATTTTGAAACAATGGTTTCCAAAAGTAGAAATCTCATCGCCTTTTTTGGCACAAGCTAAATGTTCCTTAAATCTAGTATGAAAGGATCTTCCTGTTTGACCAATATACCTAGCCTCACAGGAATCACATTTTAGAAGATAAATACCACTTTGGCTTAAAATATTAATTTTGTCTTTCGTGTTAACTAACATTCGACTAAGATTATGATTGTTATAAAAAGTTACATTAAAAAGTTTTTTGTCTAACTTCTTGGATATGTTTTCAGAAACTCGGCCTAAATAACTTAGTTTTACCCAACGTTTTTCAACGGAGGGAACATCAATCATCAAGCTCGAGGTTACATTTAATAAAGCTAATTTTTTAGTTTTTTTAAAGACAAGTCGATCAATCAACTTTGCATCGTATCCATTGTTAAGTGCGATCTGTTTAATGGTGTTTAATTCTAAATTGAAATTTGATTCTGTCATAGGGATTGTCAACAAGCGATGAATAAAGGAATGAAAAGTTGACAACTTATGTGAAATGTGGTGTCTAGACGAGCTACTTATGATATTGTAATATAAACCGGTCCTGATCAAAAAATATATTGTGGAAATAAGTACTAAAAAATGTGTTTTTATTATTTAAAATATAATGCCTTTCCATCAAGAAGTGACAGTTAACACCTTAAAAGTGATTAATCAATATTTTTATTATGTTGCTAGAAACGAGGATTGGTTGAGATTTCAGCTACAACCCTCATGTACAATTGTAATTGTACACGAGGGTTGTTTAATTTTTATCATATTAAGCACATTCTTAGCAGCTCAATTATGTTAGGGTTAAAAAAGAAATGTATTCAGTTATACAAGAATTGTCACATAATTTAATAACCACAACAACTACAGAATCACGTAACCAACGTATAAAAGAAACAATAAAGGAAAATTAAACTTTTACAGAGTTGTGCATAGATCACGACACCATATAATAACTTGTGAATATTAAAAATAATCTAATACCTGAGGGAATATAAAAAGTAAGATGTAACACTGGCGATACAAAAAAATATACTTCAAAAAGTGACACGGATTTAAGAAAGACCACACTAAGTCATAAATCCGAAATTAAGTCAATCAAGATTATGATTCCCTAACTTCAGAACAGACTTAATCCGATTCCACAGAGTTAAGCTGTCATAACTTGTGGTAAGTGATGATGTGCGTATTATTTCAATATAAAGTTTGTATTAAGTTAAAATACAGGCATTTTATTATTCACTTTTAAAGTGTTCACTTCTTGATGGAAAGGCATGGCATTTTAAATAATAAAAACACATTTTTTAAGTACATACTTAATTTCACAATATATTTTATGATCGGGACCGATTTCGCTTATCGCAAGCGTTATCAACTGGCGTTAAAAAAACGCTTAAAATGAGTATGGTAAAAGCACTAAAACGTCAGTCAGGTTGGAATCTCCAATGATAGTATATATTGTTTAATTTAATTTGTGAACTTTTATAAAAAGAAGATAATTTTTTATTTATACGATCCTGTAAGCGCGATGCAAAAAATCGAGGAAATTATTTCTTGTATTTAAAAACAAAAAAGGATGCTACACGATAAAATTAACACGAGCGTTCATGCAACACCTAATGCAGAATTTCTCATTAAGATGCTAGTAACGTTGAATAACGGATAGGAAGTAATAAAACACAAAAGTAAATAGTGTTGGAATAATGTCTAATATAATATATATAATTTTCCGAAATAATAACAAAGGAAGTAGATATCAAATAAATAGGAATTCAAGTGCGAAAATCACTTTGATTTTCAGTAGAGATTTAAAATTACTTGACCGTAAAAACATTACTTCCTATTGTGGTTAGTATTGCTCCAAGAATTAGCGTTCACTCGTCATGATTTCTTTTCAGTACACTACAATGCCAAGTTCGCGGTTGTGAGGAACTGGAAAACTTCCTGAGGAACTGGTTTCGGCAAGTCAGTCAGTCAGTTAGCGGTCATTGAGTATCGGTTAAAATAATTTCGTCACTCACTTCTCGTCGGCCGTCATCGCGCGCACGTACGTCGATTTCGGGCGTCGGTCTCCTTACAGGTAGAATATTTACGTTTCCAATTATAATTTCACAAAGAATCATATCCTGTGCGCTAAATGGTTAACCAAACTTCATTCATAACGGCCGTGTTTATAATTTTTCTACGACTCAGCATGCCCGAATCATTTCTAAGAAATGGAAAAATTCACGGTAATGATCCGTGAATTGTTTGAATCATTCATAATATCGGATTACGATGCTTATTCGCGAAATATGATACAATTAATTTTGTGGCTTTTTTCACATCGAAACGAATTAATATTTTAGCAAAGTTTTAAACTGATGAAGCAGTTTTAACTGAGGAACAGAATACTGAAAGCACAATGGCATTTACATCCTTAGGCCAGAAGAAACAAACATCAGTAACGAAATAATATAGTAGTACATATTTTAGCATACATAAAAATACCACTGTGAACGAGAAAACATTGTAGATTTCCTATTCACAAAAAAGGCACATTAAAAAACGCCGCATATTTTTCAAATGCTTTAAATACCGTTAAGATCATAATCCTTGATATTTTATTTCTTTTCATCAAAACGGAATGATTCCAAGTATATTGTTCAATTGAGAATAGAATCGTTACTAATTGTGTGATTTTTTATTTCTATGAGTTGCTACGCACTAAAATAAGGGATATAAAATAGCATCAAATATTTAATCATTATCACGTTTCTGAGATACTAGACGGGATATAATAAAATATAATCTATAAACTAAACCGAGAGTAGTCATAAAAAAATATCAAATGAAATTATTGGCGCGCATTTTTACTTTTAAAAAACCCACCATACTTTGCTGGTTTGAGATATTAGCTGGTATTAAGCTCGCGCCATCTGGAGGATAGTATGATTTAAAGCGAAAACTCTTTCGAAAACGAGAACATTAAAAAGTATGCCTTTCTTCGACAGCATAAAAACTTCCCGTTCGCGCTTGGAAGCGCCCGGGTATAAGCAGGCGTATGTTAATCGAGTTACATACGAGATTCCTGAAACGATAAACTTGAAAAACCAGTTTCAGTAGAAATTTAAAAAAAATACTAAATGACTATTATGAAATCTAGCTTTTTCATTCATGCAAAATGTTCAACATAATATCGGGTAAGATGATACGAACAATTTGAAAGATATTATAAAAAAGTAAGAAACATGTTATTTTATGTTTACGATTAAAACTAAGATAAGTTCCGCCCACATAGGAATAACCGAGCTATTAGCGACTGAAACAGTCGGCGAGATGTAATAAAAATAAGTTAATTTCAAATATATTTTTTACAAGACATAAATATTCAATTTTTAAAACAATGTTAATAACCATTTGATAGGTCACATACTGTTAATGTGGTAGTGAAGTATGGACATCTGCAAACATTTTGAGATTTTATCAAGAATAACACGCGTCGGTTCGACCTTCGTTTGGACCGGTCACCCACGGCGCATCAGTTATGATGGAATATTTTATAATAACGTGACAGCAATTCAGTGTCATAAAACGATGGTTTTGCATCTCAATGAAGCTCTGCCATGAGTGGAAAGAACACGAGTTGCAGGAGTAAGGATGGAATTGAGAAATTGTCCATCACAATCTGCCAGTAGTTAAACTGTTTAAAAAATTCAATATTTTTTAAAAACCGTGTCTACTCTCTATGTAACGCATACGGTTTACTCTTACAATAGCTCTACTATTGTATAACTGCATGGTACTCAGTTTCTCAATCTATCTTTTTCGAAGAGAGTAATAACAGGAAGATTGAACTATATCAAAATCTATGTCCATTCACTGCAAATATATATTGAATGGGTTTCTAATATAGGTATGTTAACAGAAATTTTTCCCACGAGATAACAACACTTATCAGTAAGACGCTGAGATGATATCTTTCTTTTTTTCGGAGAACGTAGATATAGAAAAAATACAGTTTAATAAGGGCTCGTGATTAGCTAATCGAATATGGTGAGATTTTTTAATTTTAGGATCGAATAGGAAGAATGGAACTAAGCAATGCATAACAAACATTTATACCTTCGAAAAGACGTGCTAAATTTGTTCGAAAAGAATTTTACGTACCGGATCTAAGTCAATGAATGTGACCAGTTATTTGCTATCACTACACCCAATTTTTAGGATCGAGTGGGTGGAAAGGAATTTTAGATACCATAAACATTCATGCAATAATCAAATTATCAAACTTTCCATGTTGCGATTCGAGTTTGCGTGATCTATAATCGAAGCCAACAAGTTAACAACTCCACCACGACCCGACAAATAATAAATTGGAAAAACAATTCGTCTCGTCAAAAAAAGTTTGAGCAGCCTATAATACTAACGGAATATTAAATAATGGACTTAAAAATACAACACTATTCGGTTACAGGAAACATTAGACGTCCAACATATTCCACCGTTTTACACCTATTTCGATAAGAAATTCAATGATAAAGTGTCAAGTAGAAAGATACGCTATCTCTAGATTAAAAGCCATAAATTTCAAAGAATAATATTTAAGAGCTTAGACACACCTAACAATATTTCATTTATAAAAACACGCCACAACAAAAAAAAATGTTTGTATAACGTACATTATAACGTGTAAGCCATAGAGACTTTACCTGTCGCAACGATAAAATGGTTTTTACACCATACGAGCTTTAGCGGAAAACATAGCGAACCCACTGAATTCTATCGACAGTTGGCTCCGCAGAGGATTAATTCTTGAATTCAATTACACACAACATCGCTTACAACGATATAAAAAATAGAAAACGAATTTCGTATAAAAATTTATATTTAGCGGGAACTAATTATTACGTTATACCGAAAAAACTTTTTTTACTGATATTTCTAGGAATTGATTAGGAAGTGATTTTTCAAATCGATTACAGTTCAATTAAATTCAATAATCCGAATGGGTTTAAACGAAAATTGAGTAGTACATAAACAACTAAAATTATTAAGTGGAAATCACATGAGGAAAATGTTTTGGCAACGTTATCAAATTTTTACATGAACATTTATAACCACAACTGAATTCTAATCAATAATAATAATCATAGCGATTAAAATGTTATTTTAATGAGGAATGCATTTTGATCAACGATAAAATTAACTGCGACTTTTTTTTGTCTACAGAGCGAAAAGAAAATTATGAAAGTTAAAAAAACATGAAGACTTGCTCGAAGAATATCAATCTACTCGAGCGATCGTGAGACAAAACGTGTGCTAGGAATCATAGATAAGGTGGTAAACACGAAACAAAAATTAGCATATCATAAACCGGACACCTAATGAACAAAATGTAAATGACATAAAAAAAATCATAAAGCCTGACATCGTTAACGTAATCAAGCGACAGGCAATAAAGAATAATGAGATACGATTGACGGACAATATAAATAAAACATTACAATCTCTTTCAAACTGTGACAAACTAAACAATAATTAAATAGAAGTATGTAAATACTATTAAAACATCTCAGTTTAATTCATTGACATTATTATATTACACACATAGTGAACGAAGTTTTTGAACTACAATACTATAAATGCAATAGGATTATGACGCTAATAATACAAGTAAGCGAACAGAGTTCGCGCATAACGGCAGTATTTACGGAGTTAATAAGTGTCCCAACGGGGTAATCAACTACTAAAGATAAAACTAATATTAACGATTTCTAATAGAAGACTTACGAATAACAAAAACACATTTTTTAATCACATGTATTTTGTAGAACTGAAATACATTGCTACTTTTTCACCGTGTTATAATGAAGTTCTACCAAATATGTGCTAATTCAATCAATCAATACATTTTTTATTGATTCATGATATCGACTGAAGGTGCTTGATGAAATTTCAATATCAATTTTGAATGGTTATAACTTTGAACGATTCCACATGTTTTGTTACTAACGGCCCGGGTTTCGCTTTTCGGCACTGTAGAGAGACCGAGTAACGTATTCGAATTTCATGTCCTAGGTGATATGGAAGTAAGGTCAAAGATGCGTATATGCCGTAAAGGCATTCATAAGCGGCTTTTTGTTGGTCGGAATGTTTACTCATCACGAAAATCGCCACACCGGAACACGACTCGCCCACTCTCACACTCCCATCGTCACTCCGTACCTACTTCGAGAGGAGGTCCCAAGCCGCACCGATATTTGAAATCTGGTTAGTGAATCACGAACGAAACATTACTTCGCAATCGGGCATGTGCCGACCAAACCTTACGCACTTCAACAAATAAACCATTTCCGCTGTGGAAATCGCCTGACTAAGGCAAAATTTTAATCATACTTCGAGAAGTATACGTGCGTTAAAATTTAATAGTGAAATCAAATTCCAGTGTACGAACAATGCATTTAATTACACAGAAAAGAAGGCGAACGTAAGAATAATGCATTTCAAGTAAAACATATTTTTACTGACGCTATAGCGAAACCACACAATATCTAATCGCATTATAACCATAATTTTTTTCAATTAAAAAAAAAACAATTTGCATAGTTTTATATACTAAAAGCATGTCTGGTTCGCTCATTGCGAGAGCACTAGACTGAACACAAATTAAAACAAAGTTACTTGTACAATTTTAGTAAACTAAATCAAAGCTTTAAAGACAGTAAATAATTGACTGGAAATAATAAAATAAATATTTAAATAAAGTTAAACCGTTTAAAATTAAAATTTTAAGAGCCGTACAGTACAAATTTGTAATTAAATTAAAACGGTGAACGAAACCGGTCCTGATCGCATGCATGTAAAATTTTGGAAATAATATTCGTCATCGTGTTTTCATTATAATTTAGTATGATGTCTTACCAACGTGAAATGTCAGTTAGTACCTTATGCGACATTAATAACACGAGTTTAAAGTTTCTTCAACGCGTGAAAAATACTTGCCAGTGATATAAAATTGTTTCAGAGCTTGCATCGAACCCGTTGACAGATTGAGTACATTTTATACCCGAATTATTAAACCGTATAATCAATCATATCTACATACCTAATAATTTATAGTATTAATATTCCGTTATTGTATCAGCGGACACACACACCCGAAAGATAAAATCGTAATGTGTCGTATAGTAATATGTACTAGTCATTAAAAAAATTATTTGTTGTCTTCCTAAATAAAACATTTATCTGTCAATACATGTATAACACAAGACTTTCTATAAAAGAAAGATATAAACATCAAAACCGTATGTTATAAACGTCACTTTAATAACTGTTATATATATTACTAAGGAAATTTATATTTTATATAGGTAATTAGTCGGCTTCTGGTAAAGATAATTAAGGTTAGCATTTCAAAAAAGGTTATTTCAATTAATAATAGACAAGAAACTTATACGCTTATTGTTTAATATAATGAACTTTGAACGCTACGGAATAAACGAGTGCACTAATGCAGATGCACTAATTAAAAATATAATCTTTGAAAAAAAAATCAGAATGCCAAATACTAAATGCCAAGTCAACAAAACAAATGAAGGTGAAAAAAAGGAAATTAAAATTCGTTAAATTATTAATTGAAAAAGTCATCACATAACTGATGATAGAATACTGCTATAAATAAACTTTTATAAAGAGAAAGTAGATTAGTATATGTACATTATTGAACAGGTTCGGGTCTATATTAGTAAATTGACTTATCCATTAATTAGACAATGGCTATATATTTAAATTATTATTTTTTATTAAATAATAATTTAACTGTAGTCATGCGTACCTAGATAATGTACTAATGTAGGTTATAAATGGTCTATCGCAGTGACAAGGCGAGCTAGAGCTAGCGTAGTCCAAAGTTCGATACCCCGACGGTAACTAATACCTCATCTTCTAGTGCAGCTACCTATCTTATTGTCGGCGAATGTAAGATATTGATGATTTTCTTATGTATGTGATATATTTTTACCTGGTATTTTTTTTTTCAACTACAAAAAATACATTTTAAGGTAGATTTATGCGTCACTATTACAAACAATTGAGCCTCAATTTGCTATCCTACAATATAAGAATACTGTCATCGAAAAGTAGTTAGATAGTAAAACATGTTAACTGGTTACAATACAAATTATTAAAATTGACCAATCACAAAAAATATGTTCGTGAGGTATGATTACTAGTTATGTATCGGTATACAATAGTGGAGTAATCTTGTTTTTTAAACTGATGACAGTCGTCCATCTTGAAAAAAAATACGTTATTTTCGCGGTCTTCTTGCCAAATGAACGTAAGCGCATTTTGAATAACAATTATTGAATTCTTATTATTATATATATATATATAGCAGAGAGTATGTAATTAAAAAACAGTGTTTTGTTGTTATGTTGAATGTTGTTAATCTAAAATGACAAATATGTTTTGCTTGCAGATAGAAGGTAATAATCCGTTTTACATCATGAAAATTTGTTGATAAATACCTACTCTCCAATAAATTATTTGACTGATGATAGTAATTTAGAACAAAGAAAAAATTGCGCGATTCGTTAAAAAAAACTAGAATATGATTTATATAATAAACAGGTAGGCATTGAAACAAGTTTCGGGTAAATTTGTGGTAGGCCGTGGAATAAATACGCAATTTATTTTAAAACGACGGCGCGGCAAATAGGTAGGAAAAAAACAAATCGATTGAGAAGTTTATCTCGATCAGTCGCTGCGAATATATAATGTAAAAAAATAATGCTCTTACGCACGTCGGCCATTTCTTCGTTTTATCGTTCGATATAAAAAAAAAATGGCATTGACATTGAAATTTACAAAAGAATGACGAAACACAAATTGAGCAACGCATGCCAGACGTGCCGCGAAATGAAAATAATATTTTTAAAAAATAACAATATCGACGTCATAACCAGACAGGCGATCGTTTTGTTCTACAGATTTGAACTGCACAACTCGAATATTATTATAATACATAAATTTAATAAATAATTATGTTGTTTTTCTTTCATATTCCGTCTTGGCTTTTTCGAACATGAACGACTATTAAAGTTTTGAATGTTCAAATATCAACTTACAGTCGAATATTCGAAGAGTCCGTAGTACAATCAACCTATGTGGCACTGCCAACATACAGTTTTTCTATATAAATTTACTGATGTTGGACATTATGTAATTTATGTTTAAGTCAAGATGACTACATCAGTTGCTATGGTGATAATAATTGTTATTGGTGAATTAAATCAATTAATTGTACCTCCATTCGCGGTGTAGAACGATTCCTGGGCCGTTGTCGCTTCCAACAACATCGCAGCGCATCGGGACGTTGTTGGCTCCAAGGAGCAATCGGCGCTGTGCTGATGATGCAATGTATCCTCTAAACTTGCGGAGACCACATCAAAAAGGGATGCGGATCTCACGCGGTCGACTTCCTTACAACACCACCATCATCAACACAAAAAAACAAACATTCAAAACCCGGCAGAAGTAACCACCGATATTATGCATAATTGAACGAAATGTTGAGATCAAATAACTAACACAAACGGCACTACATTCATGACAATTATTTAACTAGTCATTAACACGTTCAACTCATATTTCTAAAAGAATCGACATTTTTAAGCAATACATCGTTAAAGTTATGTTTTCAAAAGATAAAATATCAAACTGCGAAACAAATAAACGACGATGCACTTTTGTCGAACAGCTAACACACTAAGGGAACATTCTTTTTTTAAACGCGGAATCTTAGTGTATTTATACTATTTACTTAGTTCCTATTTCCAGCGCAGGTATACCATAAACACCGAAGCCGTCGGAATGGAGAATTTACGGGCGAACGCATCACACAACAAAAACATGCACAGAATAGTATTATAAATAATACACACACTCAAACGCACTGCATTGGACTGGATACACAAAAAGACAGCTAGATTTCGGGAATTCACACACACGAGTTTGACTGCAGCGCGCGTCGAAACTGCACCGAAAATAACATCGACTTAGAACGGCTAGGCTAGATTATCACTTATTCGTAACATTGACGCGAATAACTGAGATACAGGACGAAAAGACGACGCCTTTGAAGGCTTGGTAATGTAGATGGAAAGGCGGGCGGGGGATTTTATTTAATAATCTTGTATTCGATGAAGGCACGTTTTCGTGAGACGAGTGACAACAAAGACGCGGTGCAGACTCGCGTGCGTTCGCCGCGCCGTCACGAACGCGAGTGTCCCGCGCTCAGCCCCCCTTCCTCTTTGCCGCGCTCGCACCGGTTTCGTCCTGTCGGTTCCTTGTCCCTTCCACCCGCGGCGGCCGAACAGCGTGCGCGACTATAAAGCGACTTCACACGATCGATACGATACGCGCGTACCTCGTGTGCAGTGAATGCGTGCAAGGGTTTTAGCGAATGGTGTGGCTGCACAGTTCGTGAAATATACAAAAGGGTTTGGCCTGGTTTAGGTTCCACTTGATTAGAAAACCTTATAATAAAGCATCTACTAAACTACATCAGTTGGATGGAAAATGTAAGACATCGAAACAAAGTTTTTGCATACTTCTTAAAACATATAAATAGTATAAAGTGTTAGCTTTGAGAATGGCTTACCTCGGCTAGGGCCAAAAATTATAGCCAACACAGTGGAAACATAACAATGTATTTTAATTCTAATTTTTTTCTATATATTTCGGCTCACGCCATCGTCAACGGCTAGGTGTCATAGTTCTGACGATGGCATGAATCGAAATAGCTACCAATTATATTTAAAAAAAAAAATGAAGAACTAAAATACATTACTATTTTTAACCGTGTTATAATCAATAGATTATAGCCAACATAGATTCTCGTTTTAAAGCACACAAACCTCCCGACAGCGCGTTGAATCGTTTATCTGTAAAAACACCTAATGGCTGTGTTCATGAATAATGTTTATATCAGATAAAAAAAAAGTATCTACGTATGAGTATCGGCAACGAGTAATGTTAGTTATTGGTAGTTTTATTAATACTATCACAGCCCTGCTTTCAGGCCGTCATTCAACCTAGATCTCGACCCCGGCCCTTGGTGACGAACCACTGGATCAGCCGTGCAAGGCGCCCTTTCCTGCCCCCCTTCCTCTCGCACAGTGCCTAGCCTGTCATCGGTACATCCAACTACCCAGCCTATCATAGTCGTCCGCTGTTGACCTATGCAGGCAAGCAAGAAGCGCTGACGAACAAAACACCACAAAAATAAAAATCAAAAATCGAATAACCTCACATCGCATATATGAAATATTAACAAATATTTTTCAGTAATAAACCAGGATTCTATCCGTATACAAGATCGAATTTCTTAATATATAAAAATCGCGACGAACTTCGAAATCAGATATACATTTTGAACAAAATGCAAGTAACATTGGAAATAAGAACTAAAAAAGTGTTTTTATTATTCAATATCACTTAGGTAATGTATATATGTTATATGGTAAAGTATACTCGCTAAAATCATCGTGATACGTAATGATTGATTACATATTTTTTTGAGACTGAAAAATATCCAATGATTTCAACTAATTGAAATTGATAAATATATAATTTTTGTATATAGAAATTACTTAAGAAAATAAATCTTATTTAGTCTTGTACAGTCACATTTTGTGCATTAGAAATAAAATTATCTCATCGTCATCGATATTGCAAGCACTTAGTTAGAGTAAATTTATGTGGAAAATTTGTGTGTTTGAACACAGGGTTGGCGCGATCTTATGCGGGGCCGCGTTTAAAAATTATGGAGGCCGCCATTGAGAAAAATATAAAAAGCTTCTCTAAACTATAATATATTCAAGGTAGAATAATCTATTTTTACACGATTGAAGGTTCATTACCCTTCTAAAAGCAACTGTTTTATGTGAATTTGGATTTTTAACGAAATCTCATATGAATTTTTATGATATCAAATAACATATTTTAAATGTATAGAATATTTTTAATTGTCTGCAAAAACAGGTATTTTGGACATCTTCGACATAGGGGTTGGGATACGGTATAAACTACTTGCTGACGATATCAATACATGAGACATAAAATTAATTTCTATTAAAAATCGGGATTCACGTATTTTATTTTTAATTATGATATCGACTCAAAATAACAGATGAAATTTCAATATCGAATTTGAATATATTTTAGCTGTCATTTAGTTTTTGTCTTGGGATCTATGCTTTCCTTCAATTAATACCTTTGGTATAATGATGATGCTAACTATTATTCTTATTCTAGTTCTGACGATGGTGTGAGCCGAAATAGCTATCAACTGTATCTTACAAAAAAAAATGTAGAACTAAAATAAATTGCTATTTTTTCACCGTGTTTTAATGGAGTTCTACCAAGTAAATGCCAATTCAATCAATAAATTATTATTATTCTTTACTCTGCGTTATTCGCAATCCTGATTTTGATTTCATTATAACTATGTCATCATTATATAGTGACTCAGCTATCTTTTATATTATACATTGCATGAAAAAAAAGAATAAAAAATGAACTTTTAAAATCATTATCTTAATATATAAATATTCTATCTAACGGACTTGACTTTCTCTGTTTTATGGTCTTAAGTCATATAATAATTTTTACCTGCATTTGTATAAAAAGAACAGGTAGAGCACGGTTCCAAAACAATACTGTACCAAAGGACGGTAAACCATTAGATAAAAAATATCTAGACAAAAATGTGTATATGTCAAAAGATCTCATCTTTTATGGACAGGTCTCCATTTTCTTGATGGATTCGGGAATTTCTTCCCTGCTTTCCACTCAAAATAGGTGCAATATAAAGTTCTTGGGTTTGCAATAACAAAATATAATAGCTTTGCTATTGTATTTCACACGTGGTGTGTTGCTGTATGTAATATGCGTTTCGCTTCTTTGGGAAGCATCTTCATATTATCTTTATTGCAAAATTATTTATTAATAATAAAAATCAAAAGTGGAATTGGACTAGGTCAGTGGTAGTCAACCTTTTTATAACTACCGCCCACTTTTGTGTCTCTGTAAGTAATACAATTTTCCAACCGCCCATTGGTTCCAAATTGATTGTGATTCATTTATATAGTAGGGTAGAAGCTTTTCTTAATGTTTCTACAACCTCTACCGCCCACAATTGGGCGCTAGGGAACAAGTTAACTACCCCTGGACTAGATGAAAGAAAGAAAAAGAGAAAACGATTAGCTTAAAAAAAACATATCCATATTTTTCATTTCTACTGTCTCCAATGAACACGGTTAAACGTATAATTAGTTACCATAAAAAAGTTGAGTAAAAATGTCCAATTATGAAACAATATACTGCAATTAGGAAGGAGACATATATAAAACATATTAAAATTTAATTCGTCCTAAAAGAATAATATTCTAGTATAGTTGACAGCTAATTCAAGTGTATAATACCTTGAAATATTTCACATCATTACTGAACTAAGATAAATGAAAATGTGATTTTATATGTGTTACATTATAATGGTTAACTTAGAATAAATGAATGTCAATTCATTGATTGAATTGGCATTTATTTGTTAACATTCCATTATAACACGGTGAAAATAAAAATAGCAACGATATTTAGTTCTACAAAAAATTATAAGCTATATAGTTGATAGCTATTTCGGCTTACGCCCTCGTCACAACTAAATGTCAAAAAATCGTTACTAATGCTTAAATCACGTGTATGTGGATTAACTTTATTTAAAATACCGACTTTGGTGAAAACATCAAAATAAGCGCTGCAAAGAATTAAACATACTTAACTTTTGGATTACGAAATTGGATATCGTTTAAAAGGCGTACATAATATACTTACGTATATGTCCCGTCACTCTAATCTCGCTACTCTTTTGGTCAGTCCAAGTCTTGGAATGACACTGTAATGGAAAATGATGTGGCCGGCGATATTTGTAAACCACTTCCAAGCGCAAGTCCAAACAAAAAGAGAAAATCAAACCGAAATACCTGAACACACAAAACTGGAAGCTTGTGCCACATAGATTACCTTTCAAACTTCCAAGAATATTGTCTAACTTTGGTATTGTTTTACTTTATTATGATTATGTTCTCAACGCACGATTCCTTGAAATATTTACAACTTTGGTCTTAAGGGAAGAAAAATGACAAAGGATTCAATTTTTTTAGCGTATTTCAATATTTTATTAGTGTAGAGAAAGAACGAAAAAAAACTATAGCTACAATAAAATGTATGACATATTTTACCTAAGTAAAACTAGTAATCTTGAGATGGGGAAAACATATAAATATATATTTTTTGTTCCTCGACGAATTCTTTTGAATTCATTCCATGACATATAAATTCTATCAAGAATAACTATGACAAGATATTAGTTCCGGAGGATTTTGGTATAGATTAAATAATCAAGAAATATGCATTTTTTTATTAAGTCAAAATAATTTTAAAGAAATAGCCTTATTGCTTTTTTTTCTTTTCTGCCTGAGTTGATCGTACACACAAAATCCATAAGCTCAATTAACTGATTTAAAGATTAAAAAATAATGGTACAATAAAAAAACGTTAATAATAATAAATGTCTTAATATTTTTGGTGAAGCCATTATGCTCAACTGAACAATCGTTATGATATATATATATATATACAGTGGAACCCCCAATAACACTATTCCGACTTACGCTCTGGCTTGAAATATTCGCTGCAAATCCCCCAATTGCACGATGACCTGGCTTGCACACATCAGCCAGACGGCCGTCTGTACGGTGCATACAATCAAACATTGGCTAGCGGCTGTGTATTCAACGCGTGCCAGGCTATACCTGCGCAGCCGGGCGACTTCTGTGTGCTCGAATTTGTGACTGCTATTCATTTTGTCATCTAGTAACTAAATATTTCGTCCGTATACATTTTTATGTGCAAAACTAACATTATAGTATTAACATAGTTTTGCATGTTTCGCGGAAAAAACAAAATCCCCAATTTTATACGAGATTCACTCCCCCAATTGCGCGACTATAATTTACAAGGTCCCGACTTAAGTGTAAATGGGGGTTTTACTGTATACGTAATACGACATAATTTTTTACAGTCTCTTGGACCACTCTTACAGACACTCTTACGCCTTTGCTTCTGAACTTATTGTAAAAACACACGTACTTCAGAAGAGTGAAAATGCTTTTAAAACTTGTATGCGCGCTACTCTAGAAAGCCGCAAAGTACATGTAATCGAGCAAAGAGGAACTTTCAGCTTGGTGTACAGATTCAGGCGACCGAAATTGAAAGGATGGAGAAACACTAGAGAGGCACTCATGAAAATGAAATATTTTTGTTCTCAAAAGTGTGTACAGATGGGCGTAAATAATATAAAACTACCAAATTAGACGTATAAAACCATGACAAGAAATGTCTTGGGGAAGGCATCGTAGAAAATTGATCTCGCTGACTTTATTTCGAGAGAAATTATCGCAAAAGCCTACTGCTTCAATATGAAAAATACGTGGATATAATAATATTTTAGCACGGTGAAAATAATGTGTTTTATTTTTACAAAATTTATAACACACATACTTTCTTCTTGGTAGTTTCTGATGAGGGATAAGCCGAAATAGTTATCAACTATATATCTTATAAATAATGTAGAACTTAGGTAAATTTATATTTTTCATCGTGTTATAGTGGAGTTCTACCAATTAAATACCAATTCAATCAATAATAATATTTTAATGAGCATCACTGAAAATTAGTAATTCACATATAAGAATAATATAAGAAGAACTTTAAAATTTAGATTAACAGGTCCCAATTTAACTTTCGCCCCTCCCAGGGCAAAAAATATTTTTTCCATACTTTATTACTATTTTCAAACATGATTTTTTGACAGCATTTGTAGGTTTTTCTAAAACGTAAAACAGATTTCATACGAAGAGGACACCACCATCGCAGTTTTTTATAAACTATCACTAAAATAATTTTGAAAATATAATTAAAAAAAGATACTAAAGAAGAGTTACAAAATTTTCTGATGGAGAGTTTGTAAATATTTTTGCGCTATAGATTGTGAATATAAAAAGTCCGCCGGAAATGATTGCCGGTTTATTTTTTTATTTAAAAAAAAACTTTTTATATATTTTTTCAAAAATATTGAAGGGTCGTCCAACTATCTTAAGTACATGCGAAATGTTGAAAATGAACGTAATCAAAAAAAAATTTATTATAAATTATTTCATTTCTTTATACAAATTTTTGCCGCCCTGATCAAAAAGCACGTTTGCTTTGTTCCCCTTAGATTTCTCTTAGGTCTACAAATAAACCAAATTGTAGTGTGAACTCGAAGAGCCTGAGGTGTTTAGTGTCATTTGTTATTATAAATAAATACGATATTGTGGAAGTACACGAATACAAAAGAATATTTGAATAAAAATAATGCACCGACAAAAGATCTCCCCCTTTTACCTCGAGGGATATTAAGGAAGAAGCGTTACACGGAAATTGCCAACACCACACATTCGTAAGATCAATGCTGTTCTAGACATCAAAAAAAAAATATTACTTACACTTCAGGTTAAATGATATTCGTTAAAAAAGGTCACTTAATATAATTATGTCAACAAATAGAGACTCATCTCATGAAAATATCGCATTTTCATGATATTAAAATACTTACGTAATTACTTTTAAGGTGTTAACTAACTGTCGCTTCGTGATAGAAAGGCATGCTATTTTAAATAATAAAAACACATTTTTTTAGTACGTATTTCCACAATATATTTTTTGATAACGACTGGTTTCGCTCATCATTATCAACTGACGAACTCATCAGTTGATAATGCTCGCGATGAGCGAAACCGGTCCTGATCAAAAAATATATTGTGGAAATGAGTACTAAAAAATGTGTTTTTTATTTTTTTAAATATCATGCATTTCCATCAAGAAGTGACAGTTAACAACTCAAAAGTGATAGAATAGTATTTGCAACCAAATGTATTTGTACAAAATTTTTGAGTTAAAGGTAGCAGATATACAAAACCATGGGTTGAAGAACTGAGAAACAATTTACAAGAAACCTAAAATATTAATCCAAATAATGTAAATTAATTTAAAAGTAAGATGACAACGATCACTCATAAATAATTTTTGAAGAAAAAATAAGGTGAATTAATAATTGTTGATTAAATTGGCATTTACTTGGTAAAACTCCATTAAAACACGGTGAAAAAATAGCAACGTATTTTATTTCTATAAAATTTCTAGAAATAGTAAAAGTAAAAAATTTCTAGAACTAAAATACATTGCTACTTTTTCACCGTGTTGAATCAATAATCCATTAAGAGCTCTGAACAATCATAAGGAACTTACATAGTTTTTATCTTGTTCGTCATGCCGAAACAACATCTTATGTCAGGTAATTCTTACGGAGGTAAAACTTTACCAATTTTTGCTTCATTATGACGGAGTAATACCAAGCAAATGCTAATTCAATCAAATAAATTGCTAGGAATGACATTGGGTCATCGACCGACACGTCCGCAAGTAGTAAAATCAAAAGAAATCCAATTGTTCACTTTAATCATTGACATCAATTGATGAAGCGTTCGTATGTATCGATTTTACAATTATTTTGATTCGATAGATCGCATATTGGCATCACGGTGGCAGCTGATTTATGTTATGTACAGTGTATTGCATTTGTGTCACGACAATCCGGTATCAAAACAACAACAGATAAAAATTACATTATCAAATCTAGTACATATATTGAAAATATATTTATCCCCCAATTTATGTGTTTTTTTTTGCAGTCAAGAAATATACATTTTTTATGAAAGAAAAGGAAGACAACATATCACAACACGGTGAAAAAAATAGCAATGTATTTTAGTTCTACAAAATTATTTTTAACAAATATAGTTGATAGCTATTTCGGCTCACGCCATCGTCAGAACTATGCTTAAACTAACATTCGCTTATCTATATATAGCTGTGCAGAAAAGGCACACAACACATCCTCTCTCCTGTTCCAACGGCCTAGCTTGTTACTTTAACACAATGACACTAAATTTTCAAAATTCTAAATGAAACAATAGGTGTCTATGACAATAAGATTATATGTGGGACGGAATTGGTCCTTATGGAAGCAAATCAGACCACCCCTTTGTACAACGGCTGGGCAAGTGGCGATACTATTATGTTCGTTAAGAATCCTTTGTGATAATTGGTGTCTATTGATTTCCAGCTGTTCCAAACCCGTCAATCTCCGACCCGTACTACAAAGATGCAAAAATTTAGGCGCTGAGTTTGAATTTATATTATATGATTCAATAATAACGTGATTAGCGAATTGTGAATCGGTTTTTTTACTGTTGAATGATCTTACATGTTCCTTAGCTCGAGTAGATATACTTTATCTATCTAATAAATACAACATATCATGCCTATTCATCAAAAATGACAGTTAAAACATTAAAAATGGAATTCTAACCTTTAGCTATATTTTATGATATTAAAATATTTACATAGCTACTTTTAAGGTGTTGACTGTCACTTCTTGATAGAAAGGGATGATATTTTAAATAATAAAAAACACATTTTTTAGTAACACGGCGAAAAAATAGCAATGTATTTTAGTTTTTAGTACTGACGACGGCGTGAGCCGAAATAGTTATCAACTATATATTTTATAAAATTTATAGAACTAAAATACATTGCTATTTTTTCACCGTGTTATAATGGAGATCTACCAAGTAAATGCTAATTCAATCAATTATGTCTTTCTATCAAGAACTGACAGTCAACACCTTAAAAGTGATTTTAGTTGTATAGTTAATAAAATGCTCGGGTAAATTAAGTTTAAACGCCTATGCTCGTGTCAATAATGTCGTTAAGAAAAATAAATCAATGAGATATATGAAAATAATTTTATTTATATTTAAGTAACTGTATGAATGACCGTAGAACACGTAACATATCACACGCAATACCGAACGTGGGTTGTAATATAATGCAGTCTATAATAATGGTATCGACGCAGGGCTGAAGAGGCTGCACGGTTCGACCTGTCAGTGGAACGAGCAGCAGGCCACGATGCGTCGGGGCCGGAAAGGCGGGCAGAGGGGAACGATCGCGCCAAGGACGCCCCATTCTGCCACCCTCTTGAAACCTCCCCCTGCCGGGCGATACTACCCTTGCATTGTCGCGAGCAGCGATTCCAAAAATCGAAGTGCAGAATGACACCGTCAACAAATAATATTCGTTCAATATTGAAATAAATATTTTAACTATGAAGTGTAATTGATTAAATTTTAAAAGTAAAATCTCTGTATAACCGTACACATTTCACATCGGTTTATATCATCAACAGTTGACATTGTCTATTATATTACACGGTTAAAAATAGAAATGTATTTTGGCTCTTCAAAATTTGGAAGGTATATAATTGATAGCTATTCCGGATTACGCCGTTATCAGAAATATGCCTATTATAATACATAAAACGAATATCAGATATCAATGTAGCTTCTAGACTTACGGTCTAAATTGTCTTAATTCGTATAGAATAAAAACAATGTAAATTGTATAGTTACGGCCAATCCAAGTGCATATATAATATGTATTAGAAAGGCGATACCCACAGAGTTTTAAAAATATTTTTTCAATAATTATTTTATTAAGGTTTTTGACGAAACTTTTTATAATTTATGATATCTACTGAAGGTGCTTTACTGAATTTCAATATCAAATTTGAATTGTTACAACTATATACGATTCCACATTTTTTGTCACTAACGACCTGGGTTTCGCCTTTCGGCGTCTTTAGGCATTCTATTACATGGATGCAACAGAAAACAACTTTGTATGATTTCATATGTTTTGTCACTAACGAGATCTTTAGGCTTTCTATTATATGAATGCAACAGAACTGACCTGTGAGATAATGCCAGAGAATGACAAAACAAATGGAATCGTGCAAAGATTCAACAATTCAAATTTGATTTTTAAATTCCATTGAGCACCTTCAGTCGGTATCATACATTATTTTAATAATACTACATCGCTGAATAGCAAGGTGATTAAAAAGAGTTTCTAGTTCTGACGATGGCGTGAACCGAAATAACTATGAACTATTTCTTTAAAAATTTTTACAACGTGTGATAAAAAAGATTTATTTAATAAATGTTAGGAAGCGAGAAGTTTTTTTTTATATCGTTGTACAAAAACTATAAAAAGATGTTTTCAATTGATATAACTTACAACTAAATGGTCATGAAAATCACTTCTAAATATTCATAAGTTCTCGATAATTGAAGTCTGTTTTACTGCGAATCATCAGAACATACAATAAAATAAGAAAGTTTAAAAAAGTACATTTAAAAAATTCGATATTTTGCAGTTACATAATTCTCCGTTGAAATCCGAAATTTTGAAAGCCACAAAAATGGCTCGAAATAGAGGTAGTATATGACAGGACGGGCGGCAAGAGGGGTATTTCCTGCGCCCCTCACTCCTGAAGGGATAATCCTCGCCCCCCGCTCATAGGTCGTTGAATAGCCTTCAGGGTTTAGCCCTATGTGCTATTTAGCTAGCTACCACCTTACAAAGAGTAAAATAACAATTACGAAATGGGAACGATGTGGCGCGACAGGCGCGTCAATATAATATAACATATAAATAACAGGCAATAAATGCAGTAAAAAGTTAATACGGAATACATAAAATTTACCATAGATTTGTAGGAGATATATTATCAGATTGGAATGTTAAGACATACAAAATATTTACGTAATAATCAGATTTTACTCGTACGTACAGTATTTGAACGCTTTAAAAGAACTCAATAGTCAATCCCTCTCTTATGAGTATACTATAAAAACGAAACTCATAGTTTCTTCCCACCTTTGCTATTCTACTGAAACAAGAGAGCAGTTTGCAAGATAGGGTGTGTAGTGTTTAGTTTGCCAGTCTAGCTAATTAAATTTCCGGAGTCGGTGCAGACTTCCTTTATATCGCATTCCCCGAATGAAGGACGTTTAAGTAAAAGATTTAATAAAGTATTTGGAAGTCGAAAAACATTAGAAAGGAACGATTGTCTTTGATCTTTAAGCAAATAGAAAAAATATTCGATTTTTTAAGAATCTTTCACAAGCTATCGACACAACTCCACTTCAGTAGGGAATCTTTGATTAAAGTCAAAAAATGTCAAGGACTTCCATTTTACTGTAAAAATTATAGGAAATGTAATTTATGATATCGACTGAACGTGCTTGATGGAATTTCAATATCAAATTTGAATTGTTACAACTTTGTACGATTCCACATGTTTTGTCACTAACGACCCGGGTTTCGTCTTTCGGCATCTTCAGGCATCATTTGTCAGTTCTGTTGCATCCGTGTGATATATATATAAGTATTATATTTATAATATATATCGGATTATTTCTTCATTCCTCTGATTGCGAACGTGTCAACTGTTGAAATGGCTGATAACAATGCGTTGATAGTTAATACTGTGAAAAATTTCTTGTAAGAGATATTTTTTATATTATTATTAAGTATTGTTTTTTTTTTTTTTGATAATCTCCATAAGTTTGACTAACACTACTGAATTAATTTTTGGTATATTCGGTGCTTTCATATCTTTTATGTCACTCGGAAGGGAATAAGTTCATTTTAATTTGATAAGACAAATTGTCTTTCACATAACGGGTTAAGTGAGCGCGCCAGAATTTAATGAATAAAATTAAAGTTTCACAATTCAATAAAAGAAAAGGCGTAAATCTACATATTAAACATTGATATTGATTTTTTATTTAAAGCCTTTCTTCACTCGTGAATAAGGTTGAATATAAAATCTTAAAATGTAGGATGAATAACTTTTGTTTCGGTGTGTAAAAGACGCGACGTCAAAGTTCCCCCGTTCCCAGGAAGGCGTCGCGGCGGTGGTTTATAATGAAGGATGCCATTTTTTATTGAACAGCGTGAGTAAACCTCTTAAGGCTATCAATGTTTAATAGCTATTCACTACCCTCTTTGAAGCCAGTGCTTTTAACTATCGTTAGAACAGGAACTACATAATTTAATATTGCTGTGATATTGAAGCTGAATGAAATATTACGTAGATTTTTAAATATGAACAACAACAATTTACAATAAAACTATTTGTGTATATTATTTATTTTACTTATTTATACATACACGTTACAAAAACAGTTTATTGCTTTTGCAATGTCAAAATATTCAAACATTTAACGTTGGAAATCAAAGAAAGAAACAACAAAACAAAAAATAACCAAGTCAACCAAGAAAGCTCAAAATCTACTTTAACACATTAAAAAAAAATACCTGAACTCACTTTCATCTGCATGGAGTAAGTCGACATCCGAAGCAATACTGTTGGAACATTTTTAATGTAATAATTTAAATAATTCATGCCCAGGATTTCTTAAAAAAATATCCGGAACATACAATTTGATATTATTAAGGATGGCAGAATTCTCATTTTGGCCTCGAATAAGTCGAAAGAAATACGTGGCTAAATACATTTCTCTTCGGGATTATATATCATATGGCATAGCAAGTAATTATAAAAATTACAACTTATCGCAAGAACGTAAAACTGCGTATTGTATACAACAAAAATATTTGAATAATTAAATAAATTTCAAAAAACCCACATAAAAGCTTTATCTAATACAAGTAACTACAACTTACCGTGAATGAGTAAAACAGTGAAATTTCTGAAAGTTTAATATATTCAACATGCTTTTGGTTATGTAAATACTTTGAAGTTTTACTTCATTCAAATCGACATTAATGTACGTGTAGGTTAATTAGGGTTGATTGAAAGAGAAAATTTAGATTTAATTTTGTGTTTTAGAAGTTATGAGCTTTGCAATTTCAATGTAGGATAACGATAAAGAAAATCCTGCTAAATTAATACTGGCAAGTGGTATAATGATACAAATACTCGTTATCTAAAATTTATTTTTGTTTTATTGATTTAGGAGTATATGATATGTATCGAGGCATATTTATTATTAACCCTTTTAACACCCAGCGATTTTACTAAACATATGTTAAAATCGCCAAGTGTTTTGTATAGAAAAGTATATTTTTTACAATTTTTCAAAAAAAGTATTGAAAGGATAGAAGGTAGTAAACAATTTGACTCTACTCGAATAGACCTGACGAATATAGAGCAAAAATATTCCGATTGCTGTTGATTAATTTACATAATACATATGAAAATTTAATAATTTTTGTCTTGCGGTCTGTGTTTTTCTTCAATTAATATGTTTGGTATATAGACGATGCTAACTGTTTATTTTACGTCAGTTCTTTTGCATCCGTGTGATAGAATGCCTGAAGATGCCGAAAGGTGGGTCGTTAGTGATAAAACATCAAACGTGGAAATCAAAAAGTGGAATCGTACAAAGTTGTAACAAATCAAATATTCATTATTGGTTGAATACATTCGAATGTTCGTCTCTTTTCTAACTTATTTTTTTAATCATTGCTTTATTTTAACCAAATGTTATTGATAAATATAATACTTATTTCATGTTTAATTTTAACATAACAATCACTTTAAAAACGGGAGAAAGCGTCATTTACAGCACGCTAGCGTGATAGTTTTGAGCGGGCTCAAATGGTTATATTGTAGCTTACGCCATTACATGGACATTGAAGGAAAATGTTTGATAACCAAATTTCGTTTATCAAATAAATAAAAAGACTTGACTGTTTTGTGCAGTAAAGTGTTCCATTGCAAATAATCGATTGCCACAAAAATCTTTAAAAACTTTACAGTCTGCTTAATAAAAAGAGTTCTTTCCTGTTGCGAACACACATTTGTAAATATGTTGAATCCAGACATCGGTGCAAAAGAAACAGCGTAAAAATCTAACATAAAAAAGCCTAACCCTCAGAGTTGATTGAACTTTGGGTCGTCGGGAGTACGCCATTTCGTGTAAGTATAAAAAGTCGCCTGTCGGTAGGAAATTATTAGGGTTTCCGGTGCATCGGAATCCGAGCTTTCGAAATGCGAAACTTGGTCAAAAAAAAATATATACGTACAAACCAAATCCTATACAACAGCGCATTTTTATGAATAAATTAAGAATATTATAAACATTTAAAATTTGTTCTTGTTGCATGTTCAAATATTTAATTTTAGATACCGATTGGGGGTACTTGATGGAAAAACAATACCAAAACTTAACTGCAATGTATTGTTTTATGAATCCGAGTTTCCTTATTAGAAATCCCTAAAAATTCTATAAGTGCAAGGTTGAAATTATTAATTACAAGAAGAATTACGAAAACTAAAAGCCCTAACTAAGGAGGTATATAAGAATGAAAGTGATTTTATTGATTGTTTAAAAAAAATAAAGAACTAAATTGGACTCTATTTGATTCCATGTTTAATCGGCAAACTTAAAAAATAGACAGACTAATTGAGTTCATTACAATTTTTAAACGAGCAGTTTAACATCCGGAATTCTCTCTTGCTACATCTCATACGTGAGATTAGTTCAAATGGTCAAAATCGATAGATTATCACATATTTAATTCTACCAAAAAACACCCATTTATAATCATTTAATATAAGTAGGTATCACTAAGTATTAAATTTTCCAATTGCATTACGATGACTATCATCATATTCTCCCAATTATGAGGCATTGTCCATAAAAATGTAATACCAAAGATCACACTTATTATTATTGTATATTATAGAGATTGATATTATATTTTTTCACAAACATAACGTAGCTGTACTTTACATGTAAGTTGCAACCGAGAAGTATATTAATTTTACACAATGATTTTTTAAATTTGTTATTTTCCATGCCGATATTTTCGAATACGCTCTAAGACAGTGTTCACAAACCTTTTTACATCTACGGATCGGTATTTTTTTTTTTAAATTCACGGGCCACTAATACTGAAACAAAAAAGATTTTTGTTTTATCTAATATAGTGACAGACGGACATAACTTTAACTAAAAAATAGCCATATAACAGTCCGATACAAATTAAATTAAAAAATAAAAACCTTGTGTTGTCTTTGCATATATATTGGATATTTTTGGCTGCAGTGTAATCTGATAGTTATTATTAAGTTCCTGTTGTTATTATTTAACAATAACTTAAGACACATGTAAACGAGCAGATGACAAAATCGTATATTTGATAATTACATGGCGAATTTCTTGAAATTTGGCATACTATTTACTAATATTTGTGACCGCGGTCCACCGGTTAGAGAACACTGTCCAAGAATATAAAAATTAAAGAGCCCACTAGAAAGTATTCCTTATCTAAGCAATATTTTAATAACATATCTGATACTTTAAAAAAATGAATACATAAGTTACGACACAATTCTTATGACTTTTAATGTTCAAGTAATGTAGTAAGTAAGTAATTATAAAAGATTATAACATAAAATAAAAAAAATGAGACTTACATACTTTGGTCCGCTAATCTTGAAGTATCTCCGTTTCTCAGCCATGTTTTTAATATAGTAAAATATTTTTCTCCCACTCACTTCAGTTTTAACACTATATTAACTATTATATTTTTAAATATTAAATATAGCATTTTTGATGAAACTCCTTCAATGTACATAAATATCTCATTGTTTTCTTCAATTAGCTAGCATTTTGTTCATCTATATTTAAAAAAAAATATTAGTTACATATTATAACTTGGCTTCTTTTTGAATTACTTGTGCAGTTTATTAATAATTCTAAGATGGATATTCTTAAAGTATGATCTTTTATGCGATTAAATATGCGATTCACAGTCATTGACTTCAAATATTGTCTCAAGTCGAGAAATTTTAATCTTGCCTGTATCTTTTACCAAATGGACAAACTCCGTCGTCCTGAAAAAACCAGGATAATATGAACTAGGCAAATGCGAAGAACGATTGGATGACCTGGGAGAGAGTGAGAAGACTAATGGGTGGACAGAAACTTTTGGAGGCAAAGTACAATGGTCATATGCTTCGACTAGGGATCCGTTATGAATACACGAAATTTTCAACGTGAAGAAGTAACGTTTGCTATATTTTAACATATTCCCTATTGATCCACAATCAGAATATTACAACATCAAATATTCCAAAAATTAATTCTGTGATGATGTTAATCAAACTTAGTGTATGCAAAGTTTGTGCCAGTTCTATTGAATCCGTGTGATATAATGCCTATAAATGCAGAAAGGTGAAACCCGAGTCGTGAGTGCTAAGCATGTGGAATTGTACAATGTATCAAAAATTCATATTTGACTTTGAATTCCGTCAAGCACCCACCGTCAGTCGATATCGCAAACTTAGGGATATCATCAGAAGAAATCAGGCTATATAGTAATAAAAATTAGCTCTTACACGAAAGTTTTGACACTGTTAATTCTCTTTTATATTCTTGAGTGATAACTATCAACTGTCGGCGATCAGCCGTTTCAACATTTGAGATGTAAGCAGTCAGAGGGTTAACGACTGCAATATGTTTTAGTCATTCTTTATAATATTGTAAATGCTTCCATTTGCGAAGGATCAATAGCTAAAAACATAAGTCTTTGTTGGGATTCCATTAAATAGTGCACTGAACTCGAACAGTTCCTAATGAACAATAATTCAACTAAAACAAACGCTAACGTGTCGATAAACCTTCGTGGTTTTGACAGCTTTTGACCTCATCGTGACGTGCTGTTGCACTCGTCTTCAAGGCCTCGTGTATCTGGTCAGACAGGGACATCATAACAAAATAACATAACTATGTGAATGAATTATTATGACAACGAAAAACACTTTCTGCGGCGGCCGACTGTCGGTATTTGATACAACATTGTTGTAGACATCTTTGGCAGTGGCGTGTCGATTCCAATTATATTTCGGGAATTCGAAAGTAGCATAATGGAATTAAGGAATTTTATCAATGTTGATTATACTTCAAAATGTAAAGAGAGCATACGGATACTATCCGTGGCTTTATCCAACTGACTTTCTTTTGGGTATGCTCACTTTTAATAGTTTGAAAAATCGAAGAGAAATATATCTAGCCACATTTTTCTTTTGACTAATTCGAGGTCAAAATGAGAATTCTGCCATCCTTAATAATGTAAATTTTGTATGTTCCGGATAGTTTTTTAAGAAATCGTGTACATAATTTGTTTGTTCTTCCAAAGTGTAGAACCGGTCTGCCAATGGGGATGCCAATGGTAAGAGCATTTACAATGTTCAACGGTATTGCTTCGGATGTTGACATATTTCATGTGGACGAAAGTGAGCTCAGACGAATGCTATTTTTTCAGTTAAAGTAGACATTTCATGAGCTTACTTGGTTGACTTTCTTTTTTGCAATCATTATTGATTGTTTTATATTATTTGATGAATTTTTATATTTATATATGTTAATATGTTACGGTGCAAAAGCATTGAATTAATAATTTGTAAGTTTTGTACCGTATAGTTGTAATAAATAAAATAAAATAATCAAAATAAATTGCCGAAGAAAGGCAAAAGGACGTAACCGACGTATAACAAATTTACATCAGGCATTTTTTTTTTACTTCGGGTTACCCTGAAGTGTGTGAAGACTAATAAAATCGTATTTTATTTATCAAATCTTCATTTATTATGTTATTAAAGAAATCGCCGTAATGTGGTGTAAGTTTTTCTTTACTGGCTGTTAATTCGACAGTCTCTCATTCACGACAATAATTAGTCATTTGGTTATTATATCCTGCTGACAGGATTTGTAATTGTAAAAACATTTTGATAAGTTGGTGTAAATTGTTTTTCTATCCGCGTACCAATGGTTAAGAGGCACTGCGTTATAAAATATAATCACTTATAATACGAATTAAAAAAGATAAATATTACTTCATAATATCGAGAACCACGAATCAATCAAGAAGACAGTCGATAACTTCCAATAAAAGTGTAAGAATAAGAGCGTTTTTAGAAGTTATATTCCATTTCAGGAGACTGGTGTAGAAACAACAATACACAGAAAATATGACTCATATTCCGAGAACACTTGCATATGTGCAGTCATAAAAGAAGTGACTTCATACGAAAAATTAATCGCGTCAAATATATTTTCATTTGATAATATCAAATCTGCTGATTGAGCTGACATATATATATATATTTACATATATATTAAATATTTTTATTATTATTAAAACTAAACATTATTGCTTATAATCAGCAACACGGCACTGATTTTTTTAATGCCTAACAATGCCCTCTCACTGATTGAACTCGCCACAGCATCGCATAACCACTAACACTAAATACGTATTTTTTTTTAGTAATAAACATTTCAAAAACGCGAATTTATGGGGCTGCATACAAATCGAAGTGGCCATAATTCACACTTTGCAAAAACATCCATGGAATATGCAGCACAACATCGAAAAATTACAAAAAAAATGTTACAAATTCCGACCTGTTTGGATACCCAATATCAATAGTAAATTTTTGCACGAAAAATTCAATCAGTGAGAATTTTCATTTTCATACTAAGAACTTCTGCAAAAATCGATTTTTTTATATTGCAGCTTTATGTACAAATGTTTTAATTTTGCAAACTGTACGAAGTATAACGTTATCGACGAAGATACCGAAGTCGGCTGTGTTGATTAAATTATACATGGGAAATATGTTTTACGAAAATAGAGTTTTAACTAATTAAAACTAAAAATATTTTTGATTCAAGAATAAAATGAATTTCATTAATCAGTTTTAAACAGGACTGTAGAGTCGCGGTGTTTTACTTGAAGTCAGTCAGAGTCGTGAAAAACGAACGATTCCGACTACTTTTTCGATTAAACGATTTTGAAAAATATTTTAATGAACAATTTGCTGGATTGTTTGGTTAACATTTAATTTAATGCACATGAATAGGAAAGGTAGGAAAAAATCTGACAAAATTGAACTTCTTTTAGTCTGAATCGTGTATTTTTAATGTCTCCACAACCCTGGTTATGAAGACGTATTGCAGAAGAAAAAAAACAAGAAGGATGTCTGTTTACGCACTGTATTAAGTTCACTATATACAATTTATTATTAGCGATAAATAATGAATCGAATAATTATACGTTAATTACAGTTCACTGGGGGTTCACCAAATCAATTAAACGATTACTCCATCGTCAAAATCTGTATCACGTTATTGGAAAATACTGAAATACTGCGGAGCTTTCGGGGTAAGAAAAACATATTTGATAACTAGCTACCTACACTTGCCGGTGTTGAACACTGACGAAACTAAACTTTCTGTCAAATAGGATAGGATCACACGTGAGACTGAAAGTTTACAGCCAGACTGGTTTATTCCACGCGTTTTTAAATCGCCAAAGGAAGATCGACGACATTTTAATTTCTTTAATAAAAGTCCTTACATCTTTTTTTACAACCATGCCTCTTTTCAATGTAGAGTATAAAAATCTAATGGGACTGACCTATACGGAAAAATTAACAAAAAATAGATTTTTAACTTTGACTTAACAATTTTTTTTTAAAGATATATTTGATAGCTATTTCGGCTCACGCCATCGTCAGAACTATGACGATGAACTCAGATCAATCAATAAATATTAAACTACGAAGTATTTTTTTTTGTACATTTCCACGTTTTTTGTCACCCACCATGGGTTTCACATTCCAGCATCGTCAGTTATTATATTGCGCTGTATATAACCGATGCCTACTATTTACTATGCGTTAATTATATTATACGACTGTGATGGAGTGCCTGACGACTACGAAAGGCGAAATCTTTACTTACTATACTCTACATTGAAAACAGGCGTGGCTGGAAAAAATAGTCAGGACTTTTATAAAAAAAAAAATGAAAACGTCTATGATCTACATTTTAAAACGTCTAAGATCTAAAATGTTCATTATTTCATTTCTTTTCATTTGAATTGAAAAAGCTTCTACTACAATTGAATTAAAAATTATGAATTCATATTTTCGGGCAATTGAATGATTTTTTATTAAATATAAGATTCTATTTATTGCAGTTATGTTAAGAGAGTAACCAAATCTCCAAAGGAAAACTGCGAAATACCGTACAGAATATAAGTACACATTTTTACTAATACATTTTTTTGTACACCCAGTCCTTTTTTTACGCGATACATTGGTTCCAGAAAAAGGCGCGTAAAAAAATCGTGTAAAAAATGATTTCACGCAATTGCATTATATTTCTTTACACACCCTAAAACATAAATTCGCATAATATCCGATACACTTGTTAACATTTGGCAATTGTATGTGTATTTAAAAAAATGGAATGCTTTACAAAATTAAGTTTTAAAAATACACATTTTTTTTTTATTTAAAAAATAATGAAACGTACATGCCTAGCATCATATATAAATGTTTTCTTTAAAACAAATGTGGGTAAAATATTACGTAAAAACGAGTGAAGCGCGTAAAAAAATGTAGCGGTGCCGTCAAAAAAAATCGCATATAATCGAATTCGCGTAAAAAGAGGACTGTGTGTAGTAAAATCGGAAAAATAAATAATTATTGGCAATTGTAAATTACTACACACCAGCCTGGCTACATGTAATTCTCAAAAAAACTCTTAATGCTTGTAGTATAATTCTTGTGGCACACGCCGCCACCTCTCCCGCATGTTGAAAGAGATGAACGTTCAAGGAATAGGCGTCATAATCCTTGCGGAGGTCCACTTTTCCTGTAAAGAGGGCACGAGTTACTCGACTGCTATCCCTCCCGCTGCATCACATGGGCGGCTATGTTATCTATTATTAGGCGACATCAATATGAAAGTAACTAGAGTTGGATAAGGCTGTCACGTGTGAAGAAATAAAATATAATAACCCATAAAACGCGACATCTGTCTACGTACATAAGGCGAGAGATTTTAGGTTTTTTGAAGAAGTATTTCGAAGAAGCTCTGAATGTTAAGTAGGCCAATAAAAATAAAAATTCACAATTCATGAGCAGATACTAACATAGACTTTTAAACGTCTGTGGAAAGTAAAGAAACAGTATATTGCTTAGAAGCAAATCCCGTTGTAATTTCAATATCTAATTTGAATTTTCACAACTTTGTTTGATTCCACGTGTTTTGTCACAAACAACCCGGGTTTCGCCTTTCGGCACCTTCAGGCATTCCATTACACGGATGTAACAGAAGTGACAGTCAGCTCTGTTGCATCCGTGTGAATGCCTGAAGATGCCGAAAGGCGAAACTCTGGTCGTTAATGACAAAACATGTGGAATCGTACAAAGTTGTAACAATTCAAATCCCGTTATGTCCACACATCACAGGCAACGTCCTGTTTGTGAGTTAAGTAATATATGTAGGTTTAACGATAATATTCATTTTCCATTGAAATTTATTTACAATCCAGAAAAATTTGGAAATTATCAGAAGTCACTTAATCGATTATATAATATATATATGTATATATATAAGAGAACTTATATTAGAAACATCGGCATTTGATTGTAACTATAAATCGTATCTGATTCTGCATGTTACAAAAGTTTAATCATTTTATATCAAATAGTATTTTCAGATTGTTTATGAGTACATATCCAAACGACAATTAAATGAGCTTGTCATTTATAACGATTGCTATCCAAAATAGTAAGATATTTAGTTGATAAATATAACGAAACGTATTTTTAAATCTATTCCTTAAAAATTGCTTAACGTATATATTATATGTAATACTGAAATATTTATTATTGTTAAGAATAAAACCGCATATTGGTTTCAAAGCTTACAACTTTGAACGCATCGCGGTTTCTGAGAATCAAGACATGTGTCTATTAAGGCAGCACATGTTATATCAATGGGAAATGACGCGTTTTTTGTTTGTTTTGTATATGGTGTGAAATGCTGCGTTGTTTCCGTGTTAGGTAGATCTATTTAAAAGCATCATACTTACTTAAGTAACGAACTTGTCCCGTAATTAATAGAAAAAAGTATATAACAGTAAAAGAATGATCCAAAATTAGATGCGTCTGTCAGGAAACTGTGTGTTTAACACGCAAAAGGAAAAAAATGATTAATAATATTAATTCTCTAACGCAGCGGTTTCCAAACTTTATGATACCACGCCTCCCTAAAAAAAAATTTTTTTTTTCGCGTCTCCCTCTCTACTTTTTTTTAAATAGATATACTAATATAGACACGTTTTAAATGATAATAACTTTATTTTCAAAAAAAACTTGTTATAATTCCATACAATTGCCAGAACAATAACAAGGTTTTGTAGGTTTTAGCAAAACCTAACCAAATACGAAAATATATGTACATACATTTATTTTTATATTAAATTACTAACCAATTTAACGCATCATAATTTAATGCGAAGGATGTTGCTGTTTATTGGCACAAAGTTTTTCAAATCTTGGGGGCAGTGTGGAGAGTGCCACTCGTAGCTCCTTTTCTGGCTCGATATTTCGTTTTCATCGCAGCCAGTGCTGAAAAGCCTGTTTCGCATAAATACGATGTTACAAATGGTAGAAGCACTTCCACTGCTTTGCAATACAATAATTCGTACTCTCCTCTGAGATTCATCCAAAAATGAATCATAGTTTCATTTTGAAACTTTTGTTTAAGTGAGCTATCACATGATAATTCTATCAATTTTTCTGTTTCAATAGTTTTCAATTCAAATTCGTCTTCTTCATTGTAGTGCTATTGTTCAGAGCTCCTAATGGATTATTGATTTACCATAATTGTAATTGTAATTCTTAATAAGTGATTGTGAAAATTTAATTTTTATACTAATTTACTTTATTTGTATCTATATTGTATGATTTTATGTAAATTGTTTCCTAGTTCTTGTACCCATGGTTTTGTACACCTGCTACCATTAACTCAAATAATTTTTTTGTTTTGTATAAATAGACTTGTTTGTAAATTGTATTCTATCAGTTGATAATGCTCGCGATGAGCGAAACCGGTCCTGATCAAAAAATATATTGTGGAAATAAGTACTAAAAAAATGTGTTTTTATTATTTAAAATATCATGCCTTTCCATCAAGAAGTGACAGTTAACACCTTAAAAGTGAATAAAAATATTGTTCTTCCACAAATGTGCTTCTTCGTGTTGGTTTTGAATCATTTTTGCACGAGATAGCCAGCGAACTTCACAATAATATAAAAGTGAGGTATAATTTGCTTCCATATTAACACATAGCTTTGCAAACAGCCTAGCTCTCAAAGGACTGTTCTTAATATAGTTTATAATTTTACAACTTTTATAAAAATCATATTTAGTTCTTCGCTCATGTTTTTGGAAACTAGAGCTGCTCTGTGAAGCATACAGTGCGTCCAGATAGCATGTGGTGCTTTCTTTTTGACAAATGCTTGAAGACCTGCTTTGTGTCCGGACATTGAGTGAGCTTCGTCGGTACACAGTCCAACGCAGTTATTCCACGTTATGTCATTTTCTTCAAAAAACTTGTCTATTAAATTAAAAGTTTCAATGGATGTAGCCTTTCCAAGTATGGGTTTGCAAAATAATATATCTTATAATATATTCTTTTCCGCGACATATCGAACATATGCAATTAAATGGGCATCTTTAGCTATATCAGTTGCCTCATCCACTTGTATGGCGAATTTCGAAGTACGCAGACGAGAAATTAATTGATCGCAAATATCTTCAGATATATCATTGATTCTTCTTCCGACTGTATTATCAGCAAGAGGAATTTTTTGCAACTGTTTTGCATACGATTCACCGAACATTATTCGAACCATATCAGCAGCTGCTCGTAAAAGTATGGTTTCTCCAATTGTATGTGGTTTCTTACATTTTGCGATTCGGTAAGAGATATGGTATGAAGCCAATAATGCATTTGGTGTAACCGAAAGTATTTTTTTGAACGTTTGCTTCTGAATGTTTGATTCGTTCAATTTTCTTTGAAAAAATTCAATAGGTTTTTCAACGTATTCAGAATGTAGAGTTTCTAGGTGTCGTTTTAATTTGACTGGTCTCATACTATCTGAAGCCAAAACTTTCGAACACAACACATACATTGGTTTCTCGAAGCCATCTATAATAACACTTATAAATCCTAATGATAAATACGATGAACTGTATCGTCTTTTCTTGGAAGCTGTACCTCCTTGTTCTTTTTTGCTTTTATTACCACTTGTATCAGCTTCAGTATCTTCATTATTGTCGACTTTTCTCTTGTAACCACTCAGAAATTTATCCATTCGGCTAATAAATATTTGATTGATATAATTTAGAAAAATTGATTATCAAATATAATTATAAAAGTATACTAACAAACGGTTTCAGAAAGAAATCACGATAAAAACAATATCACACCCCGACAAAACGCTTCAGTTGGTTCTTCAGCCGCGAATGACATTTAATTTTGAGGTTATGTTTTCATGTAATGCAACTAGCGGTCGTTTTGTGCATTACAGAAAAATAGCGTTTGCAAAGGCGCCATTTCCAAAATCTGCCGCTCCAGATATTTTTTATATATTAATATAATACACACCTATATATGTATATACATACATACACAGGAATTAAATGTATAAAAATATAAGAAATACAAAAATAACCATTCATTAACCGAATTTTTACTGATACGTTACAAAGTTTTATTTATTTGTAGATATCATAGTGTGAAATTTTTGTTTTCTTAAAAAGTTTTCGGCGCCTCCCCTGGCAATAGCCCACGCCTCCCAGTTTGGAAACCGCTGCTCTAACGTAATTTAGAGCATTTCAGTTATCTGAACTTATAAGTCTTGACGATAGCGTGATGCTGAAATACATAGCTCAATTATGAAACACTTTTATTGTTTACTTTATATCAATTGAGAAAATATCGATTGAATCAACATGAGTTGCCTGCTAGAGGTCGCATAGCTAAAATGGGATTGATAAAAGATATAACATAACGATAAGAATGTAATTCGAAAATATTTTTTCCAAAATAATAAAGATATTTCGAATCTATTTTTGTTATTTAAATTATCCCTTTCCGTCAAGAAGTGACAGCTACCACCTCAAAAGTGATTATAAATATGTTATATACCATTCTTAATTGATCGCACAATTTAACAAAGCAAACATCCATTATTTAAATAAAAAGCCCATTAAAACAACTTCCATGAACTCTTTGCATATGCGAAGGGTAAAAAATGTTATTTTATTACATTTCATTACATTTGTGCACGATACGGCACTGCATCAAGAACATAATCAAGAAGTAGGGATTGCAATACCGAACGAATATATGAACGTCGTGATTTTGGAATTTGAAAATTCATACCGGCAATAAAAAATAATGGTTTATTTCATTAAAAAAATCTAATTCATCGATGATGAATTCATAATGCCTGCTGTTGTTATTGAGAATTTGTAAGAGTTAAACATTGTCCAATATGGGTAATTATTTTGTCAATTCATTAAATGCACTGTTTCGAAATGTGTGTATATCCTGCTGATATTATCACCGAAAGATTAAAAATTTGTTTTATACATTTTGTATAATATTTATGAAATTCGTTTTTTTTTTGGTCTGGTACAAAAAAAATACAAATATAATTCAAGTTACATTTGTCTTCTAAATATAGATATATATATATATATTTACGGAAGAAATATAAAAATGAAGAACAAGTAGATGAATATAAAAGATAGTTAAACAATAAAGTATAAGGCGTATATCAATCGGGCGATACAGCAATTAGTTTACCGAGTAATCGATCAATGAGTGAATACGAGTAAAAAAATGCAATGCGCCTCGGTGTCGATTTAAACACGTCTAATCAAAAATAAGTGGGTTTTGGCCGTCTGGATTTACGCTTATGGTAAACTTCCCTATCAATACAAGAATGTATACATTCAGAACAGTCAGATTTTAAGCAGTGAAAAATCAAGAATGAGTCCACATTTTCCAAAATACTGGTGTTAAGTAACAAAACCAGGCATATTGGTATTAAATAACAACTCGAAATACGAGTATACCGGTTACGGTAGTACCGATTGCAGTCCCTAATAAGGAGATAATAAAGCTACATTTACACTACTATTTTGAATTTCCACTAAACTCGTACGTATAAAAATTGTATTTCAAATTCTTTTTTGGTTTGTTGAAACTTTAAAATAAGCATTCTTGGTATTCACATGATACACGTCTCGTCTTTTTCCTTATATATATTTTTTTAAATATTCATAAAATTATTTAATATATTCGAACTTACTTAACCACTTGTATTCGACAAACGATGGCAGACAATCAAAATGTCACATCTATAATGTAAAAAGAATAAAGAAACGTCACCTTCAAACACATACAGTAAAAAATATAATTTCCGATTATAGTTGATATATTATAAGTTAATTAGTTCTAACGATGGTTTGATCCGAAATAGCTATCAAATATATCTTATATCTGCTATTTTTTCACAATGTCATAATGGAGTTCTACCAAGTAAATTCCAATTCAATCAATATATATACAGACATTTCGATAATTTCACGTCTATGGCGGGATAGCAAAGCAAATGGTTTATATCAATATCATTTATTAAGATCTATATGATTTATTAGAGCTATTGCTACGTTATAAATATTTATATTTTATAATTATACACTACTTAGTTGAATGAAAAATACATATGTATGTATGTATGTATGTATGTATGTATGTATGTATGTATGTATGTATGTTTAAAGAATATTTAGAGTCATCGCTGGTGTTTGGAAATTATAAATTTAATGTTTTTAAGTCTGTCTTGCATATGGTGGAAATGTGGCTTAAAAGGGTTGATATCGTGTGGGGAAAATGCCATAAAAATGTGCGAAAATGTTTATCGCTAGAACTAGTTAGTTAGTCGAGTGCAAGGGTGGGTTGTACCGGAAGAGGGGGAACATTGACAAGGAAGCATTAGAGACTCCCACGTAGGAGTTACGCAAGTTGTGTGGAATATTAATTTATTATTCAAGCTGATGCACATGAGGAGTCAGATTAAGACAGAAACCAATGTAAATTTTAAATAATAAAATATCTGAATTTGCTGTATGTCATTTCAAGTCCATTCATTCATTTATTCTAGTAACTTCATTAAAGATTAATTGTAAGACGTTGCGTTACTCTCATAGGAAATTAAACAGTTTTTTTATATCATATAGCTAATGTAAAATTTCATGAACAAATTTTTACAACTAATTGCAGTTTCGCGTAAGAATAACGACGTTCAGTACACAAAATGACTATTAAATTTTGACACGGTGAAAAAAATAGCAATGTATTTTAGTTCTACTAAACTATTTCAAAAAAATATAGTTGATAGCTATTTCGGCTCACCCATCGTCAGAAGTATGCTTAAACTATCATTTGCTTATGTATATATAGCTGTGTAGAAAAAGTACACAGTACATCTTCTCTCCTGTTTTAACGTCCTCGGTAGTATAGTGGTAAGTATCCCCGCCTGTCCTGTTTTAACGGCCTGGCTTGTTTCTTGCTCGCAATAAAACTAAATTATTCAAAAATTGTAAATGAAACTAAAAAATGCGGCTATGACAATAAGTTTACACGTGGCACGGAAATGGTCTATTACGGAAGCAAATCAGACTTCGTCCTCTCCCCCGTGGAGCGGTTTAATTAATGGGCTAGACAATATATTAGTTTGTTCGTTAAGAATCTTTTGTGATAGTTGATGTCTATTGATTTCCAGCTGCTCCAAACGATCAGGCTCCAAGGAGGAGGCTGCTCTATTACACGGATGCAGCAGAACTGACAAATTTGAATTGTTGAAACTTTGTACGATTCGACATGTTTTGTCACTAACGACTCGCGTTTCGCCTTATTCGTACATTATTATGTCAGAAGGATGCAATATTATAATATGATAAAGGACTGTTCTGACAGAATTAACTACTAAAAAAATGTCAAAAGAGCGAATCGCGTACGAAATTTAAACAATTTAAATTAGGTATTGATATAAAAAGAAATTCCTCTAGAGCAGGATTTCTTATACTTTTTCAGTGACAGAAAAATTCCACGTAGATCAGAAAGTTTTACAGATTTGTTTTATGTTTGGGGTTATTTATTATTATTATTAAAGAATCGTATATTCAGCGTATAGAATCACTTTTGTTGAACACCTATTACGACCCCTCGTAACATAGTCCGAAGGAAGTCCATAGGAAGCCCTACTCTAGACTCATATCGGAGAAATACAAATGTTTTGCTGTTATCGAACTTTGCCTGAAATCCTTCTCATCGATCAAAAAATTAGAAGCGGTTCAAATTTTGCTAACAATTTTTACACCCCCAACTAATAAGTGAAATGGATTGAAAGTATCACAAATAAATCATCTGATGAAACAAAACACAATATGAAAACGGAATCTTTCTAAACAAGCTTGTCTGAAATTGTGGTGTGTTTTGCTAGCACTATTTCCGCGGAAATAGTCATTCAGAATTGATAATAAAAGGTGTGGCGCAGTTGCATTCGAACAATATACAATTACGATGAAAATATTTTAGACGAAAATAATAACACTTGTGAAGGCTTGATTTAATTTATCCACTACATTATAGTTTATCAATCATAAATGAAAAAGTAAAGTTAATAACCCCCTTCTAAGCTGGGACAATAAACACAGGAAGAGCTGTAGAAAAGCTATTACGAATAGTTAATGACGTCAAGGGTTTACTATTATTTCAGCGGGCGGGCGCAGCAAGAGGGACCGTGCGACTCAACACTACATATAATCATCAATCACTTCCTGAAAGGAGATGGATATTATATTTGCATCAAAAAAGTTAAAAAAAATTTTAGATCTACAAAAATGTTTGATTGGTGAACCGTCCAGCTAATACAAATATGTCGCGATATAAAGCAGAATTGTGAACACATACCATGAGTGTTATATAAAGTATCCAAAGTTACAAGAGGAGATTCAATCATTCATTGGATCAGTCATTCACGCAGACTCATCTTGCAAAAAAGACAAATTGGTGAGCAATTACAAAAAATGACTACTTGGACATGTTTTGCTTCTACATTCGAGGTATCAACAAAATGCCATCATATAAAAGAAATTTAGCACATCGAGTCATCTGTTAGAAGTTGTCTCGTAGAAAAATGACAGCATATTGACATAATGCAGACAAGAAAGAGTTTATATCTTGATTATATTGTATTTATCCCTTACTATTATATCTGTAGTGTGAGATTTCAACATTTCTATAAAATTGTCTTTCAGTCTATATATAAAAACGTTTTTCGTTCTGCGATAAATCAGAACGTGAAAACAGTGAGAATTTAGAACAGGGGCAAACCAGCACGCTGACAAATTTAAACAGTGACAATTTAACGGAAGATAAAAATACAATACATAATTTATGTTCATACACTCTATAATTTTTTAAATGAACAAAATACCCTTCAATATATATTAGATAGTAAATGTCTTATTTTTCTCGTGCGCTAAATGAATGTTTTAGATTTGGTTGTCTTGAATTGTTAATGTTCTGATTTGTTCTGTCAACGTTTTTTTTTATTTAATTAAAGCACACATAACATATGAAATAATACACATTCTTAAATCAAGTCAAATCGAAGTCTACTGAGCGTTGATTTCAAAATATTTAAATTTTCTGAGAAATGTAAGAGATTACGTTTGCTAAATTTGCCTACGTTAATTTAATGTTGTATACAGGGTAAAAAGAGAACGTTTTGAGGCAATCAAAAATGGGATGTCAATATCCTCCCCATCTCGGTTGAGTGACTGATTAAACAGTTGAACTTATGACATAAAAAAGAAAATCGCACAAGCTTCCGTAAGCTTTCAATTCGATCGCTTTGGCACCTGTCATATTACAATTTATATTTGATTATAATTATAGTATTGGCAAATAATCTTTGAAACTAATTAAATATATACAAGCACATTTCACTGAAATATAAAAATTAATAAATAAGCCACCCCATTTATTTTGCCATATTTTCCCGAAGGGTGTGCACCCTTATTGTAATCTTCAATATGAAACGGGAAAGTACGCGGTGAATCTTTTAAAACGAATTATCGTAATTAATCATAACCACCATGAAGCCTCCACTCGTCATGAGATTTGGTAATTTTAGACCAAGATACAAGCTTAAACTTATAAATGACTGTCAAAACGAAGGAAGTCGGGGTTCAAGTGTACACAGTAAAAAAAGGAAAGATATTTATTTAAGATATTTACTGGCGTTTGACGGGGTGTGGTGTACACAGTAAAAAAAGGAAAGATATTTATTTAAGATATTTACTTTTCTGTCTGAATTTTCCTTCCCATAGCCAAGAGAACACGGCACTCGGTGTTCCCGAGCGGTCACCCATCCAAGCACTATCCGCGCCCAACGTTGCTTAACTTCGGTGATCGCACGAGAGCCGGTGTTTACAACGTGGTATGGTCGTCGGCACTTATATTTTTAGTTATTATTAAGTAATAATAATTTGTAGGATAATATGACACCAAGAATCTTAACAATAACTGACAAAGAAAGCACCGTAGCCAAGAAAATCCAATACATTAGCAAATATCCAACAGCAGGTTTCGCATTTGTTTTTTGAAAGAAAAAAACATTGTTTTTGTTAAATTTCAATTGCATCAGATTTTTTTATGCATATTTGTTAATAATAGGAATTTCCATTTGTTACAATATAAGATTTTAAAAAAATAGCTTATTAAAAATCATTTTAATTTCAGTATTAGTGTTCTGTGAAAAATTTATCCTTTTTACCAGTTCTTACGTGAAAAAAGGTTGAAGACCACTTATTTAAATGTCTAGCTACATATTTTTGTTTTAATTTCGATAAGAGAGCAAAAAAATGAATGCATGCATATTAAAAGTAAAAACAAAAATAATGGTGACAAAATATGAACACACAAATTATGTATTGACGTATAGGTATCTTCACGACAAAATATAAAGTTTCTATTATCATTGTTGTGTTGCCAAGGTTTTGTATGTGTTTCAAATAACTCAATTTGAATGATTTGACATAATAAGCGATGAAAAGTAAAAAGTTATTAAGTCCATATAATATTGAAATCAAAGAAAAATCAGTGCTGTGTTATTTAAAAAAGTTTAATTTCGTCAGGTTTTTTCTTACCTTACCTATTTATGCGCATTAAATTAAAAATCAACCAACCAATCCAGCAAATTGTTTATTGAGATATTTTTCAAAATTGTCTAATCAAAAAAAAAGAATCGGAATCGCTCGTTTTTCACGAATCCGACTCCGCGACACTAAATCCGACTCTACAGCCCTGAATTTATTGAGATGTTTCAATAGTATATACACACAATTATTGTTTAGTTTGTCAACCTTAAAAATCTGAAAATTCTATTTTCATTAATCAAACTCCGATATGTCAAAGTACAAACTAAATGGGGAAAAAAACGTTTGCTACTCCTGAAATAAACTGAAACGACGTAGCTGCATGTTAGCCAGTATGTAAACAAATCTCAATATATACAAAAATATCAGAAACAATATCCGTACAGATATTCCACAATTTATTGTGCATCCCGTGACAGGATATTTCATGGAATTTTAATAAAATTATTTAAGCTCTTTGTAAAAAAAAACACGTGCTGTATTTGACGAAGAAAAGGGACAAGTAATGAATAATACACAGTTTCAACCAGTGTGAATGAGATGTAATATGATGAAAACAATTCGTGTGACTGAGACAGTAAAAAGATAATCGTGTAGTTCATAGACTTACGGCGAGAATAGTCAAGTAATAACCCTTACCTAGAAGGACGGAATAAAGATTTAAAAAGAATTCCATTCGAAAGAAACAAAAGTTTATTAAGAGCAATTATTGTAAAAAGAACGAAGTGTAAACTTTTTCCAAATTCAAATGTTCGAAATATGATTATGGAATTCATTCTTAATTTTTTCGAGTTCGTTGTAACGGAAAAATCGAAAAAAAATCTAATATTTATAATATAATTAAAAGTAAACCTTGTTCTAGTATATAAAATGTGTTAAAATATTGATCATTCAGAAAAATAAATAGTATATTTGGGCAGAGAAAACTGATATAAAATATCCAAAAACGAAACCAAACGGTATTATCATTAAAGTGACAATAACTAAGTTAACAATAGTCGCGAACGAATTTCAATAAAATTTGAATTGTTACAATTTTGTACGATTCCACATGTTTTGTCACTAACGACCCGGGTTTCGCCTTTCAGCATCTTCAGGCATTCTATCACACGGATGCAACAGAATTTGAATAATTTTTCAAACGAATAAATAATGCTAATAAATTGTTTTTTGCAGGTAATGTTTATAGCAAGGTAAAAAAATAAAAATTTATTTTAGTTTCACAAATTTTTTTCAATCGGAAGTATAACAGAGTATTAGAAGATGATGGAGTAAGCCAAAATAGCTTTCAAACATATACTTCCTAATTTTTTTTTGAACTAAAATATATTGCTATTTTTTTACCGCATCATAGTGGAGTTCTAACTAATCAATTCTAATTCTATCAATAAGCTTATTTTTAGGTTATATTTTGCTAATCCGACAGCAAAATGTTTTGAAAGGCCATACTTTTTTTTCATTGTAACTTACGTAAACGATTACTTGCGTTAAATTTCAAATTAAACTATTTAATGACTGATCAGGTATCTATAGTCAATTAGCAAATTAGCACTAGAAGTCGTCTTTAATTAGAATCAGAATTAGAATCTTTCAAACATCAACAAATCGCGAATCGCCACAAATCGATTCCCCATGTATACGGTCGTACATTTACCGCATACCTAACAAAGAGCCAGACAAAAGTAGTACCTATGGCTAAGACAGAGATTTAATTTGTACGCGCGAATTAGATGCACTGCACTACAGACGACTCGGTTTACGCCTCGGTCGCGCAGTCTTGTTTGTTCACACAAAACTAACAACGCACCCCTACCCTCTTTGCGTTTGGAGGGTGTCAAAGATGAGAGGGTCTGTAATTTAAAACTGTCTCGGTGGAAAACCGATGTGGTTAATTCGCAAACAAATTGTACAAATGAGCGACTTGCGACGAACACATAGATTCGACAGTGGTTGTTTGGCAATTTTGCTTGCTCGATGAAGGTTTCCCAGTTTCTATTGATGAGATTGTAATTTACCAATTGTTACTAAGAATATAAAATAATCACTTTTAAAATGTTAAATGTTATTGCTTGATAGAAAGGCATGATATTTTTAATAATAAAAACACACTTTTAGTACTTATTTCCACAATATATTTTATGACTAGGACCGGTTTCGCTCATCACGAAGATTATCAGCTCAACTTGATCCTAATCATAAATTATATTGTGGAAATACTTATTAAAAAAAGGTGTTTTTAATATTTAATATAAATAATTACAATATTATACAGCAAAAACTTCTTTATCGATATTTCTATTTACAGCCACGATGTTCACAATCGCGAATCTGACGACATCCGAAAAATTGGTGGTCTTTATTTTAGACGTACAATAAAACATATCAATATTATAGTTTAACTGACGTGCAAGAAAATCTGAAAAATAGTACTGTAAAATTGCGAAAAACACAACGTAATAACAATGTGGCGTCCTAGGGGGTGGTAAGTACAAAGGTGTCGGGATACGAAAAGATTGGGAAGAACGAGCAAAACTTTTAAAAGTCATATGAACGTAATTTTATCATCATATAAAAAGGAATATTGGAGACCTTTAACGTGTTTTGAATGAGATTTACATAGATTAATTAAAACACATGATTAGTATACAAAAATACACAAAAGCTAACAATTCTATCTGCGCTTGTAAATAAATATTTAGATGACAATGAAGATAAAATGAGTTAATTTAATATTGTGCATACTCTACGTTACGCTGTAAAGGCTATCACGATATTTTCTTTGCGGTTATTTAGATACTCGGTGATCGCAGATAACTATTATCAATTTATAAAATCCGTGAGAAATTATATACTGAATATAAAAGCAGGAATCTCATATTACAATTTAAAATAACATAGCATAAAAGACATAGCTCTTATGAGAAGTATTCCTGCTAAGACGGTTCGGTAATCGTTGAAAAGTGAAGCCATTTTTATCAGTTTTAAATAAAAAATGGAATATTGGCACATTGGGTTACCCATTTTTTCATTTATTTGCATATAATCGGTAATTCTTATTGTCTTCTGCCACCATACCCAAGAATTCTGTCTAACGCATACATAAATCGTAAGGACCGAAGACATGTACAAATCTATATTTACAATAAACATTATGTTTATTCTTCAAAATTAATTATTTGCTTTTTATTAAGCTTTGTTTTTGAATGTAATATAATATATGTTTATACTTATTTATGTATATATATATATGATTCCTTTGTATACAATATCAATACACTCTTTTTAATGTTCTGAATAATCACTTTTTCTCTTCATAATAAAATATTCGTGTGCCATATGTTTGCCATACCTGGTGTAGGTTTTATCTTACCACAGTTTCTTATCAGCATATTTCATAAATGCAATGGGTTCAACAGACTAATAATGTAAAAAAAAAAAAGAAAATATGAGTTTTGAATAATTTTATATTAACAGTATTTTTGTGAACAAACATTTGCTTATAATAAATTTTCCAAAACGACTATCATCACAATAAAACCTGTATACAATATAAACGAACGTAAGTCAGGTCGACTAAAATGTTTCCGATTATTAATATAATACGTTCAGATAAAGAATAAAGCTACAACAAAAATGTAGGAAAAAAGTTAGTAGCTCCTTAAATCTTTCAATATTAAGATAATAAAAAAGCCTGAGTCAAACTACAAAGAAAAATATAAATTTTGTTTTAACGCCGGAATTATAGCTGCGAGATATCTCAATGCAGCTTATGGCTATATTTTATAATTCTTATGAAACTATATAAATACTATGTTAATTAACTTGTTCGGTATTAAGACATTTTAATACCGAAGTTCTAAGAAATTTATAAATTAGTAATAATTAACAGCTATTTATTAGCAGTAAATTAGGTGTTAAATGGAGCAGGTGGTTAATAGTATTGAATATATTTTCCTTGGATTTCGATCTTTAATGACTTGTTATTAATTAGCAATTAGAAGTATTATGCTAATTATAACGTATATTGCTTGATTCTAAATGTCAAATAAACAGGGAAACGTCCCATTCAATCTTTATTTTTATGTTAAGAATGAGATTCATTGTTTACCTTATAGCAATGAATGACCATTACGATAGTCTAGTAACACATCTAGAATAAATATTTTTTTTTTGTAATTTCAATTATAAACAATATATATTATTCATCTGATTCATATTATCGGCATATAATAGCAGATTCACAATAAAGAAATATTTTCGAATAAATATCTTGCTTTTCGTTTATTTTTATGTTTATTATTATTTTAACGTAAAAAATTAGCTCAATGTTTTCTAAGCAAAAAATATCCGAGGAAACCTTAAGTAACATACCAAGTAAATAATAGACCTTTAGTATTTTGGTAATAAATATAAAACAAACCTTTTTTAGTTCGCAAACACGATAACTCTCGGAATATGAAATGACGAATGTGTACCTGAAACAGAAGAATAAAAAAAATGTTATATTTTAATATTATATGAGAGGAAAAAATAGAAAAAGTCTAAAATAATAATCATAAAATATACATTACAATCATATTCATTGTGAACTCTCAAATCTAGATAGAATTCAATAAATTTCAATGAAGCAACGAGGCAGCATACATTATGATGTACAGTGGAACTCAGATCAACCGTTCTCGGATAATACGTTTTGTATCTAACAGAAATATTTCCTGACTTTTTTGTTTATATGTATTGAGTTAAAGATTAACCAACGAATCCGGCAAATAGCCAATTTAATAAAAATAAAACAGGTTCAAAAGTTTATTTCAATATATTTATATAAAAAATATTAAATCTGCATTCGTCAAAGCTCTCAAATCACAATTAAGGTTTTTAAGAGCGGCAAGACTCGCTTTAAGAATACTTGGGTCGACAGAATTAGTTTGAACTGATACGAATAATTCCAAATCATTCAATTCAAAGTGACCGATTGAAAAAAGAGATGACATAGTGTTATAGTACATAAAGTAGGGGATAGTGGGGTTAAATATTACATTAGCACAAAAGAAGAGACAGGAGGGGAACGACAATACAAAAAAGAAAAACAACGATATGCGCGAAACCTAATAACATGGAAATAATAATAATACTAAAAGCGGTGGTGTACTCGGTGCGGGGCTAATGAAAATGAATGTCAGCGCGAGTGATTCACATTTGCCCGCCCTCCCCTAATGCACTTTGCGCTGTAATGAGAATGCGCACGCACAAATCTTATATGTACGAACATAGAACATGATATAGATTAGCAAGTATAGATGTAACATCGAAAGCTTTCAAGACAAACAGGGCGACTAAAAATGAATATATTTCTAGCAGTAAAAATAACTGATAGGTACGTAAAAGATTTTATGTTTTAGATATACGAAAATAATTTTGATTGATTTTACCTTAACCCTTTGAGCAGTGAGTTATTTTTTTACGAAACAAGTTTTTTGGTTTATTTTAAATATTTTTTTTACACTTCATATAAAATAATGCGGTTTTTTTGTGGTTTAATCTAGAAAGAATATTTATTATCATATCACGTAGAAAATAAAGTTGTACAATTGAGAAATGCATAGTAATAAATGTAAATAAATTTATTCACTATGAATTTTCTAAAAACAATTACTTTAGTTCGAGCCTAAAAAAATAATTGCAGTCTGAGTAAACATAGTTCGATATTGACACTGATTCCTACAAAGAAAGCGGAACAGACAGTAAATTTTATGATACATGATTAAAAGTATAATTTCTAAGATTTTTTTTTCTCGTAAAATTCTTTTATTAATTTGAAACAAATAAAAAATTTAAGCCCGACTGCTTAAAATTATCGCCAGATATGTGCAGCATAAATATCTGAAGAAATTATAATTATTCAAACAAAAAATACGGAACTTGCAAATGATAAAAGACATCACAATATTTGGACGTACATGTACGGCCATACTCCTCAAAGGGTTAATTTTAACTTAAATTTAATCTTGACCACTTAGACTTCAATAACGCAAACTCCCCCACAAGGGAGTTATGAATACATGCATGTGTGTTTTTTTTAAATTAAATTTAATAGATACAACAAATTGTACAAATGAGCGACTTGCGACGAACAAACACATAGATTCGACAGTGGTTGTTTGACCATTTCGCTTGCACGGTGATGGTTCTCAGTTTTATTAGTGAGCTTATAATTAATCAATTGTTATTTCAATTATCTCTTTTTAGTTGTTAACTGTCGCTTCTAAATGGAAAGGCATGATATTTTAAATAATAAAAACACATTTTTAGTACTTATTTCCACAATATATTTTTTGATCAGGATCGGTTTCGCTCATCGCGAACATTATCAACTAATTTATAAACAAGTCCATTTATACAAAATATTTGAGTTAAAAGCACTAATTATGGGTTCAAGAACTAAGAAACAATTTAAAATACATCTATATAATGTTAATCTAATTTACAAAATTATTGATTGTTGAACAGTTCTCGTGTTATTTATTTTTGATTGAACAGCTGTTACGACCCTCGAAGAGTTTTCAAATAAAAAAATTAATGATAAAGTCTATCTTTTTTTCATTCATGTAAAATAATAAGGAATAATGTGATAAACGATTTTGTGTAAAATTTATTTTAATTTTAATTTATAATAGTATTTTCATAAAAGAATAAGAGTTGAAAATGGTGGCATCCAAATGGTTATATGGTACAGCGATAGTGAATTTTAAATGAAAAAATATTTTTATCGGCGTTACAGTGAAAGCATATCATGAGGCATTGGGGATATTCTCAACAATTACATTATCATATTATCATCAGTTGAAACATGATCGTCGCGTGAAAATATATTCTAACAGGCCAGCAATATTACTTTGGTTTTAGAACTTTCAAATAGATAACATTGACTAGTTAAGTACAAATTTTTTGCCTGAATCGTAATAAACAATATTTTCAATAGTAAAAATACATTTTCATCATACAAAAAATTAATTATTTACATAAGGTAACGGTTCCACCTGTCAACATATTCTCACATATCACCATTGCACACATCTTCGCTATTTTTCTCTATTGTGATGAAAAGTCATATATTGTCAAATATTGTTAAGAAACAAGCTAGGTCGTTAAAACAGGAGAGAAGATATATTGTTTGCCTTTTCTACACAGCTATAAATAGATAAACAAATGTTCGTTTAAGCATAGTTCTGACTAAAATACATCGCTATTTTTTTTCACCGTGTTAAAATACAGTACTGTTTACTTACGAATATTTCGATTTTAACGAAACCTATTGGCATAATATATAATCAAATTGAAATATAAATATATACGACTGTGTAAATATTTATGCAGTTCTAACAAGAATGAGCGAGACAAAATGCATTTGTGAAAGCACGTGCTATTGCGTCCAATGTAACATACATAACGTGGCGTAAGTGCAACTATAAATGTTCTCTCGGCGTAGCTCGTCGCGGCCGCCAGTACACAATAAACTAACATTGTCACGCCTCTAAATTTATCCACCCCCGCATGAAGCGATCTATTCATCCGTGAGGACCACAAGTGTGGACAGATGCACGATTTTTGCTCAATTCTCGCGAGACGGCGAACGCAGTTGTGTGCACAATTAGAAGCGTCATATGGTCACACCCTAATGCTAATAAATGCCATTTATATCATTCATGTCAAATCTTTTATAAAATATAAGAACGATTACATTAACATATAATTTTATGATATAAGAGACTTTATAATGTTGAAGTAAAGAGCTGTTGCGGAGTGTCATACGGCATTAAAATCCGGTAAACATTTGCTTAAGATGAGTTTTATTAGAATGAGTGACATGTATAATATATTCTGTTAACATTCGACATCATTATAAAATATGTAGACAATTTAGTTTAGTTAAGTACCCCTGTCAAAGTAATAAGGTAAATTTAATCGCAGAAAAATAAAAAAATCTATACAATGAATAATCGGAGTACGAGCAGTTCGGATAACGAGCACAATTCGGATAACGAACTAAAACGTTCGTTCTAATCCACTTATTCTACCTATAAAACTCGATTGATCGGCTAATGAAAAATTCGGATAGCGAACATTGTCTTCGAATAGATTATGTTCGTAACCGATCACCCACTGTTTACTCAAATTTAGTTTGGTTTAGTACCCCTGTCAAAGTATTAGGTAAATTTTATCGCAGAAAAGCAAAAACCTATGCATAATTTTAATGTTATGATTTCAAGTAGATGAACAGATGTCTTATATTTAATATCTCGTATAAAACTGTCGTTCAGAACACATCATTATATTTGATTTGATATCAATGTGTTTGTTCACTTGGTTTTTTTTTTTTTGTTAAAACCTATCTTTTGATTATGTATGAATTCCTTTTACGCGGTTTTCATTTACACGACGCGAACAACATATACACCGCGTTAATCAGGGGATGTGCGTATATTAAACGCAAAACACTAATGTATCGTGATTTTTATAATTAAGTCTGTAATTATAAGATAAACAGGTAAAATAAAAAAAACTTGGTATGACAACACTCCACTTTTATCCAAGTGCGCCATAAACCAGGTTATTTTTGATTCGTTAAAGACGTGTAAAAACCAAGTTGTTATCTCATTTAAGACACGCTTCGAGACACAAGACATGATGGAATTATATAAGAAAGTGAACGAATAGAAAATAAGGTATGATGCATAGCATGGAATACAGCAAGCTAAACTCGCCTGGCAATTGATCATCGGAGTGCTAGACTTCGCAAGGGACATCCGTGCACTGGATATGGAATGCCTGCGTGCTTAAATGCACGCCTGGAATGGTGTATAATGGGAAGGCGCCCATTTTTTAATCTTGTAAATTCATTATTTACAATGAGAAGCGACATCGCTTAGCAAAAATAAAATATTTATTAATTCATACTTTAAGAAATAATAAATACACATGTTTAGTACTATTCTCGAACGTTTATATTTATACTAAAAATATAATATTTGACTGATTGCATCATCAGTTGATAATGCCCGCAAAGATCGAAACCGTTTCTGATCAAAAAAATATTCAATTGTGTAAATATTTCTAACCACGGAGAAAAAATAGCAATGTATTTTAGTTTTACATTTTTGTTTAAAGATATATGTTAGTTGATAGCTATTTCAGCTCACGCATCGTCAGAATTAGTTCTGACTAAAATACATTGCTATTTTTTCACCGTGTTATAATGGAGTTCTGCGAAGTAAATGCCAATTCAATCAATAATATTTCTAAACATTTTGTTTTTTATGATTTAAGTATAATATTCTTTTCAATAAGAACTGAAACTTTATCACATTGAAAGTGATTGATTGATACACGCAACCTACCCGGCAAGCGGGTGCTTGCAAAACCTATAAGAGTGCATTTTGATAGGACGTGGGATATTATTTCGGGAATAATCGAGGAATCACCCGAAATTGATAAATCTCAATTGTTAAAACTTTATACGACTCCTTAGTTTCGTCACTAACGTTCCGAGTTTCACCTTCATCACACGAATGCGACAGAAATGACGAAAGGTCATAAATTATTTCGAAAACAACATTTAAAATATCAAACGTTGTTACATTTCATTGAGTACAAGGAATATTTCAACACTGGAATTTCGAAAAATTTATTCAGTCAAGTCGGTTTTACACAAACTGATGAAGTTTATCGGGACACATCGATCATTATTTCAATAAAAATATAAGTTTGTCCAAGAAAGCTTTTACCCTTCTAACACTCTTATATTTTCGCGTATTAACTGTCAATACAATGCAATTTGCCTTCACCAAATTTGACAATCAGCGGGTTAGTGTCAGATGATTGGAGAATACATTTTTGTTTGATGCTACGAATACAATTGTAAATGAGTTTATCTTACTAAGGTATGAAACAAGATAAAACACCCTTAAAATTGATAGTAATCTATCAAAAGATCATCCTTTCTTTTATGGCAGTGTAAGGCGTTCACAACAAACCCATTCGACGTGAAGTGTCATTTAAAATCAAGACAACCACTTTGAAAGGAGAAATATAGTTGAAGGGAGGAAAGTAACGCGGAGGGTTGTATGTATATTTCAAAGACCGTTTATATGGATCAAGTGAGCTTTGTATTTGATAGGTCGGGTATACAAACAAGGGCTATACGCACGGAATGGATTAAGAAAATCGGGGAAACGAGGGTTATGATAAACTGACGAGCTATTTGAAGAATGCCTTGGAAAACAATCGAGATCGCTGTAATAAAAGGCGATATATTTTGAATTTACAAACAATACACACGAATGCTTCCGTCAAAAGACTTTCATATAATATTCTGAGAATCTTTAGCAATAAAGAGATAACAGTTCGACAAAAATATGATATCCAATATCTTTTGATGGGTCATCAATCAGATCGCAGTGAATATGTCTTATGATTCACGGTAGTTCCTAGTCTTTCCTCATAATAATTGCAACTAATAAAAAATGCTGTATTACACATTTAATAGCGTTGCATTCCTGATATCAATAAAAAAATCATTATATACAAAAGGCATTGAGATCATAATTAATAGTTAATTATGGGTGAAACAAACAGGAATAAGAAATTCTATATTATATTGTGTCAAGCTTGGGTGAACATGCATTTTAATTGAAAATTTAAACGGCTGGCTTTCTTGTATGCATAAAGATTGTCTTATAGATTGTTTAATCTTTGGATAACGTCAAGCTGCATAGAACAGTGATGAGTGACCTTTTTGCTAACGCGAAATCATCATAATTTTTCAGAATTATCGAGGACCCACTAGAACACAATATTATAACATATTATAAATTTCATATTGAAAAGTGTATTTTTATATATAATTATAAAATACGGGAATAAAAATCTAAAAATAACATAACTATTTCTTAGAATACTAATTATATAATATAATGTGTATATAATATAAAGATAAAAAAACTGAATTCGAAAATAAAATGTGAAAACTTTGCAATGGATTCCACATGCTTTTTCGGACTTTAGTTTGGCCTCTTCGGGCATTCTATCACAAGGATACAACAATTCAAATTTGATAATGAAATTCTATCATTTTTAACTGTATGCTATTGTTCATCTAATAAACTTTATTATTATATCACTTTTAAGGTGTTAAATGTCACTTCTTGATGGAAAGGCATGATATTTTAAATAATAAAAACACACTTTTTTTTAGTACCTATTTCCACAATATATTTTTTGATCAGGACCGGTTTCGCTCATCGCGAGCATTATCAACTGATAGAATACAATTTACAAACAAGTCTATTTATACAAAACAAAAAATTAATTTGAGTTAAAGGTAGCAGGTGTACAAAACCATGGGTTCAAGAACTAGGAAACAATTTACATAAAATCATACAATATTGATACAAATAAAGTAAATTAGTATAAAAATTAAATGTTCACAATCACTTATTAAGAATTACAATTACAATTATGGTAAATCAATAATCCATTAGGAGCTTTTAGCAATCAATAAGGAAGTAAGGAGTGGGAAATTTTTAATGACGAAAATAGCCCACACTCACTTCTTAAAGGAACAGAATAAATTAATACTTTATTTTAAAATTTAATAAAAAAAAATATATATATGTATTTATATAATATATATATATAATAATTGTACTTTTTTTTTGAAAAATGATATCCTCCTTTTACTTTATTTTTTACAGAAAATATTGGAACGCCCCTGACTGACCATATCTTCCCATCTCATCGATTCATCTTTAATGGCATATCATTAAAATTTTCATGTATTCATTTATTTTGTCCCATTAAGTAGTAAGTGTGGGTTATTTTCGTCATTAAAATTTCCCACTCCTTACTTCCTTATTGATTGTTTAGAGCTCCTAATGGATTATTGATTTACCATAATTGTAATTGTAATTCTTAATAAGTGATTGTGAACATTTAATTTTTATACTAATTTACTTTATTTGTATCAATATTGTATGATTTTATGTAAATTGTTTCCTAGTTCTTGTACCCATGGTTTTGTACACCTGCTACCTTTAACTCAAATAAATTTTTTGTTTTGTATAAATAGACTTGTTTGTAAATTGTATTCTATCAGTTGATAATGCTCGCGATGAGCGAAACCGGTCCTGATCAAAAAATATATTGTGGAAATAAGTACTAAAAAAATGTGTTTTTATTATTTAAAATTTATTATTATATATAAAAATATATTCCATCTCTCTATTTTTATTTATCTATACACATAAAATTATAAAATACTACTTTTCACACTATGTTTTATTAATATAAATAATATAGAAAAAATGACTTATGTAATATGTAGTTACAGAGCTTTTTTGTTAAAAACAAAATGTTCGTCTTCAACGCTGGGTTTAAAATTGTACACAACATTAATGTATGGTAAACGCATGTATAGCTTAAAGTGCACAAATTCTCACGGAAGTTTCCAATGGAAATGTTATGAAAACGATAAAATAAAGGCAGGCAAATAAAATAAGCCGTAAAATGAGTGAATGACTTTATTACAAACAAGGGTATGAAATAACCTAGAAGAATGCACGTATAATTTAATGGTCATGAAATATAAACACAAAATAATACATTGAATAATAAAAATACACTTGTACGTGTTATTTTAACAATATATTTAATGATCAGAACCGGTTTCGTTCATCACGAGTACTATCGACAGATAGGAATACAATTATTATATCGGTTCACATCAAATTGCTGATTACCGTTCAGTCAGAGACAGGCCGCGATCGAGGGCAGACAGTGTAAAATTGAAGCGATAATTTTTATTATTTTGATTCATATGTATTTTATGTTGTGCTTTTGTTTGTCTGCGGTCTTTTTACGTAAAAATCAATAATGCATTAAAAGCTCAGAACAATCGTGATAGATGTATTAAGAAGAATAATGAGTGGAAATTTAAAAAAATCAAAATAACCTGTACTTGAATATTTTATGTAACGTAATAAAATTTAACGATAGTCGAAGAGATGATAAGAACCGAAACCGGTCCTGATCATGAAATATATTGTAGAAATAGTACTGACAAACGCGTTTTTATTACTTGAAATATCAAAATGCCTTTTCATCAAGAAGTGACAGTTAACACCTTAAGAATGACTACAATAATATATTATATAACAGCGGTCGGCAACTGGTGGTCCGCGAGAAAGTTTTGGTGGTCCGCAGAGAAATCTGACTACTTGTTAAAAAAATATATATTTAAAAGAATTTGAGAAATCCCCGAAGCAATACGCTGTAATGTTGATAAATAAGCATTGCAGACTTCAACACAAATGGCTTTAAATGTAACTTACACATGTATTGTTTTGCACTTTTATTTAAATATATATAATAGTATTTAACACAAACGTCCATTTGGTGAACCGCCGGATCAAAATTTTGACATTTTAATCCATCTAGTGTCCCGTGAGTCCAAAAAGGTTGCCTACCGCTATTCTATAATATATCAGCAATGAATAGCAAGGGAAACGTGGCAACTATTATTATATCACGTGCTACGCTAATTCCTTCAGCGTAAAACAAAAAACCGATGCTTCGCTGTCGCACGGAAATATGAAAAAAATACAGATTTGTGCTTTTTTTTCACATACAAAAGATTACAATGAATTTATTTGAATGAATGAATTCCGAAAATTATACGAAGTTGGCGCTGCAATATATGATGTATGCTTTGTATGTGAGAAATTTTAAACGTTTCATTAACAACGCGATGTATACAGTTAACCCTTCGCAAAACGGCAAACATACCAATTCATTCTCCTATATACTGATTTTAAATGAATAAATCAAGTGGCGTAAACGATTGAAAACTCAATCTATTAATAGACCCTTATCCGTATGGCGTAGGGTGGCGGAATATAAATATGGGGCGGTTTATGAAAGGTAACAGATGAATCATTATATTTATAAACATATTATTTCACGGCCTACTGATATAATAAAAAATATGCGTCCTATTTTATTATGTCGGTTTGAATGATATATAACATACAAAAGATTGTATTAACGATTTATAGAAAAGTTTATAACAAAGACTGTACTATCTTCATAATTATAAATATCTTGTTTTTTTACCGTTAATTATAGTTTATGATATCGAGTGAAGGTGCCTGATGGAATTTCAATATCAAATTTGAATTGTTATAACTTTGTACGATTCCACATGTTCTGTCACTTACTATATTTTAATGTTAGTTGATTGATATTTATTGAAAAACCCCTTTCAAGAATGACTCATTAGCAAGATTGTTAATGAAGATTATCACAGGCAATTGTGTTGATTATAATTAGATATTGTTAAATTTGTTTTAACTGTAATTTACTGCTTGCCTAGGGGTAAGTGTTTTCCTATAATATACTAACTTTAATATATATTCCATGCTAACTTTTTATTTTACGTCAAGTCTGTTGCATCCGTGTGATAGAATGCCCGAAGATGCCGAACGGCGAAACCCGGGTCGTTAGTGACAAAACACGTGGAGTCGTACAAAGTTTAAACGATCCAAATTCGTTAATTATAGATTCCTAAAGAATGAACTTGGAATAAGAAGAATTTTATATATTTTTACAAAAATTGAATGAAATTTTTTTCTAATTAATTTTGATCAACAAATTGTTCGGAACAGGTTAATCAAATTGAATGGAATAAAAACTGTCACTTCTTGATGGAAAGGCATGATATTTTAAATAATAAAAACATATTTTTTAGTACTTATTTCCACAATATATCAAGATATTTGATACATATCAGTTGACAATGCTTTCGATGAGAGAAACCGGTCCTGATCAAAAAATATATCGTGGAAATAAATAAGTACAAAAAATGTGTTTGTTTTATTAAAAAATATATATATATATATTGTATGAAAATATCGTCCAAGATGACAAAAATGATGTGATATTTTCCAGTTTTACAAACCTACCAATGTTTAATAGAAAAATGACAGTGGGATCATAGTTTCGTTATTTGAAGTTATCTAGTGAAAGCATTGTATATAGATTGTGGATGTACCTGTCCACTAAGTAAAGAAAAAAGCATGTCTCCATTGCAAAGAAGGCTGGGGGAAGGTTGTGTTGGGCGAAGAAGACCTTTGGGCGGAAGTGATGGGCGGAAACGCCTCTCCGTGACGGCGCAGCGCGGTCACAAATCAATTTTATTTAGGAGCCGGGACGTTTTTATGGTTTTGACGTAGGCGGGGTGCATCGCCCATCGCCGCCCACAGCGGCTAACGGCGGGGAGGACATTGAATTTACTAGCTATAAAAACAATGCATTCACTATTTGCCGATGGTCAAAAAATAACCTGCCATATGGCTTAACGAGGACTGAACAATAAGCAATTTATACGGCACGCATAACAATGAGAAATCGAACTTTTTGTTATATAATCGCTCGATATTTTTTACCTGTTAATAAAAACGGTTGATCAAAAATATACAATGTTATAACCACCTACTAGTACAGCCATACTATACTTCTCTCCACTCGGGTCATGACAAAGTGAACTATAACATACTAATAACAATAAGTACTTAAAATAAATTTCGATGGATGACACCAACTATTTAAGACAAATCAGGTTATTTAAATAATCCTGCGACCAAAGAACTATGGTGGGACGAAGATTAAGTATACACATACAAGTATGTTAACCCCCAGTATCGTGGTGTAGTGGCCAACGTTGGATTCCGTGACAGATCTCACGTATCTGAGTTATCTCCCTGTACAAACGATTATCGATTCTGTCGGAAAACGTGGATGTTTGTGATGCCCAAAATTCCCTTTAATCCATCCAATCCTAAAAAGCTGGGCGTAACTTTTTAGTTTTGTACCATATTGTCTCCATATGCAAAATAAAAGGTTGAGTAACTGGATAAAAAGAAATTCTCTCATATTAAGATATCTCTATTCGAAAGTTAGAATAGGAGTGGTTTTGGATAGAGTAAATCAATTGGGTATTTTTCGATATTTATCATATACTTTTGTATCTATTTGTTTGGTGATTTCAGAGTTATACTTACCATGAGCTCGTGTTAAAACGTATAAATTCAATAAAATATGAAACTCAGATTGAAGTAGCGAACTTATTGGAGGCTGAGTTAAAAAATTGGGATATTTAAGTACCTGCGAGAGGATTCTTAATAAATATTTCAAATAATAAAAACTATTCCTACAAAATATAATTTAAAAAAATTGCATAAACAGCATTGTTTATAATACGTATATTTCATTAGTTGACAATTCTCACGATGAGAGACGTTCCTGGTTATAAATAAGCAGTGAAAAAGAACTAAAAACTGTTTTATTATTTAAAATACAATGCCTTCGCACCAATTAGTGACAGTTATCACATTAAAAGTACTAAACTAATGTCGATATTAAAAGAGTGATATTTTATTCAATTCGTAAATTCAATTCGCTTGCTTGGATTCCGCTATGCTGGATATAGTCAAACCGTTAATAATAACGAAAAAAATACGGAATCCGCGACACGAAGAGATTTACAAAATTGTTATAAATGTACATATAACATCCTTGACATCTCAGACACCCAAAATTTAGAAGAAAAAATGATCGTGATTTTTTGGCTATCGATCAACTGGGCGGCGATATATTTTATTCGTGCTCAAAAAGAAGAGATTACCAAGAGGTGATCGAATGATTTTTCTATTAAAAATATACAAAATAATATAATTGCGTTTTATTTAAAATCCATTTCTTTTCCCAATGCGGACATTTATTAGAAGTAACTCCATATTTTTGTGAGAGCTGATTCTAATAGACATTCAGTCTATTAAGCATTATTTAAATTCAAATAAAAAAGAGATAGCAAGAAAATTTAATAATTAGATAGGTGGGGGAGTAGCACACCATAAGCATCCAATACATTTGAACGGAAATTCAATAGTTTTAGCATTAGTAAATATTGATGTTTCAAGAATAATGTCAATGATGATTTATTTCAGACGAAGGGAAGAAAATGTTTTAATTTGATATGAAGACAAAACCTATAATCGCCAAATATCAATATTTTTACTTACAGTACGTAAAATGTGGTAGGACTATATGTTAGCATTTTCCTAAATACACTCGACTCTCAAACATAGAGCTTGTGTGCAGGCGGTACCAAATATTTACCACCAACCGCACACCAATTATTATTCTATTTCTTTCAAGACATATAGATTAATATACTAATCTTAAAATAAAAGCAGAATAAATAGATTTTGAAGAAAGAACTATAAGAATTTTTGATATTCGAAAAAACAAAAGTTACAATAGGCGATCTTGGATTTACGGCACTTCTAGGAAGTTCAATATATATATTATATTAAATGTATTTTGCTTTGGTGAACCTTAGAACTTTGTTATTAGTAATCTGAGAATCCCATATTTTTATGGGATATATGTCATAATGAGATGAATCTCTTCATGTTTTGATGCCACGGCGCTTGCTATGATCAAAAATTAAACATTTTTTTTTAAAGAATCAATATTTCCTTTTTATATTTGTGTTTCAGAATTGACTGGGACGTCCCTTACAAATAATTTCGTCACATTGTTATTACTTCGTACTACCTGTTGAAATAACTAATAATTTAATGTAATATTCAAGTGCAAGTTAATCGACTGTTTTCATAATTATTCCTGAACTTTCAATATGATTTTTTTTATTACAGATCAGTACATCTTCAGATTCTTAACATTTTATTCGTAAACGAATTACTTGGTTTAGATGTTTTAAATTGTATTAAATCAGTTGATAATGCTCGCGATGAGCGAAACCGTTAGTGCTTATTAAATATATTGTGCAAATAGAACAAAAATGCATTTTTATTATTCAAAATATAAAGCCATTCTACCAAGAAGGGACAGTTAACATATGAATAGTTACATTTGAAAAAATTTTCGTTCGCTATGACCGAAACCGATTTTGACCTCCAAAAATGTACAATTATAGAAATAATAAGCATCGTAACACGGTAACAATAATATTCCGTAATAAACCATAACAACCATCCCGTCCAATATTTAAGCTCATTGAAATTACCGCCTGTCAAGTTTCATTTATTGTACATTTAAAATTTTTTTTAGTTTTATTGCTGGCAGGAAATAAGCTAGGTCGTTAAAACAGAAGAGAAGATTTATTGTTTACTTTTTCTACACGGCTATATATATATATATATATATATAGATATATATATATATAGATAAGCAAATGTACGTTTAAACATAGTTCCGACGATGGCGTGAGTCGAAATAGCTATCAAATATATATTATAAAAAAAAATGTAGAACTAAAATGCATTGCGATTTTTTCAACGTGTTATAATGGAGTTCTACCAAGTAAATGCCAATTCAATCAATAAATAAGAATCGTGTTTTTCTTTTTTTAAATATAATATTTTATTAGCATCATGAATCACTTCACGCCGTTCTGCGTATCCTTAATCCATAAATGCGAAGCCATTTTATAGGTACGGTCATGTCTGATACCCTTGATCTTGCTTTAATATAATGTGAATCTAAATATCTAATTTGTGGTAAACCGGAAAAAAACGCGAATTAACATATTTGGAACACGCTCAAGGCTGGGGCGCTATACTCGTCGAGTATACATTTGAATTTGATACAGTTAAAAAAATAAAGCGATTTTTTTTGACTCGCAAAAAAACACAAATCTACAGATTTGAGTAATAGTAATAGCATACATTCAACATAATCACTAATGACCACACATTTACCAATAGTGAACTTTTGCTTTGGAACGAATTTTTCAACAGCAAACTTTGTATGGTATCCTTCGTTTATAATTCACTGGGAGAAGAAATGGCAACACGGTCAAAAAATAGCAACGTATTTAGTTCTACAAATTGAATTGTTTACATTTTGTAAGATTCTACATGTTGTCATTGATGACCCTGGTTTCGCCTTTCGGCATCTTCAGGGCATTCTATCACACGGATGCAACATAATTTAAAAGGCGAAACCCGGATCATTAGTGACAAAACATCTGGAATTGTATACAAAGTTTAAACAATTCAAATTTGATACTGAAATTCCATCAAATTTGCGTACAATATATTGATTAAATTGGCATTTACTTGGTAGGCCTCCATTATAACACGGTGAAAAGATGGCATTGAATCTTAGTTCTACAAAAATTATAGGGCATATAGATATAACTATTTCGGATAACACCCTCATTAGAATAATGTTTCAACGGACATTTACTCATTTATATTATATATAGCTGCCTAAAAAATGTACACATCACATCTTTTCTTGTGTTCTAACAGCCTGGTTTCATATTGTACAAGCAAAATGATTTTATTGCATTTGTCGTAGTGAGAGTATTACAGTATTGTACAAAGATGATTTATTAAAAAAATGTATTAACCCTCCGTAATATTATGAGAAGCGGTGATAGATTTATATTTGTTGATTTATTAAGAATGTTATTAGATTGCTGATATAAATTAATATCTAATTGTTTCAATGTAAACAAATGGGGACTGAGTTTAAAATTATTTAAAGCGATTCCTTTACTTGTAAATTGTGAATCTGTGATATTTTTAATCAAACAATATTATGTGTTCTTTGTGTATTATATATACAATATAGCCATCAGTAACTTCCGAAAAATATTTTGCAGTACATACTGAATATAATACATTTCTTTTTTACTTCGTGTATATTTATTGCTGAGGGTCGTGACCTCTAACGACAGTGGTAGTGCTAATGTGCACGCATCGATGTCCGTCTGCACCCTTTGTTCTTAAGAACGTCTAACAGAAAACGTGTTTTATTTGTGCGTTTAGTCATTGTTTGTATCCTGCACATTCACACAATTAAGAATACTTTTTAGCATTTCCCAGACCATTACTGACTTTCTAAAAATTCTAATTGTGATAATTCCTAAGAGAAATGAGTCAACAATTTTGAGCAGATTATAACAGCTGTATTCAAACTTTTTCCAATGAACATACAAAGTATTCTATAGCATTTTAATTCAATCTATTTAAAAAATAAAGCATATATATATAAAGATATTTAAATGATTTTTTCTTCAGACACATCAGATGTATAATAGATGGCGTGCGTGGAGCCCGCGGGCCGCAAACAGGGTTGTAATATGTGGTTTTTCAAGCGATGATTTTTAATTTGGTTTGGACAAAAAAAGTATTTAAATACAAAACTTATTTAAGATAAATAAACTACTGAAGTTATGAAGAGATTTTTCAATTATCAATCATAAACGGAACCAAAATTTTACATACAAAAAAATCTATATTTCTAGCTTTCGACATCTATTTCGTTAATACCACAAAAAAGAAGTTACCAGTTTTTAGAGAACACAACGTCTTTTATGTGAAAGTGATGTTTTAAAAAGATAGTGATATAAACATTAATTATAAATAATAACTGAGTAAAAAAATCTTTACAGTGAGTGGAGATAAAAATATACTATTAACCCATAATTGATTTTTTTTTTTTAAATAATAAAAACACATTTTTTTAGTACTTATTTCCACAATATATTTTTTGATCAGGACCGGTTTCGCTCATCGCGAGCATTATCAACTGAACTCATCAGTTGATAATGCTCGCGATGAGCGAAACCGGTCGTGATCAAAAAATATATTGTGGAAATAAGTACTAAAAAAATGTGTTTTTATTATTTAAAATATAATGCCTTTCCATCAAGAAGTGACAGTTAACACCTTAAAAGCCATAATTGAATAGTGAAACAATGTATTGATTGTATTGCCACATGTTTTGTAGGATTCACCTTTAATTAATAAGTGATGTCTGACTTGTGAAATCTTTCGTGTGATTCAATAATTAGTTAAAACGGAAGTGACGTTCAGGCAGGTGAAAAATTACGCTAAAGATTGTAAAAGAAGAATTCCCCAAAAAGAAACCAACAAAATTCCGAAGTTAAGTCAAGAGTATAAAACACGAATTACCATGTCAGACGCAATATGTTCGCTGTTGTGTTAAGTTATTTATGTGTGATATATATGTTTGGAATTCCAGAAACATGAGCTATGTGACACAAAACTGAAGTCAATTTAATGAAACTTTTTTTCATAATATATTATGTTGTGAACTTATAAATTGTATACTTGTAAAGATACGGGGTGAAAGCATAAAAACAAGATTCTTAAAATAAGAAATTCAACACAAATTTTTGTCAGCCAAAAAAACACTAAAAAATAGTATTTTTCGATGTAAAAAACGGAGGTGATGTGTAATATGGTATTTTCGGTTAATACAAAAATAATAATAAAAATTAAATGTGAATTGATGAGACTTTGTACATGTATTTTCACTCAAGACCTTATTATAGAAATTTTATATTGTATCCGTGTGTTCTGATAAGAATATGTGTGATAGAATACATGAGTATGTCGAAAGGCAAAACCTAGATTTTGAGTGACAAAACATGTGAAAAAGTCTGAACAATTCAAATTTTATATTTAAATTCCGTCAAGCGTTTCCAGTCGATTTCGTAAACAATAAAACGTCTGTAAATTTATCAGTTGAGAATAGTGTGTTTAAGTTGAGGACTAAAAACTCAACAACTTATTGGTGTAAAACATATTTTTTTAATATGTAATATAATCTAAAAACATTAGATAAAGTAATTTCCATTGATTCTATATATAGAAAAATACGAGATTAAAAGTATTAGAAGCATTAAAAGATAATGAACTTGCGCAACGCTAGAAAATAACTGTCAATATCTATATGATAATATTTTTAAAAATAAAATAAAATAGGGGGTGTTAATTGAAAAAAAAATCTATTTCTACACCACCTTTCGTGAATCATAGTTTATTATAAAGGTAGCTATGGAATCTACGGATATAAGAGATATTCAAAATAAGGCATTCCAAAGCGCAAGGTGGTTACTGGATTGTCGGTCGGCGGTTTATGTTATGAAGGAAGAGATTTTAGTGGTTGTCTTGAATTTATTTTCACTTACACAATAAAGTGGATTAAGTATAATAAAAGCAGATTAAAAAAAAACGAATTGAACGTATTATATAACAAAGAGATTCACTGATACAGTACAAGTTAACTGGTGGTACAAAATTTATTTCAGGAACGAATGGCTTTATATTTTAAAAACGTGTTACGAACGAAGTTCAGTTGAATCTAGTCCGCGTTGAATCGAAAAATGAATCGAGAATATCTCATTCCCCATATGATGTTGCAAATTTATAGAATGCCTCAAAGTTGGCCATGGTTTATATCAAATCAGCGTGGCCTATTATGCTCGTGTGAGGACGGACCACTGCGCGTTAGGCATTTATCTCGGAGTAGTCAGTCCCACAATACATGAATAGTCCTGATGGTTGTGTCAATAAGTGCATTCAATTAAAATACTCAGCCCAAATAGTTTGCCATTGGATTTGCTATTAAAATCATTAATAACATTTGAAATTTGTAATTTGAGTGATTATCACGTTATGAGCTCTCGAGTATACAGACAATAAAATTTTTATGTTGTCTAGGCACTCTTTACTGTTTGTAACGGACAAACCACTCCCCTGGTAATATTATAACAAAGCTTTAATTTAATGGGTAGCCAGTTCACTGTTGCGTTTTTATTCAGTAGTTAACCCAATGCTAAGGTTTAAAAACATAACTCAGAACAGTTCAAATGTGTTTATAATAAATAAAAAACATATGATAACACATTTGTGATCGGTTTTTTTTCAGTACGCGCAGATAATGCGTTTCACTATATGTGGTGACGAGCCTAATTTAATATGGGTGTCAAATTACAAGTGAGTTCAGATTTCAACGAATATTTTCCTATGTTGTATTAGCTGCTTCATAGATATCTTAACACGTGACAACATATAATATTCGAATTGTCTGATAGAACTCATATCAATTAATACATGTCACTTGTGTATGCTTGTAAATAGTGGCTACTAAATAAACCTTACTAAAATTAAAAACTTGATTTGATATCCTACAAGGAACTGTAAACAATGGACGAATCTCTATATACTGTTAGTCGATAGATAAAAGAAAAAACTTACTATTGTATCTATACGAAAGTGGTGCAAGATATTATATAATTGAATGATGCGTTAAGATATTCGCGATGTTTGAAACTGAACTGTGATTGAAATGCAGTGCTGGTAATAATTTCTAAGCCCGGTGAGTCGATTGACTCTAGAATCGAGGAGCGCACACGCGCCATTGGAGGAAACATAAATTTAAATCGTGAAATCACAAAGCAGTTGGCGCGAATCATTTGCATAACCCGGTCGCACCGCAGAGGAGCTTCGGTTCGATTCCTGCGAAGCCGTCGAAATAAAGCGCTATGGTCTAGCAGTGAAGGCACGAAAGATATATAATACATAGAGTAAAATATCGAAAATGATTTCTAAAAAATATTTTCCAAGTAAGCTATAATTCTGATGATATTGTTATGGGATGCTGTACTAGAAAATTTGCCTATTGACTACCAATATCTCCTACTTTTAAGGTGTTAGTTGTCACTTTTTGATGGAAAGGCATAATTTTTTGAATAATAAGTTAAAGGTAGTAGGTATATAAAACCATGGGTTCAAGAACTAAGAAATAATTTACAGGAAATCATACAATATCCATACAAATAATGTAAATTAATTTAAAAATAAAATATTAACAATCACTTGTTAATAATTTTCACACAAAATTAAGGTAAATCAATAATCCGTTAAGTGCTCTGAAGAATCACAAAGAACTCATTAGGAGAAGTAAGGAGTGGTTTTTGTAAGCCTGATAAAATTTTGAATAAATATACTTGCTTGTAAATTGTATTCCATCAGTTGATAATAATCGCGATGAGCGAAACCGGTCCTGATCAAAAAATATACTGTGGAAACAAGTACCAAAAAGTGTGTTTTTATTACTTAAAATCTTTCGCTCGTTTGAGATGCTAGTGTTTTACATTAAATGAATAAATTTGTAAGCAATTTACAAATAATTTTGTCGGTGTTGCAGTTGTATTCCATGTTAAAGGATGTTTCTTGTGAAGGGTTTTCGTTCGTATATTAGTATTTAGTGTTGCATGCGTGCATGTTAAGGATAATTCATAATTTGGGATACGCCACTGATGTTTACTCTGCATAAACTATCGTAGTTTGCATACGTAAACGCTTTCAAAATAAAGGATAAATTAAATTTAACTATGTGACTATCGTTTAACACTGTTTTATGGAAAGCACGTGTTTGATATGCATCACCAAGTCTTTTCTATTAAACATATAAATAAAAATAGTATCTAGAAGCAGGAAACCATAAACAATATAATCAATTGATTAAAATCAATATTAAAAAAAAAAGGTAGATTAAAATAATATTTTTTGTTCATATTAACTTAAATACAAATTATGGGCTGAGCAAAGTATTACGCAAACGATAAACTTGTTTACAATTTAAATTACTTAAATATCCTAATCATGCACATGGAAAACAAGTCACGAAATATAGAAGTTATTGAATGCTCTACATAAAAATATAAAACAAAGTACACATGATAATATCTACTGTAAGCCGGAGATTACTCAGGTCTATCGAGAATTTTTCATATAACCGTCAGAAGACATTCTATAAAATTGGATAGAACTCATTTTAATCTCGCGTAAGCCGAAAGAATTAGTGCATTTGATGAATGTCAATTTCAAATGTTAAGAAGTGGCCGTGATTAATTTTAGATCAATTACGAAAACTCATTCTTAAGATTGAAGGAATCTAACTTTATTAATGAACGGGAGAAATATTACTATGTTTTAATAATATTTTCCATTAAACAAAACTAGGAATTAAAATAGGGCGGAAGAGCGTCGTCTGATAAAGTTAATGTCAAATGTTATCGCCGTGGCCGACCCACAACGATTCATTAATAAATTTATAACAGAGATTTGCAATAACATTTGAATATCTTTATATACATGGTGCTTTTATTATGATAAGAATTGACAGTAAAAAGGTTTTTTTTTTTGAATATTTAAAGCCTGAATTTCATACGGTACAAGTGTACGAATTAAAAGTTGAATAAAATTCCATTAGAGAGAAGGGTTCCCCAATCAGAATTATGATAGTAGTAGATATGAACATGAAATAGTTATCAACTATATATATTGTATAAACTTTGTAGAACTAAAAGACGTTGCTATTTTTTTACCGTTTTAAATAAAATAATATATGTAAGTTAAAGGTTACTTCAAGTGAAACGAATCGATTTCTTTTAAAAAACATAAGGGCTGAGCCAAAAATGTATTCGTTAAAATTTTGTAACTACATACTTTGACAACTAAAAATTTTCGATTTGAATTATTTGGAATTGTATTTGCCTGCACTACTTACTTGAATAACGTGCACGAGGTAAAATACATCGTTGTATAATTTCACGATCAATTTTTTTTAAATTTAAATATTTGTGAAAATATTGTATAAAAGCGGGCGCCGGATGAAAATCGTGAAAGGGGTTGGTGCGGCCCGCAGTTTGTCAATTGGTTAAACATCTCATAAGTTTAAGGCCGAAAAAACATCATAATATTAATCCGCAATTAAAATAAATAATTATTATTTAATGAACGGCTTTTGTACCCAGTTGTCACTGAGCTTAACAGTTGTAAGCAATATACGAACAAATATCACATATTACACAAAAGCTTCAGATTCAAATAAATAAAAGTATATTGATTGAATTGGCGTTCACTTGGTAGAACTCCATTATAACACAGTGAAAAAATGGCAATTTATTTTAGTCCTAACACTGTGAACAAAATAGCAATGTATTTTAGTTCTACAAAATTATTTTTAAGAATATAGTTGATAGCAATTTCGGCTTACGCCATCGTCAGAACTACTCAGGAGTTCTGGCGATGGCGTGAGCCGAAATAGCTATCAACGATATTTTTAAAAATAATTTTGTAGAACTAAAATACATTGCTATTTTTTTCACCGTGAAATAAAAGTATATTGATTGATTCACCACTACACATGAATAAGTGAATTTTATATTAAAAAAATAATAAATAGTAAACGTACATAATATAATATCATTTATAGTATTGATATTTTATACCAACGAATCGAATATGTGTGTATTTATATGGCCTCATAAATATTGCACACACGTTTTGTTACGAGCCTTCTACGAAAAGTCGATCATCAATCAAATTTTATCAGTATATTATTTGAGTGGATCAGCATGTACGTTTGACGAGTAAGTTTAACATTTTACCAAATACAGAGAATTTTGTCAAAGGTACTGGTGAATTTTATGAGTCGAATACTAATTAATACTAAAGAATACCGATTAATTATAATAAGGGCTTTGGAGTTGTTAGAAAAACACGACTCTGATATTGAACTAAAAAAAGTTAAATTTTTTCGGGTTTTTTTCTACCTTTCCTATTTATGTGGATTAATTAAAGATCAACCAACCAATCCAGCAAAGTGTTCATTGAGATATTTTTCAAAATCGTCTAATCGAAGAAATAGTTGGTGTCGTTCTTTTTTCATTATTTTGCCTCTACAGCCCTTCTAATAATAGAATGATTTTTTAAATATTGTTTTCCTAAGCACAAAGTGAAACGAAATTTTTTCGTTTTCCAAGGGACACAGAAAAAATAACAGAAGCACAGAAACCTTCTGTAAGCACAATTACTTATATATTCAATATTTTAAAAATCGATATAAATTGTAATGCTAGCAAAAAGTAAGACGATATGTCGAGTATCTCATCCTAAAAAGAATATGATGTTAACGATATAAACAAATGGAAGTGTTCCGAGGGAATTTCAAAATAAAAATTTGAATCGTTTAAAAACTTTCACATGTTTTTCACTCACAATTCGAGTTTTGTTTACATAATAATATGTATTTTTAATAAGATGATTTGTAAAAAATATAGACCGCTGATTCAATTAATTCTAATAAGTAGAAATATCATAATAATGCCATTAGAATTTTGAAAAATAATTTTACAAATGAACGTTCTTGTAATGAGAGGTGTTTTTAAAAATCAACTAACATTCAAATTTAATTGGGAAATTTACAGCATTGAGATACTGACTACTAATCCTGAATAAAATATCACATATCCTAATAAAATATTTAATGATCTTTCATGTTTTGATGTCAATATGAAATGTCGACGTACCTTTATTCATCCTGGTCGCGAATAATAAAACGTAAGAAAAAGAAACAAAGGTTAAATATTCAAATTTGATATAAAAGTTAAGTAAAATTTAAGATCAATCATAGTTTTGATAATGGCGTGAGCCGAAATATCCACCAAAAACTATGCATAAAAAATGTAAAGATTTATACCATATTATTAATTTTTATTAATTACGATTGCACCCGGCAGATTAACTTTATATAATATTATATAAAAATAGAGTCTACGATATCTGCGAAATAAATGACGTGAGTGTCTACGAGATCAAGAAATATTTAGTTATCTATCATTCGACAGTGTTGCTATATTTCAAATAATTTAAGTATGAAGGTGTAAAACGTTATAATTAAATTTTATGATAAAAACCTAAAAACAATAACAAAAAAAACATTCGGAACAGTGGAGCACTACAATTTTTCGGTGTTAATCTAAAGCTACATCTCACCCGTTTGATTATATTGTCAAAACAGGTACAAACAAGTGCTGAATATTCTTAGTAAATCTATTGTTGGAATAAACAGAATGAGCATGAATAAAAAGTATTATTTATGCCACAGAAGCACACCACTGGCTTTCGTCCGATGCTTTGTGCACCCTGTGATAAAAGCATCTAGGTAACACACCCCTTCTCTGTGAACGTAGGGTTCGACGCCACAACGGGGGGTGCCAATTCACCGCGCGACCCCATCATTAACAACACATGGCAGCATTTCCACAAATTTCATATGACAGGCTGATAACAGAGACGATGATGATGGAGTCGCATGGCTAAGCTGATTCTCATATACTTAGTTAGACACTGGCATCTGTTAGGTCGTTTAATTTTTAAATGACACAATACAGATAAAATAATAATAAAAAAAACTACCTGATACCAATTAGTCTAGAAAGCTTACCAAGTAATAGTGGTTTATACAAAATTTCTCGAAACACGAAAAAATATAACCAACTGATTTAAATCAATATAGAAAAAAAACGATAGATCATACAAATGTTTAACTTATACGCTGAGCAAAGTATTACGCAAGCGACAGACTTGCCTGAAATTTAAATAATTTTACTATTCTAATCATGCACATGAAAAACATGTCACGTATATCTTCATATAACATATTCCTTTAAGTTGAGATGAAATTACTAATAACACGAAAATATTTTATATCTGAAATGAACATAATATTCCGAGAGAATTTTTTCATAGTAAATTAATAATTTTCTTTCTTTCAATACAATAAGTTTTTTAAATCATTGGTTTATAGTGTACCTAATGTGATGACAATAGACAGACTAATTATATCAAAGCTGTGGAGTCGTTAAAAAAACACGACTCAAACTAAAAAAAGTGTAATTTTGTCAGGTTTTTTCCTACCTTTCTTATTTATTTGCATTAAATTAAAGGTCATCTAAACAATCAGGCAAATTGTTCATTGCGATATTCTTCAAAATAGTCATATTGAAAAAGTAGTCGCAGTCGATCGTTTTTCATTAGTATCAGGATGAATATTTGGATTTCCACTCCCACTGGATACGCACTAGTAATTTGCGGTTGCAAAAACGCTAAGTAATAGACGGGGATCTTTTTAACTGTTATGTATACTGGCAAAACCCATCCTTCAATAAGAAAACATTATTGTCACATCGAATCAGTACAAATTTGTAATTTTTGTAGATAATTGAAATGTTCTCCAAAACGAGTGGCGTTATGAAATATCTAATAATGTAAAGAAAATTTATTATTAAAAAAAAAGTAATTACATTAGACAATTACTGAATACCATGTCAAATCAAACAATTACTCACGACTAATTTCGACACACATTAATAACACTTTCATCTAGAATCCAACTCATTTTACAAAGTTTTCAACAGACTAACGTCTTTTGTCATAGATTTATTCAAAACTGTTTTGTAGATAGTTTTGGGTATTTTTTGTTAATAAATGTAGCTTATAAATTCATGTTTTACAATAATAATCTAATATATAAAATTCGACAACAATATTTTTTTCACGTCGCGGCGAAAAAGCTCGCTAACGATTGGTATCGCAAGCTCGCGAAAAGCTGTCCACCTGATTATGTCTATTCATGACGTTTCGTTTTATGCCGAGTGTAGAGGTGTAAAATGTGTATGCCGACTGCGACCTACCTCAACCGATGAACAATCGCCAACCGGAATGTCAAAACGCCGACAGAACGCACAACTTTGCTTTACTGTCGACAGCTAGATATGTACCTACTTCGTCGGACCGCTAATGGAAAAGGCGGAAGGGGGCAATGCAATTCGACCAATTGGCGAACTACGGTCATGTGTTTTGTTTCAAAAAAGGAAATACCTCTATTGACCCGCATACTTATGCGTATATGAACATTTAACCAAAGAGGAATATAAATATACATATTTTTAATTTTTAATTAAAATAAAATTCGCATTGCTGTGTTCAATTTCCTTTACTTCAATTGCAGTGCTCACATGCTCGTGTCCGGGAGCAATCAGTTTTGTAAACAAAATTTTCAAGAAATATATTGATTAACACGATGAAAAAATAGCAATGTATTTTATATTATTTACAAAATTTTATAAGATATAGATGATAACTATTTCGGCTCCCATCGTCAGAATTATATTTAAACGTACATTTGCTTATCTACAATATACAATATATAGCTGTGTAGAAAAGGTATGCAATACTTATTCTCTTCTGTTTTAACATTCTATATCAGTTTTAACAATTTAACAATCTAACTATTTGGGCTGGGCAAGTTGGTTGAAAGGCCGGATTGCACATGTGGACACAACCATCAGGACGCTAATCACGTACTGTGGGACTGCCCCGAGATGAATGCCGAACTAACAGAGCTGTTTGCTGTGGTCCCTCCTCATACGGGCCCAATAGGCCAAGCTGACTTAGTATCAACCAAGGCCAACTTTGAGGCATTCGATAAATTTGCAAGATCATACGGGGAACGAGACATTCTCGATTCGTCTTTAGATTCAACGCGTAGCACATTAAACTCTTCCGCCACGGCGGATTTTCAGTACACAGATACACAGGATACCTAATATCACGTAGACTAAGTGGCTGAGCAAGTCACATTTCCTTTTCTTTCTTTTTTTTCTCTTCTTTTAAGCACAATCGTGCATGGTTTAACGATCGGTCCGTGCAGCTCTGTATCGGGCCAAGAATATGAGGAGTAAAATCGATTCTTTTTATTAGTATTACGTCATGGAAGGCGGCCGTGTAACAACAGCTGCATACACATAACAGGTGAAGGTGGGACAACCAACTTATATGTCTTAACGAATCTAGCTTATAACGTGCTAGTAATAAAACTAAATTTAAATTTAAACTGAACTAAACAGACGGCACTTTCAATAAGCTTAAATTTAAATTTAAACTGAACTAAACAGACGGCACTTTCAATAAGCTTAAATACCGGCCGGAGATGATTTATTACAAAAATGCACAAGTCTTTTGTAATAGTCTGAGGAGCGGCGAAAGACTTATATAATGTTTGTCTGTTCGTTTAAAATTTCGTGTGACAATTGATATCTGTTGACTTCCAGCTGTTCCAAAGACGTCATCTTGCGACCATTATTACAAAGATGTGAACACGTAGGCGCTGAGTTTAAATTTATATTAAGTGATTTGCAAATTGTGAATCTGTTTTTTTTTTCAGAAATTATTGTCGAATCAAAACGAATAATTTATCAGCATATGACAGATATTTAAAATACTAAAATCTTCGTTTCATGTTTCTAATAATAAGTATAATATTTTTTTTTTAATATTTACACCGCAAAAATTACTTGATCAATATAAGTTAAATGATAAACGCTCGAAAGCACTATGTAAAGTAATTGGCTGGCGAATTTACATAAACGGGCAATGACGGACATACTCTTGCCAGCAGGAAGCACTGTGACTCCAGTGGCAGACGAAACCGCTCCGGATATCCGTTCCTATGACAACTCCATGAATTCAAATTCAATTAAATTATCGAGACATGCTTTTAAAACGGGAAAATCAAGGAAAGCTTTTACGTCGATATGAACGAATGTGAAATCTCAACAATACTTGTATGAATTCAATTCGTTCAATAACGGAAGAAGGAAAATGAATAAAGATGCAGTCATGTCGGAAAAAAATACTCATCGTCGAATAAAATATGCTCATTTGGTTGTATTCAATATCCTATAAATAACCCCCGCGTTTATATTTTGGCTTCATATAAGAATTACGACAGAGAAACATTAACTTTTGCTATTTTCGTATTGTACGCCTAACGCCTTAAATGGTTGTTATTCATTCCGTTACTCAGTAAATGAATCAGTGTTGAAAATTATTTTTAAATACAGTGGGTGATTGGTTATTGGCGAATGGTTATTGGTGATTGGCGAACAAAATCTGTTCCAAAACTATGTTCTCTATACAAATTCTTCGTTAACCGATCAACCGAGTTTCACATACTGAATAAGTGAATTAGAAAGATCGTTTTAGTTCGTTACCCGAATATGTGTTCATTGTCAGAACACAAAAGTCTTTCCTGATAGTGTTTTTTGTCCGATTTATTCGTAGTCCGAACTGTTAGTTAACTGATCACCCATTGTAATTGTGTCCAACCAGGGAGGTAGCAAGGCATTGGTAGAATGACATTTAAAAAGGGCGTAAAGGTCTGATGGGCGCCGAACAGTTAGGAATGAGAAGTACAAAACCTTTTAAAACGTTTATTGATTGTTTTGTTCAAAGCTTTGACAGCAAAGGAGCTTTAATTAGTCTACACAGGTATTTTTTTAAACTGTGATTGAGGTCAATTATTCACTGTGACGATTTTAAACTCTTTCTAATTTGTGGTTTCTGATCAAATTGTTTTCACGAAATGCTTTTGCGCGACAAGTTTTCTTTGCAATTTCTATTGATAATGTCAATTAAAATAGTAGTGAAATAGTTTAAGATAGAAATCACACGCAAAAATGTGATAAATTCCTATATTTTATATAAAAAACCTTCTGAATTTATTATATTCAACGATCCGCTATGGAATAATAATAGAAATTCAGTGACAAAAAAATATTGTAAAAGTAAGATTTTCGATAACACTCCTGTCATATGTATGTGCTTTGTATAACATGTTTTCCATTTTTATTACTAAAAAAACCTACACCCTTATTTTATTACACGAAATAATTTTCAAAAAATAAAATTAATCCTTTAATTATGTTTTTAATTTTTAAATATTATAAATAATACAGCATTAAGAAACATATTATTGATATGGTTTGTTATGACATAATACACAATATTTGATATTTACAAAGGATGCCGAAATCATTTATTCGGCCCTGTGTACTGTACTGTGTAACGTAATACGATACTGTTAAGAATTGAAATGAGCTAATGAATTTACGTAATGAATGTTAACGGTTGAAAACTTCAATAAAGAAAATCAATAACACACATTCGATTATGATGAATTCATTTTCACAGGAAAACTTGAACACAGAGCCTGTATTTCATATTTCCCAAGCTAAGACAATGTTTACGAAATGTGTTTTGATCTTCACTTAACAACGAATTAATAATACGGATATATTCCTACCTTTACGATTGTCTGGAAGCGATGTAGGCGGCATATATTTTTTAGGATAATAACTGCGAGTGATTTATTTCCAAAATATTTTGTCGAATTTCTTGTATCGAATTACAGAATTCAAAATATAAAAAATGTTTACCAATTTTCTTCAGTTCCTGGAATTTACTTAAGCCCGCATTCAGACAGATAAACAAACTGAATGAATTCATATTTACTCAGTCTTATTTATTTACGTTAATATATACCAGACGTAAACAATCAACAAACGTAAAACAAGGTCACGACAGGTGACCCGTGACCTACGACTCGCGACTTATGACCCAGATAGTGACCTTACAACGCACCTGGGACATAAGGGACGAATGGCATTGTTTGTACATATATTAATAAAATTTGAATATAAATCTAAAATCCAGAAGTTTAGCACCCCACTCGTATTGTAATTAATCGAAGCCCGTTTCTTTTAAATATACATACAAATACTTATTATGTATTAAAGTCGTCAGTATTAATTCAAATCGCTAAATTGTTTAGAGTTTGAAAAATTAGGGGACGTATATTTTATAACAACGTGTCTGTTGGGTTTTGGTAGTGTTTTTAACATGTTTCCTGCTAAGCCACCCAAGTGATATTCAACATTGAATATTTCAAAAAATAATTCAGAATTGTTCGTGTTTACTAAGCTTATGGGGATAAAAAAGACAAATCAAGAAATATTTTAATACACTAGCTCTTACACGAAAGTTTTGCTACTGTTAACACTTATATTTTCGACTCAGCTAACATCGCACTGCGAAAGCCGACTCAATAGCGGAGATGGTATGGAATAGACAGTTCCATGGTGCAGATGTCAAAGTCGTTGACTTCCGTGACGGATCACACTGGTTCGAATCCCATAATGAATTTTTTTTTCAAACGTCTACCGATTATGTTCGAATGTATAGATTTATATGATCGAAAAACTCCCTTCCGCCCAGTCGATCGATAAGAAACGACGCGTTGAACAAAGCATTAGAAATGTTAGGATTTTTCATTCGTAACACGAGCCTGTCCGGGTATCCAAATTTAGATATTAATTTACAACGCCTAAGTACGAAGTAGGCTTCAACAGTGAGTCTATTGTTTAGACCTTAATAAATATGAAGTATGCTCTCATGGTGGAAGAGATATAAAGAATTTCTCAAAATATCTTCTACCCCAAGCTATTCACAACTGATTTTGTATTAGGCATGCTCATTTTTAATAATTTTAAAACTCGGAAACAAATACACTCGTCCTCGTGTCTTTCGATTTATAGGAGGCCAAATTGAGCATTCTGCCATCATTGATAACGTGAAATTGTACGTTCCTGTTACTTTTTGATAAGTTATAAACATGAATTATTGTCCTTCTAAAGTGCAGAACCCGCATGGCAATGGGGATGTCATTGATAAGAGCATAACAATGTTCAACAGTATCGCTTCAGATGTCGACCAACTCACGTGGATGAGAGTGAGTTCAGACGAATACTATGTTTTACGTATTGAAGTGGATTTTAACCCGGTGAAAAAATAGCGATGTATTTCAGTTCCACAAAGTTTTATTGAACTAAAATAAATTGCTATTTTTTCACCGTGTTATAATGGAGTTTTGCCAAGTAAATGCTAATTCAATCAATGAAGTGGATTTTATCTGAGATTTCATGTTTGACTACCTAGTGAATTTCCAGTGTTACCTTTCATAAATCGTGTGAACCTTTAAATAACAATAAAAGTTTTGTGACGAACATTTATTTACATAGTAAAATTATTTTAATATTGTATTGTATATTTGATATACAACTATGTGATTACGGATCATAACAAAATGTCACTTAATACTAACATTGTATCAAACCAGTAAATGGACTGCAAATTTTGCAATAAAACGAAATCGAAAACAATACAGAAATAATGCAACGTGAAAAACATGTTATAAACAAAGCGTCCCGCGTTTGTCGGCATCTGACTGGAACAAAGAGCAACTGCGACAAACCTGTTTGCTAGCCGCGAAGCAATCGCCAACTCGGAATCGATCATCATCAGCCGCTGCCGCCAAATTACCATCGACCCGGCGCGGGTCAATGTCAGCTGTGCGCGCAGATAAGTTACTTATCTCGGTTTCATTCAACCTTCACGATAAACATGTACCACAAAATAACCGCTGCACCACTTTCACCGATTGCTATTGTTATCTTTGTTTGATGACCTCTCATCATACTGCAACGAAATTGATTGAAAGTATTCAGGAATAATAGCTTACTTTCACTTTGATGCTGATTTTAAATTATTACAAAAAAAAAATACTTTTTTATATCCGTACATACATACATATAACGAGGTGTTTTATAATTGAGCGTAGCGAAGTGTATGCTGTAGAAATAAAAAATCATGTATGAAAACGGCTTTAAAATTGGCATAGGTCGGCTTTACACACTGGCGCTTCCATGCGCATGAGTGTGTTTGAAAACGAGAAAAGGTGTGATTAAAATGGCCATTTTATGCGACTTGTATTGAAGTATACAAACCATCCAATCATTCGGGAAACCGCGTTTTTTTTTAATTCGACTACATATCAATGTTTTTAATCTGATTCGAGAAATGTATGTGTTCTTTACATATAAAAATAAAATACATAATAAAAGAAAGCGATTTAGCTTCTCCCTTTCAGGATTTAAAAATATAGAAAAAATACTAGCTAAAGATTTGCCGTCAAAAAGGTCAGAGTGTGTTTCGGCTCTACGAAAAAAAAATGAATAAAGACACAATTAAGTTTACGATTCAAATATAAACGCTGCAAAAAATGCATAATATTATGGGAGTATTTTGAACATTAAAAATTTACTAATGTTTACTTCTGAATTATACAACATATTTGCTTCATTCAACCTTTCAACGATCTTTGAACAAAATATTTTGAATCTCCGTCAAAAAGGGAAATCGAAATAAAATACAAGTTATGTAATAGTGAAATGTTAAACACAGATCAGAAATTGTTCCGCGTTTCCAAGGGGAGTTCTCCGCTGGTTGGTAGCCACTGATATATTCTTATAGAAAATAAAAGGATGTTATTACTCCAGGAATGAATGGGATATGTATAAATTGTTGAGGGCTAATTATATAAATTAAGAGATGATTCCTTTATAAGCAAGATTTTTGTAATTGACAAAAATTTTTTATACACCAAAAACTAAGAAAAATATACAGTTTGACATTATAGTATCGTAATTTTGTTAAATTGTAGCTTGGAACTTGTTGAGTATTTCTATTGCAGTAAAAGATGATAAATACGTATGTAATTCAACTGTGTTTATAATTTTAAAAAAAAACCCATTCTGAAGTGCACATAGATGTCATTTGAAAGAAGAAACGGCATTGAATAGTGCATATTAATGCAATAAAGAACATAGCGATTAATGACAAGGTCGATGTTACGGGGCAAGGTTTTTACGATGTGTAATTAACTTATTTCTTCTAGCGATATATTTGATTCATTACAAAGTAAGGAAAACCGATACGATTCTACGAATTTCATTGAGATATTTTCGTTAGAATTTCGAATAATCGGAACACGTTTTCACTTTCACAGCTGCTGTGTGTTATTTTTATACGAAATTGTAATAAAATATTATACATAAGTATTGAAACTTTTTTGTTTACTCCACTATACACCGATTAATAAACATTATCATTTCCAAGCTATGCTCGTTAACTGAATTGATCGTTATCCGAATTGTTCGTTAACCGATCAACCGAGTTTACAGATAGAATAAGTGGATTACAAATATCATTTTAGTTCGTTATCTGAATATGTGTTCGTTGTTCGAGCACAAAAATCTTTCGGAACAGTGGTCGTTATCCGATTTATTCGCAGTCCGAACTGTTGTATTAAGTCTTTTTGACTTATCAGCAAAAACTCAACTTAGTAATAAGAAGAATCGTAAAACATCATAAAATAATTGTGTGGAAATGAAGTATTCCAAAATAATGAAAGAGGTTGGGTTTCAAGTTTATTATATAGTTTCTTACTTGAGAAACGCGCAGAATGAATGAGATAGGAAAATATATAAGTCTTGACGCTATATAACTAAGCGAACCATTTCATTACTAGCTACGGTGGTTTTGCTGCCAAGCTTTATGAACTAGGATATTCAGTGGATAAACTAACAAAGAAATACGGTATATAAAGCAGAATTTAATTCATGTACAATGGGAAAAGCTGCGCAAAGTTTGCATTGCACCGATAGACACACGAAAAGCGAGAAGACCTCAACTTGTATTGTATAAGCTTTGAAGCCTTTTTTTTTGATAATCAAAATTAGTGCATTTTTATTCGGAAATTTTAAGATAGGTGCTTCGAAGCCGCTCTCAATTACGAAAAAAAGCTGTAGATGTGATTAATATATGTCACGCCACTGGATACTGCCGTGATAGTTCAAATTGAGGACAAAAGACGGCGGTTAAAAGCTATTCGTTTAAGTTATCAATTATCAAGTTAGCACGGAGTGGACGCAGATATTTAATGACAAATCCATACTTTCAGATTCAAAGTCATTAGTTGAATTCAATTAAATTCAAAATTTTTAGCTACTATTTAAAACCAGTAACGCTAGTTGATACAAAACATTTGTTTTTTGACCCAACACTAAAAGCACTTTGTTTCAACACTGATTGATATTCAAAGTAATAAAACTCGCTGATGTTTTCGCTAACTTTAATTAGTATATACCAGTGGTTCTCACGTGAAATTTCACCGTGGCCGCATTATAAACATAAGCTGTCCAATGAAAATGTCTCGTGGCCGCACCAAATATGATAAAAAGTTTCGATATTTATTTCTTATATAGTGCATTACACTGAATGATCTTTCACAATATACAGTTGTAGGTAAAATCGTCAAAATTAATAAAGCAATCGTTGTTAAATCTTTATATTGACTTGATTCATGGTCAACATATAACTTCGACCAAAATTTTTGAACAGTTTTATTAAAACTTTTGGTGGTCGCAGCAAAATCCTTTGGTGGCCGCACATGAGAGCCACTGGTATATACTGACATTGATCTTATAAACAAACGGAGCTACCAATAGTAATTGTGATTATTAAATGAAAAAATAACAAAAGAATAATTATATACACCGGAGTATAATAATCGCATTTCGCTGCAGCTGTGCGCTGGCAGAGTTGCCAATAGTCCGCGGGGACAGATGGGCAAATGTTGACTGAGCGAGGTGCGTGGTGTGCCGCCAAGATGCACTCAATTTGTACAAAGCCAGCGATTATATCTGGATACAGGCATCGATAACTAATTCAATGAGATATCAATGGCAGGTCAGAATCATAAATGCTAAACGATTCAAATTATTATTAATTTTTTAGCCGCTCAAGGTGAGGGACTTTACTGGTGATTAAATATTAATTGATACGACGATAAATCTCGCAATGACACATATACTATTAGTGACTAATGATAATTTAATATAGTATAATATTACAAGCGTTTGGCAGTGGGAAATTTCTTCGGAGCGTATTAATATTGAATATAAATTTGGTAACAGCAAATCGTCAGACCATTGTTTAACCATTTAAGAACTGTGACTTAATAACGAGTCAGTGAGACTTTGGGAGGATTTGTCAGACCCTATTAAGAAATGGATTTATTCCTTATTTAAAATTACAGATATCATATTTTTAGCCGTGCATAAAATGGCTATATCTCAGCTCAAACGTAAAACCGAGTCCGCCATTCATCGTGAGCGCATATTTATATCGTCAGATGTTGCCACATATTACAAAAATAATGTTTTCCTATTTAGAATATTGCGACATAGCCGGTCACCTAGTTTTCTTAAATTCAGCATTACATGCTATGTAAAATAAATTTCAGATTACTGTGTAATATTCTCTGGAAGTTTTAAAAATCTCTTGGATATTGATTTTTTTTTTACAAAATCGCCATTTTTTTGAAATAAAATGAATAATACATTTTCATAAATATTATCAGATGTAAAATATATTTAAAAAAAAAATATATATATTATATTTTAAGGCATACGGCGATATATTGTATATTATCCAAGTATGTATCTATGCGCCCAAGACGATTTCTTCTCCAGTTTAAAAGTTATATCATAGACAGATAATAAATAGGAAAATCTACTTATGATTTTGTTTTCAATATCAAATATGAGACGAATATAAATAACCGTCATAAATTTCCTAATTTTTGCCACGCTTGAGACAGCAATTCCGAAAAATCATCATTCAAAATGACAGAGGAAAAAAGTATTACTGATCACATTAAAATACTGTATGAGAAAAATACCAATTATGTAATTACTTCCTTTGAAATTTCAATATGATGGGGAATTTGCCACCGCAATGCAATTGTAATGATTCACCGATGAGCTTTTAGAAATAAGTGTGTCTTCGATTTGTTGGGAGATTCCTATCGAATAAGTTAGTTGATTGACGTGGTATATTTAATTAATAAGGAAATTTATTATTAGCTCGTTAACGCCACGGACGTGAAATCCGCGTCGTCGGTGGTTGGCGTAGCGGCGGGGAACGGGGATTCTAAGTCATTTTATTTAGTTAGCATTGATCGTTAATAGCTAATTGAATGTTTAAATAGTATCACTTTTAAAGTGTTAACTGTCGCTTATTGATGGAGAGGCATAATATTTTAAATAATTAAAATACATTTTTTAGTACTCATTTCCGCAATATATATTTTTGATCAGGACCTGTTTCGCTTATTGTGGAAATAAGTAAAAAAAAATGTGTTTTTATTATTGAAAATTTGAATTTTATTTTTAGGCATTTTTTTTCCACAAGTCATTTATGTAATATTTTATTGCATATCCCAAACATTGAATGATCATAAAACACATCACAGTAGAATGAAAAACAATCGAGCATTCAAGCTGCAATGTCTAAAGTGAATTTTTAACAAAAACCTATAACTAAAAAACATACTGCAATAAAAATTTCTTTCAATTTCTTAACTATAATGTCGTTAAGGGCTTAGGTTATCACGTAAAACTTTACAGTGGCCGTGTAATATATATATATATCAGTGGTCCTATGTTTATATGTAATAAATAAATTTGAAAAAAAAGCACATTTATTTTTAATACCAATATTAACTATAAAGCAACATCTTCCGATAGCTGCACTCTATAAACACTGGCATAGAGGAATAAATTTAAAAAAAAAAAACATTTTTTTAAATACATCCCAATAGATGAAAAAATGATAATTTCATTAAGACCACACAATTTTATTAATTTCGCGCGAATCAGCATGCGCGTAATTTGGGCGTATTTATCGCGTCGTAAATGTGTTAATATTAGAATAATAATGAGAATCAAGTAGTATCAATTCCGAGAAAAGCTAATGGCTAATTTTGTGTTAAAATTTGTTCTAGTTAATGAATCAGATTCCGGAAAAATCTCAAGAATCGTGCTAGGTATCCCTTCTTTCAAGATGACGATAACGTCTTTGAAGTTTCAACAGCTCTCTTTTTTTCTGCGGAATCCACTGCGAAACATTTTACGTCTAAGCGGATTTGCTTTGAGTAAGTCGACATCAGAGACCGAGAGAATTAAGAGCGTTCTTTTGACGCAATCCATTGATGAAGGAAAAATGGATTAATAGGTTTAACATCCCATAGTATTTAGTTCAATAAAATATTGTAATATTAATATATTTTAAAATATGGAAATAGGGTATAACGTGTATGCTATCGACTTTTTTGATATATACATTTTAATAAAAACTTAACAACTTTATTTATCGTAATAATGTTGCCAATGAATATTTAACCTTAAGTGGAACAAAATACTTTTAAGTAGTTGAATAACTTTTCAATATAACAGTGAATAATTTATGATATCGGCTGAAAGCGCTTGATAGAATTTCTATATTATATTTGAATTGTTAAAACATTGTACCATCTCAGGCTTGCCACATGTTGAGTACGGGTCAGTTATGTTGCAACCGTATGATAGAATACCTGAAGATGCCGAAAGGCAAAACCCGGGTCGTTAGAGACAAAACATTTGGAATCGTACAAGGTTTTAATAATTCAAATTCGACTGAAAGTGTTTGATGGAATTTCAATTATTGAAAATTTGTAAGATTCCATGTGTTTTCACTAACGATCCGGGTTTCGCCATTCGGCACCTTCGCGCATCACACGCACACAACAGAACTGATAGTCAGCTATGTTGTATTCATGTGATTAAATGCCTGAAGATGCCAAAAGATAAAACCCGGGTTATTAGTGACAAAAAATATGGAACCCTTCAAAGTTTCAACAAATCCGTAAATATGAAAGACTAGATTTTATTTGTGAGAAAATTAGTTTCATACATTTTATTTTCACGCGTTGAACATTTTGGATAATCGATTGGAGAATATGATTATATAATTTAAAGACAGCGGCACCAGAAGTTATTAATATATGAGAGAAAATCAAAAATTCAATGCTAATTTTCTGCAGTGAAAAGAATATATCACGGTGAAAAAATAGCAATGTATTTTAGTTCTACCAAATTATTTTTAACAAATATAGTTGATAGCTATTTCGGCTATCGGCTAGTTCGCCATCGTCAGAACTAGTTCTGTAGTAGTTCTGACGATGGCGTGAGCCGAAATAGCTATCAACTATATTTGTTAAAAATAATTTTGTAGAACAAAAATACATTGCTATTTTTTCACCGTGTTATAATGGAGTTCTACCAAGTGAATGCCAATTCAATCAATAAAAAGAATATATTTTTATGAACGAGAAAAATATGAGTTATATTAGAAGGTACAAGCTAAGCGAAATTGATACGGAAAACAAATGATCAAGGGTGTATGTAACACTTGAAGAGATGAGAATTGATTGTGAGATAAAACGACTGTATTTTAGCTAGCTTTGCCGAGGTAACTATTATAGAGGTTGTGCGGTGTATTATGATATCGTGGATTAGGTAAGTGCCAAGACATTGATTGCAGCTTACAGAGCAAACTGCAGCAGATATTTATGTGAAAGTGATTTTCCGTTCCAGTTAACCGAGAATGCGTCATAGCTGCATTGATAGCCAAGTTATAATACTAGAGCTCTGAATCTAGCAGTCACGACTTTTGACATTATTGTAATTATTTAAATAGTACACAATAATAATTAGTATGATATATACAATTTTATTTTATTAATCCATTCGCTACGGGACGAATGTTCCCAAAGTGCGGATAAATTGTAAATTGATAAAATTGCAAAGTATTAAAAAAGTTATCATAACTTTTTCTCAATTGGGAAATATTTGTTGAGTTGTATCGCTATATGTTTTATAATTTCTGTTTAATATTAAAACAATCTTGTTAAGATGTTAATATTCTTATAAAACCAATGTATAATTATTTACGTTTCGGCAGACACTGCATTGTTTTTTATACTGCAGGGTTTTGTTTTATAATAACTGTGTTTGGGATAAGTCACAAAATATCACATTACTTAAATGGCTTTAATGCATTATCGTTAGGATTACCAGCCATAAATAAATAAGTGTATCATTATTGCATTATGGTTAGGACTAGTTTCGCTCATCCTGAGCATTATTATATTATCAGGTTTTCAAAACAAATCTTGTATTTTATAAAAATTCTAAATTACTTTCCTAACACGTGTACGATTTGTTATGTACGTATCTGATAATTATAATCAAACATATTTTATAGCTCTGATCTATTGATTGATTTGTCATTTAATTGGAAGAACTCCATTAACACTCAGTGAAAAAATAGCAATGCCTAATAGCTATCAACTATATATACCTGAAAATTTTTGTGGAACTAAAATACATTACTATTTTTAATCGTGTTAGCTTGTTTTAATTTATATTGTATCAGCTGATGTTCACGACGAGCGAAACCGGTTCCGATTTTTGTAGTAAAAAAAATGTGTTAATAGTATGTAACATTGCGTTTCATTATTCAAATATAGTAATTTTCCACCAGAAGTGAGGTCTGACACGTAAAAAGTGTTTCATTTTTAAATTAAAAATTTAAGCTTAAAAAATTGATAATTTTACCATATTATAATATAATAATTGTTGTAAAACCCTTTCAAGAATGACTCATTAACAAGATTAATCCGTAATGAAAATTATCACAAGCAATTGTGTTAATTGTTATTAGATTAACATTATTAAATTTGTTTTAGCTATTATTTAGTGCCTGCATTGGGGTCTGTGTTTTGTTTATTGTACATCAGTTATGTTGCATCCGTGTGACAAAAAGTCTGAAGATGCCGAAAGGCGAAACCCGGGTCGTTTGGGGCAAAACATGTGGAATCGTACAAATTTGTAACAATTCAAATTTGATACTGAAATTCCATCAAGTAACTTCAGTCGATATTATAAATAAATGACTTCTTTATGTTATGTTCCATTGAGTCATATCGCTAGTTGTAAACGTAATTCCGCATAGTAAAAACGAGCTGTTTTAAAATTTAAATCAACTTCCTTTCAAATAAAGCATAAATGGGCAGATAATGGAGCAACGAATTGCACATGCAACGAAAATAAATTATTCTTGACGGAGTTAGCAGACTCCTCTTGCGAAAGTGAAGTTAAGCTGTTGGAAATAATTCTCGGAAAACACGACTCGCTTAGCCGCTGCACTATTGCAACCTATAAACATTTTTTTACGTTTGAAAACGAGTTTATGATAAAATTATTCCACATCGTTTGAAGTTAGCTAAATTCAATATTTAACTCGTCGCACGTCGACGACCGTGGTATCATCTACTATGATACAAAGCTTCTATTAGACACTAAGTTATAAACAGACGATGGAAGCGATATTAACTCGTTCCATGCTGGGCATTTTAAAGAATATTTAACACATAGACTTCAAAAATTTATTGTATAATATTGGTTTGAAACAATCTTATTGAGTTTAACAAGAAAAATCAAGCAATGCATTAACTTAAAAATTAGCACGTAAAAGAAGGTTTTAACCACTGTTAATTCATATATTATCGGGTATCAACTATCAACACAGTAAAATCAGCCGTCTCAAGAGTTGAAACGTTAGCAGTCAGAGGGCTAAGAGTTGAAGTTATGTATGGTCTATATCAGGCATACTTAATGTGACCATTTATTTTTGTCCTCAAAACGGGACATGTACTAATTTTTACGTAATAGGATTTTAAAACAAGTATTTTTCATGGTTTTTATATATACATAAAAAGAAAAGGAATGTTGATAAAGCAAATAATAGGAATAAATAATATAAATATGAAAAAAAATATGTTTTATATTTTTCTGCCAAATTTTCTTAAGTATAACTGGTTTGCTTTTAAATAAGAATGGAATTCGATTTTTTGCACCTTTTTTTAAAATTGTTAGCATGTGTTTTCGAAAACGGGACATTTCGACGTCCCGAAGCTGTACTTGGGGACAACGGGACAGGCTACCTAAAATTGGGACGGTCCCGTTCAAAACGGGACGTATGGTCACTTTAGGCATACTTAACCTGCGGCCTAATCAGCTATTATGTGCGGCCTAAAAAAAGAAGATTTTGAGTACTTTTACGTAATTTGTATTTGTTATATACGTATGAATATATGAATATATTTACATAAATTAAAATAGTTTTATTTTGGAATCATAATACATACATTTGTATGCAGTGTAGTATGTGTTATATTTACAGATTACTATAAATATGTTGCGGCCCATGTAGAAAAGCAAAAATCTGAATGCTGCTCTGAGAGAAAAAAAGGTTAGGTATGGCTAGTCTATATAGACTTTTTTTATGTACACCCAGTCCTTTTTTTACGCGAATTCGATTATACGCGATTTTTTTGGACGGCACCGTTGCATTTTTTTACGCGCTTCACTCGTTTTTACGCGATTTTTTCCCCAAATTTGTTTTAAAGAAGAAATTTATATATGATGCTAGGCATGTACGTTTCATTATTTTTTTAAATAAAAAAATATGTATTTTTAAAATTTAATTCATATAAGTTTAAAAGTAATATTGAGTCTCATTATACAATATTTTATATTGTATAAAGATATGAAATATATATATATATATTTTTTGCACGAATTTTAAAGAGCAAATTTTGGTTTTTCATACGTTTCTGGTACTTTTTCACGCGATATTTTAATTTTTGGAACCAATTTATCAAATTATATGATAGTTGCGATTTTTTACGCGATTTTTTTTACGCGCCGTTTTCTGGAACCAATGTATCGCGTAAAAAAAAGACTGGGTGTATTTAAAAATTTCGCCACAAAAAGCTGTCAATATTTAACGTCACTCCTTAAGCCGTTAGAGCCGAGGATTTTACTTATTGAGGGCTTTTTTTAAGTGACTTACTGTGGTTTATTTAAGATTTTTTATAATACATTCAAGGCTATTATAGTGTATCCTCCAATAACGATGCGGCAGTTCTTTCGTATAACGGTCCCTCCAATAACGAATATTTAAGGCCAAATTATAATTTTCGTAAATATTTTATAATATACACCTATAAGAAGCAGAAAAAGGGCCAACGGTCCTAACCTAACAAACCAAATATGGAACAATGTCAAATTTTAAAATTTATTATCGGCTGAAGGTGCTTGATGGAATTTCAATATCAAATTTGAATTGTTGAAACTTTGTAAAATTCCACATTTTGTCATTAATGACCCAGGTTTCACCTTTCGACATCTTTAGGGATTCTATCACACGGATGCAACAGGCAATCGTGCAATGTTTTAACAATTCAAATTTTATTCGTGATGTAAAAATTGAAAAAATGTTTGATTTGGTAAAAATGAATTTGTAAAATTCGTAAAATATAATTGAAAATCAAAAAAAAACCTAATATTAAAATTTGTATGGATGAGTAACCTCTTATGTGAAACTTTCGTTTAGCGTGATTTGTCTGGTTTCTGAGCTATTTGAGGGTTGACCGTATATGCATATATTTGAACCTTTTGAGTGGGAGTCGGTCTATTTTGGCACGGGAAATTACAATCTTTGTATTAGAGAAAGCAGGAAAAAAGATTGAAAGGCAATGCTTTAAAGGTCACAATTGTGAAGTCACAAAACCAATAACTATTAAATCATTTTATTACCTAAATTAATCATGGGAAACGAACCACTTTGGTGCGATTTGAGGAGCACTCGGAGTTGATTGCTACTATTCGATTCGTATTACTACATCACGAAAACAAACTACGCACGGTTCAATTCTTAATTGATTGTCCGCGAGTTATTTCATTAAGCCAGTCGGAAAACAATTGAGATGGGAATCGATACTGATTGATTTCTCAACGAATCATTTATTTTCTCACACTGTGAGCTATTTATAAAAATAAGAAAAAAAGACTAAAAATTTACGACGATCCAAATTTTTAAATATTAGTAAACGAGTTACCTACTCTCGTTCACTATACAGTGGTGAATCGATTAATGACCGTTATATGTCGTAAAACTATTATGTTCGCTATCCGAATTATTTGTTAACCGATCATAGATTTACCACAAAAGTGGTTTAGAAAGATCGTTTTGGTTCGTTATCCGAACATGTGTTTGTTGTACGAAGACAAAAATCTTTCGAGGGAGTGTTCTTTCTTCGATTTGCTCGCATTCCGAACTATTCGTTAACCGATCACCCACTGTACATGGACGTTTAGGTTTATTTTTGACAGCGTATGTGAATTTTATATTTCATGTTATCATAACAATCCTTTTTGAAACACGGCAATAAAAATATGGCAAATTGACGAGCAATTATTGTCATATGTCTCTACTGTATGAAACTGTGTATTAATTTGCAGTACTGTCATACAAAAACCACGTGATCAAAGTTTGAAAATGGCCACTTTAACTACGAGACCTACAACTTGGTTGGTGGACGATTGATCAATATTATATATCGGTTTGAGGAATCAATGCATTCGCATAAATAATACCGTTAAGTTTTGCTAATAAGAATTATTTTTTTAAATTGTGTTTCAGAATCTTTTTACCTTAGAATAACCTATTAAAAATTTTAATTATTTAATTCAATCTGTTTCCTAAAATTAATCAATTGTCGTAATTTTATTGTAAAAAACTGAAAATAGTATTATTTGTAAATTATTTAACTTCATTTATGTACGAATGCAATTTTATATAAATAATCTTGTTTTTATTTATCAGTTGATAATGCTCGCTATGTGAGAAACAATTCATGATTTTCATATTATAAAATTTTAAAAATAGTACTGAAAATTGTGTTTTAGTTATTTAAATGTATATATTATCGGTAATAAATAAACTATAATAAAATCTAATACAAAACCGGTCGCCCCGTCAATCAGACAGGGTAATAAACACTACCGTAGTAATAAAACTTCGCCAAATTTGAATAAGAATAACCTTCGTAAAAAACAGCCGCCTTAGTCGATTCGCGAATTGCATTTCCAGGTTTGCAAAAAAAAAACCACCGTTAGTAACCTCGCGCTGCAGTATTATTCATTTGTCTAGTGTGCCAAAGTTGTTTTACTATTACGTAAGCGCTTGAGAAACTGTAATAAATAATAAGAAAAAAAAACATAACCTTGAATCGTGCGAATAAAATAAAGTGGGAGATACGCTGTTGAGTTGTTGACTATCGCTGGTGTTTCTCAAATTGTTTTTTTTTTGTGCGCAAAAACATTGACAATGTTATATATATTGTTAATTAGCTAAGCTAAGTCGTTTCTTCAGAGTTTGGCAGTTTGATTTAATAAAATAAAGCCTCAAAATCATTTAGTATTCTAACAGAGTCGTATATCTCTTCGGAATAAGAAATGATTTTACCGTTTCAAAGGCAAATTTCAATATCGGAACAGTAAATAGTAAGCGAAACCGATAGAAGGCGATAGTATTATATTTATTTATGTCGGGATCAAAATACTAAGACTATATATCGAGAAAATCTATTGACCGGGGAACGAATAATACAAGATAATTTAACGGTTTTATATGGGTGCATATCTATAACTATATAAAATGAACGAGACATGCGGGAAGGTAATATCGGGGTTCCAATGTGTGTGCTTTTAAAGTGTTTCTAAAGTTATCTCAGTCATATCTCTTAAATCCTTTTTCTTTTTGTATGACTGTGAGATTGAGCAACTAACAGCACACATAAGTTACTTGAGTGAGAAACAGTTCGAGTAAAAAAGAGTAAAAAATCGTATGAAGCGGGCTTGAATTGAAAAAATCGCACTGAATAACAACACTGAACATCTATTGAAATCATTACTATTTCTGATTTATGATATCGACTAAAGGTGCGTGCTTGGTGGGATTTCAATATAAAATTTGAATTGTTGAAATTTTGAATGATTCCACATGTTTCGCCACTTACTACCCAGGATTCGCCTTTCCGCATCTTCATGCATTCTATCGCACGTATGCAACAGAACTGATAAACAATAAACAATTAGAATCGGTTATATACAAGAGAAATTATTTACTAAGAAAAAACGTAAACTTTTAACACGGTGAAAAAATAGCAATGTATTTTAGTTCTACAAAATTATTTTTAACAAATATAGTTGATAGCTATTTCGGCTCACGCCATCGTCAGAACTATCGTACTACTACGTAAACTTTTAGGCTGGGATCCAAACAAAAATTTTCAACACTATTGATTTAATAATAATGACATTCAAGTGCCTGCGATAATTTTCATTAACACTAAATACAGCAAATGTATCTTTGATGAAAAATGCAATGGGTTAATTTTAAAATGTCTGAAAATGCTGAAAGGCCAAACCCGGGTCGTCAGTAACGAAATATGTGGAATCGTACAAAGTTTCAACAATTCAAATAAATACATCTATTAAATTCAAATAAAATTATTTATAAAGGCGACATTTTATATAGATTCATAAGGCCACGACGGGTGAAATATTGCTCCGTGGTAGCTGTGGACCGACCACTATAACAGTGCGCCCGGAAATGCGGCGGATGATGAAACTAAATTTGAAATCCCTGGATAAAGCGAATGAACGGACCACAAAAATGACAAGTAGGAAGCCACGGTATTTATGAACATTGAAACCTATTATACAATAGATAAATATTTTTATGTAAAAGTAATTATGGAATAGTAGGGAATTAAAAATTTTCGAACTCCAGCAACTTATGCGCCAGACCGGGATTGCACACAGCGCTACGTTTCCACGCGCATAAGTAACGTTGTCGATCATTAATTGTTCGGCCTGGCATTGTGATTTTATTTTGTATCGGAAAGAGAAAACTTGACAATCACCGTGGGACCAAGCGCATTTAAAATATCATGTATCTAACTTTCCAAGGTTTTGATATCGTGATGCATTTGCGCCGTTCTGCTGCGAGGAGCCGAGGACACAAAGCCAGCTGCACTACCGCCGCCACTCACACAAAATTGCTGCATCATAACATCATTTATTTAATTTGTTATCTCATTAGATTAACACGCAAGACATTGGTGTATGTGTGATTCAATAATTTTATAAGGAAAACATATTTGTTGATTCATCTTGTATGAACCCTTAAGGAATTAAAGTCGTACATGTACGCCCAATAGTTTTGACATCATTTGCGTATAGCCATTCTCATATTTGTTTTAAGCTTATTTTGATTACTTTTTATTGAAATAAAGTAAAAGAATGTTGAAAAAAAAGGTTTCGGTTCAATCACTGCCATGAAACAACTTCAATAGAATCATATTTTTACATACAAACACAATAAAGAATGCATGTATAAACGTATTCGAAATAAAAGCTTCTACAATTTTAAAAGTAATAATGAAATAAAATTTTTATTTTTGAATTGTTAAAACTTTGTACGATTCCACATGTTTTGTCACTCACGATCCGGGTTTTACCTTTCGGCATCTTCAGGCATTCTATCACACGGACGCAACAGAACTGACTCGTGACTTCGTCAGTTCGTTTGATAGAAAGCTTGAAGATGCCGAAAGGCGAAACCCGGGTCTTTAGTGAAAAAACATGTGGAATCGTACAAAGTTTTAACAATTCAAATTTGATATTGAAATTCCATCCAGCAGCTTTATTTGATATCATAAAATATATTTCATGTTTATAATTTAAAAAAAAAACTGTTCGAAAAAAATATCCAGACTGCCACACGAGGAAAAAAAATGTTCTTATAATATTATGTAGTGTGTTTGTAATAGTATAGAAAGGTTCTGGTGAGGGCGTAAGCCGAAATAGCTATCAACTATATACCTTATTTATTTTGCAGAACTAAGATATACTGGTATTTTTTAAACTTTTTTTCTTTATAATTCCTTTTTTTTATAGCCTTCAATCTTGCAATTAAAGTATTGTGGTGAATATATATATATATATATATACATATAGGGGAACTGTTTAAAAACTGACATTGAAAATAAACGAATGGCTTTATAAAAGGAATACTGGTTTTTTATAGGCTTTATTATCAGTACCACGGTTTACTAATTGATAATGTTTACTACTTAAAAAAAAACACGTATAATTTATTATACTGTGACCTGAAAAAAATAATTTATGCACAGAGATCTCAGTCAGTGAAAACACACTGCATCAACCGATCGGTGCTTTATTTGCAAGTCATATTTTTATTTATATGTAACAAGGTTATACGTGCACATAGTGATTTACGCTAACTACTCGGGAATGCATGTTTTTGCATAAAACATTTGAACGGTGGCGCTGTTAATTTTCCTTTGTAAGTTTAGAACAAAGAAATGTCAACACATAAAATTTACGCTCAACACAATAATGGCAATCATTACTATGCTAAACGAGTCTTTGGCAAACTTACGCGTCACGAATTTTCGTTTGTTTTCTCACAGCGCTGCAGTAAAATTAAGTTAGCTATCGGGAAAAGTCGAGATCGAGACAGAACCGGGGAGTTGGGTGTATATTGTCGATTTAGATTGAAAATCAGTTTCAAGTAATTTGGACCGTTAAAAAATGTGGATACACTACCTTTTTTGTTAGTTTTGCGATGTAAAATATCTGATGGAAAAGCAGAAGTTGATACAACGGAAAATTACAAACAAAGAAATATTAATTGTAAAAATCGCCACATCAATGCTACAGTAAGATAAATAAAACAATCTAGTTCCGAGGTAATTGAAAGGTTTTCTTCTACAATATTTAAATATGTTTTCTGCATCATTCATCACATGTGCATTTAAAATCAAAATATCCAAAACTATCATGAAAACTTAAATAATAAAAACGAACAAAAATGATTCTTTTCTGCGCTTGGGTTATACATACACGGTATTGTGATTATGTCCACGATTTTAAGCGATCTACATTAATTTGTCAATGTGATTTAAGTCAAATATTTGAAAATATACGCCAATATTTTTTTCTTTCGTAAAATCAATTGTTTGTCGCCCCTGGAAAATGTCACGTTTGCCCTATGCCCTAAATTTATCTGGACTGGATGAAACTATAAAGTAATAAGACAAAATTTCTCTTATTTTTCAATTATTCATTCGTTGTTTGCCTTTATGCATTTATGCGTTTATTTACATTTGCATTAATTTGACTGCATTGCTAAGCTTTGGTCCCGAGATTTAGCTGACTTTGGAGAAAATAAAACATTTGCAAATACAAGGTCCCGCTGAATGCATTGAGCAGTGAATATTATATAGTAGGCACGTAATGCATAACGCATTGACCTGGTTTTGTGACAGCATATTCAAGCTAGGAAAATATTATTAACACTAAAGGCAAAATTATCTCGGCAATGTGAATTGTAGTTATGCTCAATTAAACAAAGGATGTAAAGTGAGAGGTCAGACAGTCAGATAATGTAAACTTTATAGAGATGTTAACAGCTTGTTGAGTTACATGATATGTCACATATATGTCTACATTAATATTATTGACAATACACAGATATGGAGCATGCCAAAAAAGATTTAAGAAATTATTGATTGAATTAACATTTACTTGGTAGAACTCCATTATAACACGGTGAAAAAATAGCAATGAATTTTAGTTCTACAAAATTTTATAAGATATAGTTGATAGCTATTTCGACTCACGCTATCGTCGGAACTATGTTTAAACGTACATTTACTTATCTATATATAGCTGTGTGAAAAAGGTACACATTAGATATTCTCTTCTGTTTCATAGCTTTTATCGTGCTAGCAATAAAATTACAAAATTAAACTTAAAATAAACTAAACTGAACAGGCGGCACTTTCAATAAACTTAAATACTGGCCGGAGATGATTTATTACAGAAATGCAGGCCAGTGGTCTGAGGAACAGCGAAAGACTTATATTTGTCTGTTCGTATAAAACATAGCAATGTATTTAATTCTACAAAAATAATTATAATTTTTGTAGAACTAAAATACATTGCTATTTTTTGTCCGTGTTATAATGGAGTACCACCAAGTAAATGCCAATTCAATCAATAAGTTCGCTAAACTATATTTAGATTGGAATGTGTTATATGTAATTCAGCAGGGGACGGGTTAAATCGAGATTTTACTGCATTTTTCTTTAACAATGACATGAATTATGGTGTATGGTGGAAACGGCCGGTAAAATTTATTTCTAATAAGCAATTTAATGACATTCGTGAGAAGCAAAAGCTGCAGTGATGCAACTGCAGGCATGCAATAGTCATTGTGAAACCCACTGCAAGAAGTTTGCCAGCAAGAGGGGATTCCTAAAACGATGCTACTTTGCGAACTCAAAGCAAAAATCACGTTCAATGTAATAAATTTAATGTTATTAGTACTTATCATTGAAAATGTGAACAGAATATTAATCCATTCACCAACCGATCATAAAATTATACAATATTTCTAATATTCCGCTATGCAAACAGATACCGTAAAAATGGCACTGTTTTATTACACTTTTAACAGCAGGGTAACGATACAAATGTTGGCTATTCTAAGGAAATAATTTCTTATCGTCGAAAGCTTTTAAATGTATAAGAGTGTCAATTGAACCACATATTAAAAACAAGCAAGATTTCTAATGTTATATTATGGCAATACTGTAAAAACTATCTCTGTTGAATTACACTTTTAAAATCAGTTAAACATTAGACTTTCTATTGAGAAACAATTCATATTGCGACATGCATTTACTTCCATAATAGTTGTGTAGTTCAACGGTTTTACGAGAGAAAATTTGGTCGTTCGCGAAGTAGTTAGAAGTAAAGCTATTGGAGCCAAGAAAGCAAATGTTATTATTCGCGGAATATTGGGATCGAAAATACGTCTCAGAGCAAATCCGCTCAAAACGGAGACCAACATCACCGTATAAATTAATTTACGTGTGAGGCAGACAGAACAAAACGTCATATTTTTTTTTTCTTGTATATAATTAGTATTATTTTTTCTACAAATTCGTTACTGCGAGTACTCCATTACTGCACGAATAAAATTTGTAAGAATCAGAATAGAATGAAATAGTAATTTCGTAATAATAAAAAGCGCTATTTAGTCTAACGCAAAAAAACATATCTATGGGCTATATAGCACATAGATATGTTTTTTTGCGTTAAATTAAAGTGAACCAAGCAAACCGACAAATTGTTCATTGAGATTTTTTTCAAAAACATCTAATCGAATAATTCGTCATAGTCGATCGTTTTTCGCAAGACTCCGATTTCACAACTCTGATTTAAGCATCAATTAATATATAATGGCTTGTACCCTTTTCACAATATTTTTTTATAATTTAATATTCCCTACTTCACAATTAATATTGATGTAAGTCCTTCACTTGGATCATCGGTACATTGAAAGATAAGCCAATTACAGTTTAGCACATGAAATATTGGTCCTTTTAATATTCCCTGATTAACCGGAAAACCGGAATGCCTTGAATGCGATAAAAAGAGTGTCGCTATAAATAAAAACTGTATTAATACATTCTCAAATTAAATAAAAAAAACGAGCCAAATTCTAAAAAAAGGCGATAGTAAGCTGTGAAGATATCACGGTACAATCAATGTCACGTAAACACGCATTTTTTTCACATTGAACTAATAATAAATGTCATCGAATATCACATTGTAGTTCGGTTCATTCGCCTCGATTCGCAAATATACACAATATTATGTGAGGTCATTCGTTATTCATTACGACTAACCCGCGAGTCACGAGTTGAATTCAATTTTATCACACCTCTGCGTCTTATTATTTTTTTCTTAACAATTTTCATCGACGTATCACAAAAATATTCTAAATATCTTAATTTTTCTCGATTCGTCAGTCAGTCGCGATTGAACTGTCGCGTATACCCAAAATATCGATGTCATACGGTAGAAAGTGTTTTATATCGCATACACCCAGTCCTTTTTTTTACGCGATACATTGGTTCCAGAAAAAGGCGTGTAAAAAAAATCGCGTAAAAAAAATGATTTCACGCAATTGCATTATATTTCTTTACACACGCTAAAACATAAAATCGCATAATATCCGATACACTTGTTAACATTTGGCAATTGTATGTGTATTTAAAAAAATGGAATGCTTTACAAAATTAAGTTTTAAAAATACACAAATTTTTTTTATTTAAAAAAATAATGCAACGTACATGAAACGTACATGCCTAGCATCACATCTAAATGTCTTCTTTAAAACAATTTTGGGGTAAAAATTACGTAAAAACAAGTGAAGCGCCTAAAAAAAGTAGCGGTGCCGTCCAAAAAAATCGCGTATAATGGAATTCGCGCAACAAAAGGACTGGGTGTATATAACAAATATGTGTGGGCGTCTTACGTCTCATATTAAGTAACATTTATTTGACAGGATCATAAAATTTTGACAACAAACACGAAACTAATTTTTTTTGAATTGTATATAATGTAGGTTAAATATGAAAAATAAATTGCATCATATTTTACGTAGATAAAACAAAAAAATTAAATATTTACAATAAATAAATATAAAATTAGGATGATGAAATCATTATAAAAACGTAGTAATATCGACCTGTTATTTTTAGTACATATTTATAAGTTTTCCGAATTGTTTAAACTGTGTAAAATTCCACATGTTTTGTCAGCGACGACTCGGGTTTCACCTTTCGACAGTCAGTTCTATTGCAACCGAGTGAGATAATGCCTGAATGAGGCGGAACGCGGGTCCTAAGTGACAAAATGTGTGGAATTGTAATTTTCAACAAGTTAAGTTTGATATTAAATATCAGCAAGCGCCTTCAAATGATTCGACATCTCTAAATTTTATGTGCATACGTAGGTTTTCTTTTTATTAAATACATTCTAATAAAAAAATAATAGACTGTAGTTAAAAATATAAAATGTATTGAATTTTGTATGTATAGTTCAAAATATGAAAATACGTTTAATGACCGATTCCGACATTGATAATTGTTGGACATAATAAAATAAATATTAAAATTTTGCACCGAATTTCGGTAACTGAGGGGTTATTATTTCATGAATAACACTACACACCTACTTGTAATATTATTTTTTATCCTTTCAATAAATACTTAAGAAAAAGTGACACTAGATACGGCAGATAAGAGCTAAGATACGGTTATTTTGTTTGCATAAATTTGCTTAAAGTGTGAAACATTTTTGTTTATATTTCACGTTGTTTACATTCGGATAATTTGAAAAATGTAAACAACGGATGACATATTATATTAACGGAACGTTTCAAATTTTGGCTTTTTATGGATACGTTTGAATAACTAGGCCACGATACAAATATAATAATTAACGATATATAAATATTTAATAAAGTCATCTAAGTTGGAAAGTTTGTTAAAAATATGGAAATGATGCAATATAATTCAGGATGCTAATCGAATCCTTTGGGAAAATGTAGACAAAGAACGAGATAACTTTCTCAAGACGATACGACACGACTATCTGCCGTAACACGTATGTTATATCGACCTGATTGCATATCTGACAAATTACGAGATATTCAGAGTTTGCGTCGAAAAAATAACGGAAATTAATTTCTTAAAAGTCTTTAAAATTTTAAGAGTACGCGCACAGAAGTGATTTTAACCAAATACTGTCGAATTTCTTCTAGGGAATTTATGGAAAAAATTAAACAATCGTAACGTTGTGCCACTGCGGATTAAACGCAACAAGAAAAGTGTAAAGATATGGCGGAAAATGGTTGGTAAAACGCTTATATTTAATACAGTGCTGCTGCGACGACATGAGTAGTAAAAACCGTGCCCTTAACTCAAATCAATATTTTATCGACTCATACCGGAAATCGAGCCTATGGTCACTGCATGCGAGGACAACAACGTTGACTACTCGGCAAAACTTTATTCTAACAAATAAAAATAAATCATAAACATTTTTTTTTAGTTATATTGCCAGCAGGAAATAAGCTAGGACGTTAAAACAGATGAGAAGATGTATTGTGTACCTTTTCTACACAGCTATATATAGATAAGGAAATGTACGTTTAAACATAGTTCTGACGATGGTATGAGCCGAAATAGCTATCTACATATCTTATAAAAATATTATAGAACTAAAATACATTGCTATTTTTTCATCGTGTTTAATGTAGTTCTACCAAGTAAATGCCGATTCAATCAATAAAAATAAATCATTTATTATTATTATTTATGATATCGACTGAAGGTCGGTCCTTGATGGAATTTCAATATCAAATTTGAATTGTTACAACTTTGTACGATTCAAAAATATTTTGTCACTTACGGCACGGGCTTAACCTTTCGGCATCTTCACAAATTCTCTCATACATATGCAACAGAACTGACACTTAAATTAATCGATTGGACAAGCACACATTTAATTTTACAGTGAAATCATTTCCGCATAAGCAAAATGGTTATTTTTGTTGATATTCAATTCAATTCAAATCACATAGGATTATTATGTATGCACTAGAAGCAGTATCAAGAAATTTTATGTGTTGTATATTTAGATAACGAAAGTTTTTTTATATTATTCCAGGAATATTAATTTCGACATAGCGATATAGAACTGATAAATATTATGTTTATCATAACGCCCAAACGATTGAACCCTAAACTTCGAAAATACTTTATTGGTAAAGAAAACAAGGAACACGGACTAAAATATATACATAACCTTATAAAGAAAATTGTTATTATTATTCACAACAATTAATACATTTAAGCGATCCTAAAAAATGCAGAAACTTTACTACACCGGCTAACGCAATTTTCGTGATTACAAATCGATATACAAAGTTGTGAAGTGATATGCTATGAGCTTGGTTGATTGGTAGATAGGCCACCCAATATATTCTATGAGAGTGTCATTTAATAAAAGCAGAAAGGGTAGAGCTATGCAAGAAGGATCAACTCTATATTGGACCGATCGGTCACGCCGATTTCATGATAGACAAGTCAAATTACAAAGTTTCCAAAAATGTGCAAGTAGATGTCTACTAGTAGAAAATTTGCTATTATTAAAAGCAGCTATTCTAAACAATTTTCTTAATCGGGCCATATACACATTTACAAATACAAATGATTGTTATGTTATTTATATACGCCGCAAAATAGTTAAATTTGCCAAATAATGTTGGAAATAAATTAAAACAAATGTTTTTTTAAGGCGTATGTTTTTTTATGATGAGACAAACTCTTATACAATATACGAATAAGCTGTATTTTTGAAATACGAAAAGAAAATTTAAATTGTTATAACTTTGTATGATTCCACATGTTTTGTCACTATCGACCGGGTTTTACCTTTCGGCATCTTCAGGTATTCTAACACACGGGTGCAACAGAAGAATAAATTGCAGCTAAAACAAATTTAATAATACTAATCCTAAATTATTTTTTGGATTAGTATTATAAAGTTAAAAACCTTGTTATTTAGACGATGCTAACTGTTTATTTTACGTCAGTTCTGTTGCATCCGTGTGATATAATGCCTAAAGATACAGAAAGGCGAATCCCGGATCATTGGTGACTAAACATGTGAAATCTTACAATTATTAAGATTGAAATTTCATCAAGCACCTTCATTTGATATCATAAATACGAAAAGAAGATTGGTGGGCCGTAGTTTGATTGATTTCCTGCACGCTTGTGTGCACGCCACCAAATGGGAAGTAAGTTGCACGAAAACACAGAAGGTGAAAAATCTGTGGATATGCTAATCGTTCGTTACGCCATTGAAAACTATTGTATTATATGATATTAACGGATGGGAAAGCAGTAATGTGTGAAGGAGATTAAAGACGTGATAATATATGTTACATATTAGAATCATACTACTATGGTATAATTTCAACAATAAATCACAGTTTTCAGTACTATTTCCACTATTTTGTACTTTTTAGACATTTAATGCATTTCTGCAAATAAACAACAGTCAACAAACACATTAAAAGTCAAATTATTTAGCAGGGGTGTTATCTAGAAAACGGTTTGGAATCTGCGGTATGAAAAAGGTAAATACCATAATACCTGGAAACATAACGCTTAATGGTAATATGTTGCTTCATAATTGCAATATCAATATCGAATATTTGACACTTGTCCCCGTTCACCCGACGAAAATAAACTGATAAGAAACTCCCTATCATATAGCTTTTACGATAAAAAAATACCTTGAACATAAATCAATATTTTTTATCGATACTAAAATAACATCAGTCGTGAAATATAAACATTTTTTTCTACGAAATATTAATAGAATATGGGCTACGAACGAATGAGGGGCCCAAAGGACAATCGTCCTAGCCGACGATTTCGATTCTTCAATACATACAAATATTAAATAAATAAATAAAAAACCGAAATATTTTTAAAAGCATTTAGAAAAAAACTGTTATTGCAGGCAAAAGAAGATGCTATACATACAAAATATTAAATTTACTCAAAACTTTGCTTTTGAGCTTCTCAAATTTACACTTGTTTTTGTAAAATTTGAAACTCTGCTTAAAATATGGATTACTTTTAAGACGTCAACTTTGAAATATATTCAAATAAATGAAGCACAAATTTACGATATCGACTGAGTAGTCGTGATGGAATTTCAAAAGCAAATTGGAATTGTTGTAACTTTTTACATTTTCACACGATTTGGCACCCACGACCGGGTATTCCCTTTGGAATCGTTAGGTATTCTATTACACGTATGGAAAAGAAATCAGTTCTATTTGAATATGAGATGATGAATATAGAACGCTTGAAGATTCTGAAAGGTGAAACCAGAGTTGTGACGAAACATGTGGATATGTAAAAAAAATCAGCATTTCAAAAAGCACATTTTGTTCAGCACTACTAATTTTTTAGATCATTGCAAATTATAAAATGTTGGTAGAATGAATTGACATGTATTTATTTATTTTAAAATAAAGTGATATGATAAAATATGATGTTGAAAAAACGTAAATATATGTATGGTCAAAAATAGGATAAGACGCAAAAAAATATTTTATCAAAATAAATAGTTGATTTGATTTATTTGTCGACCTGTAATGCAGATCAGTGTTACTCAAACATTATAGACGCGCGGACCGGCCGATATTCAAGTCCATGGGTAATGAGTAAACGAAAAACATAATTTTAATACTAAGTTCTAGACAAATTAAGATACAAACGTATAAATTAATATACATATAGCACATTTTTTCATAAATACTTACCGCAATAACCAAACAACACCGTGAGGGGAAATGTTAAAAGGTAAGGCGACGTTTCTGATACCATACCATGTAGCGAAAATCGTTTGAAGTATACATACCTGAAATGAAAATATTAGATTATAATACTATATATATACAATTAAAACTATTTATTTTATTTTTTCGTATGTATTCTTAAGCTATTTTCTCAAATAGTATTTTATTTATAGTCTGTTCCATCTATATACATATATTATATATATTCAGTATAACATCAAAACATAAAAATAAAAACTATTAGAAATTCATGTACGTAAAAAGTTTTACTTTCAAAATGCTAGTTGTCATTCCATAGCGGATACATAATATAAATGAATAACAAAAAAAACTCAATTGTGTAGAGTGACAATTAACGGTTATATCGTCCCGCTTTCGCCGCTCCTCAGAACATACCAAAGGCTAATGCATTTCTGCAATAAATCATCTTCGGCCATTATTTCAGCTTATTGAGTACCGCCTGTTTAGTTAAAATTTTTGAAGAAAAGGTGTATTGTGTACTTTTCTACACAGCTATATATAAGTAAATTTACGTTTAAACATAGTTTTGACGATGGAGTAAGCCAAAATAGCTATCATCTATATCTTATAAAATTTTGTAGAACTAAAATACATTGTTATTTTTTCAACGTGCGTGTAATTTTATTATTAGTCGACAACGTTTGCGGTGAGCGAAGCGGATTTTTTTTTTAAGCAGTTAATATTTAAAAAAAATACTTTTATCTGTAAATTCATTAGGGAGACCAGATGCGAGCATTTCAACGAATATAAACATATGTATTCTTGCTGAACTGACTTGTCCATATAACGATGTCATCGTTTGTCCCTCTCTCAATATTTTCACCAAAACAAAATAATTGTTTTTTTTTAAATAATATAAACACATTTATTAGTACTTATTTCCACAATATATTTCATATAGATCAGGACCGGTTTCGCTCATCGCGAGCATTATTAACTGATCAGTTGATAATGCTCGCAATGAGCGAAACCGGTCCTGATCAAAAAATATATTGTGAAAATATTATTAAGTAGTTATTTAAAATATCATGCCTTTCCACCAAGAAGTGACAGTTAACACCTTAAAAGTGACAAATTAATTGAATAATATTATTAAGTTGTAGTTGTTACAATGTGTGACAAAATTCTGAAAACTAATCAGTATTCTTACAATGTACTACTGAGAACATCATTACGAGAAAGAAAAAAAGTCTTGCATACAGTATAAGATTAAATACTTTCTCAAAATTATTATATATGTAATGCGCAATTAACACTGCACCTGTTGCAATGTTATACCAATTACTGCGTTGACTGCAAGAGCCGTCCATTAACAGCGTGGCAGGGTAGGGTAGTTTCCGACGCTTTGCCCTCCACGTGATATCCGATTAAAAAGGTTGTTTGTTCAGAATGTTATTAACACCACGTCCAGATCGAACGAATGATTATTAAAAGTGCGCACATTTGTAAGAAACTAGCGGAGTATCGTGACCTCGTAATATTATTTACAGGGCTATGAAATCGGAGTAGTGTTTTTGGTCAGTATCGGAGTCGGAGTCACGAAAAACGAGCGACTCTGATTACTTTTTCGATTATACGATTTTGAAGAATATCCTTATGACATATTTGCCGGATTTTTTAAAAATATTTAGTTTAATGCACATAAACAGAATATGGACGAAAAAACCAGAAAAAACATACTTTTTTTAGTCGGACTCGTTTTGTTGATCAATGACGAAGTCGCAGTCGTGTATTTTTAACGACTCTATAGCTTTGCCCATAAATTTTCCAAATTGAAAATCTGGCATCACGAGATACCAAAACAAATCAAAATAGAATTTTGCAACACTTTAGGTATTTATAATATACATGTAAATAAAATTTATGTAAAAAAAATATTCGATAAAAAATATTATTTCCTATTATCCCAAAATTTTTCTTTTGTAATGCTATTGATAGAAATTTAGTCGGCCTTGCTTGATAGGATCCGAAGCGATTTAGTGGTCACCGATTCGAATGGAATTTATTAAATCCGTTTATGAATCCAAACGTATTAAACTTCATAATTTATTGTGATATTTTTCAACTTTTCCTGTCCACCCTGTCATTTACTAAGTCAAGTCGTTAGTTACGATGAGCAAATTGATACTGTTGAAATGCTCTACCAAATCAAAAAATCTATGATGAATATTCGAAGCGAACAATAATAAAAAGCAAAGCTATCTGTATTGAAATAATTACTCAATACGGTGTTAATCAAATCAACTTTTGAAAGGATTTTTTGTAAAATGTGTTGTTATAAATTATATTATATTAAAAAGCTGTCATCAAAGCCAAATCATCTTTGATATATTGCCAAAAGGACTATTAAATAAAATAGTTGTTAATGTAAATAAAAGAATGAAAAGATTCGAAAAAGAATGTTATTATATGATGGAGTATAATATGAGCCGGCAATTGTATACAAGATCTGACTTAATCCTCACGCTATGAATTAAGCCCTCCTCTATTAGACGCGTAAATAAACCAATCTAAATTCAAATTCGCCGACTGCGCATGGCCACACATGTATAGATGTCAAGGTGTAAAAGTGTGTTTATAATATAATTGAAACTATAGCAATGAAATTCCTAAATCTTAGCAAAAGTGAAAATTTCACGTTAGTACGATGAATTAATCGCGATTCCATTATAGTCGTATAATAAGAGTGCGATTATTATTGTTTTACCAGATATTGAGAGGGGAATCTCTGAGCACAATCAGAAGCCTTTTTCGAAGGTTTTTAATTTTAAGCTTGTCGCAATTAATAGTAAGAGCAAATAAATTTCAGAATATGTATACATATAATATATCGACGCAAAAGACATCGATTCTTGAAAAAAAAAAGATCCAACGTATGCAGATAGAAAAACGTTATTTACAATTTATACATAGCAACAGGGCGTATTTTAGTGGGGCCCATTTATTTAAATAATAGAATAGAAAATCACCTATTTTGTAATGCTTATAAATAATATGTATTAAAAAAAGCATTTACTTGCTGTTCGTTACACATTTTTTATGTGACAAAAAGTTTGTTCAGACCTGGTATATGGTAGAGTGTACTAAAGTGCGTAAAGTGTGTATCGCATGTTTATATGACCCGGAAAAAGCAAAGTTGAGAATAGCTGAACTAGACATTGCAGATAGCTAGACAAGAGTAGTTTACGTAAGTCTCAACGAGAAGAGGAACGCTCAATAGTGAGCTAGAGGGATGCAACGATGCGTGTGCGAGAGACTGTGCGTCCATATTTGCCACCTCTCCTCTTCCGCGTGTCTGACAAAATGATTTATATTCTCAACTGGTTAACGCAAGAAAGGGGAAAGGGCAAAAACAGGCTCTTAAAGGTTTTGACACACCATTTAACATTTTGAATAGAAAGAATTTTTCGGTGAATATTTATATATATTATTAACGAAAAGAATGTCACCGTTTTTTATCTTTCTATAAAGTGTAGAATAAATGACTGTTAGGTTTTTCTTCTCTTTCCCACTGTCTGTCTACAAGCGTAAATGGAAGGGAACTACCACTAGTAGCAGGTGAGCATTAGTTTTTGAGAAAGTGTATAATACTATACTATATTTTTTGAAATAAAAACTAATTTAAAGACAATCATACAGATTATTGAAAAATGAAATTTAATTATCCATGATCAAAGTGTCGACAACGTTTTAAATATAAATAATGCGCCAATTAATCGCTAAAAATATTTCGCCTTAACTTAATTTCAAAAGTTGGAAATGATTTACGATATCGACTGACAACATTTTGAATCTTTCTCGAAGAAATTCAAGACCCGGGTTTTGCCTTTCGGCATCTTCATGCATTTGTTCACAATGATTCAATATAACTGACAGTGACACATCCCAGCACATTTTGGTCATAACCAATTACATAAACATGAACACGTCACTTCTGTTGCATCCGTGTGATAGAATGCCAGAAAATGCCGAAAGGCGAAATCCGGATCGTTCGTGATAGACAAAGCACTTTCAGTCGATATCATAAATTACTTAAGCATGAGTTTAAATATATTTCTACGCGTGAAAATATATTTCAACTTATAATTCCAGCGTAATGACATTTGTTTCAGAACTTTTATTGAAACCACAGAAAATATCACAATATTATTATTAATAAGTTTACAACATAAAAATACACTATAGCTTTACGAAGAGACAAAATATATTTTCACTAGTGAAAATACATTCTCACTCAAAATACACATATATGCAAACTCCTTATATACACGTGATTTGCGCCAAACAGTATACTTTAATTTTAATGTATGTAAATAAATACATGATTTTTTTAATAATCAATTATTAAAATTATCTCGTTCCAGTGTTGATGATTCATGATAATCTTTTTACGGATGTACAATAAATTTATGTTTTATTGAAATAATTAAACTTCCGAGTTGCATGCTATGCAGTAGTTACATTGTTATTCAAGAAAATTTTACATAAATTACTTTCACGTACAAATCTACATTTATTATCTATATTGAGTCAGTCGATATGTACATACATATATAATGATGAAGTTTAATTGAGATCCGAGCTGATGCCGTCCATCATGTCACGCCCTAGGGAAGAGGCATGCGGGCGACTCATGCAACAGACGTAATGACTTTTTTGTTGGAATTATACGCACGTCGTTTTATTACCTCCGTTACAAAGGAAGTAAGATGAGTGTTAACAGCATGAAATATACATCGAATCTTTAATTCAACGTATACATTTTATCGTAAGAAATCAGGTACCTATACATATTATCTTTTGATGAAACGGCGGAATTGTAATCGCACCGTAAGGTATAATATAGATCGACCACGTTACTTATGCGCGTGGAAACGTAGCGTTGTGCGTATGTCCGGTCTGACACAAAAGTTGCCGAGTTCAAAAAATTTAAATTTCCCACTATTCCAAAAATACATTTTTATCAAACTCAGAAAAAATATTACTTTTAAGACTAAAAAGTAATAATTTTTCTGAGCTTGCCAATCATTTAATAGAAAATGATCATAATTTTAATCAGACAAGTAATGTAGAAATACTCCACCTAGTAAATAAAAAAGGCTTAAAGATGAATAGTCTAGAACTTTTAGAAATAAATAAGACTCTTAATAAAAAAGAAATATTATTAAATAATATTCTTAATAGGACAGGTTGCTCACCTTTACTAACATTGTTTCCAATTAGTAGAGTAATCACTAACCTATCTGATTGAATGCAGCTCATTAGTTTAATAGTTTGTGATGTTTAACGTCATAAGAAATATGTTTATTCGTTTGCTTTGTTTCGATTCTAAAAACCCCCTCTCTTGTGTCCATTATAAAGGAAAAATCTTAATTTGATTGTATTGCAGCTTAGTAATAACAGTATCATTATAATAATATCAGAAATAACCCCAAAATCCAATTTGTAATATCATAATTTAAAAATTTTAGAATCAATCTTGCGTTAGCTGGTCTGAAGATGCCTCTGAAAGAGACGAAACACGTGTCACAGTTAGTTACACAATACGTGGAATAATCAAAGTTATTTTAAATTTTATATTAATCTTCTTTTGATCAAGAATTTCAGTGGTGATTTCATTATTTTACGAATAAAACGACATAATAATCAATATGTATAAAACGTTCATTTCAAAACTATGTTTTGTACTATGCTAAAGAACTCCTTGTGAAAGAGAGCTTGAATAACTGAAACTTCAGTAATAGGTCATATTTGCTTCAACTTGAGAGAGAAAATGAATTTAAAAAAAGTCAAGTTGGAGATGTTTTGAAATTACTCCGAAGTTTTAACACTTCTATGAAATGCGTTACGTATAGAGTTATAATTAATAAATTTGAAAGTGTTATTGAGTTATTATTACGGTATTTACTTGATTTTGTTTACTATAGGTTAGGTAAATATTCCGAAAACGCGTATAATAGTAACTTTTTAGGGTTTTCCAAACGACCACGTGCAACGCAGCAATTGGGGTATGGCATGACCCCGACAATGTCACTCCCCCTTACTGTATACTACACGCGAAATGAGTGCCATAATTGGGTCAAAACGGGGACGCTATCGATTTTTGCAGAAAAAGCCACCCTCCGCGGCTATGAAAAGAGTGATCCCTTCGTGGAGCAGTTCTCAGGCAGACATAATTAAACAAACGTGTCGGCGAAGCTGTTTAAATAAGGGTAGGGCTTCGAGGTCCACTTCAGCCACCCCCGTTCACCTATACAAACCTTGCCTCTCCCCACTGCAGACGCTGAGCACAATAGGTTGAGCAACCCTAACGTTGGCAAAGAGAACCGTATGCCAATAAAAAATAAATATGCATCTCACATATATATATACACAGGTTATCCTCGACTTACGACCGAGACATGTTCCTGGACTTTGGTCATAAGTCGAATTTCATACAAAATATGTATGTACTTACATATTAAAATAAACATGCGTATTTTTTTATTGTTAAATTTATACTCATTTATTAATACAAAATAAAATATTCACTTCATTAATATTTAAAAACTTTCGTCATCTGTACTTATATAAGTGCAATTCATGGGCTCATCATCAGTAGTGGAAGAAGAAGCAGTAGTAGTCTTTTAAAAAAACATATCAAATTTTAGTTGAGTTGTTGGTTGTTTTTTTTCCGGTATATTTCTTTATAGGAAGCAAAATATTCCTGAATACGGCGGTTTATACTCAAAAATCTTTCGTTGTCTGAATCTATTTTTGCAAATATTTGCATTACTTGGTCAATTTGAGGGAATTTTATTTTATGCTATTTTTGGTCGTAAGTGCGAATGGTCGTAGGTCGAACCGTCGTAAGTCGAGTACTACCTGCAAACACAAAATACTTTAGTGTACCAGATAGTACTCAATCAAATTGTTTGCCAATTTAGATAATAATTGAGCAAGTCTATAAGACGAACTAAAATATTTGCTTCTTTGATAGATTTAACAAAAAGAATGTTGTGACTAATTTCTAATTAAAAAATATTTAAAGATAAACTGTTTAACTTATTTTACTTATCGATCTCTATGATATGAGATGGTTAGTGGATTGACCAACATGAAAATATAGTACTATAAAGCAGGATGCTGGACGCATCACATTAGGATAATTTAATCTGTACAGAAATGAAAAATTTATGCAAATCGGTTCGACCTTACACTGGACCGATCGGCCATACTGATTTTCGACAAAAAAAACAGCGGCATATGGAAAACGAGTATGTCTCAAGCAAAAGATATCTGATTATCTGCAGAGGTTGATTTTCTGCTCTGCCACCCAAGTCAAAGTCAGCTCCGACGAAAGTCATAATCGTAGAAATAGCTGTATATACATTTAGTATTTTTTACGCCACTGGATACTGATGCATATAATTAACGGTTGTGAAGGCAGTGGTGGGCGTAAGAGGGCAAAGGAGCTTATTCTGGAATCATCCCCAGATTAAGCGAACGGTAAATAAACTAGTATATTTAGAGAAGGGTCGCGATTTAACAAGTGATAGAAGAATGATTCGTCACAAAAAAAATTATATCATGTAAGAGAACGACATTATTTAATCAACCCATTCAATATTTTTTCTTATAATACTTTCAGTTGCCTGGCTGATTTACACTGATTGCTATTTTTTCACCGTGTAATAATGAAATTCTACCAAGTAAATGGCAATTCAATCAATAAATATTCGCAATTCGCTAATCACGTTATAAAGGAATCACAACATAAATTTTAACTCAACGCCTTAGTGTTTGCATCTTTGTAGTAAGGGTCGCAGGATGACGGCTTTGGAACAGCTGGAAATCAATAGACATCAACTATCACAAAGGATTCTTAACGAACAAACTAAGATATGTCTATCGCCATTGCTCAACCCGCTGCGTGGTGATTCTTTGTTTCTGTAAAATAACATTTCCGTGCCATATATATAATAATTGATATAGCCGCCTTTTTAGTTTCATTTACAATTTTTAGTTTTATTGCGAGCAAGAAACAAGCTACGTCGTTAAAACAGGAGAGAAGATGTATTGTGTACCTTTTCTACACAGCTATATAAATGTTAGTTTAAGCGTAGTTTTGACGATAGCGTGAGCCGAAATGGCTATCAACTATATTTAAAAAAATACTTTTGTAGAACTAAAATACATTGCTACTTTTCTCACCGTGTTATAATGGAGTTCTACCAAGTGAATGCCAATTCAATCAATAAAATAAATATTAACTTATGTTACCTTAAAAAAATCAGTACGTTACTGTAAATTCAGTCGAGTTGAGCAAATTCGATTGCAGTCAAGTAGATGTTTACATGTATTTACTGTCACGTATTGGTGTTCTATAATGATTAAGAGTGGGGGGTACAGCATATGCAAAATCAGGGGTCGCAGGTTGCTCCGTGAAACAGTGGTTGGTGTGTCAGTGAGACACAGTGTGATCGACCCGGAATATTTTCACCCCACTGTTATTGTCCTGCTAGCGCTAGGGTTGAAATTAAACGAGTCAGATCTGGGTTAGTAGAATGCAATGCGTAATGAAGGGGTTGACTTTTTTTTTAATAATTTCATCTCAATGGTAATAGAGCTTTTGTGAAAACTTTTTTGAACTTCAGCTAGCACAGTTGCCGGAGGCCGCGTAAAAGTTGCGGTTTAAAAGTTTTGTTATATATCGCAGATATTTACAATTCAACTACACTTACAACTTTGGTCTCGTGAGAACTGATTTTGTGATTTTCATTTTACCGGACATAGAGCAATATATTAATGACACATATATTTAAATAAGAAGTCATATTTGCTGATTTAGTAAACATTTAAAAGAATTTTTATTTCCCTGTACCTTGGTCTTCTCCGCGCCCAGCAGAAAGAAATAAATCCTACTATTAATTTAGGAAGTTATATGTTAATAATAAGAATCAATGCCAATAATAAAAATAAAAATCTTTCATTTGAGGATGCTTTGCACAGAGTCAAAATATGTCTCATATTTCGAAACGCAACCAGTAGAATAAAAAAAATATCAGCTTGAATTTTATATTGAAAGCATAATATGTTTAAAAATGCGTGTAAAGTTAATTGTACATACAACTACACACGTTCATATTTTATTTACAAAATCACATAAAGCAGTGCTTCCCAATTTTTTTAAATCACGGCCCACTAAATACAAAAAAAATAATCCGCCCCCTCCGCTAAACAAGACACATGTTGAAAAATGTTAATTTTTTTTCAGCCGCGACCTCTCCAGTTTGAAAAGCTCCGATCTAATAAATTGATCACAATGATTATTTTATTACGTTTCGTTTATGTAGTAAATTTATTGATTATAATGTTGTTTTCTAATTGGTAAAAATACTTAATTCACGAATTTTAATATTTTCACACGTAGTTTTTTTTTTAGATTCAAAATGATTTTTATTATTAATTTCGTAGAATAAATATTTTGATAAACTCTTGTCAGAGTTTTGTATGCATATTATATTTTCCCTTGTATCGAACCTGCGGTTAGGTATTGTTAGATGAAAATTCAATCACAAGTCCACATAATAAGCACCTGTCTATGTGTGTTACTCTATAATCAATTCGAAAATCCGTGAGGCGTCAAGCCAGGTAACACGATATGCTGTAGCAGGAGCTATCCACTAGACCGGATTATTCGATGATCCTTGCGGATCTCATATTAATAATATTATTTTCTCATGAGTGACGAATTCGGCAGATACACTTATATATGGGTGTCCAATCAGTCGATTTGGTTCATCCCGAAACATATCAACATTTTTTTTTAGATTTCTTAAAATCCAATAATAAAAATGGACCCCGAAAGTCGAACCAGTTGGCTCGAAATGATTCGTGATTACATGCAATTGTTGTGAATTAAAGTGCTTAAAATAATGTTAAATTGTCGACAATAATCTTATTACAAGTCGATTCCAAGCAAATTTAAAATAGAAAAGTAACTCCCAGAGATTGAAAAGTTGGACACCCGTGCCCTAATACTTACTTCATACCAGAGTTTTGTAAGGCACAATGCTACCGGTAAATTGTGTTAAATGAAGGTATATTATATACCAGTGTTTGCCAAACTTATTTATTTCACGGCACACAGGGAATTGGAATCTGTTAAGCGGTATACAAAAAATAATATTTCAAAATGGTTATCTAATTTAGTAATATGAGTAGCAATTTTGAATTACTGAAACTTTGTATGATTTAACTGTCAGTTCTGTTGCGAACGTCTGATGAATGCGTGAAAATGCCGAAAGGTGAAACCAGAGCCGTTAGAATTCTTGACAGAATGACTAATCATTAACAAGATCGTTAATAAAAATTGTCAAATTAGTTTTAGCTGTAATTTACTGCTTGCCTTGGAGAAAGTGTTTTCCTGTAATTAATAACTTTGGTATACAGACGATACTAACTGTTTAGTTTACGTCAGTTCTGTTGCATCTGTGTGATAAAATGCCTGAAGATGCCGAAAGACGAAACTAGGGCCGCTAGTGACAAAACAAAAACAAAAAAAACCATTTCAACGATTCAAATTCGTTTTTGAAAATCCATCAAACACGTTCAGTCGATAGCATAAACTTTGACAATCGTAAAAGCGTATCACAAAATATAATACTATATCATATATATATTCATTGATATGTGTGAATAAGGTTTTCATCTTAATCATGTAACATTTATCATTTAAGACTGTACGACTTAGTCAAACGCAGTGACTTATAATTCAGGTTCTAGACCCACAGAGCAGGTGATCATAAGCAACCAGTACGGGTTCGATCCATGGCCATTATTATACATTAATAATAAAAATCGTACAATAAAAACGAACGCATGGGGAGAGCGGACCATACACCCGACTGAAAAGTTATTTTGTTATACATGATGATGGCAGTAAAAAAAACTTGATGCGACAGCTGAATAAACTAACGAGCTGCTAGTTATTTTATATGGGGATACATCAAGTGTGAATAGGTGCATTTTGCCAACTTGATGGCGAGGGAATATTTTACATCGTGATGTAACAAGTGAATGATTGAGGTAGGCTCGGCATTGAATGATATTTATAATGGGATAATGATTCAATTAAAAAGAAAAATTACATCATTGTAATAAAGGTCGCAAGATGACGGCTTTAGAACAGCTGGAAATCAATAGATATCAATTATCACAAAAATTCTTAACGAACAAACTAAAATATGTCGCTGCTCCTCAAGCCATTACAAAAGACTGACTCGTTTCCGTAATAAGCCATCCCCATCCAATAAACCATTTCCGTGGAATACGTAAGTCAATGTCAATGATCTTCAACTTATAAATTCCAGCAAATATTAAAGAAATAAAAACGGACACCTTTAGTCATCTTGCTTAATATTTATCTTTAATATGCGCTTTGGGTTTCGGTTTGTGTTAAATATAACTTAAGAACATCTTTATTTCCAATTAAATTTTTGAAAATTTGATCAGTTTCCATGATATGTAAATATTAAAAAAACGTAATGTTTATTACAATATCCATAATATTATATTACAAAGATGAGCAAAACTAGTTCTGATCTTCGTAAATTAAAATTGCGGAAAGAATGCTAAATCGTCAAGATGTGACATTGAAAGAGCTTTTCTGATGTTTCAACAGGACTAACAAAGTCTTTTTTAAACATCTTATTCATATCAATTGATCTCCAAAGTGACGTTGTTTTGATATTGGCAGTTTGTGCATTATCTAAGTGTATTAATTACCCGTATTACAGGCGAACTCGATTGAGCGATTAGATATCATAATAACTGTAAACGGGGCACCCTGTGAATGAGGATATGTTTAGCGATATTTATTTTATCAAACTTTTTAATGATACATTGAAATCGACGGCAGAACAACGATATATAGCACATGCTGGGTTGCGTTGAGCTCAACGAGTAATTGTCATTGTGCGTCAAATTATGCACATATATTACATTCAAAAATCATACCACATGGCGTATTTCAATATGTTGTAAAATAAAACGATTTTTTTTAAGTTCCAGTAAAAACATTTAAATGTTTCGTACAACGTTGTTCGGTGGCATCTTCTATTTAACTATAATACAATCAGTGCTTTTTGTATTTGCTTATTAACTATTTTAGAAGTAGCACATAAAAGATTTTATTGTATTCATTATGTAAAATCAAACTCAAATTAGTGACGAAATTAGAAATTTGGGGATAATAACTTCTGACTAAGTTTGAATATGGTAAAATTAAGCTCTTCGTGTATCTCACTTGTGTATGGCTAATTGGCCTTTGGTCACTAATCTCAAAACACGTGTTACAATAGGGTGAGCGCGTATCACGTAAAACGCATTTGTGTATAATATTGAAGTTGTATTCCAGGGTAACCAAGCGGCCAACAGAAATAAATATTTGTAATATTTATCATATTTTTGTAATTTATGATATCGACCGAGGTGCCTGATGGAATTTCAACATAAAATTGTCAAAACTTTATATGATTCCACACGCTTTTCACTAACGACCCGAGTCTCGCTTTTCGGCATCTTCAGGCATTCTATCATGTGGATGTAACAGAACTGACATAATTTATGATATCGACTGAAGGTGTTCGATGAAATTTTAATAACAAATTTAAATTTTTGGTACTTTGTACAACTTCACATGTTTTTTCCCCCAAAAACGACCCGGGTTTCGCCTTTCGGCATCTTCAGGCATTCTATCACACAGAACTGATAATGCGCGAAGATACCTAAAGGCCAAAGCCCGTGTCGTTATGGTGATAAAATATGATGAATCGCACCAGTTTCAACAATCAAAATTAAATAAAACCCGTTGATAATGTTCGCGATGAAAGAAACCGGTCTTGATCATTAAATATAATGTGGGAAATACACACACGATATGACACAGATTTAAAGAACTGAAGTAATTATTTTTTGCTATGTGAGTGACCTATGGCGTATCTGTTGAAAATCACAGCTCTATTGTAATCGGAGTGGAGAGGTAAAAAAAAGATAAGTAATCCTATTCATAAATTATGTTTCTATCCTTTTTCCATTCACTTAATATAAATAGTTTGAGCGGAGGAATTTTAACTTACGATTCGGAAATCGTTCACGTCCATATTGTCCACGTTGGAGGCGGACATGATTTTTTCCATTTAATATTAGCACTCACCAGCTAGATATTGAACCGTTTAGAAGTCACGGAGGGTTATCAGGTTGTTGAACATGAAAAAAAAAGTTCGCGATTTACACAGCATTTACTTTCATGTAAGTTTCCCACGCTGGTCTATTGGAGGGCGTGTCAGAAATAGTTAGGCGCAGCTTGCAGATTCATCGTTGTACCAAGTTACACTAGCATACAACATGACCAATAAATATATTTAGCGGCCATAAATAATTATGTGTTAATATGTACAACACAAAGTTAGGTTTGTTTCAAAATATTGGAATCCATTGGCGAAATTCAGTTTCATTAGAAAGTTGAACAGTTAGAAGTAACCATATTCTAGCGAGAATTCTAGAAACGGCAAAGAAACGATTTGTCTTTTGGTCAGTGGCGGTTCGTCTATACGCGCTGCGGAACTGCAGTACCACCAAGCTAATTGAGAAAAATGTAATATATGAAAGTTTCAATATTATTTCACCGTGTATTAAATCCAATAATTATCATACACTGTAATACTAATATCAGAAAATGACGAATTTTGATGATTTTTTGCAGTACTGTTATCGAAGGTCTACGCTCGTTTGGTTGAAGGGGTCTGAGGAAGGAAGCTATCAGCTAAAAGCTTGCTCTGGTAATGCCACTTCGACAGAATTACACGTTGCAACAGTGCGTGATTGATTTTCTTTTTCAAGGGAAAACGACAAAAGATTCAATTACAAAATGAAATAAAAATACGTAAATGATGTCATTGTAAATATAATTCATATAAATATTTATTTTTATTTTTAATTAACTGCAGTAACCCCAGATATCCTATCCACGAGCCGACAATGCTTTTAGTACTGTTAGTAGTAGTAGTGTAATTACATTTAGATTTTAAAAATATAAAAGTTACGAAAGATTTCGCTAAGTACATATAAATATATACGTAAATATGTTTAAGAGAATTTGTCATATCTAAAGGTGCTTAGTCGAATTTCACCATCGAATTTAAGCTGTTGAAACTGTGTAAAATTCCACAAGCTTTGCATTTTGTATTAGAAAAAAGCTCGTTCAACTGCAATGAAGTTGTTCAATTATCGTATCAAAACACGGAAGATCAATATCGTATAAAGAACGCAATTATGTTCATTGCTTTTACTAAGCGAGCAGTTTAAGCTTGTTTGCGTGGGGTTAATTTAATTAGTCTATTATTTAAAAAAAGAGACTAGTTGTGAAGACAGGTGAAGAGAGGTGAAGTTAGCGAGGTTTTTATATCTTATAGTTTGCAGAACCCTAGTGTCGACTATCGCGAGAATTTTACGTTGATACAATAATAATCATAATAAAGTCATTTATATAGTTTGAGTTAATAATTAACAATAGAAAGCAAATGGTTCAAGAACTAAGATAAAATTTACAGGCAATAATAAAAAACATAAACTTAATCCGTATATGCTCTCTATCTAATTGATATGGACTCGGAAGTTTTTTTATAAGAATTGTTTGTTACTTACTCAATTGCTTAAACTCCCTATATATAATACAAAGAGAGTAAGGATAGAATGAACAGAAGTAGGGCATGACTAGTGGTAAGCAAGCCGCTATCGCTACAATACATTTTGTAGGATCGGGGGAAATTTACAAACACCACAATCACACGCCTTAAAGTAGTCTATAAAAATAAAAAGAAATACAAACTCCGGAATCACCAGAAGCCAATAATGTTGACCAGTGTACAAAATATTTTACCAAACATACTAATCTATGTTAAAATTCAAAACAAATTACAAGTTACAGTGTAATAGTTCGAATCAGTAGTCTGACAACATAAAAAACGGTTTACGATATAAAACGTAGTAATAGTTATAATTAATGACATCGATTGAAGGCGTTTGATGGTATTTAAAAATAAAATATAAATTGTTGAAACTTTGTACAATTCCATGTTTTTTCAATAATAACTTTTAAACTAAGAGTTTTCGGTATCTTCGGGCATTCTGTCACGTGGATGCAACAGAACTGACACACAATAAACAGTTGGCATCGGTTATACACCAGAGGAATTAATTCCTAAGAAAAAATACAGACCCTAAGACTAGTATCCAAGTAAATATTAATCTGAAATAACTTTCAAAGCTATTGATTTGATTGTAATGACACTAAATTGCACATAATGATGTTAAAAATCAGAATATTGTTGATTGAATTGGCATTTACTTGGTAGAACTCCATTACAACACGGTGAAAAAATAGCAAGGTATTTTAATTCTACAAAATTTATAAGACCGAGGTAATAATAATAGGCTTTTTCGGCTTAGCTTTCATCAGGATTAGTTTTTGTAGAACTAAAATACATTGATATTTTATCACCATGTGGTAAGAATATTGTTTATTGATTGGATTGGCATTTACTTGGTAGAACTCCATTATAACACGGTGAAGAAATAGCAATGAATTTTAGTTCTACATTTTTTTTATAAGATATAGTTGGTAGCGATTTATAAACAGAAAAGAAGGTATATTGTGTACCTTTTATACACAGTTATATATAGATAAGGAAATGTACGTTTAAATAGCTATCAACTATATCTTATAAAAAAAATTGTAAGTTTATTATTTATTTATGCCAGAATCGTTAGTGACGGAACAAAATTAAAATATGACAGAAATAGTTGTTTTTGAATTTGGAAACATTTGATTCTGCGTTTGAAAGCATAACTGTTTAGTTGAAATTTGTATGCATATTAAGATCACACCGAAAACCCCTTGCAGCAGGCGAGACAGCTCTGAGAATAATGTCATTATTCGGAGAGTTTACGAGCATACGGCTTCCAAATGTTTACCCCCTTGGACTCGTTAGCTGTCCCCCCTAGCAGTGCATCGTGGGTCGTTCGTCAGCGGGATTTGAGCGCGTGTCACTCTTTTCATGCGACTGCTTTTGCTTTTATCGTGCTGCGGACGTGACGTGTGATGTGATGTGAACGGATGCGTATACGCGTGTGTGCTTTATTTAATTCAGCGCCTGTCTAAAGGTGGCGCGTATTTTACCGTGTATAAAAAAATATGAAATTTCTTGTGCATCTCAACATAAATTGTGTAATAAGAATTTATTGATTGAATTGGCATTTACTTGGTAGAATTCCATTATAACACGGTAGCAATAGCAATGTATTTTAGTTCTACAAAAACGATGGCGTGAGCCGAAATAGCTATCAACTATATCTTATAAAAAAAATTAAAATACGACTATACGACGAAAAAAGAACTAAAATACATTGCTATTTTCTTCATCGTGTAATAAGAATTTATATCATTTTTGATATTGAGGAAACGAGTCCCACGCTGAGTTAATTTATCATAACATCTCGACATAAACCTTTGCTAACATTCAACTAAATTAAAGCGAAATTGAATTATTGAATCTCTTCACATTTCCCGATATTTTGTCATTAATGGTCCGTGTTTCACCTTAAGATATTCTACTACACGGTGGTATTCAAACAGTTTATACGCGACAACAATTTGTTATGATTTATTTTTTATTTTTGGATATCAATTTAAGAATTACGTCAATGTCTGAAGTTTTTTTACGTGAATAACTTGTGACAGGAAAAAAATATTTCATGCATTTTATCGGATATTTATTAAGCCTCACATACCTAAACCGCGTAGATTAAAATACATTCTTTTTACGTGTTGGTTTCAAATAAACATATTGAGATTTCCAGGATATATTAAAATGTTTTAACAGAAAAGTTTCAATTCTGATAAAACTTTTATATTTTATTTGATCAACTATTAATACACTGTAATAAATAATCCAAAGTTTAGACTCTAAACGGTTGACACTTTAGCAGTGATTGAAATTCCCTCTACACCCAATTCGTACAATACAGTAAAAAAAAAATCCTGATTTACTGTCAAATAATAATTCGCCAATTATACTATTGATTATCAAACTTGCATACATTCTTTTAATTAAGACATTAATATCATACATATGTCTGTGGAGCATGCCACTGTCGGCGAGAAAATAATCTTGGATGGTGTCGAGCGTTTCAATACTTAAGTATTCCTTCGGTAATAAACTATCTCGCGCATACTAGTTTTATTTATAAATAGTTAAGACCACATGGGGAGAAGCGGTGAGATTATGCGTTTATTAGACACAGACTGACAAATTAAATGAAGGGCTGAATACCGACCTGACGTTGGCTACACACTCATAACGAAAGCAATTTTTTATCGATTTGGTCCATTGGATGTTGAATAATCAAATTTGAGATTATTTAGAATTTATTTGCAGGCTTTATGCACCTCTCAACTTTCAGTCAATTTCTAATTCGTAAAAGTTTAATGAACTAAATAAAAATATGCGTATATATTTTACAGTTAAATCCCGATCACTAACGCATTCATCATTTTTCTGTGAGTATCGATATTTTGTTCATAGACCAAGCTATTACCAACAAGACAAGTAAATAATTATGAATACATCGTTTCCCAATCTATCGTTTAACTTATTTTTTTCAGTTAAATACTATTGTCATTGATAGTATTAGGTGAACATTAAATTTTTCATTGTAATCATGAGAAGTAGAGACCAATATCGTTACAGCAAATAAGTTCGAGATTGAAAGATACCGTGCCAAAATGTTTCCAATGATGACTCACCTACTGAGCAACCGTTCATTCATCTTGCCGAGCCAGTCGGTTATTATTTTTACCTCATAGTCGCGACGTCAATTATTTTTGACGTGACAACGTCTTATAAATCGATGATCGCCCGCTGCACGCACGAAAAAACATGACTCATTGTCCCGTTTGTCACGTGCGAATAAAATATATCAATAAAAATTTGTAGATTTCATTTCACTCTTCATTCTTCATTTCATTCTTCGTATCCATACAAAATAATGATAATTCAATAAAAATGATTCCATTTTATTCATAAAAGTATGCAATCATTTCATCAATGTTTTCTTATGACGTTGTCACGTTAAACTATCGTCCGTAAACCGACTTTACAGACAACCAATTTTTATTTTGAATGGAGTAAATTTCTTTATATGAATGTGAAAATAACGATTCTAGATGAGAGACTGCAAAGACGTTTTTTCTTTGAAAAACGAAGAATCGAAGTCTGACTTCATAGCAAAAAATACATATAACAAGTTTTAACATAAATAATTTCACAATTTCATTATTTATAGACGGGCGAGGACCTATGATAGATTATCAGTGTATGCTCAATTGTGATGCGACGGACCGTGGAAACAAACCGGTTACCTAATAATAATGCTTTCAAGTTAACTGAGAATAGATTTTTAAACCGGATTTTATAACAATCTGTTAGATTTTTTAACTATCTTACAATTTGCAAAAGGTGAGCGATAAGATTACTAACGATCCCTTCCAAGAATATAGAGACTGAACGACAATGCCCGAAAGACTTTCTTTGCCGCAAAATGTTTAGTGTATAATTATTATGGTAAATTGTTAACCGTCAAAAATATTTTCTGAAACTAAAACAGACTTTATTGAATTGGCACCCACTGTACAATCAAAATGAAAAAACTTGTAAATAAAATTAAAATATCGAGAAAAATTATTTTTTTAAATTATTAAAATATCATTTATTGTTTATATTTAATCAAAACTTAAAAAAAGGATTATCTATTGAGTCATGACAAAAATGGAAGACGATATTAACAGATTCTATTGATACATATTCGACTGTTCATGGCATGTAAATTAGGTACGATTTTTACCAATAACATACAATATTTACTCATACACGTTACTGGATTAAAACAATTAGAAGAACTTTGACATTATTTACGAGTTAGAATATAAATATTTTTAATTACGATTAAATATTTAATTTTACCTGAAACTATTTGACTTCATTTAATAAATTTTGTATGATTATCTGTAAACTATTCTTAATATAAAATTTAAAACTTATTTTAAATTTTATATTAAAATGAACTTCCAGAAAGTTACCGCCGAAACCATCGAAAGTATTAACTATATTCTTAATTACGGAAGCATTTGTTTTATTATATCTGGACATTACATAGCCTTGTTTTAATTTGTAATGTTGAAAATGCTCGCAATGAGTGACACCGATTCTGGTTTTGAAGGTATGTATATCGTAATATTTTTTTATTAATTTAAATATAATGTTAAAAGATAAAATCAGTTTTACCATCTGTGGTCTTATACCAATAAGTAAAATAAATCAAATAAAAAATGTTAAATTGACGTTGAAAAAGCTTAAAGTTTTCGCTTGTACCAAAACATACTAAAACTTCATATTTAGTATCTTGACGAAACGTGGCATTCGAGCAAGCATTTCAAAGTTATTTATTTGGAGTAAATAACTGAAAACGCGACTTTTGCAAGAACGCAGAAGGTTACGTACAGTCTTGGTAATAATTTATTTCAATGTCAAACTTAGAATGTCACGGTCGAAGCTGAATCAAACAATAAACTATATTACGTAATGGCCTTCCAATTTTTACAGCTCGGCGTCGGAAAATAGCGCAGCTCAAATGCAACAAACGACGGTGATAAAGAAATAAATACGCAAAGATTAAATAAAAAAAAAACTAAAAAACAGTTACTATTTATTAGCTGTTCTAATACGATGACCTTAATTTCGGTATAACCTTGACACGAGAAAAACTATATATGCTTGTTGTATGGATATGATATACTTAGATGTATACATGAAAAACTCATCATTATGCAAGTATTTGTAAATATTAAAGATTAGCTATTGATCACTCATTGTCTAAGTGTTAAATAGCTCGTAAATTGAACATGACTGGCAAAACACCTGATAACATTACCGAAGTGATGATGTCGAGCAAAATTTCTCGACAATACGTTCGACCCATCATTAATGTGAGCGATAGTTTTGTGGTTTTCGACAGCAGGTAACCAAAGGCGAGTCGGTTATATTGATCGAAATATTAGTGCGATATAAACTTCAATGCCAATAAACAATTTGAACTGAAATAATTGTTATAACGAAATATAGTTTCTACAATTTTTAATTCTAGAATATAGACCGGTATTGAAATAAAAGGATTTGAAAATTTGTGTGCGTCGATGGTTTAATGCTTGCGTGGTTGACTGTTGCTTCACATAATGCGTAAGGGAGAATCATAACTAAAAACTAAACACTGTGAAAAAACAGCAATGTATTATAGTTCTAAAAAATATGAGGTCGATAGCTGTATCGGCTTACGCACTCAACACAACTTTCTCTTCCGATAGTTTTAAATCTAAAGAGGGGGTAAGCTGAAATAACTATCAACCGTAAAAATGTTGTAGAACTAAAAAAAATGATTTTAAGTACAAATATCCTCAGTGAAACGCTTATATTCAATGTTTTGCACGCGTTCAACTTTGCTGCGAACAAATCTTATGACACATCGATAATCATAAACCTTTTCATATTTTCAACTAATAATTATTAATATATATAATTATAATTATTATTAAAAATAAATATTTTTAGTTGACTTCTTTTTGAATTCGATTTCATAAATATTTCAATAATAAATTGGAGTGTTCACTAATTCAATTTCAATTATTCAATTCAATGAATACTTATTGTATTGATTGAATTGGCATTCACTTGGTAGAACTCAATTATAACACGGTGAAAAAATAGCAATGTATTTTAGTTCAACAAAATTATTTTTAACAAATATAGTTGATAGCTATTTCGGCTCACGCCATTGTCAGAACTATTTCTACTACTACAGAACTACAGAACTTATTGTATTTAAAAGCAGCAATAAGGTGTCTCATGTAAAAAGTGATACGTAGAATGATTATGTAAAGCGTGGCCATCCAATAACTACCCCTGTAAATTCGTTTCAGAATTAATATTTTTTTATATTATAACGAAATATAGATAGACATATTTATTATATTTAAGAGTAAAAAAAATATATTTCAAACATTTTTTTGATTATTGTATAAAATTATATATTATATTATTTTTTTCTACTAAATTGATATACCTCTTTCAACTGTCACTTCTCGATTGAAAGGTGTGATATTTTATATCATAATAGCACATTTATAGTATTATTTATATTTAAAAAAAAATGATCAGGACCGGTTTCACTCAACGCAATCATTATCAACTGATAAACATAACGTACAAACAAGATGATTTATACAATAACTCAAATTTATGTATCAATAGGCTTGTTTGTAATTTGTGTCCTATCAGTTGATAATGCTCGCGATAAGCAAAACTGATCCTGATCATAAAATATGTTGTGGATATTACAACTAATTATTCTTATCTGGAGATTATTAACCCTTTTCTTTCATAATAAAAAAACAATGTTAATTATTTAATTATTTAATCACTTTTAAGGTGTTAACTGTCACTTCTTGATGGAAAGGCATGATATTTTAAATAATAAAAACACATTTTTTTAGTACTTATTTCCTAATTTCTTTCGTGTTAACTAACACTCTAATGGATTATTGATTTACCATAATTGTAATTGTAATTCTTAATAAGTGATTGTGAAAATTCAATTTTTATACTAATTTACTTTATTTGTATCTATATTGTATGATTTTATGTAAATTGTTTCCTAGTTCTTGTACCCATGGTTTTGTACACCTGCTACCTTTAACTCAAATTATTTTTTTGTTTTGTATAAATAGACTTGTTTGTAAATTGTATTCTATCAGTTGATAATGCTCGCGATGAGCGAAACCGGTCCTGATCAAAAAATATGTTGTGGAAATAAGTACTAAAAAAATGTGTTTATATTATTTAATTATTTAATAATGATCACAAATATAGTTGACTTATTAAAGATATAATATCTCTCCACCGATGGAGGCTTGACAGTTGAAACCATAAAAGAGATATTGCAACTCAAATTTGAATTGTTAAAACTTTCTACGATTTCATATGAAACATGTGGATTCGTACAAAGTTTTAATAATTCAAATTTTATATGGCGATTTCAACAAGCACCTTTGTTCGATATCGCTTAATTAGATATTGAAACGTTGAATCAATATTATGAACACAATTGATGATTTTTCGTGTTGGTATAATGTTACTCGGGATTTTTTCGTGTGACGTTATCGTTGGAATCGATAGCAAATCTTGAAAACAGAGAACAAATAAGACGCGAAAAAATTAGAGGAAGCCAATCATGGATATACCTAAATTATAATTTGTCAGACACGGACGAATCGACCTTGCGCGTCCTTCAGAGTCTATTATTTATGGCCCACATCATCTGTATTTTAATCTATTGTGTATCAATTTGAATAGAGTACATAAACACGATCATTTTCTCATTTAAATGTTAATCTTCAGATAAACACGAATACATATAATCTACGATAGAATACGTCAAATATTTCACTGCAAGGTAGTTTAGTTATGTCGCCGTCTGTTTAGTATATCGATGATGTTTCATAAATAATATTCTAGTACTTATTTTAAATATATTTCATGATCAGGATCAAATTCACTCATTGCAAACGAAACCGGCACTGATCATCAAATATATTGTGATAAAAATAGTGCAAACAAAAAAAGGGTATTTATTGTTTAAAAAATCATCTTTTTCCATCAATAAGTGACAGTTGAAAGAGGTATATCAATTTAGTAGAAAAAAATAATTCACCGAAAATTAATTAAAACAAGGTGGGAAATATTTATGATTAACCGTGAATTGACCGCGTTATTTAGAAACCCCGAAAAAACGTGCTTGCGAATATCGGGTATATTTTACAGCAACCGAATATGTATACATATAATATAAAAAAAATACAAGATGACTGTATAACTTATTCATGTAGAGTTATTTAAAAAGCTCTTCAATATATCCTTCATTTATTCTTTCCACAAGTGACTGATTTTCGTCACAAGTAAACAAATAAACTGTTTTGAATTGTTACAACTTTTGGTTGCTTGGTTACTTGGTAAAACTTCATTATATCACGGTGAAAAAATAGCAATATATTTCAGTCCTACATTTTTTTTTTATACGATATAAATAGTTGATAACTATTTCGGCTCACGCATCGTCAGAACTATTCTATCTAACTGATTATATTAAGTCTTAAAAAATACACTAACCAGCTGTATCGAAAACTGTTTTGACAGAATGCATTTATTATAACAGTGTTATAAAGAGATGCCTAATAAAAATTCAGTTGCGACATAAAGCATTGTCCAATACAAACGGTCAGTGAATATATTCCCACATGCGCCAATCCAATAACGCAGGGTTGCGATTTGAATGCCATTGTTTGGATTGAATCTGTGTCTATGGGTCGCGAGCACGCAGCATCAGCGTGGCGGAAGGATTAAAGTGGACCTGGGGTTCGTATTCAAGGGGGGCTGGCGAGATGGACACGTGCCAAACGGCACGATAAACCGGAGGGTTAAATGAAAGTAATGAATACCTTGGATTAGCATAAAAAAATCAATAGTCTGCTATTTTCAGAATGATTTGCGTTCAGAAAAAAATGAAACTTTGGAGTATCGATCAGTTTATGCATTACGTAAAATTTTTGCATATATGAAAGGCTAAAAAATTACCCCTTTATTATGACAATGCATATAGCTTAATACAGCGCTTTAAAAGAGATTTTCGCTGTAAATACAGAATAATTCAATTTATAAGTTTGATAAAAAAAGGTAAGTATGTCAAATGAGAGAACAGCTTACAGAAAATAACTTACAAAATTGAGTAAATAAAGTGCGTGTTGTCATACATTTCGGGGTTGTGAATATTAACACTTTACGGTCCGCGGACGCACATTGGTGTCATTATTGAAACAAACGTTACGATCAGGGAACGCACAATTTTTAGCTACGAAATGAAAAGAGGTATTGAACTATCATTTTATGATGCAATAATGAAAGACGAAACATTGATGACGAATAAAAAAAATTATATTTTTCTTACAAATATAAAAAATCATCGTTGATTTGAGATAAAAATTGATTTCCACAAATAATTATGTTTTTATAGAGATCTTGAATCAAACAACGGTTAAAAATAAATTAAAATACAATTATATATTATATATACACATAGTAAAAATAGTTAAGCGATAAAAACAAATGTTAACACCTTCTTGAAAGCAATAATTATTGTCTGATTATATCAGTAACATCAGCCAAATTTAAACGAACGATGAGAAATTAAGATAGAAGAAATATTGAAAAAAAATTGGTTTAAAGCCAAAAAAATATATTTATATTTAACTGCATTCCGCAATAAAGAAAACGTATTTTTCAATGTATGTCAATGTCATTCGATATTATATTTAGGTTAACTTAGCTAGTAGAATATATTAATACATATATAAGCTTCGTGAATTGATTTTGAATTGAATATTAGTAGATATAGTTCAATTGACGATACGGACTGAGGGTGATAGATAAAATTTGAATTTTGATTCGAATTCCGTTCAAGCTATGTTCAATTCCACAAGTTTTGTCACTCACCATCCAAGTTTCACCTTTCGACATCTTCAGGCGTTCTAATCACACGTATAAATTTTCATTGTTTATAAAACAGTTTTCTCAAAAGAAGAAAATTATTTATTTTGTAAAAAAGAAAATCAAAACAGAATGTTTACCGACCTTGTGTTATAACCAAGTTATTAGACTTCTGTAGACTTAGTAATATAGAAAATAATAAAACGGTGAAAAAATAGCAATGTATTTTAGTTCTACAAAATTATTTTAACAAATATAGTTGATAGCTATTTCGGCTCACGCCATCGTCAGAACTAGTTCTAGAACTAGAACTAGGATAGTTCTGACGATGGCGTGAGCCGAAATAGCTATCAACTATATTTGTTAAAATAATTTTGTAGAACTAAAATACATAAAATACATTGCTATTTTTTCACCGTGTTATAATGGAGTTCTACCAAGTGAATGCCAATTCAATCAATAGAAAATAATAGCATATATTTTCATATATTTACCTGAAAAAAATATAAATATTTATTAGTGTCAGATGGAGTGAAAATTTTATAAGAATATGACTAAAATTTACTCTAAATTAAGCACATTTCTTTAAATTAAATGAAACCGTTTATTCAACATCAGTTGCAATGTCGTTATACATATATTTGTGACGATATATTTCGATATTCACACTGAAGTGCATATTGTCGCATCTAGCAAATTCGAGGATTCGATTTATGAAATTGGATATCAAAGTCGAATGTCAAAACAAAATATATAAGAGTGACGAGAGCATATTTCAAAAATTGATCCTATAGATAATTACAAGGTATAAATTTGAATTTGGAATATACTTATTCCAAAAATTGGTTTGTGAATATTTGAGTATAATATGATACAGTTAAATAATATCGAATATAACCAAATAATGACCATTTAATGATTTCTGAACTTTGCATTCCTACGGGTTTATGAACCGGTTTTTGATCGTGATGCAAAATAAAAACTCTTGAATAGTAATCAGTCAAATCGGATTGCTCCCTTCCGTCCGTACACCTGTAATGCGGAAATATCACAGGTGAAAAAAAGACGATTTCAATTAGGGACGGTGCACGCGGTGATAGTCGTAGCGCAGTAATTAATTAGGCGAAACTCGCTCGGCGGCGAGAGGGCCTTCCAGATTGATGAGAAGTCAGTGGAGCGAAGACTCCTCGATTCCCCGCAAATGAACGCTCCGGGCAGACTTTAACTGGATACCCGTCAACACCCGGTGATGTTTTCTTAATTCACATATTTTTATCGTTTTAATACTATGTAAGTTTAACAGTACGAACACTATTCGAGGATATAATTTCACATTGAAATAAAAATAATTTTGCAATTAACAAAAGATACACTTGTAACACGGCAATGTATTTAAGTTCTACAAGAATTTTATGAGATATACTTGATAGCTATTTCGGTTCACGCCATCGTCAGAACTGTAGAACTAAAGAATAGGTCTGACGATGGCGTGAGTCGAAATAGCTATCAACTATATCTTATAAAAAAAATTGTAGAAATTAAATACATTGCTATTTTTTCACCGTGTTATAATGGAGTTCTACCAAGGAAATGCCAAATTAATCAATAGATACACTTAAGTTTCTATAGAAAATTGATATTTTAGAGATTATTAAGAAGAAAGCGATGAAAAGGTGAAACTTTACATTTTTGAAATGATTAATAATTAATTCTAATTCATATACCAATAAAAAACCACATGTTTTATCGCTAACAATCCCGAGTTTCGCTCGAATTGATTGTCATACATATTAAATCAATACTATTGAAAGGTATTTTTTAAATAATAAAAACACATTTTTTAGCACTTATTTCCACAATATATATTTTGATCTGGACCGGTTTCGCTCATCGCGAGCAGTCAACTGGTCAGTTGTTAATGCTCGCTAATATTTTGTGGAAATAAGTACTAAAAATGTGTTTTTATTATTTAAAATATCATGCCTTTCCATCAAGAAGTGACAGTTAACACCTGAAAAGTGAGTATTGAAAGGTATTTCAGTTGAATGTTTGGATGATAGCCATAGGGTCTGTGTTTTTTTAAGTAATTAATTCCTCTTGTATATAACCGATGCTAACTGTTTATTGTGTGTAAGCTCTGTTACATCCGTGTGATAGAATACCTGAAGTTGGGGAAAGGCGAAACCCGGGTAATTAGTGGCAAAACATGTGGAATCATACAAAGTTTTAACAATTCAAATTTGGTATTTAAATTGTATTGACCACTTTCAGTTGATGTCATAAATTATAAAAAAAAATGGTTCAAAAGATGTTCTTGAAGCCACAATGAGTCAAATACAGAAGCAAGATGGGAGTAAGAGTAAATCACATTGGCGGGTGAGAGGAAATGAAAAGCTGTAGAAGGGGGTGGTAGGATAGCAGGCGGTTGGAAAGCGCCAGCCGGAAAAGTAATTTGCAAGCGTCGCGACGTCCGTCGACAAATCGGCGTCGATCCAGCGGACGGGTAGCAAATTATTCGTTTTGAAATCACGCGACCTATAATGTACCATATTCTATCAAACATCCATTACAGCATTACCGCGAATAGCTGCCGTGAAGATGATATGCCAGCAGTCATTTGATCCAAAGCTCATTGCTTTTAATAACGACATAAATCACTTAAATGTGTTATTTTATCAGTTAAAAAAGTTATATTTACAGGAATAGTTACATCGAATGGTTCACAAAAGTAAATAAAAGAAATACTTCAAATAAGTATGTTGTCACCACGAAGTGAGCGCGCGTGACGCAAACGCGTAATACAACCCCGGAGATATGCACTCGAAACAATAGCGCGCAATATAGGACTATTTTATATTGTTACCTGCTCGTATAAACGAATTTAACAAAGAATTTTTCGCTAAAAAAAAGTTTATACATAAAATATCTAAAATAATTTTATTGATAAGAAAAAGAAATAACCTAACCTCACCAAATCTTAATGAAAATATGTATGAGTGTATTTTTATACTGTATATATTTGCTTTATTATTTCAAGATTTTTTTTGAAATTTCTGATATAGTTTTTCAATATAATTTTCAATAAATTTTTTTGTGTATTTATTTTACGTTTTAAAAATATTTTTTTTATTGTCTTATTTGAACTCATTAGTACCGCACGATAACATCAGAGCGCCAATGTCGGCGCTCTAATATACCGTGCGTTAACGTCGCCCTAACAATATTACAAACGCAAGTGCTTTAGTTTATGTTTGCGGAAAGTTTCATATCATTTTGGATGTCAGTTTTGCTTTAAATTACCTCTAATACATCTCACCTAATAAACAGAATAAGTTAATGATTATAACTTGCATAATTATAACTATTCTACAGGCAGTTTTCGTAGAAAATATTAACTAAAATTAACTCGATTAGGAATCCATATCGAAATTCATGTTGGCAGCAACACATTAATTTTTTAAAGCTACGAATTTCCATTGGCATATATTGTGTACTAACATATATAAGGACATTCAAACGAATAGGGTAATGGAAACACGAGATCCGACAATGTGTTTTTAATAATATTATTATCGTCTTTAAAAAGAGAAATCGACGATCATTTTCTTGACGATTATAACTTAAACCACGCCGAACAGCTGTTCTGCGGATCGTTTTTGCCGTATACAAAGAAGTGCCGGGCGAAAGATTGAAGCTTTTGTGCCTTTTTGCTTTGTGAACGGAAAAAAGGTAAAACTTATTTTGTATTTTTGCCTTTCAATGAAAACGCATTATTCGAGTAGGCATGCATAACAATTCAAACAGGAATTGTTGCACCCTAAGGGAAACAAAATAATAATACACATAAAGCATCAATAAATACACAATATGTTCGTCAATCACAAGACTGCGGTAAATGTGGGTTGATAATTAGACTTGTACTTGGAAAATTATTTTTGGTAATTTACATTGGCCATCTGTAGGCTAGAATATTTATATTTCTTTCGCCATGCTTCTGGCCATAAGATGATGAAATTTTATTGGAACACCTCAAACCTTGATGGAGTTTATTTTGCTTTTAAGGTATTAACTGTCACTTCTTGATGGAAAGGCATGATATTTTTAATGATAAAAACATATTTTTTAGTATTGACTTATTTCCACTATATGTTTTTTAATTAGGACTGGTTTCGCTCACCGCGAGCATTATCAAATGATTTAGTAGGAGATTTATTTATAAGAAATTTTTCCTATGAGAAGGATATTTTGTTCAGTCGTAAAAGTTGAATGTCGAAACAATTACTAATGTTTAAATGTTGTAATTTAGTGATTGAATTGGCATTTAGCAATGTATTTTAGTTCTACAATTTTTTATAAAATATAATTGATAGCTATTTCGGCTCACGCCATCGTCAGAGGTAATTCTGACGATGGCGTGCTGGCGAACTAAACTAGTTACTATCTAATTTATTATGATGTTTTTATGTGGCGTACAAAATAATCACATTAAATTGTTTAAATATACAAAAGATTTACTAATTTTATGTTAGTGTTATAACTGATGGATTTGGGTTGACAACCGCTGATTTATACATTATATATATAAGAATAAATGGATAAGAGTTGGACATCTTATGACTAATTCAAAATGATTACTTTGTATTGGTGAATAGAGTTTAGCTGATTAAATTCAATATCAAATACCTTTAAAATTTCGAATTTTATAACTTCGAAGAATGATTGATTCATTTTTTTTATTCCACTGGCTGTCACTAATCAAATTGAAAAAAAATCTATATAAAAATGATTATCTCCGAAACCATCGATATTTTTTTTTTGAAATCATAAGATTTCAGTTTTTAATATTGTCGTAGTTTTCAATAGCAAAATATATATTAATATTTGAGATGAAGCCTTATATATGGTGCATGAAGATGCACCCTCTAAGCTTCGCTCTAACGTGCTTTCGCAAGGATCGAGAGAGTCTCCAAGGAGACAAAGCCCTGTTTAAACAAACCATAAAACCGCTCGCCGTAATCACATATTGTATTATTCGATGAGAAAGAAGAGATCATGTCTTTTGCTAAAGAAACGTAGTTTCTCAAAAATACTATACGTTGAGATGCCTTAATATAATCAAAAGTTTTTTTAGACTAGTAAATAAAGCTCGCGATGAGTGAAAACGGTTCTAATACTAATAATATAAACCTGTGGAAATGTTATATTACTACAACAATGCTTGGATTATTAAAATCTAAATCAAAAAAATTAAGTAAAATTTTTTGTTATAATTTATGACATCGACTGAAGGTGCTTGATGGATTTTCAATATCAAATTTGATTTGTTATAACTTTGTAAGACTCCACATGTTTTGTCACTAACGATCCGGGTTTCGCCTTTCGGCATCTTCAGGTGACACCCGGTTCGTTAGTGACAAAATATGAGGAATCATACAGTTGTTACAATTAAAACTTTACAAATTATAAGTTTATTGCCTTTGTAACGTAAAACATATTTAAATGTACAACACTCAATAGTCGAAACACTAATTAATAAAAAAAATTAACATACGCTTATAGTTGAATACGTTGTTTGTTTTATTTTGTGGATGTTTCGTCAATTGTATCAGAATCCATCGACTATATTCTAATTTTGGCTAGCACGATTGACTTATGAGTATAACAAATGTTCCCTTTTGTCACCTTTAAAATATGTTATGATACGCGACGATCTTTTATTTTACGCAAAGTTTTTTGAAGTTATTTTCGGTCGATTAGTAAATAGTTTTAATCACATGAGTCCGCTTTGAAGACTCGGTTAAATGCTCAATTAAAAATAAATCTTTTTACAATACAAAAAAAAATAGACGCATTTTATTTGTGGGTGGGAATCCATCAATGTCTCGGCAGATCCACGGTAGCCATATTGCTGTGAAAAAAAAACGTTTGACATGCAACGCAGGGTGCTTTGTGGAGAAACCTAACACCGGATTGAGGGGAAATTTTGCAAGGGCACCCGCTCGCTGATGCTATACGAGATTTGTAGTCATAGCGACAAAATAATACATAATACAGTATATGAGGAACCAAATCTGGATTGTCGATCGCCCTCCGCAGAGGTGAAGTAAGAAAAAAGAGCTATCTGATCCAGCCTGCAACTCGCCCCAATGGGAAGAGAATCTGACACCACACTGATATATAATACAATGGACTTCTGAAGAAAATTCATCAAATTTATTGAAGAGTGAAATAGATAATTGGGAAATGTGTATAAAACCGTCACACAGACAAATGGACACAAATTGACGAACAAATACATTCATAAAATACTAAATAAAAGGTGTTTCAGAAGTTTCATGTGGCAATTGTAAATAGTTTTACATAGGTTCAATATTGTTTTACGACCAGATAGTTTCAAATAAGAGTAAATAAAATTAAAAAGCGCATTGTCCTTTTGTTACACACATCAATACTGTAATACTAAAATGGGGTGTATTAACAATGACAAAAAAATGCTGAATATCTCCACTACTTTAATGGTGTTTTTGTGTCAAATAGTGCTGCGTTAAATTATAGATATATAATTATCCATTTTAAGTGTAGGTGATAAAAATTAAATATTATAAGGTTGCTGCAAATTGATCGGAAACAATTCGGCTTCACAAAGTTTTGTTTTGCAGTAAAATGATAAAATTTATTTTTTATATAGCAGTGAAAGTTCTACAGAAAACCAATGATAAATAAATATTGACGAATGAAAGCGTTCAAGTAGTATATTTAAAAAAAAATATTGACACTAAGCATAACGTGCATGTGAAACATTGTCGATTTGGTGTGATTGATAAATAGGGTAGCGCTTTAAACTAGGGTTTCAGTCGACGAGGGTGGGTTCAATAATACACATTTCATAATTGTAAAACAAAATTGGTATTGAGGTGCGCATTTATTGCGAATAAAGGAGATCAAAAGGTCGAAGGACGATATCAAATAGGGACAATATTAATGAGATGTATTATTGGATAGTATGTGTTTATACCTTGCTATGGTTTTTTTAACTAAACCGTTACTAATGTGGACTTATAAATTTCAAATAAAGTTTACCTCGATAGGCATTTCAGAGTTGTTAATCTTTCTTATTTAAGGAAAGTTAGGTAAGGAGAAAATTTGTAGTTAAGTTCAATTGTTAGATTTAGACGTAAAGGGGGACTTTTTAAAACAAAAATAAATACATTGGTAAAAAATCTGTTTATGAAATTGTACGTACTGAGATGTACCAACCGGTAGTCGTATTACGTAGGTAAAAGAGTATCGGATATTTTTAATCCACTTGCTACTTTTGTCATTAATAAACAGTAGTATTAACGTGACCATTACACAGTTTTGGAAGATCATTCATTGTATTTAATAGCCAAAAAATATAGTTTGAGGATAAGTGATGTCGCTTAGTGTCAAATCTTTTATTTAAGCTATTGAAAACGATATGATAGTAACGTTGACGCTTTTAATAAAGCAATACTCAAAGTTTACTTTCGCTTTATAATTGAAAATAAAAAAAAACACTTAATATTGATCCTTTTAAAATAGCCGAGAAAAAAGAAAAACATATAATCAATCAACAAAAGTTTTATTTATGTTAATATGAACGAAATAATAGTGAAATATATTAAATATTTTTTTTTATACTTAATTCCACAATATGTTTTACGATCAGGACCGGTTTCGTTCACCGCGAGTATTATCAACCGATCTAAACGATAAATACTAAAAAATGCTTTTTTACTATTTTAAATACCACGCCTTTCCATCAAGAAGTGACTGTTAACGCCATAAAAGTGAATAGTGACATCTAAAACCATTCCAAAACCGGTGATCAAATGATCCCTAATACAAAATAAACACTTGCTGCCCAATGCATAATATTTGTATTTCCAATGTAAGTATTTATTTAACGCATGGTTCGTGACAATGCGAAGCCAGGAAGCAGAACAAAGCTCGGTCTTGGCCCCACATATAATGGGAAAATAATTTCACCGGGTTCACGACGCGGGATAAATGCATTTTTCAATCTAAAATAATTTCTTTCTTTTCGGATTTATTGACACTGACAGATGTGCTGTGGAACATTTGAGTGGCGCTGTTCGGCTACTACTTTTATATGCAGGGAGCGTCAATAAATTCCACACTACGTCAATTTCAGACAAAGACTAGAAAATTGTATTTGAACGGTAGTATGTGGAGATAAGAAAAAGTACAAATATATAACTACGAATGAAAATATATAGTGCTACATTAAACGTAGGTTGATGATTTTGAATTCAATAAAATGTTTTTAAAAAATAATATTTCACTATATAGTCCGGCTTGATATGAAATAAAATCTACAATATGCTCAATCTGTATTTATATTCTTTCACATATCCTCCCACATTCCTAGTGAAAAGTTCATGCCAAAAGTGTTACGTAAATTTAATTTACGGTATCGACTGAGGGTGCTTGAGCAAGTTAGTTAGCAAATTTGAATTATTGAAATAATATATAAATTCTTTTCATTTTTGGCATTTGTAGGCATACACAGATGCAATAGAACTATGTATGTATGTATGAATAGTGACAAAACATGAGGATTTTTACAAAATGTTTTATTATTAAAACTTAACACGTAGATTGGATCTTTATTTACGTTATAAGATAAAAATCATAAATTATTTATTATCTGAAAAGTGAGACCGACGGACAGGAACATAATTTCGTTTTATAATTATTATTCAGAGGATTTTAACATGCGTTGATTTTTTCAAATTCAGGGCGGAGGCAAATGCTCCTTCTGAGCTCCCAAATGACATTCCTGACATGTGAGAAAATCTGTGAACAATTTACTTTATTGCGATTTTGGAAAATCTTTTCATTAAATAAACATTTAAAGAATTTAACGATTTTTTTTATTTTTTAATTTTTAATATTTATTATCCGAGTAAAAAAAGACGAATTGATGGGCTTAAATACGATAATAGATGTAGCAATAGAACACGGAATTATCAGACCGCGCGAATCGCAAAATGCCAAAACTCGTTCAAAAGTTTCAAAACAGGGGTCTTCGAAGGGTGATAAATTTTTATGGGGTGGAAAGTTTAGAAGTAGGAAACGTCTTCACCGTGTGGCTCGAGGCGAAGGTGGCATCCGTTTGATGGGGCAGGAATCTGCCCGGGGATCAGATAATAACGTACTGAAGAAGATGACAAAGCTCCCAGAGTATAATAATGCTTTTAGCGAGGTTGAGCTTTGAAAGCGCAAAATGGAAACTGATGTAATTAAAACGAGCTATGTTTTCTATTAACAAGGTGATTGTTAGGCATTATGAATTCAAAGGAATGTAAACGAAGTTGCGTAGTTAAATGGAAGCACGGTTGAATGATAAAAACAACATAAAGACACATTGTTTCCACTAATTACCACCACATATACAATATCGATTATTAAAATTTTAAAAAAAATCCTTAGTAAAAATATATCGACATTAGCCAACCATTGAATATCGGAAAATCACTCGTTTAACGCAGTTTAAGGTGTACAATTATTGCATCAAAACACAGGGCATTATGAATGATTTTATCAAGAGTCAAATAAACAGTCCAATTAAATTCAATGTCTCTATTAAACGAACAGTTGAACCTTTCTAAATTTTCTTCCTATATTATTCCTTACGCAAGAATGATTCAATTAAGTCAACAATCTCTAAAACATTATTCTTATTTTAGGTTAACTGATGATTATTCCCATCATATCATACACATTTAAAATAGGTACATATATCGATTATAAGTAAAAAATCGCACGGTGAAAAATAGCAATGTATTTAAATTTTACAAAAATTTTAATGTATGCAGTTAATAGCTATTTCGGCTATATTATAGTTCTGATGAGGGTGTAGCTAAAATAACTATCAACTACATACTTTATACATTTAGCAGAACTAAAATACACTGCTATTTTTCACCGTGTTATAATGGAGTTTTACCAAGTAAATGCCAATCGGGATAATATTCTAGATTCCTGGGACCATAATATTTTGACGATAAATCGAGGAAATCGATGATCGGGGAACGGTTAATGCAGAATTATTCAACATTGTTCTTATGGGTGTTTGACGAGACTATAAAAAAATGAACGATCCATCCGGGAAAACGCACTATGCCAGAACAGTTTATTAAGGTTCCGCTGTATGTATATTATTTTTGTTTTTATGTAATAATCAATATATTTACAAAACCTGCCAAGATATGATTTATTACGAGAGAATAAAAAAAGCGATGTATACAAAAAAGTTTGATATGAAGAAGTAAATTACAGGCAAACAAAATAATTGTCAAGCTGTCATATTGACAACACGCAATGCTGCATTTATTATTGTAAAATGCGGTAAATTTTATATTGCTTCTGAGAAAAAATAACACTAACCCGCAAGCAAATGCACTTTCAAACAGATGTTATGGCAGAAGATTAATGAATAAATTCGGATCTATAGAAAAGTTATTCTTTCATCGAAAGTATTTAATGCCGTAAATAGCTTCCGAGTGAACCTTTAATAATAATTGGGAGTAGAATCCGTTTAATATAAACTTTTCTCAATATAAGAAAATAAAGGTTAGTTCTATTAAATATAATTTTTCCATCGACGAGAAAAAAATGGATAATTCGTTTTTTACTATATTTGATATACGATATTTTCTTGATTAAAAAAGATGCATGTTTTTTCCTATGTTGTGACGTCATTATTTAATATATCTTACAATCGCTATAAAACTCTACAGTCGAGATATATCAACCGAAAGTTGCAAAATAGGTGAGTGTTAGTCAGTTGTTTGCAAGAAAGTCCCGTTGACTGTATTGGAATATTCTTGAAATCACAAAAGATACAATTTTGCGGGTCAACTCCGAGATTGAATCATAAGATTTTTTAAAAGTTTATTAGACTGTACAATAATGCTTATAAAATATTTTAATTGCTTTATACAAATAAAATTATATTATGTGGTAAAAACCCGTCATTAAATAATTAATATTACAATTTGGGCGTGTGTTATGCAAATATACTAATTGTAAAATAAATGTATATGCATACATAACCTCCTCAAACCAAGTGTACAACGCAGTGTAAAATATTTTTGTGGTACGGTGAAAAAAATAGCAATGTATTTTAGTTCTACAAAACTATTTTTAAAAATATAGTTGATAGCTATTTTTAAAAATTTTAAAATAGTTGTGTAAAACTAAAATACATGGCTATTTTTTTCACCGTGTTATAATGGAGTTCTACTAAGTGAATGCCAATTCAATCAATATATTTTTATGGTATTTTAAAAAAAGTCAATTCGGTTTTAGTGCTTCGTGGAGTTTTGTCAGTGCTATTACAGTATTAGATACAAGTATTTAATTGAATAAAAAAAAATTAAGTTTTAAAAATACAAAAAATGTGTTTCTAATGTGCTTAGTAAGAAGATGAATAATTTAAGACTGAAGAGGTTAACATGTAAATTCTTCCCGTAATAATCATATATCCATTATGGTGATGTAATAATATGCAAAATTTCTTTTGCAAATGAAGGGTTGATATTGCAAAAAATGCAATGCGGTTAGATAACCATGTATGCAGGTGAAGGGAGCACGCATGTTTTAATAAAATCCCGGTTGTTTATTTTAATATATTAACCAGCTGTTACAAAATGTAAGAACCACAATTGTCTCCAAGATAGGTAGCGGCGGTGAGGTATTCTTAATGTGACCATTTATTTTGGTCCTCAAAACGGGACATCTACCAATTTTTAAGTAAAAGTATGTATATTCAAGAAACACGTATTTTTTTCATAGTTTTTATGTATTATATTCATTAAAAAAAAGAAAAGGAATGTTGATAAAGAAAATAAGAGGAATAAATAATATAATTATGAAAAAAATCATGTTGTTTTATATTTTATTTAAGTATAACTGGGTTTGCTTTTAAATAAGAATGGAATTCCTGGCAGGATTTCGTCAAATTTATTTTAACTAAGAACATCGCTTTAAGTACTCCGACTTGTAATTGTGTTTTTACTGTCGTCCACTTTTTTTTTATTCGTTACCGTGTGATGCCGTCTTTTTGTAAACGGGACATTTCGACGTCCCGAAGCTGTACTTGGGGACAACGGGACAGGCTACCTAAAAACGGGACGTATGGTCACTTTAGGTTTCTGGGAGTCAGTATTAGTGTCCAGACACTAATAAATTTGAGAATAGATTCGCATGACCGGTATTAGGCAGAGATACGATAGATTTTCAAGATAATTATACAGTGCTGAAACAAAAGATAGAAACGGAAAAATTCTGTACTGTTACTATGAAAACACAGATGCTTCATGCATATTATTCTTTAGTGTATTTCCTGCTTTAGTTGCGGTCACCTTATTGAACAAAAAGCTCTCTCTTGCGCTTAACGGATTCAGTTGCTTGTGACTTTCTAAGCCATAAAAATGATTTCATAGTAATGCATCGCTGTTAGTGTTCTATTCGCCAATAAAATATAATTTCGATTCAATTTCAGCTTTGTCGAACGCTAATATGCAACATCAAAAATTAATTCGACTGTGCATAATGCGACATCGTGGTTTCTCAAACTGTTTCTACGTCAAATCACTTGGCAAGTCTTGAAATTTAAGCAGAACATATTTTTATTTTCATGTGAAAATAATCAATAGGTAAAAGAAAAAAACTTGAATATAACAAAAAGATATTACTTTTTAAATGACCTGCATATCTTTTTGTTATCAGACAGACTGCAATGGAATATCATTTTACCATTTTCATATACATTGTCGTCTCGCATATATCGTCAACTAGACAGAAAATTCATCAACACGGGGCTGGTCTGTTTAAATAAGGAAAAATTTATTAATAATTGAATTTAAATCATTAGCGACAAAACATGTGGGATCGTGTAAAGTATCGACAATTCAAATTTGACATTGAAATTCCATTAAGCACCTTCAGTCGATATCATAAACATTTGATTTGATGAAACTATGTACAGTAAAATATGTTTAGTCACTCACAATCCGGGATGTGCCAAGCATTCTATCACATAGATGCAACGCGCGCAAATTTATGTTTATTTAGGTAAATAAAACATTTTTTTGTAACACTGTTGGATATATATTGCTCAGCATGACGAAACGATGATATTAGTCATTAGCGAAAATGATCCTAATTGTTATTTTTGAAATATCACTTGATTTTTATTTCAACACGAAGTCGAAAATGACCATATTTGATGAGATTAAAAAAACCATTCCAGATTTTCGTGTAAAATTTTTTCATATGTTGCGGAACATAGTTAGGGAAACTTTCTGTGCTACACGTTCGTATGGTCAATTTTATTGCACACTTACGTTGCGGTTAACATGGTGTACCAACATAATGCAATTAGGCCGGTGCATAACAAACCCAACTATCTCCAGTGAATTCGAAATAATTGAGAACAAAATGTTTAAAGCTCTAGTACGGAGCGATATCAAGTGATGTCAGCTTGCATGTTGCCGGTGTTCAACAAATTTGATGCGATGGACTAAAAACTATGGATGGATTAACAATTATTTTAACGGCAAAAAGGATTGGAAAACACAATTTTTTTAATGATTTTAAAGAGATCGATTTAAGAAAGAATATTGAATGTTATCAGTTCAGAAGAAATTTCAATCCATGGTTTTATACAACTGACATTTTTTAATGGATGCTCATTTTTAATAGTTTGAAAACACGAAAAGAATTTTACCCGCCACATATTTCTTTCGTCTGATACGCGGCCAAAATGAGAATTCAGTCATCCTTGATAATATCGAAGCATATGTTCCGGATATTTTTTTGAGTCGTGTTTGTTTTTCCAAAGTGTAGAACCAGTCTGCCAATGGTAAGGCATTGACAATGTTCAACAGTATTGCATTGGATGCCTAAATATTCCATGTGGACGAGAGTAAAACTTACTTGCTATTTTTGATTTTTTGTCTCTTGTTATGTATTCCTATATTTATTCAAAAAATTTGTAACGCGTGTGTACTAAAAAAAAATCATTTAAGATTCATCTTTTAACGTGAATGGGAAGAAAACGATAGAATTGATTTTTGAAATTTTTGGATAATTTCAAACCAAAGGGCATTGGAATTTTTCTAGTCATTTTTCATTGATTTCTGTTGAAACACAATATAATTTTATGAGCCATTTGAATATTGAACTTTTCTATATCTAGCAATAGAAATAATTCAGTTTAGTAGTAGAACTCGATTGAAATACTAAAATTACACTGAGGTCTTTTCGATAGATAATATAGCCTTACATTTAAAAAAAATGATAAAGACTTTTTCGAAATAAATATGGTTCAAAAAGATTGTGTTATCCAACTGGTAATTTATAAACACGTAAGTAATGAGTAGTTCTCTTTTTTTGAACGAAGCTAGTCAATTCTGAAATATTATAATATAAAGTAAGACTTATAAGTGACAAAGTCGTGTTTGCCCTTAGCCCCAGGTAGGTAGGTTCATTGCACGCTACGCACGGCGAGAATGCAGTGCGTGATAGAGGATCATTATTAAGTATATGATTAGACTCAGTGTACGTAATTCTCTAGAGTGGATCTTTTTTATTGACCACATCATGAACTCTGACGAACGCACTCGCTTACTTTCTGTAGATGTGTATTGGATAAAGTTGAGGTCGCTGTTTGATTAGGTATACCCTATTATCAATGTACGACCTACAACAACTCGAAAAACGCTCGTTTGAAGTCATGTTTTTCAACTTTGCTATATAGAGGAAGTGTGATGTGTACATATACTTGGAAAAATAATAACTGACAGTGGAAATTAAAAAGAAAAGCGTGGAAATGTACCACGTATTTTGTCTGCTTTGTGAATAAACAATTCTGTGCCAGACCGCTCTATTATCGCGAACGGCCCTCGGTTATTAAATAGAAAAAAATTCAGTTACTTTTTTGCGGTTGATTAACCGATTACTTTTCCGCCTCGATTTTAATTTTACAGTGACCGCATTAAACACATCAGTGGTCGGTCTTATGGAAATGTCTCTTGGCCGCACCGCACCAAAAACCCTTTTTTTAATATTTACTTGGAATCCGACTTGGTGGTTTGCATTTGCTTGGAATCCGACGTGTGTGAACTGAGATTATCAAAAAATGGAATAGCAACAGTTGACCCCGAAATGACTACTAAGACGGTTGATCGGCCTTGCCTAATTCATTGTAAATTGCAACAATGGTATATTTAAATAACACTACGCAAGAATTTTCAATAGGCTTTTTTTTAAACTGAAGAATGAATATTCTGATACTTTTAATTATAAAAACACATTTCTTAGTACCTAAGTAATCCCGTTGATTATGGTCGCGATGGGCGAAACCGGTAATAAGTACTAAAAATGTGATTTTATTAAATGAAATATAATCACTTTCCATAAAAAAGTAGTAAGTGATAGTTAACACCTTAAAAGTAATGAATATTATGACTTAGATACGAAACATGAATTAATGCATGTGTTTTCAGCGTTACTGATTTTTTGTCGTGACGTGAAATGATTTTCCTGGTAAGTAGCAAGATCTGGAGAACATTGTGACAGTTCATAACATTACACTCCATACGATGTGGCTTATTTTGAGTCATTATCGTCGCACGTGGTGTTTTTTTTTAGAAAAGAAATCTGTCTTACTTCTGCGTCCCAGATGTTTTCGTTCCCTGGTCAAAGGACTAAGCCAATGCTGAATAAAAAGTAAGAATAAGTCACCGTTTAGTCAACAAAAAAAAAAAAGAAATATAAACTAGCGAGGTTTTAAAAACAATGAATAAAACTACTTTCCTAATATATGTATAAATCACATTTACAGTGGAGCCAGTGGGCGGTTAGAAAATTTTACTACAAAGATACGAGAGTGGGCGGTAGTTAGAAAAAGGTTGACTAACCCTGTTTTATATGACAAAGCGTGCTATGCGTAAAGGTTCAGTTAAAAATGTTCAATGTTACATTAAAAATTGGCCTAACATCGTGATGAATCAAATTTGACTGAGACCGGACGGAATAACAAATAATTTACGCATGATCAACGATTTCACTAATATCAATGTAACAAAATGTTAAACAAAAACTTTTCGTACATTTCTACACGAGAATAGTTCTTAGAAATAATAGATGAAATAACCATAACCGCTCCCAGTGAATTGTAAATCGTCGCATTTATTGCGAGAGGTAATTCTCCTTTATTGGGTATATTATACATTATAAGGTGTCACTTCTTAATGGAAAGAAAGATATGATATTTTATATAATAAAAGCAGATATTTAAGTAATATTTCTACAGTATGTTTTATGATCAAGACTAGTTTCACTCATAATGCCCGCGATTAGCGAAACCGGTTCTGATTGAATAAATAATTGTGAACATAGTATTAAAAACTGTGTTTTAATTGTTTAAAATATTTTTTTTATAGCGATTAAGGCTTAGGCCATTGTCTTTTCGCCATTTGACATCATCCGGCATTCTTTCACACGGGTTAAATAGAACTGACAAAAAGTAAACGATTTATATCAATTACATAAAAGCGGAATTACGCAAAAAAGGAGGAGCTAAAAATGGTTTTTAAAGTTGTTACACATATAATAAAATGCCGAAAGGCGAAACACAGATCGAGAATGACGAAACACGTGGGAATGTACAAAGTTTAAACAACTGAAACTTGAAAAAATATATTTTAAGCCATACAATTGTGGACTTAAGCACTCTTTATAGTTTTTAATTTTTTATAATAGAATTCTACAATATCAAGCAAATGTAAATCAGAATAACTAATTTCTACTCAGTTATATTGCTATTTTCAAGGTCTGCAAGATCAGTTTTATTGCATCCGTGTGATAGAATGCATGACGATGCCGAATGGCGAAATCCGGGCTGAAAGCGACAAAAAAAGTATACATTTATTGTATAAATGTAATGTACAGTTTCAAAATTTTTTAATTGATATTGAAATTCAATCAAGCATCCTCAGTCAATATAATAAATTATATACACAAAATTAAATTTTATTAAAAAATGTTTGGTACTGTAATATTTACACAATTTTATATTAATAAAATCAGGACCGGTTTTGCTCATCGCGAGCATTATTAACCTCCGTCTATCAATTATCTCATCGACATAAAACAGTGCGAAGCATTGTGTTTAATAATTTATATATATTAACTATCTACCAAGAAGAGACGGTTAACACATGAAAAGTGATATATTGAGTTTTTAACAAAAACGGACGGCTATTAGTCGAATCCATCGGAAGTAGAAAAAGTATTACAATAATGAAAGATTCTTTAAATTCTATAAATATTTAACTGAGGGATTAAGTTGATTACACTATAACATATTTGTGTTTATTTATGAACATACGTGGCTTTGAATAAAAACAATCTTGTGACTTATAGCATCTTTACTCGTGGTCAATACGAATCTTTTGACAGGTCAATGAATAAATTTAAATCCAGTAGATTTATGCATGCTGTGGTTTTACGTGACTTTGTGGACGGGCAGGTGTGAAGCAGGTGCTGCCAACCTAGCGTCCGGATGTTAGGCAAACCGTTAATATTTATTTTGTAGATTTGGCTTGCGGTCAAAGTCAAGCAATGACCGGAGTCTGATTACATAAATATTAAAAAAAGTAAAATGGGTTTTCCAATATAGCTGGTTGAGCGATTTGTATTTATTTATAATATCCACGTAATCGCGTGGTAGGGTAGATAAAGACACGAACGCAATTATATAATGAACAACTAATATGGTACCTGAAATGAGATCCATAACTTTGTAATTCCAATTGTGTTACTAGATGTGACATGTGTTCTGCTTCTTTAAAAACATTTTCAAAGTTTAACAAAATGATTGTTAGCCTTAACTTATACAACTAATTATTTAGGCATAATTATGGATAAATACTTTTATAATATGTGTGAGAAAATAAGATGAATACATGATTTATACTGGTTTGCAAAATGGAATGGGCATTGGTTTTAAATCGAAACGTCCTGGGTCACCAAAACAAAATTTTGCATTTAAGAAAACTTGAGGGACATGAAAGAGACTAGAGAAAGGTTTCTATCACATCCCCTTTTTATTCGTACTTAAATAAATGTAAATTTATCAATTTTCACGCCGGATTGTCTGGGTTGATTGAACTTTGGACCCTAAGTAAAAAAAATGAAATATCTCACTAGACAATTATTGAATAATGTGATTTATTATTTGATATTAATAATACATTGACGTCGATTTAAATAGCCCCATTTCCTTGCCCATCTAGTTTTCTTTTGAACAAGGATATTTTCCTGTGCTTGAACAAAAGGCTTAACTGAAAATCCAATGATAAAACGCTTTACAGAGCCAGACTATAATTTGTATTTTAGAGTTGGGTAAATAAACTATTTTTTAAGAAAACATATCTTTCTTTCAGACAGAACGTAACGCTCGAGTATACAATGATTTTGATGTGAAAAATTAAATGTCTGTCAAAAAAACAAACATAGTTGGCCACGTCTGTTCAAAGCAAAATAGTTTTACTACATGGGAAATTTTCGTCCTGTGAGAATATAGTTTCTTAATAGTGAGAAAATTTTCAAACTCTTCGGAACTTACTAACCTCAGCAAACGTTATTAACGATATGACGATCAATTAATACATTTACAATTACTGCAAAAAATGATATTTTTTATAAACTTATTTTTAAAAAATCGAAAGAAATTTGAATTCCAATTCTCCGCGAGTTGATAAAACCCGATTAAATGAGTACTGTTAACCTCTTTCCTACAAAGGTTTAAGCCGTCAAACGCGATTAATTGCCTCACCTATATTTCAAGAATTCATTAGGCATCCATAAAATGAAAATAGAACATTCATACACATGTTGAGTATCGGATGTATTGAAAAATATATTCACTTTGTAAAAATGTACATTTTTACATATTTTGTTCATGATGTTCATATATAAATGAAAGTAATTTTAATTTCAGCTCAACGTTAAGCAAAAATGAGAACAGTCCCGTTGGAAATAAACGGAGAAACAATCCTGCAACTGACAACGCATCGACAAATTGAAATGGTCCATTAACCTGACACGGGTTAGCGAAGAAAGAGAACATAAAAGAGGAAGAAGAATAATGTCCTTCTGTCAAGGGAGGTCACACGCAGAAGTGACCAATAATGAAAAAAGCAAAAAAGATGTAAAAATGGCCACTTCGTGACGAAAGGGTTGTAAAAATAGTCAACGTCAAAATACTGAGCGGAAATTCTTTTTGTTTGTCATTTAATTGAATCAGGATTGCTTTTGAAGTGCATAAAATCAAGGTTATCAAAAATGCAATCAACTTTGCTAATCTCAATCTCGATTATAAAACATTTTTGTTGTGTGATATTCACTGACTGATTTTGGTAGAACTATTATTACTGAACAAACAAATACACGCTATACATAAATACTACACAAATGCAATAAAAAACAAATCGTTTTCCAGAAAACTACATTATCAATCTCGCGAAGTGTCCAATTATTTTTCGTTTATGAAATGATTTGAATCCATTAGCGTTCCTACGGTGGAGCGCGGGGTTTATTTCTTTTTTCCAGTTGAATAATCACCAGCTAGTTAACTAGGTTTCAGTTAAAATTGACTGCACGTTAAATACAGTAATAAAATGCTCTGTTTGAATTTGAGCTAACTACCGTGGTTAGACCATGTCGTCGTTAACGTTTCAAGATGCAACTTGAATACTTTTAAATGAAACGTTGTTCAGTGTATCGTTTGATTTATTAGGAAGGAAAATATTTTACGAAGAGATTAAAAGTGCTGGAATGCTCATTACAGAAATTATCACTATAAGCAGGAAATTGAGAATGATGTTGAAGATCAAAGCAAAATTATTCATAGACGTATTTGTAGATTGCATTTAACATTATTTGGGAGAGAATTAAATTCAGTAAAATAAAGAAATCACGGATATTTCTTCAATAGTCATTTCTTCATAGAAAGGCATCTTATTTAAACAATGAAATACAAATTTTATTGCGATTTCTACAATTTTCAATTATTTAAATTACGACATGAGTATTATCGACTGATACAATATTTGTTTAGAAAACTTTTACGTAAAAATGATCTACAATTTAAATTTAGACTTGTGTTCGATTTCAAATTGGTAGTTATTCAATCTTAAGAGGTCATTAGAATTTTATTTGTTTACTATCTTACTTCATTTAGATATATTTTGCCGTGAATTATTTTCTTAATTAATGACCCATCTGTTTTGGATACCTGGAAATTAAGAACACTAAATTTAAAAGATAAGCCAATGAATCGTATAATAAATACGATTTAAAATCTATAATAGTTTATTTATTGAATTGGCATTCACTTGGTATTACTCCATTGTAACACGGTGAAAAAATAGCAATGTATTTTAGTTCTACAAAATTATTTTTAACAAATATAGTTGATAGGTATTTCGGCTCACGCCATCGTCAGAGCTAGGTGAAAAAATAGCTCTTACGCTAGTTTGAACACAGCATATAACATAAATTACATGATCATTATTGAACGAAATGTATTCTGTTAATATGATAATTTAACCTTTTAAAAGTAAATTTTCTTACAAGACCGGATGAATTGAATATGTAATTGCTTTGAAGCTATACTAGGCGTTTGTGAGTCACCTTTTTAAGTATCGAGATAAAAAGAATGTATTGAATGAATTGGCATTTACTTGATAGAACTCCATGATAACACGGTGAAAAAATTTATTTTTATAAACGTATTTTAGTACTACAACTTTTTTATAAAATGTAGTTGATTGCTATTTCGGCTCACCCATCGTCAAAACTATGTTTAAACGTACATTTGCTTATTTATATATAGCTGTGTAGAAAAAGTACACAATACGTCTCCTCTTCTGTTTTAACGGCCAAGCTTATTTCCTGCTAGCAATAAAACTATTTTTTTTAATAGTGAATGAAACTAAACAGGCGACAATTTCAATAAGCTTAAATATTGGAAGGAGACGGTTTATTACGGAAAGTCAATAGCCCCTCGCAATGGTCTGAGGAGCGGCGACCGATTTATATTTGTTTGTTAATTTAATTTTGAAATAGCTATCAACTTTATCTTTGTAGAACTAAAATACATTGCTATTTTTTTATCGTGTTATAAAAGAATGTGTTTGAATATTTGGTATCGGCAAATTTGTTTTGATCGAATTGGCGCGTGTACGTGGAAGGTGAGCAAAGAACATTTAAAAAAATAAAATATTGTATGCCTAGGGCAGATTACTGCCAGATAGAATAATAATTTACCCTCTTGACTGGCTATTGTCTGGTCAGGTTGAAAAAAAGGCATTCGGGTCGAAAGGGGGTAACGAAAAAATCAAGAATAATTACTGCAGGTCCGCGTTTCCGAGAAGGCGATTTGGAGCGACGCGATGCTATGCGGGGCGATTATCCGGACGTATAATGGTGGAAACGGGCGAGGGCGTGGTGGGTCGAGCCCTTCGGCGGCACCACGTCGCCCCACTGTCGCGAGAAATTAAATCTCTGATCAACGCGAGTCCAAGTAACATCGGATGGAAATCTTCGTTTGAGGCCAACATTAATGCAATACACAGGCAGCATCGAAAGAGTAGACAATGGAATTTTCTAATCGATAGTTTGACGACACGTTAGAATCAATAAAACACCAACATGTCATGTAGTACATTTAAAAAAGTAAATAATTTAAGCATCAAATCAATCACTTTTAAGGCGTCACTTCTTGATGGGAAGGCATGATATTTTAAATAATAAAAACACATTTTTTTAGTTTATTGATTGAATTGGCATTCACTTAGTAGAACTCCATTATAACACGGTGAAAAAAATAGCAATGTATTTCAGTTCTACAAAATTATTTTTAAAAAATATAGTTGATAGCAATTTCGGCTCACGCCATCGTCAGAACTATGCTTAAACTAACATTCGCTTATCTATATATAGCTGTGCAGAAAAGGTACACAACACATTCTCTCTTCTGTTCCAACGGCCTAGCTTGTTACTTTCACACAATAACACTAAATTTTCAAAAATTCTAAATGAAACATTTTTTAGTACTTATTTTCACAATATGTTTTTTGATCAGGACAATGTTCACAATCACTTACTGAGAATTTCAAATAAAATAAAGGTAAATCAATAATCGATTGTGAAAATTTAATTTTTATACAAATTTATATTATTTGTATCAACATTGTATGATTTCCTGTAAATTGTAACTTAGTTCTTGAACCTATGATTTTGTATACCTGCTACCTTTAGCTCAAATATTTTGTATAAATAGACGTGTTTGTAAATTGTATTCTATCAGTTGATAATGCTTGCGACGAGCGCAACCGGTCATGATCAAAAAATGCATTGCGGAAATAAGTACTAAAAAATGTGTATTTATTAAATCAATATTATTGAACGTTATTTCTGTTTTAATTTTCATTCTATCTTTAGGGTATGTGGTTTTCCTTTATAATTAACTACTTTGGTATATAGTTGTTGCCAACTGATTATTATGTGACAGTTCTTTTGCACGTGTGTGATAAAATGCCTGAAGATGTCGACAGGCGAAACATGCGGAGTCGTACAAAGTTTCAACAATTCAAATTTGATATTGAAATTCCATCAAACACATTCAGTCGATATCATAAATTATAAATTATACATTCATAAAATTAGCTAAATTCACATAAATAACATTTACATAAAAAAAATTCTCCCCAAACCCCAGACCCCCCAAAATACCCTTCGGGACCCCTAGGTTGGGAGCCTATGCTGTAGTGTGTGTGAACGATATAACTTATATACATCGAAATTTTAATACCAAATATAAATTAATAAATAGAAGTTCTTAATATTAGTTCGATAAACAAGTGCATTAAACATTTTTTACGTGCATAGTCTATACAGAGGAAATACAGAGCTGCTGTTATAAACAACGATTCCTCGAATTTGTAATGATTGTTTTTCTAAGAGCATTTAACACGCTTTCCATGCAGTCTGAACAAATAAAATATAATAATATTGTTCTATTGGTTTGTCCAAATATTGTATGAAAGAAGGCATTCATGAGCAACGGATATTGTGCAAGAGAAAACAACAATAAACATTAAAAAATACAGACGCTGTTTACAGTGATAGCAAATGTATTTCAAGAATGTAATTATACTAGTTTAAAATGATATATATATTTGCTTGTCAATTCTATATGAAAGGTTTTTCAATAGGGATGCTCAGAATTTGTTTGGTTTTAGCAGTCATGATATTTAAGTGACACCCGTCGATTGTTCATAAGAGTACGGCAAATCACCACGGAAGATTTCACAACGTATACAAATCATCAAATTTGGATGAATATTCTGCATGGCCGATTTGATGGTATGGAATTGGCCACCGCGATCGTGTAACTTAACGCCTTTAGGCATTTTTATTTGGGGTTAAGCGAAAGTCTTGACGAATAAACTGCAAACAATTAGCGCGCTCGAAGTCAACGTAAAAACGCCATTCAACAAATTAAGCCAGATTCATGGAACAAAATCATTGGAAATTGGATGTCTCGGATATGTGTCACCAAGCAAAACCGCGGCAGACATTTGAAGGCGTTACGTTCCACACTTAATGTCATAAAATATACTTTCAAATGGAAAAAAAAATGAGTGAATATCCCACACACAACTTGTTTTATTTACATTTAAACAAATTTCTAGCGTCACTATTGAAAGATTTTATAAAAATAAAACATAAATATAGTCAATTATTATTGAACGAAAATGTCTTCGATAGGTTCGGTTGAAATTTTAGATTATAAGAAGTTTGGTCGTTTTAAAGATTATATCATCGATTCTATCTTTTAATTTATTCGAGAGCATTAAGTGTAAGGCCATAATTATAAGAATATATACAAATAAATTCGCGACTGCTGATACACACGGCTAGTGTCTGCGGCGAATCTCTCACGAACAAAACAATGAGTTTGCCAAGTATAACAATTGAGAGGGATCGTAGCACTGGGCGATCTAAATAAGCGGCCTGTGATGGTGACACTGTGCGTCCGGCCGTGGGTCGATTCGATCGTGCGTGTTCGCACCCGCATCGCTAGAATATCCGCTACAAGAACGAACGAGCTAATTGGCGACGTCAAATACGGTGACCAACATTCGCGATAGAATCGTTTGTGTGTAGAATTAAAAACAAGCTATTAAATTAACGAACGAGTTATTCATAACACATTAATAGATACGTGTAGAAATATTCAATGTAGCGTAGAAGGTTTACGATTTTTTGTAAATGTAAATTAAAATTGAAAACAATAAGCATGCACCATACAAAGAGTATATTGACAAGGCAAATAGCCTGGAAACATTCAAGTCTTAAGTAAACAAATATTTAACATCTGTATAAAATCAGAGCCGTCTTTACTAGTCTTTTTTAACAATGTACGTAATGTGGTGTGTATGACAATATACAAATTATCAATATATAGAGGTTATATTTAACAGGAAACTTAGTTTTGAATTTTGGAACATCAAAAATAATGGTGAGGTTTTTGCATGAATTACTTTTTAAACGAACAAAATGTTTCGGTTTCCACGATTTCGTGTTAACCGTGTTCGATGTATCAATACATACATCAAGAAAAACTGTTTCGTAAAGAATAAAAATAGATGAAAGCATTGTCACTCCAATATAGCGAGAAGACACTGGGCATTGAGCAGTCAAATCGATAGATAAAAACAGCTTTAAGCTCGTTCAAGGAATGTTCTCCCTCGTAACGAGTTGCTCCTGCAATTCTGATTAATCGCACATACAAGTATTTTATGATCGATAATTCATGATTCCAGTAGCTTCAGAAACATAAAAGAAACAAAAATAATTTTAAATTAAATTTATACTACTCACTCTTCGTGTTATAGAAGAGCAGTAATGAAAGGTTGTGAAATTGAATTATAATTTAAATGCAAATATTTCAGTTCACATACTGGTTCAAATCACGAGTGAATTTAAAAGTAAGACTGACCGTAATAACATATTCTCAATAATAACTGAATTATGCATTCAGTAAAATTCGTCAATAATTGGTCACTGAATCTAAGAATTATATAAAAAATGCGTGTAAGTAAATATTACTTACAAAATTTTCAGAAAATATATTTGATTATAATTAATTATTGTTTATGTTGTCAGTATTAGCCTACAGAAAAAGATGTTGAAAGATAGAATTAGCATTTATGTTATTGTGATAAGGAAATCATCAGATATTACTTCCTCCCACAGGAATTATACACTTGAGTTTGTATTTACATTATATTATAGTATATCATACTTCACCCGAATAAGACATATAATTCGTTCGTAATTAAAAACAACGCTAAATATTATATTCCAATATAACCGATCGCAACATTCCAGTTGAATTTATACAACTATTTAATATATATGTGTATGCTAAATATAATATATTGTAGTTTTTGAAATTAAAAATTGGCTTTCACAATTTTCTTATCTTAAATAATTGAATAAATTGATCTATTCAAGATAAATCATAATTCAATACATGAAACAAGCAATATTAAATTGATCGATATATATATTGACGTTTTTAATTAATAATTGCATGCAGGTGTAATGTATTATGAGTTATTGCAAAAACTGATTGTAATTATATGATGTTATTATTGAATATTGCAAATACTATTACAGTCGGTTGTGATTAAGAGTAGAAATGCATTTTTTGCAGGCATTAGTAATCGAGGTTACAAAATGCAATTTCATGCACCAAAAAAATAAGCGAATTGCGTTTTTTTAGAATATCAATTAAAGGTGATATAATCCAATATTGCCTTATGCAAAAAGCAGTGATAGCTAAAATGTGTGAGACCACTTATTAATTTTGTGATTATGAAATATACAGTTTTTTTTTTGTAATAAGTTGTTCCTGTATCAAATGAATAATATATCAAATAAAAAAAATGCCAATTGACAAAAAGAATTCTCAATTCGTACATTGATTAGTGCATAACTGGTATTAACAGTAATGTGAATTATTTACCAATATTAACCAAGAAAAACTTTAGGACGCGATTGTTGTTAAATCTTTGAATAAAAGGCTTCACTCTTTTCTAATTAGCAATGAAAATTATATATTAAAAAAAAAAGTAAACGCATATGGTATCAATGTAACAACAATAAAGAAATACATGCCATTGCAAATAACCAGTGCCTCTTAACCATTTAAGTGCTCGGAGCCCATTTTAATTTGAAAATATTATTCGTTCTCAAATCATTTTGATATTTTTTCCTATTTTTTAATGTAGGAAAATACATTTATTGCTGTGCATTTTATAGAGCAAATTGATAAAATACGAAAAATAATATTATGTGTTAGCAACTTTGAATTTAAAATTTTATATTATTACGTTAGAAATTATTCTCGCATTGAAATTAAGAACCAGTGTTATGGCAAATATTTAAATAACCAATATGTATCATGAAGTGTCGGAAGTGTTCTATATTAATACGTAAAAATAAATATGTTTATTTTTTTATGTTTTGTTATGTGACACTAGTGCAGTTTCTAATATTGAAAAAGAAAAAAAGTAGTCGTTGGAATATCTTTGCATTACTATTTAAGCAGTTTTCGCTTACAAAACTTTAGTATCATTCGATACCGCCTAAGGAGTTTTTTTACCTTCCGAGTTTCCTCATTATATTGTTTTATCTTGCACAACTCATCCATCATATTTTAGTGACACAAATATCAAGTGTGGCATAATTTTATCGTGTAAAAATTATGTATTTTATTTCACTAGCGTTCGGTTAAAGAACCTTTGCCTCCATTGCGTCGATACCTTTGAGACAATTAAAACTTAGCGTACATGTGGATGTCACTAACATCTGCTGAAATCAGTTATACTTTCAGATCCTTTTGAGACTGGTGCACTAAATTCTTTGCGTCAGTTTGTCCGAGTGTTACTGCATTAATGAATAAAAAGTGCAATTACGTTTTTAGTTGGGAGGGTGGATTTTTTTTACTGTTGCAATGGGGGCGTTTGCGTAACAACGTAAAAGCATGTGGTTAAAGGTTCTAGATATAGACTGCTACTATTGGCGTATTGGGGAGTGCGAGAGCTTTTGTAAAATAAAAAGCCGTGGGCGGGCCGCGCTATCGATCATGGGGAGCTTTGCGAAAGCATTACGCGGAAATGCACTTACTGCAGCGCGGCAATTTCCTTCGGACGCACTCGAATATGAAATCCGCTCGTTTACTTGAACGAGTTTTGCATTTTTAGCCAACTACTCGAGACATTTTTGCGTATATAATGGGAATAATAAATACACGACCGCTGAAGGGAAATATCGGACCGAAACAATGCGAAATTTTGCCCCGCGTTTTTATTTAAATGGATTTAATACCTATAAGTACTATTAAAACCAATATTAGATTTTGTATACATAGCATCAGTTGTCAGTACAAAATAAATATGAGCTGAAAACGCCTCAAATTAAGAAATACAACTTGTATACCAATATCCGAAAACGATCCAGTGCAAAATGGTTCTATGATAACATACAATAAATTTATTAATGTCATAGTACTAAAACCAATTATTAAGGAAACGTTTAACGCATATTATATTTATATCGCGTAAAGAATTATCAAAAATCAAGGGCATCTTTTATGACGCCCAATGCTCTAAACAAAATCAGTATGCTCTATAAAAAATATTATATCCGCGTGTATTTTTAGCAGCTTCAAATCGTATTGACTTATTCCCCCAACTTTCGAATTTGTCCCTTTAACAATTATGATCACTATTATATTTGACAGTATTATATTTAATAGTTTATAAATTGCAATTACTTGTGTGGTTAGAGAGTAGTTGTGACACGTGCTTTGTATCTCTGACAAGCATTCTCTGACTAAGATTTTAATTTATATGGTAAATATTGATCATAATACAAAATGTTCAATGTGAATAAAGTTCTATATGAGGCAAAGTTTTAATATGTTAAGAAATCGTCTTTTATTCAATGATAAAAGTTTTATTGCTTAACGTAGTTTGTGATAAGAGTAATTAAAAAAACTATTTATTGCACGGTTCGTGCTACAATTCTTTTTGTTTTTCAGTAAAGTTGAAAGTAAGAAACGAAGAGATCCATAAGTCGTTGAAAGAACAATAAAAGTTGAGTTTCCTCTAATCCACGTAAGAGAAAAGCTCAAACCGAAGAGGGAACGTTTAACAAAAGAATGATTTATTGGGATTGCCAAACTCGACACCCTATTATGGTACCCATTGAGCCAGCGAATGCAAAAGATTATATATATATCTCTATTTGATAGATATATTATATTAAAATATAAAATAAAAACATACATTTAACATGAAAAGTGAAAGAAATATCTCCAATTTGTTTATATAGACTGTCGACGTTGGTTGACAATAAACGATATATTTATTGTTGATGATTTATACAAAAGCAATATTTTTAGATGAATTGTTTAACTCACCGTGAAGTAATGAAGATTACTGTGTATTTTCAAGTGAGAAAAATCGTTATTGTGCTGTATTAAACTGTTAAAAAAGTGTGTAATTAATAACTAACATTTGTTTATTTCTTTTCAAATAGACTACACTCAATTACAATATTACTGAAACATTAGTGGTTTAGAGACTGTCCTCGACTTACGCATGTTCTATTTTTGCATAATTCACACATCAATCAAAAATACTATTTTGTCAACTCGTGCAGTCAATTCTGTCTCCTCAGCTCCCCGTCGCATGAAAAAAAAACTTGAAATTTAGTCGAACATTAAAGCGTGTGCCAATGTGATTTTTGAAAATGAATGAGAATCAAGCAACGGAATTCAAATCCAATAAGCTGATAAGAGCACCTTTGATTTTTCCACCGTAGTGGAAGAATGCAGCCCTGCTGCTGAGATCGGATATCTGTATTACTTTCAATTGATAAAAGAAAAGCATGTTGTAATAAAAAGGGTTGTATTAAACCGCCCTTTGACAAGTTTAAGAAGTAAAATACGTCAGTGTTAATACGCCTCATTTACTTTAGTATACCCATTGAAAAATAAATGTGAAAGAATAATATTTTTTACATTGATTAATTTTCGTACTATTTTCAATTTAATTACGCGAGAAAGTCGAGGGCAACTATTATAATAATAAATAAGTAAAGAAGATACTTATAAATTTAAATCAAATTTATAAAATCAATTCCAAATTATGTAATTATATTGTATGTGAATGCAAAAAGTACAACACATGCATCCTATAACGTTGAAATATGTTACAATCATCTAAATATTATTTTCAAATAATCGGTTATACAAAGCTTTCTATATTCAAAAAATCTATATTTTTTTTGGACATTTAGCTTCTTTGGACACCAACCACCAGATTGATATAATAAAGCTAAAAATGCTACAATACCCGCTGTACCTTAGTTTATTTGAAATGAGATTGTACGTCGGATAGCAACTCAATTCGTATAACTATCGACAGCGTCATAATAATGGAAATATTGTTGGATAACACTGTACTAGAAAGCGCATCTTGCCGAATTTCTCCCCTATCGAGTTAAAACCGGACAAAACCACTCGTCGTGGACCGTATGAGAAATGCTTGTTATGAGAACTCATTAATATAGGAAACACGAAACAATAACACCCGAAATAGTATATATATTGCCAAGCGTATAATAAATGAGTAATTTCGAATTCAGAGACTTATCCCAAGAAGGAGGGAAATATTGCGAGGATAAATATTATAGATCAATACTAAACGATGGAAATAACAAATTGTAAGGTTTGAGGCATTTACAGTTGGAAATAAAAAAAAAAAAACGTTGATTCCAAAAATTAAACTAAATGATCAGAAAATATTGTTAACGGCAAAAACCACATATTAGCTGTAATATTGTATAAACCAGGAGGGGTTTCAAAGTTTTTCGGTTTCAGGTGCCCATAAAATATCTGATTTTTTTGCGGTGCCCCAAGTCAAAACATTGGTTATCTCATGGCAAACATTATGTTATCATACGTTTTATATGGTAATAATATTAATAATATTTTGTAAAGAAAAAATTGACGGCGCAGTTTGAGTAACTCTGATGTACACTAAATATGCTATATTTTTGCGGTTATTATGAGGATTAATTTTCTGAGTCCATAATCGAAGAAGAATCGGAAACTATAATGCTACATAATATTTAACTTTCTAATTTATATATGTACTCTTAGTGTAGTGCTCTCCAACCGATGGTCCGAGACTTTATGTTAGGTCGATCCGTAAACAATATGCTATGCAAAACTATTGAGTATAGTATTTATTTCGCCTGCACTATTGATTATATTTTTAAAAATTGTTAAGTAATAATAGTTAGTAGGGTGATGCTTCATGAAGGAACTTAATAAAAACTATTAAAGACAGCACTTCGGCCAAGTATAAAAAATATATTTGCAAAGATGTAACAGCAGTTATCGTATTGGTTTTTTTTAAGCCCATTGTTTTTGTTAATCTTTAATTGTAGCAGATTGATACTAAATAAAAAATAATTTTGGTTTCAGTATCAGTGGTCCGTGAATTGTTTTCTCTTTTTTATCGGTCCGGAGATGTAAAAATGTTTGAGAACAATGTTTTAACGTTTTGCTCATATTTCCCGTGTTGTCTTTTTACGTGCGACATGAATACTTGGATTTACAGGCGCTTTCACACGTGATTGAGAGGTTTGAATGCTCTAACGTGAAAGCTTACTTAAAAACGAGAATATTGCACACACTTTTACGACTTAATCGCGCGCGAAAGCGAATATGTGTAAAGACCGACAACGCATGTAAAACGTTCTGTCAGTTGCGCGTGTTACAAATGTAAACTCCGTGCCCTTCACTCTACCATAGCTGTCGCCAACATTTTGGAAATTGTAGGAGAAAACAATAACTCGCATATCACACGCATTATAAAGCTGACGAAAAAACCCACTAGTCAATAGTCATAATAGTTGAATGAGACTTTTTTTTTATTATTCAACAAATATTATCAAATAAGTTTTGCTTATGATATTCAGTTGCGTATTATGAACCGGTGGGCCCTCGGCGTAATTTAGAGGCTCTATTTGCAAATACAATTCTGTAATCACTTTAAATCACAAATATTTCAGTGTCGAATGTATTCTGATAGTAGAAATTAAATATTAAATCTTTATAACCAACATAATATTTCGTGAAAAAAAATAGTCCCAGCACGCGCCTCTTGCACTATTAATCTACCTCTGATTATACATATATTATAAAATGGTCGATTAATATGAATTGGGTATATTTTTTGACTAATAAATTAATGATGAAACATTTTTGTAGTTTGTTATTGTGGAGATGTAAAAGTAGCAGAATTGTGGAGTTTATAAAAATATGTTCGTCAAAATCGTGGGATGCGATGTTATTTATTTGCTTTATCGTGAGCGATATACAATAACAATTGTATGAAATAATTACATTGATTATTATTAAATTTGCTGTCGCACACCTACATAAAAAAAAAGTATTTGGATTATTGACTTCAATGACCTTACTACACCGTGGTCCATTAATCACAAGTTGGCAACCGCTGCTATATTTTGATTTGTTAACAAACGTAATATTTTACTTTGGCGCGGTTAATAACACCACTGAGTAAGCAATACAGATTGAATACATGAATGTGTTTCGTCAAAGCCGGGCACGAAAGTGACTTGAATTATTTGTAATCTATAGTTAAATATACTCTCAATGCCATTTAAATAAGATTTGCATATAATCGTTTTAGTTGATAATACTTATTATGAGGTTGATTTGTATACTCCCGTATGGTCTAGTGGCTAGGATACCTGGCTTTCACCCAGGAGGCTCGGGTTCGATTCCCGGTACGGGAAATTCTTTTTTTTGTTTCCTATTTATTATTAGGCATTAAAGCCATGGATCATAAGAGAAACCATTCATTTATTTCAAATTTTTGTTCTAACTTTTGTGCATTGTCAGATCGATAATTTATTTCGAGAATCGAAAATGAATTTTAAGCCAGACGTATCAATTTTGTATATATATATATAGAACATAAAAAAATGAGATATGGGTCGCATAAAAATACGTGTTGGGCCGTAAATTTCCAAGGCCAGTTTTAATTTGGAAGATATGTATGTATATGTAAAATTTATAGAATTCTGGCCTTACTAAAAAATCATTTTAGTAAATATTATATATTTCAGAACAAGTATATAACTTTGCATAATACTTTTATTTCTCAATATTTTACGGCAGTTGTAAGCATTGCTGTTGTAAAAACAAACTTTGAAGAGCTCATCATAAATCAAATAATGTTTTTAAAAAAATACTTGCTTTCTGAAAGCGGAACGGAGTGAAGAGAATTCAATATTTACGTACTTTCTAATGATGTATGGCTGACGCTAGAACAACGCAGTCTGGACTGTGGCCCTTAGCAGCGGAATGCATACAAAAGACCCATTCAAAACATGCAAGCTCAAATAATAATTTAAATAAGTAATCGTTCTCAACAATGGCAAGTAACTTGTTCGTGAGCATGAGGAACTGTTACGGTCGGCACCGGTTTTTGTTGAATTATTATTATGGATTTCAAACAACAATGGCATTACGAGCCAGATGCCTTCTACGGTTAATGCACTTTTCACAAGAAATTTCGATGATTTATGCTAATTCGTTTTTATTATCGCTAATTTATGACAGCGTTCGAAATACAGTCATCACCGCAATTTGTAATGAAATGACATATTGTAAATTGCTGTTTCTCTCTCGTCATAATATACATGCTTGTGCTAAGAAAGTATAAAAAAATCGGTAGACAATTCAACAAGAAATGTGTTCTTTCACGAGTAGTATTTTGTAATATTAGTAGAAAACAGTGTTTCGGCAATGGTATATTTTTTCATTGTATTTTATTAGCAATTAAGAAGAGTATGTAAAACTGATAGCCGGTAATTTTCACAAACATAAAGGAACATAAATTGGACAAACCGCCATTTGAAGCTGTCTAATAAACATATCGGGATCTGAATGTCATCTAAAATAAAAAAATTATAAGCTTTTCCTGGCTTTGTAAGTTGATAAACTTTCCCTGGTAAAGTTATTTATCATTACATATTGTGTAAAACGACTTAACGTAAACGTGTGAATTTTTGTTTCATTCGGACAAAGTGTTTACTAATTAATCGGTTTTTTATTTCATCGATTCAATTGCATTTTTCGGTGTTGTTCCATACATTCTTGTTCAGTTATTCATGGTTACAAAAAAATGTATAAATATACGTATATAACAATAAATTTAAAACTTTTTTTTTTTTTTTTAACAATATACGATATCGACTGAAGGCGCTTGATATGAATATAAATTGTAGAAATTATACTTTATACGTTTTCACATATTTTGCCACGAACCAGGTTTTGTTTTCCGGAATCTTCAGACATCCTATCACACGGATGAAATAGAATCGACATAAAGTAATTTTATTTCTTAATTCTCATATAAGAAAGAAAACACGAAAAAGTACACATACACAAAATATTGAATTTAAAGCGATTTACGCAGTTGGAAACTAACAATGTCAACTATTTAAAACCTAAAAAATGGTTGATGAGGTCGCCGAAATGTAGCTACAGTAATATAAAGTCGAGCTAAATTGCTTATGAGATTACAAGAAGTGAACCGATTAGTACTTTACTGAATAAATACACACCTCTATTCCAATTTTTATCGAAAAAATACTGATTTTTTATGCACGCACCTGAAAAAAGAAAAAAAAACATTTAATTACATATAATATTGATTTGATTTTAAATAATACATAATAAATATAATCACAGTAAAAAATATAATAAAATGTTCGAATAGTAATTGAAAAAAAATGTATAAAAGCATTGTTTTATTCACAATGCATGTACCCATTTAGTAAGGAACTACTTGAGGCATTGAAATTTAGAGCATAAATCTTAAAAGAACGTTGGAAGCTCTGTAAAAATAACAGAAAACTTATAATATAGAAGACATGATTTCTCTATTGTAAAAAAAAATACTGACAACTATTGTATAAATCGCAGAAACTTACATAATAAACTAGTATGTAGATGGTGAAATGAAAAAAAAATACGGGAACATCATTTATTAATTCTATGTTGATGGTTTCATTTCTTTCTTTATATTTTTAAGTGATTTATTTTGCGTATAATATAGGAGATTAAAAAAATTAGAGCATAATATAAGATCATTACAGCCTTTAATATCGATTATAATATATTTAAGATGTGAATACGACGTAAAATTCGGGTCAAACTATGGCCCAATGCTTGTTATCTCTGGCCCATTATGCGGTAAGTAACATGTTTTTTTTTATTATCATTAAAATAACACTTATTTAAAAGTCTAAATTGTATCCGCTGTACATTTTTTATGCGACTTTCCAGACAAAAAAAATCCAGTTTCTCTTTTAAAAAATGCGTTGATAAATAAATATTAGGGACGGTAACACAAATTTCCGAACCAGGCACAATGTAATTTGAGTTATGACTTCACTTACTGTTCGTTTACAGTGTAAAGGTCTGAAACATGAATTACAATTTGTCCTTAATATGTGAATTCAAATAAACAAGGGGAAAAACATACTTCCAAAATGCAGTATTTTCGGTGGTAGTATCTAATACGATACAATGTCACCCATAATCTGAAATCTTTTTTTATGTATTGTACATGCAGATATGAAATCATTATAATTATATGTATGTATATAATTATATTTTTTTCCAATTTGAAAATAAGTTTATTGCAGCATTTAATCGATTTTCAGATTGGAAAACTATATGTTATGAAATAAAATTGTCATAAATCAAATGACAATGAACAAAACTTATACAAAGCATAATTTGAATTCCAGTGGAGGCAATTGAAAGCTCGCAGAAAATGCGAAAAAGCTTGTCGACACGTCAAGGAACATGCTAGTGAAACGTTCAAAGTAGCACCATGCGTCTGTCAGAGCGAAACAAAGAATCAACACCGAGAACAAAGGTGCACAATTAAAACATTCACGACCTTGTTTGCTCAATATACCTGTACACAATATTTTCCTTCAAAAGGTTGCGAGACGTTATTCCAACTTACACAGTGCTTGTAAACAAATAATTGTTATATTGCAATGTACAAATGATATCTTTGTTTTACTACTTTTTGTGATATTCTATGACACTAATCATTAAAAACTAATGAAAATTATAATTGTTAATGGCGCAAGGATCGATAGTACCCCCATTTATTCTTTTAGTGATATACATTAGGACAGAAGAAATATCAACCATTACAATAAAAAAATCTGTCTGTGCCTTTGTATTGTGAAGGGGAAAGCGTTGAGTGTATTTAAGAATAAAAATATTTTTTTTTAAATTCGTTTCTACGAAGAAAATACAAAATAAAGACAAACATAACTGTATGTTACATTTTTGTTATTTTTGGTACAAAACACGATTCTTTTTCGTTACGAATTTTGATGTTTTTGATAGTGAAAGTAATGCATAACTTTTCACAAAACTTTTTTTTGTTGCTATTAATATGTCCGCAATAAGCGACACTATAATATAAAATTGTGGCATATTAAAAAAAAACTCACAAGAATTGAACGCAACACCTCAACGAAGTGACGAATTCCTGCTTAACCTCTTTACCTAGTGAAGTTTGATTTGTTTATTTTCTCCCCTGCCAAGTGCACACCGCTGTGAAATTGATAAACACAAAATTACTGCCGGTTTTATTTTTAATGTATAAGTCGAATGTGGCAACTAAATAAAAGGCAAAGAATCGAACACCTAATTAATAGATGTGAGATTACACTGTAGATTTGATAAACAGCAGGCATTATTACGGCAATATCATCATTACTATGAAGCAAATGCTGACAGTACAGGTGCCACTGCCGGGTGTCCGTGTTTCCGAGGACCTGCACAGCAGAGTGCGCACGCGCCGACTCGCACATCCGGTCAGATGTACGCTCGTCATAATTATTTACCTTCTACAGCGAGAGGCAGTAGCGTCGGCAGATGGCGCCTTCGGGTGGATGGTTGCCCTCGAAGCTTTCTCACCTGTTGCACCCACGGCTTGAGAGCTTTTACAGTTTGCATAATATCGATGGTATAAGACAGACAGACTTGTAGCAGACACTTTAAATATTTATTTTACACCATGGCATGTGAAATTAATTTTAGTAATCAAATACAAAGAGGAATTCTAAAAAGCTTAACCAACCTGCCAATGGATATATTAACTAAGCAACTTGATAACAATATTAGTAAGTTTTAAACCTGTGACAGTTAATGTCTCAACTATTGAGAAAGTTGATTCCAATTTTTGATATATGACACTCAAAAGATTAAGATTGTTGACAGTGTCAAAAGTTTTGTATAAAAAGCTAATCTTTGTGTCTAATCTCGATGATTTGTCTTGGTAACCTCCATGAGCAATATTATTCGACTAACTTAAAAAACATTCAGTGTTGGCATATCATTTATGAAGTTGGGCAGTGAATGGGTTAAATATTGCGCCAAATGAAATAAATACGTTTAGCTTTTTATACAGACACCATGGGGGTATTATATACGATCAATTTATAATGTTTCATTTTGGGTGTTGACTGTCACTTCTTGATGGAAAAGCATGATAAATTAAATTTAAATAGTAAACATTGTTTTTAGTACTATTGACGATATATTGTATAATCAGGATCGGCGTTGCTTAATTCGGTCATTATCTTCTGATAGAAAATAAATTACAAACAAGCCAAAACAAAATAACAAAAACTATTTGCAAATTATTAAGAGAATGTTAACTATTTTATTTTTTGATTTATTTACTTTGTTTGAATGGATATTGTATGATCTCGTGCAAATGATTTTCTTAGTTTTTGAACCTCTGGTTTTGATACTCATTTTTTTATGAATAGGCTCGTTTACAATTTTTGTCCAATCAGGTTATAGCGCTTGCAATGAGCTAAACCAGTTCTGATCATAAAACATACTGTGGAAATAGAACTACAAAATATATTTTTATTAAATTTGAATTGTTAAGTCTTTGTACGATTCCACATGTCACTAAAGAACTGGGTATCGTCTTTTAGCATCTTCAGGCATTCTATCACACGATGCAACAGAACTGGCAGTGTGATAGAATGCATGAAGATGTCGAAAGGCGAAACCCGGGTCGTTAGTGAAAAAGCATGTGGAATCGTACAAAATTTTAACAATTGAAATTTGATATTGAAATTCTATAAAGAGCCTTCGACCGATATCATAAATTGTATATTTATTATTTAAAATGTATTACATATTGAACTCAGTAATTGAATATGGTAAGATAAGATCGGATGATGTCAACGTATTTCTCAATTGCAGGTTTTGTGGACTTAATGACGATTGATAAATCAACACGAATACCGTTTATAGTTAGAAAAAATATCAATTATCTTGAACTTAAAAATATACATATTATAATATTATGTTAACGAAAGAGTTAATTACACTTCATTAATATAAAGGAAGTAATGTTCTACATATGAAGTATTTTTACGAGCTAGAATATAACTTATGAAACTAACAGCTTGCGTTTTTTTACAATCATTATTTATCAGTAGAAGTTATATCTTGTCTATGCATTTTACTTTTTATTGTATCAATCATACTCTGTTGTGCAACGATAGCAGTTGCACATTGCAATTATAATTGCGTATTTACAGCCATGCAATTATTGCTAACTGCATATAAGGATTAATTCATTGTAACTTGCAATTATGGAATGACTGCTTCATAATTGATAATTCGATTTAAGAGGAAATACCGAATTATTTTCGGTTTCTTTCCAATATTGATAATTGGTATGTAAAAAAATATTGTTTGTGATGCGAACCCAGTATTTTGCAGTGCGAGTAGTTTTGTTATCTTTTTAGAGCGATTCGCACCACTAGGTTTAAACTACAACAAGTCAAAAAAATGCATTCTGATTTAAAAGGATTGAAACTAATATGTACTAAGTCAATTATATTCTCAATGTGTATCAGTATATCAAACTGATAATTTATAAAATGAAACACTATATTTATTTAAAAAATCACGTAATAAACTTATGAAACGATACATCATTTCATTTATACGCTAACACACACACTCTCTCTCTCTGCGTAAGCGCTGACAAATAAAAAACATATGATCCAACAGATTAATCAAGAATTATTATATATTCCATCACACATTTTTATATGTGTAGTTATGCTTTTTCACTTCATTCAACATAAATTTAAACATAAGGAAACTTGCGAAGTTTTAAATTTTATATACTCTAAACATAATATAATACTAAAAATTTGTAGGTGTTTTTCAATACACACTGTAGTTTATATATAAAATTGGAAAAAAATGTTCAAAAATGAGTGTAGCTTTAAATACGTGGAACGATTCTAAAATAAAAATCACATGCAATCGTTTCATCTGACTGAAAATTACTTTATACTATCTCTCGATGTTGTTAACCTCCCGTATGGTCTAGTGGCTAGGATACCTGGCTTTCACCCAGGAGGCTCGGGTTCGATTCCCGGTACGGGAAATTCTTTTTTTAATTGTTAATACAGCTTCATAGAATTGTTAGTCATTTAATGACATCACCAAACGACTATAAACTATTTTATAATTGGTATATTATCGCAAAATATTACAACATATGAATTAAAACGAGCAAGTTTAATTTTAGATGGTATTCTCATCTTTCGATTATGCGATAAACTATCAATTCTGAAGATGCAAATGACGTATTGTAAGCAATTTATTATTTATTGAATATCTAGTGCATGGGTTACCAACCTATTTGTACATAAGAGTAGATTTTAGGGCGGCGGGCACTACATATTTTTTCAAGGTAAATTTATAATTGGACATTCGAAATAAATAATTTATTATAACACATTTTTTTTAAATAACTGATTTTGTTATATTGTATAATATAAATATAATTCAGTGAATTGTTTGGCAGTGCCTCATAATTAGGGGAGTATGATGACGTTCCTATTAAAAAGGAAACACATTTATATATATATATATTAATAAAATATATGAGAATTTAGAAAAAAAATGTTGTTGTGGTAGAATGGTAGCGGGCGCACACAAATCGGCCAGCGGGCACAGGGTTGGTAACCCCTGAATTTGTGTATATTATTTAAATGACATGTTTTCTTGCAACACAGTTTGTTACTGTTAAAATATTATCTTTCGCCAAGCAACGGATGCTTTCCGTGCACTGCAATCGGGCCGGTGTACTAACCCGATGTCAATTATCGCGGAGATGGTAATTTTGATGCATTTTAAAACTGAAACGCCTTCTTGCTGTTAACTACAGTTAAGTTCTTGTTGTACGCATTTAAAACATGTATGTCAAGTGTTTTCTTTTACGTTAATAAGTGACGACATAAGAAATAAATTACGTCTCAATTCAACACTGATAATGTGCATAAAGCAGCGTTTTCCAACATGAGAGACGCCAGGGGAGGCGCCAAAACATTTTAATAACATGATTATTTTTATACCATAATGCAGGGATTCCCAACCCCGTGCCCGCGGAACGATTCGTGTGTGCCCGCCACTATTCGATCGTGACAGAATTTTTTCATTAACTAATTAAAATGTAAATTATTTTTATTTATTTGTTTAAATTTTTTTGAGTTACTAGGTTTACTATATTGGTTCGTATGTTTGAGATGTTGTATGTATAAGTCTTTTTTTATTTATTACTCATGTTCAATTATAAATATCTTTAGAAATAAAAGGTGGTGTCCGCCACCCTACAAATATTTTAGAATGCGCTCTAGAATACAAAAAGGTTGGGAATCCCTGCCATAATGTGAAGAAATAAATAAAATGTCACATCGTAAGGTAGAAAAACTTGTTTATTATTCGGGTAATTGCAGTTTTCAGTATTTTCTGTAAAAGAATTGAAATCATTGGCGGCTCATGGATAAGATATTTGGGGTTGTTGAGGTTGATCAAAATAAAAAAGGTTTTTATTTCACTATCAACATTAAAATAATTAGAATCAAACACTGTGTGTATTTTTATTTCATTATAATTGATAAAATATGACTATTTTAATGAAAGTGTCAGATACTGTCGGAGTGGCAGCATTAGACTATATAAGTTTCTAGCTTCAAGTCCCCCTTCCCGCACCACTTCTTAGAAAATCGAGCATATTTCATTGAAATCGGTAATACAGAAAATCATAAAGATGCGTCAGTTTTTTTATATAATATTAGTACCGTTGGTGTACGATAATTATTGGATGTATTGGTGCGCGGGAGAACTTAACATATAATATTACATTTATTAATTCTGGTACTGAAGTTCCGGAAATCGTAAATAAAGTAAAAAAAATAAAGAATATAAAAATAAATGCAGAGAGTAATCAGTTAAGCAACATTTCGGAGTGCGAACAAATCGGACAACGAACAATATCACAAAATACATAATTCGCATTACGAATTAAAACGATTTTTCTAATCCACTTATTCTATCTAAAAAAAACTCGGTTGATCGGTTAACGAACAATTCGGATAGCGAACATAGTCTTGGAACAGATTATGTTCGTTAACCGATATCCTACTGTACATGCATAATTGTATTGACTCAAAGATTCTTGTTCTGAGTAAATAATTTTATTCATCTTCTTTTAGTCAATTTCTTTGGTAAAAAAAAGAACGAGTGAATCGCGTAAAATAGAAACATTGGAGTCAAAAAACAAAAGAGTGTATTGAAGATGGCAGGAGTAGAGATTTTGAAGTTTACGATGAATTATTTATTTATTGCCGGAACAAGTTTTGATATTAAAATTATCCAAAGTAATTTATATTTTAATAAAAACCAAAATTTTGCGTATCAAACGTGACTGTGAAACCGGTTGCTTTGTGTGGATAAGACACTTACTTACTAATACGAGAATAAAGTAAAGGTAACGCAAAATTTTTGGGCAATCGCTTCTTAGGAACGATGGACCCAGAAAGTGAGTGTGTCGTGTAGCTTATATGACAAGGGTTATTATTGGGATAATTGGAAATCTATCATACAAAGGGCACGAGAAGCATTTTTTTTTTAATTTAGAAAAAAAAAACACGAGAAATAAATTCTGTCATGTCACGAGCTTTTTTAATGAACGATACCAATAATTGAACGTTATTAAAAAATACACACATTCAGCTTAAAAGCATTACCAATTGATGAAAAAATGAAATAGGGTCCTTCTACTAAATGACATATTTAGTTGAGTTCGTCATGCAGTGGTCAATGTGGGTGCCTTACGTGACACATTTGACGGAATCGCGTTCTAGTACGAATAATGTTTCTTGTGATTTTTAAGATGGAAAAGCATTATATTTTAAAAATAAAAAACACAACAAAAAAAATATTGACATAGTTTTGTGTTTTTGTGATAAGGACTGGTTTCGCTCATCGTGAAAATTATCAAATGATATACACAAATTACAAAATGCACAAATATACACAAAATTTGAATTGGTTGCAAGCAGGTATACAATACCAAAGGTTCAAAAACTAAGAAAATAATTTACAGGAAGTCATACATAATGCATTCAAATGAAGTAAATTAATTTGAAAATGAATTGTTATCGATCTCTTATTACTGTTAATATAATTTTAAATATTTTGCCTTTCCATCAAGAAGTAACAGTTAATACATTAAAAGAGATCCTTCTGAATTGTTGATAATACTCTCGATGCGCGATACCGAAAAAGTTTTATTGCAGTCGATTATATTTAAATTCCTTATGAAGTCCATCATACTCTTCCAATCCTAAAAACGTGGTGTGAAGAAGAACGAGAAATAAATCACTAAATCTATCCTTTCTTCGAAAAAAAGAAATGTTGATGAACTGAATATTTATAGCCAGTCGTCTTAGAAACACTCGATTATGGCCTATATGATTCACATTGGGAGTGCGAAATATTCCTGATAATGTGCCACGTTCAAAAGATATTTTTCCACCGGTCAAAAGTGTTCGCTGGTCCAAACTGGTCGCATAATGCTAAATATAATTTGAGTAATAAGTGCAAAAAATATTTTATTAATTGTAATGATATCACCTGTCTTAAGTACGATATATAAAACGTCGGATTAATCCGTATGTTAACTGGCAGACATTCAAAATGCATGCAGAGCTTATATTAAAATTAAGCTTTCATATTAAAAGCATTTTCAGGTTGTTAATTGATAAGCGCTTTGAAATATAATAAACCCATATATAATAAATCCCAAACTGAGGGTCAATTGTTTTTTTTTTTATTTTCAACAAGTTTTTTGTTCTGTTAGTAGATTATATCTTTTTTAATTATGGAGGCCGTGGCATGAAGCTTTTGAAAGTAAAATTAATTTTCAGTTCCGTTTATTTGCCTCGCCAAAAAGTTGAACTAAATTGATATTTTATCAATAGATCTTTTCACAGAGACACTCACAAGGAAGTAATCTTGCAGAATACACGTAACTCAATCGCCGGGCTGTCAATTATTCGGATAGCCAATACGGACAAAAGTTGACTTGTCATTTTAGAAATATGATTTCCTCAGTTATGATTGCATGCAATTAAAATGAACCTGTGTGGATGTGAGCATGCAGCAAGTGCATTTAACGGATAGCCTTATCCTGTTCGACGGAGCGTTGTTTCCTGTAGTTAAAAGGATTATTAATGCACCACGGCTTATGCGCTTCGGCGATCGCTATAAGGCCACATCACCTTGATGCAGTCTGTGATAACGCCAAACACATGCAAGGCCAAGTGGTTAGATGCAGGAATTGGATTCAATCCACGTTATATCGCGGGAACTTAATTCTGCGATAAATCGTAATTAATAAAAAGAGGGAATACATGTGATAAACTAATTGATTGCAACGTGTTGATAGATGAAAATCAAAAATATAATTGTGTTAAGTATTTTTAACACCAACTTGGTCAATTATTTTTTATCTAATTTTGGAATAGCTTTGATGGAACTCAGTAGGAAAGGTTATTGGAGATTTTATTAACGGAAGTTTTTCAACCAAAATTGTTCGTTTCTCGGTTACTCAAACTCTTCTTATTGGATAGGGTAATGTAGAGGATAAGGGTTAAGACAAGCTTAATAATTAACCTATCGTTTTCGCCATTTAAGAGTTTCGTGAGTGGGAACTGAGGCATAGCAGACATTCACGTCATAACAACCGTAGATGACACCATATTGATTGAATTAGTATTATATTATTTGTGAAAAAAAGCAATGTATTTTAGTGTTCTATAAAATTTATAAGATGTATATTTGATAGCCATTTTGGCTCACGCCTGATTAAACGTACGTTCACTTATCTATATATAGCTATATAGAAAATTTACACGATAAATCTTCTCTTTTGTTCAAACACCCTAGTCTCATATTGTGCTAATGAATTCTAAAATGAGGCAAATTGATTCTATGCATTTATATAATATAAGTGAAAATCAATCTAGGTTTTTTTGAGAAAAAAACACGTAAATAGTGAAAAGGTATTGTTTACTAAGATGATTAATTAAAAAACGCATTTACCTTTCGTAATGGTCTGAGAAGCAGTAATAGATTCATAGAAGACAACGTTACTGACAAGTTAATAACTTACGTATTTCAACGGACACTTGTGGAAGAGAAGGCATTTAAAAAAATTACGAATATTAGGTTTGAGAGCCTCGTGGACAACTCGAATATGGGACAGTTTATATTTATTAACTAAAAGAGCAGGCATGCGCAAAACCTCAACAAAAATATATATTAAAAGAGTAAATTAATAAGGAAAAACCGTTTTTACGTCATATCAATAGATGCATGGCTTTTAAAATTTATTGTAATTTGGTTGTTTCAGAATATTATAGTTGGCAACCTTGGTATTTTTATGCATGATTACCTGTTCCCATGAAATCTATGGAAACTTTCTCAATGTCGTATTTCGTGTTGTTTTGCCATCTATAAAAAGATGGTATGATTCAACATGCGGCCCCCGCACTAAAACAACTGATTAATATTATAATATTAGCCCTACAGAAGTGAAACGGACCAAGTGACAATTGATAACAATTGGTCTATGAAACTGTATTAATTTGATTGTAATAAAATCGGAGATAGCCAAAAAAATACGCGATTTTAACCAGTCGTCCACGAGTTCCACCTAACAATTATATTGCATCCGTGTGACAGAATGCAAACGCAAAAAAGTGAAACCCGGGAGGTCATAAATAAAAAATAGGGGAATATGCAGTGTCCACGATTTAAATTTAATATTGAAATTCCTCCAAACACTCTCAGTTGATATCGTGTACAGTGCGTGATCGTACATATGTATGAGATAATCTGTTCCATGACTATATTCGCTATCCGAATTGTTCGTTACCGATCAACCTAATTTTACAGATATCGTGTACAGTGCGTGATCGTACATATGTATGAGAAAATCTGTTCCATGACTATATTCGCTATCCGAATTGTTCGTTACCGATCAACCTAATTTTACAGATAGAATAAGCGGATTAGAAAGATCATTGTAGCTTATTTATTGAATATGTATTTACTTGACAGATCTCTGTTATATATATACAGTGAAAAAATAGCAATGTATTTTAGCTTTACGAAATATCGAATTTAATAGGGTGTAAATACATTGCTATTTTTTCACCGTTTTATCGTTTTACTTCGTTATCCGAATACGTGTTCGTTGTCCGAACACTGAATTCTTTCGTGATAGTTTTTATTGTCCGATTTGTTCGCAATCCGAACAATTCGCTAATCGATCACCTACTGTATTATAAAAAAATTAAGGTTTTATATTTCTTTTTATATGCAGTACAAATTAGTCTCAGCATATAATATATTAATTCATACTTTTAAGGTGTTAACTGTCACTTCTTCATGGAAAGGCATGATATTTTAAATAATAAAAACACATTTTTTTAGTACTTATTTCCACAATATATTTTTTGATCAGGACCGGTTTTGCTCATCGCGAGAATTCAGCATCGAGCATCAGTTGATAGTGCTCGCGATGAGCGAAACCGGTCCTGATCAAAAAATATATTGTGGAAATAAGTACTAAAAAAATGTGTTTTTATTATTTAAAATATTAATTTATAGTTTAAGCTAACATATGTGTGCTTCTGAACAAAAGGATATTAAAACCAAATTAAACACTTACTTTTGAAGATTGTATTGAAAAAAAAATGAAATTATAGTTGTAGCGATCAAAACATCTGGAAATTATCGATTACAGGATAGGAAATAGATAAAAAAAAAATATTTTTTATTACAAGCGCAATCTATCAGTGTATCTAAAATTAAACAGGGTTGTATTATTTCATTACCTGACGTTGATAATTCAATGTGATTATTGTCAGACCATGAATAATTTGTTTGTAGGTATAGTTAAATGCAAGTGTTCACGCTAGGAGATTCGGTCTACGGACACAATAGAGAATATAAGTCGGTTGTTTTATTACAGCACGCGATGCACTTTTCACATAGCGTTTACTTTCTTTTTGAAGTATTCATCATTATTTGTAAAACATATCTTAATTTAAAAAAAAATGTTATTATTTCACTTGGTATGCTACTAGGTGTGACACGTGTTTTGCTTTTTTAAAAAGCGATACAGTTCGCAAGCATATTCATTACAAAGGTAAATAATGATTCTAATTTTTTATATGAAATCGAAGAGAGGGTGGAGTTTCATTTTTTCATACGTTAGAATCAAACAATTTGAGTATTGATTGATCATAACACTACGGATAACATTATTAATTAATCGTATCGACTGAATGTGTTTGATGGAATTTCAATATAACATTTGATTTGTTGAAACTTTGTACGATTCCGCAAGTTTTATCATTAACGACCCAGCTTCCGCTTTTCAGGCATTCTATCACACGATTGAAACAGAACTGTCAGTTCTCAGGCGGAGTCCGGGTTGTTAGTGACAAAAAATTTTGGAATCGTACAAAGTATTTGTTTTATATTATATTAAATTAATATTTGATAATTGCATTGAAGTGAGTTGTGGCTAATACACTTGAGGTATTTACTGTCACTTTTGGTGGAAATCATTACTTCCACAATTTAATATTTTAAGATTAGAACCGGTTTTTCAGACTAGTTGATTAGTAGATAATGCTTGCGACGAGCGAAATCGGTGCTGAAAAATATAGAAATTTTTAATTATAGCAAAGAAATATATCAAATTTTATATACTATTGATTGAATTGGCATTTACTTGTTAGAACTCCATTATAACACGGTGAAAAAATAGCAATGTATTTTAGTTCTACAATTTTTTTTATAGTTGTATAGTATTATATTATCAATTAATTTATTTTATATTTCAAGATATAGTTGATAGCTATTTCGGTCCACGCCATCGTAAGAACTAGTTCTCAAAAAAAAAAAAAATGTAGAACTAAAATACATTGCTATTTTTTCACCGTCTCAAATTTGATATCTCTTAAATTATCATGAATAAACCAAATGGCATTGCCACCCACTATTTTAAATTATAAAGTTTAATCACCTGGATTGGCAGGTTGTGACCTCATTGACAATGGAAAAAAAAGAATGTAACAATCAAACTAGTGTCAAACTATTGAAGCCATATGCTCGACATATGGAGTGAATATTGATAAAGGAATGTACTATTTCTTTAAAAACATTCGTCACTCGGTTCGGGAGAAACGAACGACGAAAGCTTTTCAATACAATATGATTAATATCAACTTTAAGTTTGTGTAGACACAAAAGGCTCAGAGAATATCGATTGCAAGTTGAGCGTTGCTCACTGGTGTGCAATTATGCACCAATTATTGTCATATATGCAATATGCAAATAGTAGTGTCCCCGTTTGATGGCGTGCATGCTAAAAAAAAATGAAGGCGAAGAAACCAGTTTCCGCGAGTATCAATGAACCCCGACGGCAAGACCGCAGCAGCTGATAGCCATCTTAAATTTTGCATTACACATAAACAACAATTCTCAAATTAACGATGCCGTCTCGGGAACAGGTGTTTTGCGACTCGCACGCATGACAAACGTCAGTCTTTGGCGGGAAAAGGTGTAGGGACGTCGATTTCACAAGCAAATTGGTTAACTGAAATAAGTTTTCTTTGTTTTCGTTTTTCCTAACAAAAAATGCACTCTACATGTAATTACTATATTTGAATCGCACAGCATCAAAAGAACTATTCCATTCATGTCGAAATTGAACTAATGCTTTCAAAATATTCTTCAGCGTCATAGTGTAAAGCTAGTATAATATTATAATATTGATGAAGAAAATGTACATTGTGTATAAAATCATAAAACAAAATGATGTTAATTATTAAAACGAACGGTTCACGACTTTGTGCGATTAATTGTCAGTGATCAATTGATGGTAACCACTTGTCGGAGAAAAATTAATGGCATCGGCGTGGAATTTTTAGGGATCAATTGATGGCGATCAATAACCGGCGATGAATTGTCAGGAATCAATTATAGCGATCAATTGTCAGCGACAAATTGTCAGGGATCAATTGTCAGCGTTCATCTATCGACGATGAATTTTCAAGGAGCAATTGATGGTGATGAAATGTCGGCGAACGATTGTCGACAATCAATTGATATGGCGATTAATGGTCAGGGACCAATTATCGGCGATCAATCGATTGCGATCATTTATCGGCGGTTTATTATCGGCGATGGATTGTCAGGAATCAATCGTTGGCGATGAATTGTCAGCGGTCTATTATAAGCGATGAATTGTCAGGGATCAATTGATGGCGCTAAAATTTCGCGATCAACTGTCGGTGACTAATTGAATCTACTGACGCGGTCGTAAATAACTCATTTTATATTTTCGATGGTTTCGGCGGTAACTTTGTGGAAGTTCATTTTAATATAAAATTTAAAATAACTTTGATTATTCCACGTATTGTGTTACTAACTGTGACACGTGTTTCGCCTCTTTCAGAGGCATCTTCAGACCAACTGAACCAACAAGTTGAACTCATTTTATATTAAAAAGTGGCTTCCACAAAGTTACTGAAAGATGCATCAATAATAGACTACAATATACAAGTAATATTATCTTTTTGTATAAATATTGTTAATATTTCATTTACCTAATAGTGAAACTAAATAATCAAAAAATAAAAAAAGTCAACGACAATTCACTTTTCCAAAGATATTATGTAATATTTTTGCGAAAATACTTAAATTATGCCTCAAATCGTTTGTTTGGTCTGTTCAGCAGAAGAAACATTGAATATTAGATATTTAGGACAATAAAAGAGGTTTTTTTAATCCTTTAGACATAATGTTATATAACACCACTTTGTGGCATTCGTTCAGTCGATGCGATGCGTTTTTTGTAAACACAACACAACGCACGAGAACTAAGCAAACCGAATTTTTGACGTGGGTCTGTCTGTCGTCTTCTATGTATCTATATCTATGCGTTGGCTATGAGGGTGAAAGCTGCCTATATATACAATGACCGTGGAATCTTGGGCGAATAAGGTGAATATAATAATATCTAACAGGAATGCATATATGGGGTTGCCAGCCTTTGTAAAAATTATGTACCCAAGTACATCCGAAAGGAATGATATACCTACTTTGTACTGCGGGTTACGTTTTCTTTCAAACAACTATTAGTGAACAAAGTGCATGTATTAGACAGAAGTGTTATAAGACAAATCCTCTAGATTAAATCCACCGCATATTTTAACGAGCTCCGACATAGCTTGAGACATTCTAAAGTAATTGAGAGAAACTGTCTCGTGAATAAATGAGAAATATTTTGTACAAAAAAAAATATTTTAATTAGTAATTCCACAATATATTTAATAATCTGGACCACTTTCACTGATCGCAAGCATTATCAAATGATAGGACACAATTTACAAACAAGCCTATGTATACAAAAATTTGATTTGATAGTAAGCAGGTATATATTGTAGAACCAACGGTTAAGAACTAAGAAAAAATTTATGGATCATACAATCTACATTCAAATGAAGTAAATTAACTTGAAAATGAAATGTCAACAATCTCAATGTTTGTCAATAATAATTATCAAACATTTTTTGTGTCCTATAGGTTGATAATGCTCGCGAAGAGTGAAACCGGTGCTAATCATAAAATATATTGTGGAAATAGAACTATAAAATGTTTTTTTTTTAATTTGATCATTCTATTCTATCAAAAGGTGACAGTTAACACTTTACAAATGATAATTTAACACTAATCAACGATACTTCACTATTAACAATTTAAATATTTTTTCGATTGAAAAATAATAAGTTTTATATTATTTACATGTCAGATTATTTTTTTACACCTTGTGTTCAAATATAACTCATTTCTAACTGACAACTTTAACAGAAGTTTGGAAAAAGAATTTAATATTTATAATTTGACTTGGTTATAAAGAATCCAAAAATAACATCTCAATTACAGATAAGAAATCCTCTTACAAATATTTTTTTTCCGTAAATAATTAAATGTACAAATATATTTAATTATAAAACTCTCACTACGAAAACAAATTATTCATGTAGATACCGAATATCTTGTGAGACACATACTTCATATATAATTGACAGATTAATAAAAAATTAATTTAAATTAATTATCCATAGAATATATTAGGAATTTGTAATATCGATGGAGATAATTATCGATAACCTGTTTAAGCTGCTGCGAGTGATTAAACGTGGATTATGTCAAGGGAATAGGTGCATCCTATCTGGTGTACTCTCACATGAGATTAATTACGATTCATGATTTTGGATACTGTCACATAGGATTAATCGAACATCGATTTTATTTGATCAAAGTGGAGTATTTCCTTACACAGAGTAAAGAGAGAAAAACGCAGATCTTGTAGTATCAAGAAGTCATTTGTATTGAAATAAGACGAAATAAAAACAATAGTTGACGGAATTTGATACATTTTAAATATTTTAAGCGTAAAATTACAGAAGTAACATCGACACAATACACGTGTGCGTGTAAGTCAGTTATGTCCAATACGCGGCCCAAGAGAAAGATTTTCTGTGGCATTATTTGAGATTGTATTAATCTCGACATGTTTTTTCAGTCACCAGTGCAAGTGGGTATGAAACTAATTAATATTTTATTACGCGAGTGATAAATTACTAGTGATGTATAATATGTACAATATACATCAACACTAAGCTAGTAAATTAAACTAAAATATTTCATTCAACATCGTCAGTTTTAATTACAGAAAATGTCAGTAACAAAAATAGTAAAAATGAAGTCTTTAAAGTGCCAAATGTTACTTATTGAATAATAAAAACACATTTTTGTGCTAATTCCTCAATGTATTTTATGATCAGGACCGGTTTCGGTCTTCGCGAACATAACCAACATAAAGAACACAAATTACAAACAAGCGTATTCATACATAATTTAAAAAAATCGTTGATCGTGAGGAGCGAGACCGGTCCTGATTGACCAACCTAAACTAATTTTTATTAATTACGTATTATATCGACTTAAATAACAGTCAATTTAAACACTTCAAGCGTCACGTTGACTATGTATTGATTTAGTTGTTTGCTTGTTTATAATGTGTGTGGCCTGCCAGATACCAGTACTTTTTTTATTTGGCCCACCAAAGCATGACAGTTGGGCATCGCTGTCGCAATTGATAATTGACCTTGGATAAATAAAAACGTGCTTGCGCGGTACTAATTTGTCTCACTTACTCCTTCGACTGGTTTACTATTGTTATCAAATTTAATTAATTCTTTTTAAGGGTCTTGATAACTCTTGATGACTTTTGAAAATAAATTTTAATTATCAGTAATTCAAACGCAATAAAAGTGAAATATGTTTGTATTTTTTTGGATTCATCTCAAAAGTAAGCAATAGTGAAATTGAACACTGTTTTTTTATCCAAAATGGAAGGATAGATGGATAGTGTATGGAACTACTTTTCAAAATAGACGTTGAAAGAAAAAAATCATTCAACGTAACTATGGATTTGGATATCGGATCACATCACAAATTTTAAGCGTTAAGCGCTCAGCAACGGGGCCGGAAAAATACTCACTAAAACTATTAAAAATAATCACTGCAAAGAGTATGCTCACAGTTATAATTTATTCATCAATCAATGGATCAATAATCTTAAAATAAAAAAAAAACTTTTATTATGATGAAATTTACGATACGTTCAAACACAATGCAAACATATTAAATACTACTATAAAAAACAGTAATATTTCAGTTACAGAATGACGGTTGTGTTTTTTTTTAGTTTATGAATTGAATAAAAAAAAACGTACCATGTAATTTCAAAGGAAGCACGTTTTGTATACAAAAACGCAACGGCTTGGCTCGATTATTATTATTATTATTATGAACCGCTAATTTTGGCAGTACAACGCCCTGAGGGTATTAGAAGGCGTTGTGCGAGTCATGAGTGAGTAAAAATTATAAATATATAATTATTTACACCGCATTCCGAATTTATGTTATTTTACAGATTATGTTTATATATTCGATTACCGAGTAAAACATTAAGTCGGACGTATTAGTTTAGGGTAAATCGATGGTGAATATTACAGGTGTGAATCCAAAATATATTGGTATATAATTAAGAAATCTTTTTAGCCAGAATGCAAGAAAAATTTCAAATGAAACTAATATAGTTTTTTTTTTACAGGGAACGTAAACGACAGCAACACTTTAATCAATATATTTAACAGTTTTTTACCAATATCCCAATAAGTAGTTATTTGCAGGTGGACAATTTTGATACTTATCGTCTCATGTTAAATAGTGCGTTTTTTTTAAATTATGAAAATGACAACATTTGATCGTTGATTCTATATCATTCTTTTTGATCTATTTAATGGATTTAAATTGAGAAGGTGTACTTTATTAAAATGAAATACTTTTGTTTTTCAAACGTGTTTTCAGGAAAATCTTTTCAAATCAAAAAAAAAATGTGTGAATATGTGTTTTGCAAGACATATATGAAATCGTACAAAGTTTCAACATTTCAAATTTAATTCAATTATTATAAGGACAAAAGGTCATTTAAAAAATTCACGGAAATAGTGAATTACTTTGAATGATATAATGTTGCTATAATCCAACATACATATGGCGCCGTAAATTTATTATTAATGCAGCTGTCAATCAATCAACGAAAGACGAATTTGTCAAATCTAAAGAATAGCACATGTGATAGTTGTTTGTTTTAAGTTTAATATTTTTGTAATTGTATTGAATCGCTATATGCTCTATACCTTAAAAGATGACGTTATATATAATATATATATACATATACATAACCAAGAAATATCTTAAATCAGAAATCTGCTACCCCCCGAAGTAAATTTTTATGCTGTTAATATTTTTGAGTGTGTGTTATTCTTAAGTGTGAAACCAGGCAATGTGAATACCACTGGTATTTTTACAGTATTCCATCGGATGTCGAAATATTACATTTTTAATGTATGTATTCAAGTCAATTTTCTCGCCAGCTCAGTTGACTTCCTTAACAATTTTCAATGTTACTTTATGTAAATCGTTTCTATTTAGCAAAAGCCATAAACAAATTATTTGGAATTTTCAAACAAATAAATGCCATTTAAATAACTAAAACAATAGTCATAATTTTATAAGACGTGTTTAGTAAATGTACTTAACCGTCCATGCAGCGCTCTTGTCTCGTGAATAAACTCTATACCTGTTTTTGGTACACTAAAAAAATGAACATTGTTGCACATCTGACAAAAAACCGAATGAGTTTCGAAGTACCTAATCATTCATATTAAATTATATTTTCATATTTAACTTAAGCGCGTACGCCGGTTAGTGTAAAATGGTTTTCAAATAAAACAATTACCAAAGTTTAGCGCGGGGTTAGCCGAGTTAAAATATATGAAGAGCATAAAGATTTATCTTACTTTGTCTCAATTTTTAGCCAAATAACTTTGTTCGTAATACGATGTTCAAAAAAAATATTTTTCAGATAATTTTCACGTCCTCCGCATATGATATAAAATAAATTATTATCCATTGTTAGATTGTTAATTATAATAGATACAAAACAGTCTGTTTTGTTGACTTTGTAGGGAGAAGTGAAATGAACATAAATATATGATGCACAATTTCGTCAGTGTCAATTGAAGTCAAATATAATATATACATATATCGGGTCCGTAGTGCAGCGGTCAATGCCTCTGTGGCTTCTGTTATACGTGTCCATAATTAGAAAAGTGGCGTAAGTAAAAAAAATAAGTTATTGATTTATTTCGGTCTACATTGTTTTAAAAATGTATAATCTCTACAAACATAACGAAAATACACTAAAACTATTGTATTAACCCCTGGCTGCCAAGATCCGATTTAATCTGCTTTTGCAATATATCGTAGATAGCCAGAGCCGACGGCTCTGCATGGTTTACCAGAATGAGTCATATTTTAAACGCCCTGTTGAAGTCTGCGCTACCTATTATCATTATTATTACAGCGCTTTGTTAATAATAATAATAACTCGAGCTTGAACTTCGCGATGGCGACGAAATATTCGGCAAAACGGTATGTCATTGCCTATTGCTCCAGGGGTTCATAACATTTTTTAAATATATATATTTCCATGAACCCAAAAGAATCTTGGTTGACAGCATCATGATCTAAAAATACTTCAGAAAAATCTTTCTCGAAATCATGTGCTATCGTATCAAAATGCTCTTCTTCAGAACTATCACTCTCACTTATGAGTCTTTGACATCTCTGTCGGGGTCGTATCAAAGCACTTCCATCCGAGTCCGTATCTGAATCATAGTTACTAGTATCCATTTCAGTCTCGTGATTCATTTTGAAGAGTAAGAATTTTTGGTAAGAAGAATGATCAAGATTTTCTATTGTAAATGGGCGTAAATTTTTTCTAAAATTATATATTCTATTTCTATAGATATGCGTTTTCTTATTTTATTTCCGTTATTGTCCAAGGTTAAAATATTAGTTTGTAAGTTTAAGATTTCAAAGTAAGCTAATTTTATGTGTAAAGTAAAAATAATATATTATTTATCTGAAAATGCCAAAGATTGACCACAGCACAAAACTGTCGAACGACACATAAAGCTGTCAAACTAAAAAACAACAGACGACTCTTTGCATCTGGTGCAGTGCATATTATTTGGAACGCAAATTTTTGTCAAAACAATGGTACACACTGTTTAAAACTATAGAACACATTTTAACATGTTAATTTTTATATCATAATCGTGGCATTTCTGGCACATTCGGCCAAAAAGTCGTGGCATCCAAAGGGTTAATGAAGAACGTGGTTTCCACTTTCAACGGCACGCCACTTTTGTTCATTTTGACAACAGCATAAGTCAGTTGTAAGTGTGCCGCGTGTCTCGTTAAATCACTATTCTTTACTCTGTGTTATTCGCAATCCTGATTTTGAATTCATTACAATTATGTCATCATCAGATAGTGGCTCAGGTAACTAATATACATAATTATGTAAATTTGAGATAAAAATAAATAAAACGGTCATTATATTTTTATAAAACCAAATTTGATGTTTATGTGGTTTATAAATACGATATACGAATCTATTTTTAAAATGTACACTTCATAAACGATTTTTTTATAGCGCTAAATATAACTTTGAATCGCTCAATACGTATGAAAAATTTCATGAACCTAAAAAAATATTATTTCCTTATAAGCAATATGCAAAATTTTTGTCAAAATAAATTTTAAGCCTAATAGAAATTTTGAAACTCTGTATTGTTTAATATAAGAATATTTTTTAAAACATTGAAACACAAACATTTAAATAAATCAAAACGAAAGAAATATGACTTAAAACCACCTTCATAATTGTGGGCACATATACTGACTACTGATGTCTCACACGGTTAATTGCAGTAAATTCATAGTTGATACTCATAAAGAGTGTTGACAGTATAAAAAAATACATGTACGAGGTAATTTGTGTGTTTAACTCGTTCCTACTTAGCATTTTAAAGGATATTACACTAGACTTCAAAAATTGGTTTGAAACAATCTTATTGAGTTTGTCAGGACAAATCAAGCAATGCATTAACTCAAAAATTAGAGAGTACAAGAAGGTTTTAACCGCTATTAATTCATATATTTTCAGGTATCAAATATCACCACAGTAAAGTTAACAGTCTCAACAGTTGACACCTTAGCAGTGAGAGGGTTAAATAAGTTTATTTAACACCGTTACCATTGAATTATTTTTCGACGTATTTTTTGTTTAAATATCCTTTCTGGGGTTCATCAGGAAAAGGGTTAAATATAAACACGGAAACATGCTATAAAAAAATATTAGTTTGGTCAACTCATAAATTCAAGACACTAAAGACGATATTGACTGTTGGAAAAAATACCAAACAAGAATTGAATAAAGGAAATTGAATAAAACATAAAATAATGATGTAATGGATAAAAAGCCAATGAAGAAAATGCGACAAAAAAGGGCGTCAGCGCGCCTAATCCGGCCCTTCCTGTGTGCACTTTGTATGGATGTATCCGACTCGGCCGAGTAGGCTTTGTGATAGGGTTTCAAAATAAATACACATTTACGAAAGGCGAGTTATGTATGAAACAATACTATTTCTTCATGGTCATATCTTTTTATAACTGCGATCATATAAACAGAGAGATAAGCGTGAAAAGATTTAACGATTGCATTTTTTACAACTTTATTCGTCACGGAAAGTTTTTACAAATATTTTTATCGATCAACCATTATAACTTGGCCGCCGGCAGAAGTCAGAACCAAAGTATAAAATTTAGCGCTTAAAGCTGTCAAACAAAAAGCCACTTGTGTGATGTATATAAAAAAAATAAGCGTATACGATATGTAAGTCTCATACAAAAAATGATAATTCTGATCGAATGTCGGCAATGATAGGTCAAGTAGTATGAAAACACTGCGACACAAACGCCCCCTCTAAACAGCAGACATATATTGATCGTCGCTAAAATCGATAGGCGTTATAGGTTGGAAGCATTAAGACGACAAATCGGAAATACTATGGGAGTTTTAAGTAATACGATATTAATTAAATAGGTGAAGCTTTAAAAAAGGTAAATATTACATGTTAAAACAATTGCCGAAGTGTAGACAATTCTTGAATACAAGGATAAATAAAATAATGTATATATAAGGGGTTTTTTTTTTTTTTATAATAACAACACGTATTTTGTACTAATTCCACGATGTATGTTAACAGGAATGTGGAGTAGTTAAAAAAACACGACTCCGGCATCGGCCAAAAACACGACCCTGACTAAACAAAGTTTAATTTTATCAGGTTTTTTCCTACGTCTTCAATTTATGTGCATTGAATTAAAGATCAACCAACCAATTCGGACAAATGTCCATTGAGATATTTTTCAAAATTATTTAATCGAAAAATGTATGAATATGCCGAAAGGCGAAACACTGATCGTTAATGACAAAGTATGTCAATCAATTTATAAGCACTTCAGTCGATATCATAATTGATACCATTAAGTCTAACATGGTCAGGTGTCTTCTAATGAACAGTAAAATTAAGCTTTATAGAATAAATAGGTGGTGAAGGAATTAAAATTAAAAACTGAAAAATATATAATACAAATAATGAATGAACCATAGTCGAATTAATAGGTACGGATATAACATAATTAAGAGCTTTCATATAACACAGGTAACTTATTGTTAAATATATTCATTCAAATGTACTGGTGAGGTCTACCTCCTCACCTGTTGTGAATAGCGGTATATGCCCACGGGTCGATACCACGAAGACCGAGGTCTAACCGAGTACCCGTCGCGGGAACGACGACCCTTCAGCCAAAGCTCAACGAGTTTTAGAACCGGTCACCAATGTTTGCAGTTGCGTCGGGAAAGGAGCGATATTCCGTCAGATTACAGTTGCCGAATAACGTATTCAAGTAAGGTATGTTATGATGAATAATAAATAAACCGAGTTGAGTCACAAGGCATTGTGCGTTTATTCCGTCACCATTTGTATAATGACAGTTTTTTTGTGAAGATGATTTTTTATTTCAAAATATGACTGATGAATAAGTCAGAGATATTTTTTCATACCTGCCATAGAAAAAAACATATTTGTCGTTAAAATACTTTGTCTGAGGATGGTTCTGAAGAGGGTGTAAGCTGAAATAGCTATCAACTATAATATATCTCATAAATTTTGTAGAATGAAAATACATTGCTATTTTTTCACTGTGTTATAATGAAGTTAATGCCAGTTCAACCAACAAAATTGACTACTTGCGAATAGTTTATTTTGTTAATCTTAAAACAACAATACGAACTTTTCAGATGGCATCTTAAAATAATTCTCCGACGATTTTAATAACATGGCATGAACGGTACTACTGTTGAGGTCTTCAAGAATAAATTTCGCGAATTACGTTGACTGAGCATTTTTTTGGACAGTATTATTTAGTTAGTATTCTAGAAAAGGTTTAGTTTGGGTATTCTATAATAGAAAATTTTCCAGCATTTACTTTTTCGAGTTAGTTTTTGTCCGCACGTTTATTATGTTACGTTTTTTTTCCTTAAATTATTAAAATAACATTTTTGTTTATGTTTCATGTCCTGAGAAAGTCATCATTATAAATTTTACTACCCAGATGGTAGAATTATTATATTATTGAACTTATCATTTTATATAAACATTCAAGTTCGATTAATAGTTTCGCTAGCCTATTTTTTCCCCTTCGCACATTTTATGTGATCAGAATGTCGAATGAGAAAATCGTAATTATTAAAAGTTGTGAATGATAACTAAAGTCAGCTGTAGTGAATCAAGAGTCGTTTGAAATACAATAACAGAATGGTACGTTATTCATAGCCATAAATCCATCCATCAATAAGACAATCTGAACAGTTGCGTACGTATGATAGACTTGACATACTACTGAAGTAAAATAGATGTCACCCTATTTGAAGGGCGGCGAAGAAGTGAGGTGTGCACGGTGTTGTATTTTGAGGGGGGAAGCGGTGCTCTTCCCATTCCAAACACTTCTGTCAGGGGCCCTCTTCAAAGCCATGAACATAAAGGTGCGACGCGGTTATAGGGACCGTATAAAGTAACATAAGAGAATCAATCAGACTCGCACAATAATTACATTAAAGTTTTACTTATTGGAAAACCCTAATCGTAAGTGATATTTAAAATATACCTATCTGTATTTTCGTATGGGATATTTAAGAACAAATAAAAAGTCAAAAATCTTCGTAAACCTTACCACGGTGAGCCTCGAAAGGATTTCCCAACACCAAATAATTAATTTTGTATTGTTAAAACTTTGGACGATTCTACAAGTTTTTATCCGTCTATCCACTGACGACTCGGGTTTCGCCTTTCTGCATCTTCAGGCATTCTAACACACGGATTAAGCAGAGATGACACACAATAAACAGTAAGTATTGTTTATATACCAAATGAGTTGATGAAAATAAAAACACCAACAACTAAATTGAAATAATATCGATCTAATAAAAATAGCACACAATTGCCTGTGATACGTTTTATTAACGATGGATACTGTTAATGAGTCATTCATGAAAGGTTTTTACAACAAATAATCAGGTATCAATCAAATGTAATTGGGATTTTTTTGACTTAGAAATACCTACTCATATCAACTTAGTAGGCTAGTAACGAGTAAGTTACTTGGTAAGTAACTTGGTTTGGCTAAAGATGTCGAAAGGCGAAACCCGGGTCGTTAGAAGCAAAACACGTACAAAGTTTTAATGATTCAAATTTGGTATTGAAATTCCATCTAGCACCTCCAGTCGATATCATAAACTATTCAAAAGCATTTAATTTGATGTTGAACCGCATAAAGCATACATTATTTCATGTTGACTTTGTCCTAAAAAATTAAATTTTTATTTTGTTCTAAGATCAAAATAATGATAGGTATTCCCATGAATAACTAATAATGATCATAGTGGATATTTAAACGGCCTCTGACCTCCGTATCCTAGACCGGTTCACACTAGTGATCATATAGGTCTTAGGTTCATGGCCCAACGTTTTTTTTTTACGTTGAATATTTGAAAACTTGAGCAAAATGAGTTTTTATTCAAGTTGCTCTCGTGTGTATTAAAAATTTATAAAAATATCGTGAGCTATTTGTTTTATAAGTCAAAATTCCGAAAAAATATATTTTCAAATAGTATTTATGTAAAAAAAAAACACGTTTTACACTAATTATAACCAATTGACATATTTTTTTTTGTTAAACGAATTTCGCGTTATGCAAATTTTAAATTAACTAGACTTTTTGTTAAAATTGACACTTGCAGGTATATGTATTGATAAGCTGTATATAATCAAACATGTTTCATTCGGTAAACTATTGAGTAAAGTTAGAAACCCGTGTCGTTGGTGATAAAACATGTGAAATCGTACAAAGTTTCAACAATTAAAATTTGCTACCTTTAACTCAAATCAATTTTTTGTTTTGTATAAATAGACTTGTTTGTAAACTGTATTCTATCAGTTGATAATGCTCGCGATGAGCGAAACCGGTCCTGATCAAAAAATATATTGTGGAAATAAGTACTAAAAAATGTGTTTTTATTATTAAAAAAAAAAAAAAGGTTTAGTTACTCTATTGTGTAAAATTCACAATTCAATATTGTTAATTCACTTCCCCAAGCGGCCAGTGTTTCAAGGGTCATCAAGGTTGGAAACGGTCGCCGTGAATAATTGCACCCACACCGTCGTGTAGGCAGTGTCGTCGAATTGGACCGCGCCCCGCACTAGGTTAATGGGCTAGGGATAAAGCCCATCAGCTGACTTCTCGCACTCCCGAGCTGGCTGAAGGTGCGTTCCTGCAAATGGCTGACCTGGATCAAAGCTCGTAAAAAAGCTACCTTCGCAGCGCGCAGGCGCTAAACGGGAAACGACGGTAAGGGATTTATTGTATGGCGTATAAAAAACCCTTTCCCTGCAGGCTCGAGTTTTATTACGGCATGTGCCAATCTTGATACGAGATAAAATGAGCTATTTATATATGTATACAGAATGTATATAAATCCGACTGCTTGAAACAGTTTTGTTTTTCCAAAATATTATGTATATTGCAGGGGTGTGGAGACGATATAGAAGTTTGTTTTTGTCAGGTTTTTCCTACCTTTTCAATCTATGTGCATTAAATTAAAAATTGACCAACCAATCTGTCAAATTGTTTATTGAGATATTCCTAAAAATCGTCTAATCGAAATAGTAAAATATATTGTCAGCTTTGTTATGACCGATCCTGCAACTATTCGTGACACGTGTTTCGCCTCTTTCAGAAGCATTCGCAAAACAGCTGAACGGTTATTTTAATATAAAGTAGTCAGATCAAATAAATAACAAAGAAAGCAAATTCAATTGTATGTTTAAAATTAATCTTCACAAAGTTGGCGACGAAGACAACAAAAAAAAAGATTTTTACGATTAACTTTCTACCAATTGAAATAAAAAGAAAATATATTTGTTAGGAAAATATTCTTATGAATCGTAAAGAAAATTTAAAAATTACGTATTTTGATTAAATTAGTTATAAATAAGCAAAAACAAAACAGTGGACGTGAATGAAAAAAAAAATTGAAACGTTAAAACTTATGCTAATTCATACAATGCATAATTATCTGCTATAGAAACAAATAATATTGTTAGACCGATTTTTAAAATTTCATAATATGCTTATCATTAATCAGGACCGGTTTCACCCATTGCTAGCATTATTAAAACTTTATTTGATTTATATTAATTGCTTTTTCGGCAAGGACTGGCAGTTACAACATTACAAGTTAACGTTGTAAATGAGTTATTTAATGTCATAATTAAAGATACTTTGAAACTCCGTCTATGATTTTGAGACGTTGAAAGAATTTAATTTTTTTGCAACAATAAATATTAATTACTCCCAGAAGAAATTTTCTTAGATCAGGTGTAAGAAAGTAAAATGCAAGCCTTTGTTATAATTTCATTCGATGAACTTGTAAGCTAGCATTCCTCAACGACAAAATACCGGAAAACATTTTTTTTCTTCTCATTATTGATTAATTAATAAGATAATAATGAACAGTTCAGTATATTTAGCTTTTTTCTACTGCACAGCGACGTGTTAGATAGTCAGTATCTTTGTTTGTTTATTCAGTTTGTTTATTTTCATTGAATGCATCACTTATCTCCAAGCAAAACTGTGATCAGTTGTAATAACAGGTTTCTCATCAGATCAATGTGAACTGTGACAGGTGTTTTAATGAATGCTAGACCTGCTTTATCATTCTTAATAATAAAATACTTCAAAACAATATCAATCGACGTTATCATGCTTGTTTTGATATCTCAATTCAAATAAATCCGAATGATTTATTGACACATCATGACGATTGATCTTACAAAATAAAAAAAAACTAGTATGGGTATAGTATGGGAAAATTACGTATTGAACGTGTTTTGCTTTGCACTTTTTTTGCATTTAATATTAATGGTTGTTGAAAGCTATTCTGGCACCGTTGAAAAAAGATGTTCTTAGTAACGAACAGCTTTATGCATTGATAAAATGAACTACCGGAAGTGCAATTGTCAATGATATCAAAAAATTGAATTTTTCTTATTTTATTAGATGTACCGTAATTAATAAATGTTATATTCGAACATTAGCTAAGAGAAAAGTTATGTTACAAACCAAAGTTCAGATGCGATTCAGATATAGGTGAGACGATATAAAGACTATCTCTGCTTGAACAGTACACAAAGCTAATTTGAATTGTAAACTTTGTACGATTGCACATGTTTGGTCACTAACGACCCGGGTTTCCCCTTTCGGCATCTTCATATATTCTATCACACGAACGCAACAGATTTGACATAACACATGTGGAATCATACAAAGTTTTAACTATTCAAATTTGATATTGAAATTCCATCAAGCGCCTTCAGTCGATATCATAAATTATATAAAGCTAAGATAAATTTAAGTCGAAGCGTAGAAAACAATAAAAAAGGTTTTTATTACTTGTAGAAAAACTCCTAAAAAATGTGTTATTGTGGTATTAATTTTTATAAATGTAATTATCAAGATCTCCCACCAAGAAGCGACTGTTTTTTCAGCGATTTAAAAGTGCAATCTAAAGCAGTTTTGTAATTTCTAATATCACATTTTTAACTCTTCAAAAGACCGGATCAGCTGATCCCGATCAATTTCAACAGATCCTGATTGTGATAAACTATGCAGAATTGGTATGAATAAAATATTTTTTAAAGCTTTTAATAAAAGTCTATTTGTGAAGGGAATTTAGCCCAGATCATGTTCAAAAAAGTGGCTGAATATATCGTCGAGATCAATTATTATGATAATTGTCGTCTCAGGTGCGAGACATGACACGTCACATTAATCCGAGCGTTAACTGGCAGACATTACAAATCCGACCAGAATGAATTTGAATTTTAAATTCAGGCCTGTAATGCAAGCCCAGCGTGTAAATAACAACGTCTTTTATTGTGGACATGCGGGACGCGTCGGATTTCGAGCCCACACTAGAAACCCGAGAATTCCACTAATGAATATTTATAATACAGATTAATATTTAATGCTGACATACGAAAGTGTCCATTCATCGTTAGATGCATTTCGAAAGAAAGTAAAGACGTTAAACATCAAGCAATTGTATAATGTCGTTAAAAATATGTGACTATTTGTTTGTTGATACTTACTATTCGAATTGAGTATTCCGAAAGCAAATCTAGATGTTGAGGAATGTATCGCGCTGTTGCAGTGGGAGAAAAACCGACTTAACACACGGCAATTTCACGAATTTCACGGAGTGATCGGGAGATTTGTGTGCTTTAAAACGTTAATGTATTTTCATTTTTGAACGAGTTATCGTTTGAAGGAGGGCGAGGTTTTTTAAGCCTTGAGTATTCTACGCAAAAGAATCATATGTTACGCGAAAATATAATTTGTTAAGCAGCAGGAAAAATATTTTAAAAATATTCCTTAGATTACAGCAGTATATCCTTTTTTTGGAATCAAATATCGACTTTTTGTCGATCAAATATACCAGAATGTGCGCGTGTTTATTCCGTAGAAATATATGTTTCAAAGATATTTTTTTTAAATTATAAAAAAAATAGAATAATTCATTCCTTCTTTTAAGTACTTATTTAGAAACTTAATTCCAATTTTAGATGTTTCTTGTGTTTGTCTGCTAACATGTTTGTCTCTATTGATTTCAGATAGGAGTCGTTAAGAAATGATTTGTTATACTCGATAATAAATGGCTAAGGATATGTTGGAATTCATCACAGTTTTACTACATTCCTTCGTTAATTTGAAATGAATATTTAAAACAATGTGACCAACGCAAATTATTTATAGATAAACTAAGTATTGATATACGAAAAAAAGTGATCAATCGTTTAAAAAAAGTCAATGGGTATACATAATACTTGGGCATACATGTGCCAAAAAGATAATATATTCCTAAGAGTTGTTTTAATTACCGCTCACGTGATTAAAAAAAATAGCATTTAACAAAATATTATAAATTATCCCACAAATTGTTGAAAAAAAAGGACCGGATGAATTATAAATCTTGGGCTAGTATTAAAGATTAATATATTTTTCCGGAAATTGTAAGTATAGATTATGAAGTAACACAATTAAAAACAGTAATTTTGGGTAAGAAGTTTAAACTGAACTGTTAGAGAGCATTAACTATCATCAAATAAGAGAGAAAAGTAAGCAACTCCCAAAAACAGTGCAAACGAAATTGTTACTTTGGAAATTATTAAGAAAAAGAAAAAAATTATTTCTTATAATTTATGATATCGACTTAAGGTGCTTGATTGAATTTCAATATAAAAGTTGAATTGTTAAAACTTTGTACGGTCCCACATGGGGAACACTTCAGGAATGCCTGAAGATGCAGGAATACAAAACCCGGGTCGTTAGTGAGAAAACATGTGGAATCGTACAAAGTTGTAAAAATTCAAATTTGAATAATAATTTCGATGAAAATATAAGTCATCGACTAAAGTGCTGGATGGAATTGTAATATTAAATCGTTTTTAAATTAACATGAAACATCTTTGATATACTGTAGAATAAAATAGTTAAGAATGATGCTTTATTATTAAAAATGAAATTTAAAAACGTTTTAATTTGAAGCAAATTTTAGCTCAACCAAATAAAACATTGGGATGCCCATTTGAATTTTCTGATGCGATATAGTTGTGGAAATAAGACTGACGATACTGTTGATTTACGTGCCGATTCACTAATCGATTAACTCGGTATAGACAAAATGAACGAAACAATTGAATACCAGGTAATATAAGAGAATGCAAAAAATCCATGAATCTTTATCCGATCTGCGGTCATTCGCAAGCGTGAGATCCGTCCGTCGAGTCTGGTACACCTGTCACGTCGGTTTTCGCGCGCTTTTGTGAATAAAAGCAAACCGCAGCGACTCGCCGCGGTATTCCATGAGATGGCGTTTCGATTTCCGGCGCAGCCTTCGCTTTCCCGCGTGAACGGGAAAATCTTAACTGGGGCGCGCCGGAAGTGACGATGATTGTTCTGAATTGTCGAGAGCTTTGAGCGAATATAACAGCAGTTGCGAATCTTTCGAACCATATTTTTTTCACCAATTTTCAACAATTCTAAAAAAAAATGTTAAAATTGATATTGAAATTTCATGAAGCACGATATATAAATTCAAGTCAACACATACATTTCAAAAATTAATAAACTATTTAGCCATAAACATAAAAAGTCACGTGGGAAAAATATGCCCATATTCTGATTGAAGTTTTATGTAAATTATAATTGCTGTTGCACATTTGAAGTTCACTTAAGGTTTTTGGTTCTAATAACGTTACTATAATATCTTTGAGGGTGTTAACTGTCACTTCTTTTAGGAAAAATATTATGTTTAATAAATACAGCAAAAAATAATAGCACCATTGCCTGAATGTTATATTTTTAATATCAGTACTGAATGAATCAGGTTTTATGTAATTACAAACTCAATATTTTTTAGCTAAAAGCTTTGTTTGAATTCATATTGTATCGGCTCATAATAATCATGGTGGGTGAAACCATACTAATTTAATAAAAAGTTTGCCGAACACAAAAATATTTTCGCTTAGCGACGATTGGCGACTACTGATATATTATATAAAACTTTGACTTGGAAACGCTGAACAATATTAGTCTTGGGCATCGAAATGTTTGCATTTTTCATCGGATTTCTTTTGAAATAGTATAGCGTATAACACAATACCATTTCGCAGTTAAAGGCAAAATAAATATTTCAATAAAAGTAGGTTAATATTTGCAAAATCAGTATACAAATATCTGAATAGGTGTCTTAATTAACACATAGTTTTCTACAACGAAACTAGAATATGCGTGATTTACACACGCACGTCACTAATTTCCATTATTTACATTGGAGAGTTTTTATAATATACACTCAACCCTCCTCTTGCACCGTTTTTTTGGATTAAAAACTAGACGGTTCAAAAAGATACAAACTATGAATTTATAATTTCCTTTAAGTTTTTTTTTTGCTTAAAAATAAATAATAAATAAATGTTATTATTTTTGGGTTGATGAATTTCTTTTCGTAACCTAATCTTTTGCACGATAGTCTATTTAGATTGGAACGTATCTGCCATGTCAAAAGAGATTCGTCTGTGCTGTTAATACCGCAGATATTTCCCAAATGAATGATAGCTCACACTAATCATAACGAAGCTAATAATAAGAATATTATATATTTCCTTATTCAACACCTAATCGAATTTCAGTATTTCGTGAAACATAGACGCAGTACAGTTACAATCGATTGTTTTTAATGCTTCCTAAAAAAACAACGAAAACGGTAAAACTATAAATATGGGTACAGCTGTAGTTCAAAAAACTGATGAAATATATTGCTTCTCTGATATTTTTTCTGCTCACCGTAGCAACATCGCCAGGAAAAAACGGCATTATCTGAAGCGAGAGATCTCTTGTTTCCTAGCTAGCTTACTGAAATCCTTTGGATGTCGTCTGGAGCGGAAATGTACGGTAGACAACACGACTGTTTACTATAGCCAAGGCGATAAGAGGAGGAGAAAAGAAATTAATGACTTTCTGTTAAGATTGTTTTCAATTCAAAAGAAAGCAATATTACAGATTGATTTTTAGTTTTTACAGATATATTGTAACCCCAAAAATGTGGGTTTTCCATTGTACAAATGTGTTTTTTTTTCAGTTCTGTTTTTATTGAGTTCATTTCATTTTATACAGTATCTAAATATAACTGGAAACAAATTTTAAAATTTGAATATTGGCAAAATACAAATTGACACTGAAGCATTAAAAATAATATACATTCAAATAAATTGATTGAATTGAAATGTATGTGATTACAATTGTGTGTTGTTATTATTAGACCTATATTTTTTAAATTTAGTTTAGTTGTCATTTGATTCTCGTCTTGGGTCTGTTATTTATTTTAATTATCTTCTTTGTTATTCAAACGATACTTAGTATTTATTGTGTATCAGTTCTGTTGCATCCGTGTAGTTTAATGCCTGAAGATGCCGAAAGGCGAAACCCGAGTCGTTAGGGATATAACATGTGAAATCGTGCAAAGTTTTAACAATTCAAATCTTATAATTTTCGTAAAACTAAAATACATTGCTCTTTTTCATCATGTCATTAAATGAAATTTTAACAATCTCTCAGGAATAATTTGGAAAAAAATAAAGATAAATCAATAATCCATTAAGAGTTCAGAAACAATCGTGAAACTATAAAAAACTATAGAAAATAGTAAGAAAATGATATTCACGAAAGTGGATAATTAATGTACGTATGTACATAATATTTCGAAACAAGCTTCTCTTATTTTCTTTATGACTAAATGCTTTCACGTAATATAATTCGAATTCATTCCAACAATGCATTACGTACATAATATCATTAATCAAGAGATACAAAAGCAAAGAGTGCCCACATTCCGTAGAAGCTTTACAATCTTGTTTTGAATGGACATGAAGAAACTTAGAAACTGGTCCTATCACATGTCAAATCATATTGTAGCATCAAAAAGTGGTAAATACCGATACAGAACACTGACGTTTTTAGAAGAAGAATATGTGATACAACGTTAAAGGCTTTTATAGCCATGCCTGTGTCTAATGTACATCCATTTATATATAATAAATTCTTATTGGAGCTTTTTAGAATATTACCATGAAATCACTCTTTCTCGTAAATTAAGTATTGAAAACGTTCGCAGTTATTTTTCTAAAATAAACGGAAGCAACTGTAACTACCATAAGGGTTGGAATAACGGGTAACGTTTATTTTTTTCAATAGAGACATACCGGTATTAAAAATAATTTGAAACTTTGCTCTCCTCACATCGATGGACACATTGCAGAAATTTCTCAGTAGTATAAGGATCGTGTTCAATCTATTCTTCGAAAGGTGCACATACCTGGAACAAAATGAAAAACGCTAATTAGCAATTCTGATGAATTTTATAATAACACAGGTAAGAAAGATGAAAAAAATTCTTCATCTTAATCTAACGAAGATTGGCGACTACAATATTTTTATCTATCCTATGACAGTCGTTGAACCGTTAACTGATAATTAATACATTTTCATTGTACCAATATTATATTTAAAATGTTGAAACTTTGTACATTTTCATGTGTTTTATCACTCACGACCCGAGTTACGCCTTTCGGAATTTTTGGGCACTCCTTCACACGAATGCAACAGAACTGACGTAGTAGAAAGTTTCAACAATTTAAATTTGATATCGTAATTACATCAATCATCTTCAGCCGATATCATAAATTAATTCGTAAATATAATCGATTCAACACAATAATGCCAAGTTTATGAATCGTCAAATGGTTATTTCTTATCATAAGCGTCCTTGGCGGGTCTTGTCCTTGATAGCATGTGTGCTGCCGGAAACCGTTTATCACGAAGATGTATTTTTACGCCTTGCGTTTGACCGCGCATTGGTCCTTCAATTCTGTTGGCAACACACAATATCGACCAATGCAATTTTATGTTTTGTTATTTTTATTTATTCCAGTAATACCAGTATTTCGCCGATCTTAAAAAGAAAAACTGGTGTTGATATACCTGATTAAATTAAAAGTCATTGTCTGTTTTAAGACATATAAGCTATGAATTTTGAATATTGAGTGAAGGTGTTTCGTGGAATTCCAATATCAAATGAACTGTTGAAACTTTGCACGATTTCACATGTTTTGTCACTAACTAGCCGGGTATCGCTTTTCGGCATTTTGGCAACTGTGAGTTCTATTGCATCCGTGTGATAGAATGCTTTAAGATGCCGAAAGACAAAACCCTGGTCGTAAGTGAAAAAACATGTGGAATCGTACAAAGTTGCAACAATTCAAATTTATCAATTTTGAATTTATGGTCTCGCGTTTACGATTGTCCATGCAAATTATATTAATAAAATTGTTTGTCAAACGGAAGCTGTACCCTTTCATAGAGCAGATTGTGAAAGACGAGGTATTTAAAATTGAGACTAGTTAATTTTATAAGTAGATTATATTTTCAACAACGGATAGGGCGGTTAAGATGTTTTGTTGATACGAAAACATAGATGTAAAGATGGACGATTTGAAATTTAAAAGAAATGCTATGGTCCACTGCAATCAAAACTTTTACGTTCAAAGTAAATCGCATTTGGAGTTTGCAAGAAAAAATATTTACCTGAACCAAACCTATACATATTGCAAACTCAATACAATGTTTTCTGAAAATAATAATAAAATATACTTTCATTTTAAATATATTATGGTACTACAAGGATTTTGAAATACAACAAAAATTAGTATAACCTAAGAAAAATACTGGCTAGAGATATTGGCAGTTAAATAAAATCACAGCTACTAACTAGACAGTCGATTAAGCTTTCAAAGCTAAAACCGGTTTTTTGGCAAGGGGCGGTGTTGTCATGTGTCGTAAATTGATTGAACATTGCTATAGTGTTCTATTATGGCTATTACCGCGGTTCCCTTTGAGTCATGTAAAGAATATTTCAAAACTATTTATTTAAAAAAAAAAAACACATTCCTGGCGTTAAGCAAAACCATAAAAATTATCAGGATGAATCAGGCTGTATTTCAACACAAAAAATACCTTGAACGCATAAGATTTGACACAGTCTTTCAACACGTAGCAATTAGCTGTTTTAACCATGGTTGTAGAGTCGCAGTGTTTTGGCTGTAATCGGAATCGTGGGAAACGATCGACTCCGAATACATGTTTGATTAGACGATTTTGAGGATTGAGATATCAATGAAAAATTTACCGCATTGATTGGTTGATCTTTAATTTAATACACATACATAGAAAAGGAATAAAAACCTGATAAATTAAACTTTGTTAGTTGGTGTCATATTATGTTGATGGTCAATGTCGCATTATATTTTTAGTCATTTTAATTACTTCGCAGCTCTGGTCTAGCTGGAACAGTTGAAAGGATAGCGTAACTTGTATTCGAAAAAAAATTAACCGACACAATACAAAACAGAAATATTTAAATATAACAAAATTGAAGTATAACTAAGTCTAAAAATGACTGCTAAAAATTCAAATTGATATAAAACTGAATCCAAATTTCCCTGTAATTTATGTATTTGAAAAATGTGCCATGCATGTAGGTATACTAACTAGCTTATCTTGGTCGTAAAAAATGGTACAAAGTTCAACCATTTACAATATATTCAGCTGCAATATGAATAAGAAATAAATTACTTTAACGAGGGCATCCGTTAAACTAAAGCGAATCGAAATGCATTAACATTCCTTGTCGGTAGCCATCGAGTAGTGTATTACGGAACAAGATCGTAACTTACATACGCACGAAACTATATCGTAATGTAATAATAATGAACGAGTTAATGTACAACAATCGTATGGGTAATAAATAGAGCAACTTTATTGGGATGAGCGTGTGTATTTGATAGCCAGAATGTGTTCATAGGGCCCACTCAATATATAGGACGCGAAGTCTTTCTAAAAGTTTTATCCGATACAAATCGAGGTTTATACAAAGCGTAAAAATAATCACGACGTTATACAATAAAAAGTAACATTTTCTATGAATTTATACTACAAATTATTTCAAATTTCACAGCTGTTTTTTTGTATTTATGCCTACTTGGAAATAAGATGACGATATATGGCTTAGTTAATGGTATAAAAACTAACATAACAAGGTTTAAGCAATTCTTCGCGTTGTCTTTGAAAAGATTTTAATAAAACGTTTGTCGCATTTAGTAGGAAACTAAGAAAAATCGGGCCAAAACGAATTCCATTATTTCTATCATTGGCATACCCTTTCGATTATTCGAAAAAAGAGAGTATGGACAACTTAAACAGTACATTATAAAGACATGGAAACAATGATGTTTTTGTTTTTTTTATTGTCGTTTTATATAATAAAGGTATTTATTATGCGAATTTGCCCCGGATATTGAATTGCATCTAGGTCCAAGAATAGTTTACATGAACGTCGTCATTATTCAAGAGTGAGCAATGTAGTAAGTTTAAAATATAATCGAATTTGAATTGTTACAACTTTGTAAGATTCCACATGTTTTGTCACTAACGACCCGGGTTTCGTCTTTCGATATTTTCATGTATTCTATCATACGGATGCAACATAACTGACGTAAAATAAACAGTTAGCATCGCCTATATACCAAAGTTATTAATTACAGGAAAACATTTACCTCACAAGGCAAGTAAAAAATTGCAGCTAAAACAAATGTAATATTTTAATCTAATAATAATTAAAACATTTGCTTGTGATAACTTTAGTTAATGATCTTGTTTATGAGTGATTCATGAAAGGGTTTTTCAACAAATATTAACCAACTAACAAACGTTAAAATATAAATGTTTTTTTTTTGAAATTCCATCAAGCACCTTCAGTCGATATCATAAATTAAAACTTAATCGTTAACCGTACTTACACAAAACAGTCCATTGATATGTTATATAATAACGGATTCCACACGGACATATTACTTGTGGACGAGAGTGAGTTCAGACGAATACTATTTTTAATATATCAAAGTAGATATTACACGAGCTTGTTTGGTTATCTTCCTAGGTTTTTATTTCTATAAATTTTAACATAATTTTTTGTTAACGTTGACGAGCAATAAGCTAATATTTTTTAATTATCATAACGTGCATGTACTGAATAAATTATATGATAATTTGATTGATAATTATTTCAAATATTACAGTACAATAAACTTAAGAATGAATCGCAGCTAGACTGACATGTGTGTGATAGACATACGTAATTTCTGTTAAATATTAATAATAATTTAAATTTTGAATAGTAATGTGAATTTGTCAAAAATGTTAATTACGATGAAAAGATTTGGGGGCACTGCTCTTAGATGCACTTTATGATCAATCTGGAGCAGTGCTCTGTTACAACAAAATCACACCGTAATAAAAACCCGTCGCCGTGACGAATCGAAAACAGATTGAGAAATAAGGTTTATTACGATTAAATCTTGAGTTTTCTCTGATTCAATTCATCGGATCATCTTTGGATTCGAAGATTGTTATGAAACGGATTTCGAGCCGGTGCAGCGGGAAATAGATTCGATCCGTCAAAATGTGATTAATTGGTTAAATTAAAAAAAAACCCTCACCTAAAAAATCCATTTCATTTGGTCTACTTGTTACATCCTGAATAATTTCTTACAAACGATAAAAATAAGAAGTTTTCATTGTTATTATTTAATATTTCGATCTGTTTGGTATAATTAGAAAATCTTTTTAACGTAATATTTAAAGTTTATAAATTTGAAATATTACTATCAGAGCGAAACCGATACAAGGAATTATACAATTAGAGAATAAGTAACAACGCCAAAAAAACGAAAACTTAAGTTATTAAAAAAAAATGTGTGTAATTAATTTCAATTTGTTTGTTGGTAAAAATTTATTTATAAACGAAAGATTTTCTGTTAAAAAATCTAAAGAATGCTCAGAACCGATTTGGGTCATTCTGCTGTTTTTTTTTTTAAATATTATTATAGCATAAAATGGTGAAGTCCAAAACTTGTGTTAAAATAATTTTCTTTCAACAATAATTGACATTTAAAGCAATATAACAATATTATTAGTAAGCCCATACGGTGTTTAGTGAAAATATTAAAAAAAATTTAAAGTTTAGCTTTTGAGTCATTTAACACATTGTTGTCGGGTGATTTCGCGCATTGTTTTAAGCCTGGCGCGGGGCATTTTTTAGCAGCCGCGCGCGTATTTTTACATTTTCGGAAACTCGCCATAACTTTTATACTATACAATATAAAATTATGAAATTTTAAACACAGACTAACCATAAACAGTACTATCAAATGAAGAAGAAACATGGAGGATGACAGTTTTATATTCACTGGAAACTTCCGTTTATTTTGCACATAAAAGTTTTATAAAAATGTATGTAATAAAAAATCGAAATAAACACTAAATAAAACTAAAATATGTCACAATTTGTTTTTATGAATAATTTTTCAACGTGTAATATTTCTCAAAACACGTACTTCTGTGTAGAGGTATACCACAAAACTTGCACATAAAGTAGGTCTCACTTCTTTTGCCGCTCGCACCACACACTCGGCATTGTCTTTGAACGTATTTATTTTTTCCCTTTCCAAGAATTCGTTGCACCGTATGGGCTTTCATATCCATAGAAAGTCTTCCTGGTGGATCAACTTTTGAGGTTCGCCGTGTTGGGAGTAATGCTGTTGGTTCTTGAGGTGTTGATGGTCCTGGTTCTTGATTTGTGTCAATTTCAATACGATCACAAGCTATAAAGCATTTGTAGTTCGTTATTTAACTTTTGTGTGTCATTTTTTAAAAAATATTTTTGTACGGTATAAAAATTCAATATTAAAATTAGTACAATACATTTGGTGGAACTGTAATAAATGCGACGACAAATAAAAAAATGTCTTTGTTAAATACCAAAGCAGTGACATCTAGCTGCTGACAAACAAAAAAAATGCAGTTCAAATTACACGGATAAATACGTGAGCCGACTTCTAGCAACAGACTACAAAACACGGATTTTTACGGGTCCCGCAATCCATCAGCAGTTCCGCAAAAACGGAAAAATCCGTGTCCCGACAACAATGTGTTAAACGATATTCTAACTCACATTATTTAAAAAAAATACTTCAGTATTGTTAGTGTTTAAGCAAACTAATAGAGACTTTCAAGACAAATCTGGTCATATTTCAAACGAAAAATTAGTTCATACATGCAAGTTATGTTTTGAATATCAAAAATCAACACACTGCAATCTGCCGTCTCAATACTTGGGACGTTGGCAGTCATGGGGTTAAGCTGTGGCGGTGGGGACAAACATGTCTCACTTACGAGTGCCAATTGTCCATCAATCGTTCGAAAAACGCAGAATATATTTTTTTATTTCAAAATTACCATGACGGACAAAGGGTTCACAAAAATATCAACGGGTATTTGTTCGCGTCCGTCTGGCCTTCGGTATCATTAAAAACGGAGACAAAAAACGAACGAAAAACATAGCTGCAGGGTAGGATCAAAATAGCGACAAAAAATGCATTTGCCGACATTATTATATAGTATATATAACCGAGAGACGATGGTGTCTGTTTCTTTATTGCTAGGCTCATCAGCTCGTGAAGGAAACCAGTGATTCCAATACTTTTGTATTTAGGAAAATTTACTGTTACAAAATATATTTTATGTTAAATTTACTTTTAATATAAAATGTATTTTTAAGCACGGTGAAAAAATAGCAATGTATTTTAGTTCTACATTTTTTTATAACATATAGTTGATAGTTATTTCGGCTCACCATCGCCAGAACTATGCGTAAACGTACATTTACTTATCTATATAAAGCTGTGTAGAAAAGGTACACAATAAATATTCTCATCTGTTTTAACAGCCTAGTTTATATCCTGCTAGCAATAAAACTAAAATTTAAATGAAACTAAACAGGTGGCAATTTCAATATGTTTAAATATTGGCCGGATATGATTTATTACAGAAATGTATTAGCCCCTCGCAATGGTCTGAGGAGCGGTGAAAGACTAAGAAGAAGAAAGAGATTGTGTGAGCCGAAATAGCTATCAAATATATCGTATAAAAAAAATGTAGAACTAAAATAAAATGCTATTTTTTCACATTGTTATAATGGAATCCTACCAAGTGAATGCCAATTCAATCAATGTATTTTTCAACATATTCACGGCAAATCAGGGTAACAGATCAAGAAATCGAATGGTTGAGGAGATTGGTTGGACAGGTAGGCAAAAATTTAGTAGAGTATTATTGAATCGCATTTTTTATCACATACTATTTTATTTAACAGCCATATGAAAAATCGAAGGAAAAAAAACAAAGCCAAAAAGTACGGCAATCGGCAACTTGAGGGAATTTTCTATATAAATTATACAAATAATGTTTATTTATCGTTAATATCTAAAATAAAGAAAATGTATATATAAGATGACATCTTACAAAATAATCCAATGAAAATACTTCTTTACTTCAACTTAAATATATAAAGAGACTATAGTGACAAAATATGGTTTCTAAGGTGTTAGGATTAGTGCTGTCACAAATACGGTAAATGATGTGCTAGAATCGAAGTAAATGCTGTTGCGAGTGGCATGTATAAAGAAATAGCTACAATTAACGATATTAAATATTTACATTTGTGTTTTGCTGCCGCGTGGATTATCGCTCAAAGGCGGCAGACAGCTGTATCCGGTATCCTATAGGATCGAGTTTGAAAACTTTAATACGCTAGAAAATACAAGCTTTAAGAAAAAATTCAATATCTATCCAGGGTACGCGAAAAAGTTGAAAAAATAATAATATTACTAATTATAGTATAATTATATAATATAATTATTAATAATTAACTAATTATATTTTTAATCCTTCAGATGCAGTGACAAATAGCAACACAAAAAATACTAAAATAAGAACTTAAACTGTTATTGCAAAAGCTTCCACTTAACGCATCATCATTAGTGAAGTACTTGGTAGAACTCCATTAAAACACGGTGAAAAATAGCAATGTTCTACAAAATTTCAAAGATATAGTTGATAGCTATTTCGGATCGCGCCATCGTCAGAACTATGTTAAAACGTACACATGTTTATCTTTATATAGCTGTGTAGAAAAGGTACACAATACATCTTCTCTCATGTTTTAACGACCTAGCTTTTTTCCTATTATATTTTTTTAAGTCTGTCGCCGCTCCTCAGACCATTACGGGGGGCTAATTCTTTTCTGTAATAAGCTATTCCCATCCAAAAAACCATTTCCGTCCAATATTTAAGCTTATTGATATTGCCGCCCGTTTAGTTTCATTTACAATTTTTTTTTCAGTTTTATTGCTATTCTATGTTTATAGGTAAGCAAATGTACGTTTAAACATAGTTCTGACGATGGCGTGGATGGATCAACTACATCTTTAAAATTTTGTAGAACTAAAATATATTGCCATTTTTTCACCGTGTCAAATCAAAATGAAATAGTTTTTACGAACGAAGTTTTTGTAAATTAAAAATTGACAGTCTTTGGATTAAACGGGTGGCTAGCTCACCTGTTCCTAAGCCAGGTTGTGAGTATGTCTGGAGGACCGGTGCATACGAAATACCGAAGACTGCGGTCAAAAATCAAGACCAGAAGCGCGGCAGACTGTCATCAGCGTTTAAAATTGATTTGCGGGATATTCATGATAATATTCCATACATAAATCAACAATCCCACTTTTGCGGTTGCAGTAATAAAAAGATAATTTATGTCAATAAAATTGATAGATTACATCAAACATATTACCGGTTTTCGTGTTCATATTTTCGTACATAGCATTTGACTGCGACGGCATATTCATGGGGAGAGGGAAGTGACAAAAAGTGTTGTTAAGAAAAAAATATAGGACATTGAAATGTTGTATATTGTACAAGCTCCACGGGTATTAAAGATAAATAGATAGTTCTGACGATGGCGTGAGCCGAAATAGCTATCAACTATATTTGTTAAAAATAATTTTGTAGAACTAAAATACATTGCTATTTTTTCACCGTGTTATTAAAGATAAACTAGGCTACCCGTCGATGACGAAAGCGCGAAAAAGCTCTCGTCAAAAAAGCTTATATATCTTACTTATATTTTCGCCATGTGACAATTTCATAAAAGTGTCAATTTGCCACATTTAAGAATTTATTATCACAATATAAATCTAGGATGTTATAACAGAAGAGAATATGTATTCTGTACCTTTTATTCACCGCTATATTTAGATAAATAAATGTAATGTTAAACATAGTTCTGATGAAGGTGTAAGCAGAAATAGCTATAAATTTTGTAGAACTAAAATACGTCGCTATTTTTTCAACGTAGTATATTTTTGGACTGATCAAAATCCAGTAATTGCCGAATCAGAGGCTATAAAATTAATTCGAAATCAATAACAACTACTCGTATACTTATAATACTGTATAATGAAACACATTATACCTAACTGGCAGCAATTGTATGCCTAGGTCACAAATTTTTCAATCAATCATTCAGAGTGAAAAGCTAGACTAGAAAAACAAAACTTCCAGACAAGGAAGATTCCTTCCATTGATACAATAAAAATCAGTATTCGGGGAATCTTTCAAAAGGAATGCCCGGATAAAGTTCACGTATACCTATCATTAAATGCGTGGGAATAAAAAAACAACACGTGTGATGAACTGTTTCTTAAACCTAATTACATTATATGCAAGTTGAAAAAAATATTATTAAGCACTGGTACTCGACCCTTTTCGGTGGAGTAATATAAAATACTCACTAAATCAAATGTCGATTTGACACCTTCAACCTTTACAGTCTCTGGTATGCAAGAAACACATAAACTTCATTCAGACACACCGAATTAAATTATTTATAATTATAATGGAAATAGTTGGTAACATTTTTCCGGTTCCGTAACCGAGTTATACGCACTCTTTGTTGTTCATCTATTTCGTTGCATGTTCGAATACCACGATTTTTTTATCAATTATTATAACAACTTTTAATAAAAACTCAAGCATCTAAATATCAGCCCGTTTCATTAATTAAAAAACTTCCATTCATATATTTGATAATATCTATTAAAGGTGCTTAATGGAATTCCTGTATCAAATATGAATTGTTGAAACTTTTTATGAATCCACATGTTTTGTCATTAACGACCCGGGGTTTTGCCTTTCAGCTTCGTCAGGTATTCTATCACACGTATGCAACAGAACTGACATTTTTTTGCATCAGTGTGATCGAATACCTGAAGATGCCAAAAGGCGAAACCCGAGTCGTTAGTGAGAAAACATGTGGAATCATACAAAGTTTCAACAATTCAAACATCTACTTATCTAAATTTTAGATGATCCATAACAAGTACATATGCTTTCGCGGAGAATGGTAATGGTTGAAAATATATAATTATTAAATGTTTTCTAATAATCTAACGAAAAATTATTCCAAAACATTTTTTATCTATCTACATAAAGCAAACAGTACACACATACATCTGTCACAATAACTCTTATTAAACGGTGAACAGTATGGACTTGATAACATTGATTGACTATATTTCGTGAGTGTTACACGAGGCACGGTCCACGGCTGTTATTTTAATTTTCAATGTTGGCAAGCGCCCTTCAATTTTAAAGCTCAGCAAAAAGAGTTGTTGCCGGCACAGGTATTAATATACGAAAAAACTTTTGATTTGATATGTACAAAAAAATGAAATAAAATTACGTTGACGTGATTATTCACGTATTGAAATGGTAAATGGCATGCCCTGCGAAGACCAGGTCAACCAACCTGGTGTATAACGAGGCGCAGCGGTTTTGGTAAAAAAAACCATAAATCAGTGAGTTAAAGGTGCATCGTAAACAATACCACAAGTTCCTGTCCGAGAGTTGATATTTCATGGAATCTAAAGACATACCTGTCAATCAAAAACGCAAATTCCCCGAAAGCAAGTCGCGTGAATCACACACTTTCATGCCCATATTAATTTATTATTATTATTACCAGCAATTGACAACTACAAAATGTTTTGATAATAAAAATTATCGACTGAAGGTTAGAAACACACGTCGAATCGTAAAAAGTTTCAACAATTCAAAAAACATTACTACTTCCATAATATTTCTATTTTCAAGTTTAGAACCGGTTACGTTCATCGCTAACACTGATCATATTATAAGTTTATAATGCTCGTGATGGATGAAACCGGTCCTGATCTAAAAATAATTAAACCGAGTAATAAGTGTTAAGCATTAGGTGTTTATTGTTTTAAAATAATTCTTATCCACCAAGAAGTGACAGTTGAAACATTAAAAGTATAAAATGTTTATATTTTTACTAAATTTGCAAAATATAACGAAACATCGAAAGTACGTTTCAAGTGAAAACATAGTCAGGCAGCGAAAATATATAAAACCTATTAATGACAGTATCACAATGTAGACTATGGTTTCAATAAACGTTGCCAAGCGAATGTAAAATCTTATTTATGATATTAACTAAAAGTGCTTGATGGATTTTGAATTGTTAAAATATTGTACGATTCGACATGTTTTGTCGATAGTTAACGATCGCTTTAATTGTATTCTAAGGCAAATAATAATGAGGTTTGGTCCAACGGAAATCCGTATCGAATGTTTGAGATGTGATTTAAGGGAATTTGGATGATTAAGGAGCAGTAGGTTTATCGTACAGGTACAAACGGCTCAATGTGTAAATTGGGCTTAGTTTCGTATAAATAATGTGTGGATAAATCTGATTTAAGCGTCAATTCCGAGGCATTGAAATAAATTGAGCCGATCAAAAGATTTTCGAAGAATCGAAGAGAAATAGCTTTTAAAGAATTCATTCGACGTATCTTTGTCATTAAAAATAGTTTACATAAGAGGTATCATTGACTTAGTTCTTACAGCCAATCTTATAATCAATAAATAATTCAAACATCTTACAGATATAAAATTGGGACATAGTATTGAAAATTATCTTTTATCATTTGAATATAATGCCTTTTGACCAAGAAGTCATACAACTTAAAAGTGATTTAATACATAAATCAATACACACGAGAAATTTCTTACGAGAAAAAAGAATAACTTAATATTTTTAAGTAATAAAAAATGCGTTCTCTCCACATCGATGGGCACATTGCAGAAGTTACTCAGTAATGAAGTATAAGGATCGTGTTTAATTCATTCTCCAAAAGGTGCACAAACCTGGAACAAAATGAACAAAGATAATTAGCACTTCTAATGAATTTTATAATGGCACACATAAGAAAGATAATGAAAATACTTCTTCTTAATTTACCAAAGATCGGCGATTGCAGTATTTTTAATTACCACATGACAGTCGTTTAAGACATTTTCATTTTGCCAATATCGAATTTGAGTTGTTAAAGTATAGTACATTTCCACGTGTTATGTCACTCACGAAACATGTGTCGTCTTTCGGCATCTTAATGCTTTCTATTATACGTATTCAATAGAACTGACACATAGAAAACAATTTCGCTTGGTTATACACAAGCGAAATTACACTGAAAAAATATAGACCCTAAGGCTAGGAGATAAATGTATATCTAGAAGAATTTCAAAACTATTAATATGATTATAATGACAATCGATTTTGAATATGATAATTTTAAGAACAATGTGAACAGTTAATGAGTTTATGATGAAAGGTTTTTTACAATACACCATTATCAACTACTACTTATTCAAATATAATTGGATAATTCGAAACATATGTACGTACTGATTTTAATTTAGTTGGTTACGGCTTGAGATGTCGAATGTTTCCTGGCTAAGCGTAATTTTGTTTCACGATAAAAAAATATTTTGTATTAAATATTAAATGTATTTGTCGCAGTATTATTCCTTGATAACCGATATGTCATTTTCAGCGTTTTCAATAAGAGATAAAAAAAAGGAATGAATGAACAGACGAATGGACGGACGGTCACAAATGTCACAATGCAAATCACATTTCGAAAAAAAAAACAAGCTGAATTGTTGTCATTTATTCGGCACGAATACTTTAGAAGGTTTCAACTTTGAATATGAAATTAATAGTGTATTTCGTTACTTGGCGAAAATGTGCATCTGTGTTTCCTAACAAAGGTGACGGCCGCTAGGTGAACGCCTCGATAAAGATGCAGCGTAATGCCGTTGCGAAATATTTAAGCGGCGTGTAACGAATGACTTGCCGGCTGCATTGGAGCAAATAGCCAGGAATAGTCAAGATTAACAATCTCAAATAATATCCGTCAATCGACAACAAAGATTCCGTTTCCTCGGCAACATGACATATTGAAAAGCAACAAGTTGCGATTTGACAAATGATTAATCACTGTGTAAATCATGATAATATATATTCCCCGTGGGTTCAAATCAACGTATGTAACTATTTCGTATCTTATTATATATTACTCAAAATAGTCATATTTTGAGATACGTTTTGAATTGTTTGAGGCCGATAATCAACAATATTAACAGCTATATAGTACAACATTTTATTGATTGAATTGGCATTTACTCTATAGAACTCCATTATAGCACGGTGAAAAAATAACAATGTAATTTAGTTCTATACTACGCAGGGTAATACGAGAGTGATCAGTTAAGCACCAGTTCTGTTCCATCCCGTATCCATCCAGCATAATTCTTTTTTCAGAACAGAAAGTATGAGCTACAACTCATACTCATATAATAACAAATCGGTCCAAGAAAGTTCTCATTACGAAGTCAATAGATTAACAATATTAAAACCGTTATCAACTTGACTATAGAGGCGATAGCTGTATGATAGCAATTTCTTTATTTTTAAAATAATAAAGCATCATTTATCATTTCGAAGCGATGCTTTTACATATAAAATTATATTATGGATAATCATTAAAAACTAATCATAAACAATCTCTCAACACTCTTTCATAGAAATGTATGAAAAAAATGCAATATTATTTGTAAATACACAAGCAATCCTTTCAACGAAAAATAATAATGTTATAAATATTTTACTCGAATTGTTAACAGGTGTGGTAGAAATAAGTCAAATGTTTGTTACGGGGTGTCAGTTATGTTAGTTTCTTCTCAACTGAAACAGATATCATGATGGTTCATAGCACAAAAAATGTTACATGTTTAACAATATAACAATAGGTTATTATTTATAACTTCGTGAAATTAAAAATGCATGTTCGGATATAACTGTTAGCCTGCAAAAATACTGTAGTTTTTATATGACGAAGATTAACATTAATGATATCGAAGACATGATTGATTTCGCATAGAAGGTCATTAAACGTCGCTGTTACTACAAGCCGATTGTACAGATATAAAGTTTTGATTTTGTTGAAGTTATATAAAACTTAATTCTTGTTGTGTGAAGTCAAAAAACGGTAACCTAGCAACACAATACAATAAGAAAGTATAATCATTTGCCCGTTACGTAACATATTGCTTCTCATCTACACGAAAATTTACCTTTGCCTTATAGTTATTTAGGAAATTTATTTACGAATATAAAATGTCAAAAATTATTAAATTGCAACCATGGACCCCGATGAAACAAAAACGTCAAATTATTTGTTACTAAAAAAACTAAAGAAAAAAAATAAAAAATGGCGAGAAATTTTCACCATTTGTTGCCAAAGTTTGATTAAATTTTTAGTTTATTTTGTTTAATTTATGATATCGACTGAAGGTGCTTAATGGAATTTCACCGGTAATTATAACTTTGGTATATAGAAGATTCATCCTTCTTCTAGAAGAGTTCTGTTGCATCCGTGTGACAGAATGCCTGAAGATGCCGAAAGGCGAAATCCGTGTAGTAAATAGTGACAAAACACGTGGAGTCGTACAAAGTTGTAACAATTCAAATTTAGTTTGTTTAATTTAAGTTTTTTTATACTCACATATCGAAAATTGAATAACCCATGTAATTTTATTGTTTTGTACGTCATTTAGTAAATTTAGCATGTTTTAAAGCACACAGAAAACATAATATAGATTTCGTTGAATACAGCTCCAATTTATGCATAAAGAATGGAGTATTATATTTTATTATTACGAGATTTTGCAATAATCAAAACGGGAATTTTGTCTGCTGATTAAATCGAATTGCATAAAACGGAAAGTAAATGTTTTGAGGAGCAATTGCATGTAAAATGCATCTGTAATGGTAATGCACGGGTGAATGGCTCAAGGCTGTGCTGTATTCCGTTAGACCAGTGGTTTCTAAATTGGTAAAATATAATATTATAGATATTTATTGTCACAGGAAAACCTCGATTTAACGGGTAAAATTATAAATTCGTAAAATATGCAAAATATTCCGTCCGAAATTTTTTAATTAAGAAAATTAAGTTTATACGAAATAATGTTTTATTTTGGCACATATGTTTTTATTATTTGGGAGTCATAGCCCAGATAACCTACTTTAGTGTTGATTTTAAAAGCATTGCTTAATATAACCAATATATATTTCCCAATATATAAATGAAACATCAAAAAAAAAAATCGCAAGCATAGTACTTTCGTCTATATAAAAAAAAACGTAATGCATTTTTATATTTCGAGCCTTGTAATCGCTTCATGCTCGAGAAATGTATACGAAAAATATATATAATATAATAATTGACTTAGATAATTTACGAAACTTATCAAAAGAATGCATATTATTTGTCTATTTTTAACGGTTCTTCGGCTAATCAGTGAATTGTTTTGAATTACTGTACGAGGTCAGGAACCCCTGTTTTAGACAAATATGACTCACGAATAACGCGCTCATTATTTTTTATATTGCTCGCAATGATTTCATTTAGAATGCATTCTATTCATTAGTGAAAAATATGAAATATCGAAGGACATGAATTTCAATTCGAAAAATATTAATTTCATTTTGAGTTTACGGTAGACTTAATCTCAGACCGACCTGATTATTGAAAACTCGATAAGTAAAAGACAGTCGAGGCAATCGTTTAAAAAAAGTTCCACTGACATCCCAGTTTTAAGATGTCTTGAACTTACGGAAGTATAGATCGACCACGTTAGTTATGCGCGTGGAAACGCAGCGCTGTGTGTACTCTCTGTGTAGACGACACAAAAGTTGCCGAGTTCAAAAAATTTTAATTCCCTATTATTCCATAAATACATTTTACTTAAAAATATTTATCAACAATTTTTTTAGAAGTTGGTAATACCGTGGCTTCCTACTTGACATTTTTGTGGTGCGTTCATTCGCTTTATCCAGAGGTTTCAAATTTAGTTTCATCACACACATTTCCGCCACATTTCCGGGCACACTGTTATAGAGGTCGGTCAATATTATTAATGAGTTCTATTGTAGCGGAATACAGTTTAGTAGGCGTATAGAATGCTTTGTGTATTCACTGTCGCAATTTCAAATAAATATGATTGTTCAGATATAAATTAGGATACCATCAGAATCATAAATGAGTTATTATATAAGAGAACTATTGCATTTATATTTTAGCAAACAAGACCGAAGATTAAAATCAGCGAAAATGAAAGACCGCAATGCAATGGCATTATTTTATAGCCGGTCGCCATAGTTGAATGGTGCAGCTGTGGGAATTTCGTCATACTTGATTGCGCGGACAACGGTTCATATCGATCCTTAGATTATTTTTTAATCGAAATATTGATGTGATAAAAAGGGTACAACAAAAAGATAATTTTACTAACCAATTTATCGCGCAAAATTCACCGCGAGCAATTCTCGGCGGAAAATATTGAAAGAACACATAATGTGATCTTTCACTTCTTGATGGAAAGGCACGATATTTTAAATAACATTATTTCCACAAAATATTTTGTGATCATGACCAGTACAATAAAAACAGTCACAAATTTTATTTCATAGATTGAATATTTATTATTTTGTTAAGTGACATTAAACAATTGATTATATTACGTATTATAACATTGTGACCTTAATTGAGCCAGAGTAATTATTATAATGGGTGTATTTTTAATAATAACAACACATTTATTTAGTACTCTTTCCATACTATATATTTAATGAGCGAAACCGGTGATGTACATTAAAAAAGTGTTGCTATTATCAAAAATATCATGCCTTTCCACCAAGATGTGACAGGTTAGACACATTAAAAGTTATTAGTTGCTACGTATCTGAATATAAACTCGTAAATGGCATTGCGACATTTAAGTGCGACAATTCAAGAGTAACTAATGTAGGTTTAACGATTTCAGCGACTTGCTGAATCAGTCGATAGTCGCTCATTTCTTGTTGGGTGTAATAAATATCTCACGTGATTTTGGTAGACCGCGTTTAGGTATCGTGCGGAGAGTCACGACTGTGTGGAAAAAATTCGCGATTACTGCTTGTAAAGGTTTCCGGAACTGTAACAGGTATTCGACTGACATTTCATTCTAGGAATAGTTCACTGTCTACATATTATACAAACTCATGGGTGTCGTTTTACGGCAGGTTGTTTACACACATCGCACGCCGACTGCGAGACAAAGTTTCAAGACCACTGGAGTATACTAATGATTCCCAATCGGTAAAGTGCAATAATGCAATCAGGATCAGGTCATGATCAAAAAATATATTTTAGAAATAGTACTAAAATGTGTCTTTATTATTTAAAATATCATGCTTTTCCATTAAGAAGTGACAGTTAAAACATTTAAAGTGATAAATGATTTACATTACATATTACAGTATATCCTCTGCTAAGTTTGCAGCGACAGCATCAGTTATACTTAAAATTTATCAACTTAATGGTTAAGTTTAAGTTTGGGAAACCGTTTTATATAAGCCCATCGCATATAAAAAAAACTCTAATTAAAAATTTATGTAATTAAAAAAAAATGATATAACCAAAAATCCACTCTCAACGCCTCGATGAGCGCAGATTTTTCAACCCTGGCGTAAAACGTTTCAATATAATATTATCTGCAATATATCCATGGTCTTATATCAACACATAGTAAAAGATATTTGAATTATTAATACTATGCACTGTTTACATAAATGAAACAAATCAATCAAAGAACTATATTAAGAAATCGATAAAAGGGTTGTTTGTGTTAGAGCATAAATTTAATATATTTAAACATATATTCTACAATATTAAAACAGATACTAAGAAAATTGAGTTAAAACTTTGTGCGATTCCACGCGTTTTGTCTGTTATGACCCTGGTTTTGCCTTTGGGTATATTCAAAACTTAACGCGAATGAAGGTGTTAAAATATGGAATCAAAACAAGGGCATAGTAAATTATTTTATTAAAAACTTTTGAAAACAAACAGAGCTCGATTAAATTTATATTCCTACCGATCAGGTTTATCTGGTTATATCCCTTACGTCAGATCAGTTCAAAGAACCGAATATCTCATAAATTAAATTCCTATATCACGTCACTTATTATGTTTAATCCCACCGTTACACACCAATTTGATGTAAGTATGTTTTACTAAGTTTAAAATTACCCAATTGCATTTTAATGATAGTTGATTATAACTTCTTCAAAAATCTGTCACCGAAGACAGGAAGACAGAACAGTGTTTATAGATGTATCTCAGTATCATGAAATCCTTGAATGAAAATTGGATCCTAGACTTAGGGTATTTGTTTTTCCTTTGCAATTAATACCTTTGTATATAACCGATGCAAACTGTTAATCTTGTGTCAATTATGCTGTATCCGTATGATAGTGCTCGGATAATTAGTGAATAAACATGTGGGGTCGTATAAAGTTTCAACAATGTAAATTTGATATTGAAATTTCATCATACATCTTTAGTCGATATCATAAATTAAAAAGATACAAAAAAGTTAAAGAAGAATGCAGCTTTTTAACATGTAGACTGAATTGCTAGTGAGTAATGATTTAAGTGTTTGTGAATTTCTTCGAGAAATTTATAAATATCCGCATAGTTTAAGCGCAGATTAATCCTTCATTTAATCGACGTTATTAAATGTAAGATGGGAATATATTAGTTTTACATTTTTTCTTCGCCAAGAGGTATATAATTTTAATAAACATGTTTGATATCCAGATTGTTAAATGTGAAAAAATGAAAAAAAAATATCGGTAAGGGAGAAAGGGCATGTCCGTCGATTCTAAAATTACCAATCGCCAAGTCGATATTACACGATAGTACAAATCGATCGCACGGGTTTAAGAGGATCGATAAAGGTTTTTAATATGTTCAGAAAAAATACTCTAAATAATAATATAACTATTTTTTACACCGTTTCTTGTGACGTAAATGTTGATTTAAAGCAAAGTTTCTTGACTTTTTTTGAAGATTAAAAGCATTTAGACTACAAAAGAAAAATTTGCGGGACATCACCCGAATGCATATATCGAACAAGCGACACTTGGTTTCAGTAGATCCGTGGATTAATTTCCGTCAATTTGAATCTGTCAACTTTATTACAATGCTGCTTTTGACGTGTAATATAAGAGAGTAATAAACTTCTGAAATATTGCACAGTTTTAAAGTATATTTCAAAAATTGTTAAAGTTTAAGGATTGAGTTTAACCAGTCTCGCAGACCTCTGCTGGAGGTTATTGTGTATTACGGGTAGCTGTGGTGAGGATAGTTATTTTAGGGGAATGTTCTATCTCTAACATTCATATTGTGTATCTTATTTAGAAATAATTAAACGTGGCCAAAAATAAGTAAATGTATTTAAAATAAATATACATAATGACTTTTTTCAATCATAAAAAAACATTTTATAGTACTTTTTCTACGATATATTTTAAGGTAAAGACCGGCTTCGTTCATCTTGAGTATTATCTACTGAAAATCTATAACTATAACTGATACTCGTAATAAGCAAAACCGGTCATGATAAAACAATATGTAATAAATAAAAACAAATTGAAATACCTTTTCAAGAATGACTCATTAACAGAATCGTGAATGGAAGCTGTCACGGGCAATTGTGTTGATTATTATTGGATTAGTATTAGGAAATTTGTTTTAGCTGCAATTCACTGCTTGCCTTTGGATAAGTTTATTCCTGTAATTAGTAACTTTGGTATATAGACGATGCTGACTGTTTATTTTACGTCAGTTCTGTCGCATCCATGTGATAGAATGACTGAAGATGCCGAAAGGCGAAACCCGGGTCGTTAGTGACAAAAAATGTGGAATCATACAAAGTTGTAACAATTCAAATATGATTTTGAAATTCCATCAAGCACCTTCAGTCGACATCATAAATTATAAAACAATATATTGTGTAAATAGTAATGCAAAATGCGTGTTTTTATTATTTAAAATAGCAACCCTTTCAATCAAGAAATGACAGTCAAAACTTGAAGATTGAAAAAATGGACATATTTATCTTGTTGCTTTTTATTTACAGTTTAAAAAATGGTGATTTAACCGATTAAAATATCTAATATGACTGCATTTCAAACTGTGAACGAATAAGATTGACACGCTTTTATTGACGAATTTAGCGAAGAGATCTCCGCGTGTGATACGGTCTTCACTGGTGCCTGCTAAAAGCCGATTGGAGCCGTCTGGGTAACTCAGAACAAGTATAGGGAAAAGGTAAGCGACCTCAAGGGTTACTCACTAGGAGAAGAGGCAAACATCGCCAGGTTTGCGGAACAAACCTCGTAGAAATATAGCTGCATACTTGAGTTCTAACTATATCAATAAGTCTACAGCAGGTGCACGAGACGATCCTCTAAAGCTTCGGTAGCTATTTTCATATAGAAGATTGTATAATATTGATTTAGAATAAATACTGTATGACGATGTAATGGCTATTTGATATCGTCTAATATGTAACGTAGTCACACATAGTTGACAAACAGTAATATAATTGTCAATCGATTATATAGGAATAGTCGGATTACAAAAATATTAATGAATTTGCTTTGTGTCTATGTATGTTATCATTTACAGATGTCTATATTTGCCACGATGACTTATCGTTTAGAACAGTGTTCCCAAAAACTTTACACCTGAGGACCAATAAAAAAAGGAAAATAATAAGAAATAATTTTTAAATCTTATATGGTGACAGATGAAAAAATATAAATAATAGCCTGATAAAATTAATATTTGATAAAAACATAAGTTTTTTTGATTTCAAAAAACTAATGTGAATCCTGTAGTCTGAGAGTTACTATTAAGTTTCTTGATGTCGTACCATCATGTCAATTGTCATTATTTAACAAAAAATAAAAATCTATATTGAAAAAATGCATATTTTTATATTTTTGCATTGTATATTTCTTGAAATGTGGTTAATATTTGCGACCGTTGTTTAGTGAACATTGGCTAAAAAGAAAATTATCATCTAGTCAACAATAGGTCTCACAATCTTATAAACCATCGAACGAAACTCACGCATTATCATTCACTTTCAATGCGATTTTTATAATTTAAACAAACGTTAAATTATTAATATTGAAATAAACAGTATTCATCGTAAATGTTTAAGGTCTTCTATTTGTATTGCATCCGTGTGATATAATGCTTCTGCATTCCGAACTGGGTTTCGCCTTTCGACATCTTTCTAGATGTCGAAAGGCGAAACCCAGTTCGTGAGTGAAGAAACGTAGAAATACACATTCAAAATTTCAAATTATTAATTGGGTTTATTTATTTTCTTAAAACGACTCTTAACATACTTATAAAACCCGTTATCATATTTAATATTTAAATCATATATAAAACTTATAATGTTAGAATAACTATACGATATATTGTATATCGCTTTTTAAACAGTATATAAACTGTTAAGTATAAGCATAAATTAAGTGTGATCATAGTTTTAACGATCGCGGAAGCTGAAATAACTATCAACAACCGTGTCCAATATTTAAAATTTTATAGCTTCAATCGAATTTATGGTAATACAAACAACGTTGGAATTTTCCAAGAAAATTTTAGCCATAATCTTAAAAAAACTTATGCAATTTGATTTTCTATTCGATATGCTGCAGAAAGCAGTAATAATAAATTTAAGTCCAGTATTGTGTAATGAAAGACTAGTCGCTGGATTATAAGGTATGTTAAAATGACCCACGATAAAGACCATAACCATTAAATATATAACTGGACTTAAAACTAACTCGATATCTTATAGATCAGTTTAGCTATTCTGAGAGATAACCGAAGATAAGTGCTATAGAAGATGCCTTTTTAAGATGACGTAATGTAACAAGAATAAATCATTTATTTCATAAGTAATAGTCAAACATACCAGCTTGATGTTATGATGTCAAAGGTAGTATCTTTATGATCGAAAGATTTGTAAGGTTTATTCGAAGCTAACAACGACGGTGGTCAGATTTTAAATAAGATATTTTATGTAAATAAAATTGTGAACGCATACAATACACATATAACAGTGCAATTTACATCTAAATATTCGTTACTTTTGGATGGCCTAGTATTGGAAAGGGCTTTCGTATGACTTGTCCTATAGCCAAAACATTTTACTCAATTGGTTGGTTAAGAAAAGTAATTGATCGATGATAAATATATAATAATTTTATTTCATATTAAAATATAAACCGAATACACAAACTAATTAAAATAAAATAATATAATAAATAATGTGATCGGTTAACGAACATAAGCTGTTTCAAGACTTTGTTCGCTATACGAATTTTTCGATAACCGATCATTATTATATCACAAATAGAACGAGTGGAGTAAAAAGATCGTTTTAGTTCGTTATCCGAGTATTTTTTCGTTTTCCGAACACAAAAATCTGATAGTGTTGATTGTCCGAATTGTTTGTAAACCGATGATCCTCACTGCACAAAAAACACTTACCAACTGAATACTGCGGCCTCATTAATGGAACGTATTAGCAAATAATTTTATGATTTTTAATTAAACTGATTTTTATTGTATTCATGTAAATGCCAAACATAGTGTCTTTTGAAAAGAGTAAGGATTAGAAAACACTGCGCCGCCAATTAAATGTATGAATAATATTAACCTCTTTGTATTCATCATTGTCATATTTTTTTAAATAAAAAAATATCAATTTACAATTACTTCAGTATTTATAACATTTACAACATATCACCCAGTCACCGAGCACAAAGAGAATCATGAATTGTTTTTTTTTTAAATCACAATATCATTTTTTATTACAGTACGCCAAACCCGAAATAAGTGCCCGGTGCTAAAAAAAACTGCTGCGGGGCCACGCACATAAGCAGCTTGTAAATAACCTAATCGATCTCATTTGGCTCCGTTTTTAGTATCGGACGGGAGATAGAGATATTTAGAGATTATAGGCATCCGTGTCTTTGGACACTAATTCATAAATCAATTGGACCGTATAGCCCTATCGTATAGCGACAGAAAACGGCAGCATCCATAGTATGAATACATATGGCAGCTATGATATACATACGTTAATATGGTATTTATAAATGTTTATCAGTTTGCTTGACAAATCTTAAGTTTCTTCGGCTTAGTTAACTGTAAAATGACACATAACATAATAGGCATTATCATAAATATGTTTTATAAACTGTCATCTCACGCGTTTTATTAGCGAGGCGCGTGTGGGAAGCACTCGACAAAGCTTAATTTACTAGGTTACAACATTCAACAACATTAAATCGAAGTTATATCCGATACAGTGGAGTAAATATCAAATTAAGATATTTCAAATAAAAAACAAAATGCCATATAGGAATTTTATCACATGTATTTCTTTGAGAATATTACCGTTTAGTTTCCCTGTATTTTTGTGTGACCGACTGTTTTTATTAAATGAAATATGAAAAAATTACAGTTGATATTACAAAATTTGTTGCATCTGTTGTTTAGTGGTTATCTTCGTCGACTTCAGCGTTGGGTTTGATTTATGTAAGAACAGTCTGATGAATTGACTTTTCTATAGATGTCTTGATTTACGTTCAAAGGCAAGGATTTGGCCGAGATATCTAAAATTCCTTCTCACCAATACTTCTTTTCTAAACTTTGTCCTTTTATCCATACTCAATTTAATAAGAGGTTGAAACAGCTCACGTAGAAAGGTCATTAATAATATAAATTTTTCACTTAAGATCTAATAGATTTTTTAGCAATCATTTCTTGTTGGAAAGGCATTTTAATAAATAAAACAAAATATTTCAAAATATTCCCACAAAGTTATATTATTAAGATCAGGACCGGTATCGCTCACCATGAGCATTATTAACTTATACAACAAAAATTTAAATTAGGCTATTTGTAAAAAAAATGATTTAATAATATGCATGTAAACAAAGCAAACCAAGTAATCATACTAAATGAATATTGTGTTTTCGTTATCTCTGAGATAATCAAGACTTTTTTTGTGTTTACGTTCACGTTTCAGCTATTTTTTTATAGGTATTAAAATGATTTTTGTCGAATAACTGAGAAAAATACAAAATTATACACCCAGTCCTTTTTTACGCGATACATTGGTTCCAGAAAAAGGCGCGTAAAAAATGATTTCACACAATTGCATTATATTTCTTTACACACCCTAAAACATAATTCGCATAATATCCGATACACTTGTCAACATTTAGCAATTGTATGTGTATTTAAAAAAATGGAATGCTATACAAAATCAAGTTTTAAAAATACACATGTTTTTATTTAAAAAAATAATGAAACGTACATGCCTAGCATCGTATATAATGTCTTCTTTACAACAAATTTGGGGGAAAAATTGCGTAAAAACGAGTGAAGCGCGTAAATAAATGTAGCGCTGCCGTCCAAAAAATCGCGTATAATCGAATTCGCGTAAAAAAAGGACTGGGTGTATGCAATTATTTTCAGCAAAATTTATCTATATACTTGATTTATTACCCCCAATAAGTTGAAAACATTTTTTTACGAAATAAGATTTACTAAAGCAAGCCACTTGCTTTAATTGATCCACTTTCATTTAGCTGGGTGTCAACGGAGCAAAACTAGTCTTAAAAGGAAAGGCATTGTATCGTGCCAAAGCAAAATAAAAGTAGTTTCCGAGTGTCATTAGCGGTGGAAAATGGACCGTCTGTACCACAATAGAATAATTTGTAGGTTCTTGTACTGTTGTCGCACGCTGAGGGAATATTAACGATGCATTCAGACAGGGCTACGAGAAGAATTACTCGCAAATATTAAAACGCAAAGATGACAGTTAGAAGAGCTTAACAATGAAGATATATTGCGGTTTTTTAATGCGATAATAATTTTAATAATAATAATCCGGTTTATTACTAATGCTGTAGATAAAAATAACTGTGTACGTCGTCATCATTTAATATATTAAATCATTAAAGAAAACTTTTACCAATATTGCTAAGTAAAAATATTTGAGCGAGTGACTTGCTTTAGTCACTGTCGCCTCGCTTTAATTTTGCACACATCATTGGTTGTTAATGGAATTGTATCTTTTGGCCTGTTGCAAAACAAATATTTCATAATTATTTCTTAATACATGGACGTTTAATTTGGTTTTATTTTTGACTGCGAAATAATAATTGTTAAATTATAAAAGGCCCTAAAAAGTTTATCTCTAAGCTATTTTATTTCATTTAGATATTTTTTGTATGACTGCCAGTAAATTGTTTTCTTTGTCTTTGAACAATTTTTTTTCTTAAATAAATAGCCTACTTTTTAAAATAATATAAACACATTTTTAGTGCTACTTTTGCAATATATTGTATATTAGGTGTAGTAAAAAGTCCTGACGTTTTTTTAAATGAAACCCAGTGTTTTTTTCAGTATTTTTTTAAATTTTTATTTACAAAAAGTAATCTCCCTGTCTATCTATAGCCTTCTGCTGCTATCTATTGATTTGGAATTAAAATAGTCGGAAATAGCGTTTTTCACGTCATTTTTTGTTTGAAATATTTTATCCCTAAAAGTTTTTTTATATTAAACGGAATAAATGGTAATCCGATTGTGCTAGATCTGGTAAATAAGGTGGATGTAATAAATTTGTCCAACCCAACTTCTGGATTTTTTCCCAGGTCATATTCGCCACATCCGTACGCGCGTTATCGTTTTGCAGTTTATCGTTGCGTCCATTCATCCTGCCCGGCCTCTTTCTTCTCAAAACTGCACTTAATTTGTTTAATTGGTCACAGTATACTTGTGCCGTCATAGTTTCACCATATTTTAACACTTTATAATGAATTATTCCTTTGAAATCCCTCCAAACACAAAGTAAGAGTTTTTTGGGTATAAACCAGTTCGAGGGGTCGGAATTGGTTGTTGTCCACGATTTAGATTGTTTTTTCTCCGATATATTCGTATATAGCACCCACTTTTAATCTCCGATAATCAGGTTTAGAAAAAATGGTCGTAAGGTGTGTTTTTTTGCAGCAATTGGCACGCGCTTAGTCGCTGCGCCTTGTTCCGATCGCTCAACGCGTGTGGCACCCAAATTCCTACTCTTCGAATTTTTCCCAGCCTTTTCATGTACTTCTGTGTTATGGACCATTTAGTACCGACTATATTGGACAATTCCTTTTTGTTGGCATAGGATTTTTTCGATTTCAGCTTTCAGGGCGACTTCATCCACTGTCTGAGGTCGTCCACTTCGAGGGTAATTTTCAATGCTTAAATTGCCAGATTTAAATTTTGTAAACCATCTCTGACATTTTCAAACCTTTAACGCGTCTCTATAAACGTCGCAAATGTTTTTTTGTGGCGACGACTGCACTGTTCTGGGCGTTATACTGAAAAAGCATGCAACCGCGCAGATATTCTTATGAAGGGCAAAGGTCGGTCATTCTGTTTGGGGCGAATGAACATTTTGTTTTTCTATACGGAACGTAACTTGAGATATCACACAACACGAAAAAAAATATTATGACATCTTATTTAACCAAAGGCCCGAAGCCGAACGATTTTAAGACACCCGTTTGAAAAAAACGTCAGGAATTTTTACTACAACCAATATTATGATATGGACTGGTTTCGTTCATCTTATAAATAGGCTTACTTATAATTTGCATCTTATCAATTGATAACTGATGAGGGAAACCGGTCTTGACCATAAAACATATTATGGCAATAGTGCGAAAAAATGTATTTCTATTATTTAAAATATCATTCTTTTCCATAAAGAAGTGATACTTAACATCTTAAAGGTGATTGATAACCTTTTTGAGTGTGTTTTATTCTTCTTTTTTGAATGAATGATTCTTTATCATTCGACATATGCTGTTTTTGAAAGAATAATGCTTTAAACAAAAGCATTGAATTTTTATTAAATTAAAATGACATTTGAGTCTCAAAATTGAAAAAAATGAGTTAAAGTTAAAAGTCATTCAATTCGTAAAATAAAATGTAAATTCATTTAGAGATTTTCGTATTTGATATGTTTACACATAACTTTCTTGTGACCAGTTATGATGTATACTTATTAAAATTATATTTTATTTTTGTTGACCAAATCATGAATATAAAAGACTTAATGGTAAATTAAAAACAGTAAATAATTAAATTTCATCACAAATCTAGAAAGTATGTAGTATTTTTATTGACATTAAAATATCAATTGTGATGTCGACTGAAGGTGTTTGATAGAATTTCAAAATCAGACTCATATTGTTTAAGCTTTGTGCGATTCCACGTTTAGTCACAAACGATACAAGTTTCGGCTTTCGGCATCTTCAGGCATTCTATCAGTTCTATTACGTCCGTGTGATATAATGCGTGAAGATGCTGAAATGTGAAACCCGGGTCGTTAGTGACAAAACATGTGGAATCGTACAAAGTTTCAATAATTGAAATTTGATTAAAATATAAATTTGGACAAAACGTGAAGAGTGTTCATAAAATTTGTCGAAACGCCCACGATATGATCATATAAGCATTTTATTTTTATTTATTTTGATTTTTGTATACAATTAATATGCCTTAATAGACTTCTATCGAAAGTTTAAAGATCTTGGGCTTGAAGCTGCAGCACGTTGACGATGATAGCTCATGAAAGTAATTTATTTACACGGACAATATAACATAATATACAGCTATAAGCGAGAAAATAAACGACCATGCGCAATGCAATAAAATGCACGTTCGTTGCAATATATCTAAGCCATGCATTCGACTTACGTAAGATTCGATGGACCGTACGAGTGAACGGAAATAGGCCATGGCTAAATATAGGTGGCTGCACACCCGTGGCATACGAGCGGATTTGGCAAACATACCAATAACTAGCAAATTATTTCTTCGAGTATATAAGAATAAGATGTTGCTTTCCAATTCACGAAAATATTAAATACACAAAAATACGAATGAAGATCACAAAATATTATTTTTGCTAAAAAATCTTTGTCTCCTAAAAGTAGTTTATAAAAGGGTGGATAGGGAAAAGTCATAAGAAAAGGATAAAAAAATTTAATATGTCAGAAGAACTTCTGGATATAGTTGACAGCCGGTTTATTCCTATATTATCGATAGAACATAAAGATCTCCAGTACATGAAAAAAAACCATCAAATCTGTCATATCATGCATCCTGTAGTTTACTTAGTAACTGTAGTTTAAACATTCGGAGATTATCACTAAGCCATATACGAAATATTGAAAATTGTAAACATTCTTATATGTATGAATATTAACTAACCACACCTTGCAAACTTCCATCTCAACAATTGAAATATGAGCAGACAGACAGTTCATATAACAGCAGAAATAAAGTATAACTTGACAATGTCTCTCAAAAAATTCTGAACTTCCCATTATTAGATATTACTTTGTCTTGGCTTAAGTATAAAGATTTTATTATTAATGCTCTTGAAAAATGAAATCTGTGATGGTTTCGAAAAATCACCGATTGTTTTCCCAAAACATTTATTTCCTATAATAAACAAGCTAGGTCGTTAAAACAGAAGAGAAGATGTATTGTGTACCTTTTCTACACAGCTATATATATGAAAATGTATGTTTCGACATATGTAGTTCTGACGATGGCATGAGCCGAAATAGCTATCGAAAATATCTTATAAAAAAAATTGTAGAACTAAAATACATCGCTATTTTTTCACCGTATTATAATAGAGTTCTACCAAGAAAATGCCAATTCAATCAACACATTTATTTCCTAAATTAAAACCGCAAAAGCACACAAATACAATTTCTATATTTTTCAACAATCTCAATATTTGAAGTGATTTTCACTGATATTACAAGTTCTAATTTGTTAATCCGGACCAATTTCTGATGTATTTATACATTATAGGTGAACATGACACGACAGATAAGTTAATATACAAGAAAATTTGAATTGTTACAACATTGTACGATTCCACATGCTTTGTCACTAACGACCCGGGTTTCCCTATCGGCATCTTTAGGCATTCTATCACACGGATGCAACAGTTCGTTTCGTCTATATAACAAGGTTATATATTTAATAAAACTAATCCAGAAAGATATTTTGGATTAGTACTATTAATTTGTTTTAAGCTGTAACTTACTGCTTGCCTTGGGATAAGTGTTTTCCTGTAAGTAATAACATTGGTATATAGACGATGCTAGCTATTTATTTTACGTCACTTCTGTTGCATCCGTGTGATAGAATGCCTGAAGATGCCGAAAGGCGAAACCCGTGTCGTTAGTGACAAAACATGTGGAATCGTAAAAAGCTGTAACAATTCAAATTTGATATTGAAATTCCGTTAAGCACCTTCAGTCGATATCATAAATTATATAAGAGATGAGTCCGCAGAGCAACGGTTGTCAATCACTGCACTTCACTGTGCATGAGACCATCTGAGGAGGCTGAAAATAGGAGACCGAGTGGTTACAACTACATACAAGCGCACTGGTAAGTACTAATACAAAACGCGGACGTGAGGCATCATTGTCGACTCTTGATGCAATACATGGCCTAGCTTGGGTATGGTGATGACGTTTGATGTATTATCATGCATTTGAATGAAAAAGCGAAGTAAATAATAGCTGCCTTATGTACGTGAAATGGTGAATGTATTGTATTTGAAACTACGTCGAGTATTGTTATAGTAGTTGTCAACGGAAAAAATAAAACACGTTGTATACAGACCGCGAAGATAAATATAAAATAGTAAGAAACGGACATAGATAAAATGGTAAATGTATATATTGTCCATTTTAGTCAGGTACATGACACTCGAGACAAAACAATTAACACTACAGTGGGTGATCGTTTAAAGAATAATTCGGATAACGAACACACATTCGGATAACGAATTAAAACGACTCTAGTCCACTAATTCTTTATGTGTTAAATCGATGATCGGTTAACTTAACGAACAATTCGAACAGCGAACACAGTCTTGGAACATATTATGTTCGTTTACAAATCGAACAAATATTCGGATAACGAACTAAAACGACCTTTCCACTTATTCTATCTGTGGTAAATCGATGATCGGTTAACGAACAATTCGAATACCGAACATAGCCTTGAAACAGATTATGTTCTTTAATCGAACATCCAATGTATAACTAGTTAAAATATACATTAACTACGCAGACGAAGTAAAAATGTTAATTAAATTAGAAACAGTAACACGTGCACTCATAGTGTTGCCAGCCACTACACACAGGTGCGCGCGCATATTTTACTGTCGCCTTTTATCTAACCTAAACTAACCGAATATAACATAAAGCGAAATGTCATTTCAATGTCAGATCTACATGAAATAGTCAACAGCTCCGCTAATATTCAAACAAATAGAGTAACATATGTGGTACCAGGGTTGCGAAGAGGTTAGTATAACGCCGTCCTCTCCTGACAAAATATTGCATAAACGTTAGCAGTTGATTGTTTTGATACGCTGACAGTCTACAAGTCGAAAGGTAAAATCGACATTGAAATAATAATTGATTGAAATAAAATAAAAATTACGTCAATACTATGCCAGTCATTCACAATCGCGTTGGCAATATCGAACACTTAACTGATGTTGCAGTTAATTAACTCAGCATATAAAATACAATTATTCATATTGCTACGCCAGAGGGGAGCATACAAATTAATTTGTCTATTTTTCAGTGTTTGTCAACACAAACAAATCGCGATAATTTTAAATTCGTAAGTTTTGAATCTTTAACAATTATTGAGCATTCGTATGGAAATAAAATACAAATATACTTATAAAAGATTGTAGATTCCACATTTCGGTCATATGCAGCTAAAATATAATAACACAATAGCAGCCTATAGGATTAGGTAGATTGTATGCCTCTAAGCCAGCACACGTTTAAAAACAAGAACGATACCGATTTTTTTTCTTGTTTTAAAGCACACAAACCTCGCAATCACGCGTGGAATTGTCTGTGTATAAACCCGGAATTATGTCAACTTCAAGCGTTCCAAGGCCTTAACTTGATTAAAAACGAGAACGTTCGGTACACCGTTTGTTATCGTATAGCATACAAAACTTCCTATCATCTGTGTTTAAAGCCAGCTAATAATGGGATTTGAACACTGACGTTCCTTTACATACTCTATTTTTTGTGTTGAAGCACAAAAACTTTTAATGGCGTCTGTGTGAACCGGGATGGTGTCATTTTATAAACAGTTCATACAATAAAACAATCAGTGATCAAAGGTAACTACATAATGTTATGACGTAAACAGAGATTCACATGTTTACGATTCTTCCACGTTTACGGTAAATAAAATAGTAAATTTAATATTGTTGGTAAAATTTTATAATCGATTCCACGCTGTTTATGAACACAGGTGCTGAATCGCTAATTAGATAATACTGTAATTTGAGTACTGTGAAATTGGCCATGAACTTCAGAATTTAAAAAAATGCCCATTTACAACACCAAGAAAACTTTTATGCCGGATATAATTTACCATAAAGCATATACCATTTAATTTTATCTGAGAACTGCTAAAGAGACTCATCATAACGCAATAAACGGTGGATTTTTTTACACTTAGTAAAATCTCTATTTAGTTAAGTATATTTTCTATACACATGGAAATAATAGCCAGTCAGAGAAGAAATAACACGAGAAAATAAATAAATCTTCAACAAAATCGAATAAGCAAAAAAAAATCACGATGCCAAACAGTTTGAAAGCCAGTATGTCTAATTGCAAATATTATAATAAAAGTTCTATTTCCAGAATATATTTTATGACTAGGACCGATTTCCCTGATCGCGAGAATTATCAACTAATAGGACACAAATTACAAGCAAGAAACTATTTAAAATTTTTAGTTAATATTAAGCAGGTATATAGTACACCATTTTTTCGTCATAAAAATCAATTAACTCAATTTTCTGTTCACATTTACACTTAGATATATTGATAGTCTAATATAGTTAAATATATCAAATTAGGTAAACTATTGAGTTTTAGAAAAAAATCTATTGAAATATTTTGTTTGTTTGAGATGCAAAGTGTTATAGTGTTAAGTGTAAATTGGTTTCACGTTAAATGAATACATTTGTATAAAATAACGATTAATTCGTCGGGAATCCGGTATTACTTTGTGTTAACCGATGTTTTTTGTTAAATGTTTTCAACATTGACGAAATGTCCATTATGCAGCTCAGCAGGGAACGGGTTAAGAAACGCGGGTGTAGAAGTGTAGATAGAACCGGTTTCGGTCAGCTAGTGTTCGTTTGAAGTTGATGAAAAAATAATAAAAATGATCAATAGTTAAAATATTTTATAAAGTTTTACCAACAACAATTAATAATTAAAAATATATACAAAGAAACAATATATATCTAAGATAAGAGGGTATGTTTTATATAACATGAAAATAATTATTTACAATATAGGATACAATCAACAAGATTTTGCCAAGCTAAAATTGAACGCAACTAAACCAATTCGTTCGCAGTGGCGGATCATATACGTAGGAGATTTGGGCACAATTTATAGCCTTTATTTTTCTCAATTTAGAGATTTTGACATGTCTAGGAAAATTCATATTTAAAATCGTTTAAATATAAATATCTCATTGCCGGTTGGTTGACAAAGAGACTACGACTTAAAAGAATATAAAATTTATGAACATCGATAAACCAACACAGTGAAAAATCAATACATGACAGTGACAATTCATCCCATGAAAAAAAAATTTACTCGTATTAATTTATGAATTAAATATGTAAACAACACGACAACGCATATTTCACCTTTTATTGATACAAATATAGTGCTAAGTAAAACTGTGTTTACAATTTACGCATAAAAAATAAAATTTGCAAATTCAGCGCCATTACGATCAAATCAAAAGTTATTTTAGAGTTTTGGATCTTAGTAGCCCAAGGGTCTGTATTTTTCCTATGGAATTCTTCTTGTATCCGTGTGATAGAATGCTTGAAGATGTCGAAAGGCGACAATTGAGCCGTGAATGAAAAAAATATGCGGAATTGTACAAAGATTTGAAAACTCAAAAACTATGCTTAATGCAATATAATTATAATATTACTTATAATCGAAAATATATCATTAAAATTTTATTTAATTCATGAAGAGATGCGACAAAAAATCTGTCTTTATTTTTCCTCTGCGTTGACACTGGTCTGATTTGTCAGGTTATTCATTATCAATGTTAAAGATGTTCCAGTGAAGGCATACGTTGCATGAATCATTATTGTAAAAAAACAATTGTTTCGACATTAATAGAGTTCCATATAAGCTATTTTTAAGGGATATAAAATTCGCAGGTGTCAAGCGCGCGCCTTTTCTGCTTGCGGGGAAATCCGCCACTGTAAGGTCGGCATACGTAGAAATTTGCATACATCAATCACAGAAAATTAAATTCTGCATCCGAGTATCTATTCCTTGTACAACAAAGTAAAATAAAATTTTACAACGAGTAATGTACAATTGATTGACGTGCCGTGACATGCCTTCATCATAGAACCAAGTTCAATAATAAATTCGATTAACCTTTCTCAACTGTTAACCAAACGATAAGTAATAATGTTTGACATGTAGATATATAAATATTTAAAAATGAAGGAATCAATTGGAAAATATGATTTTATATTTTGTCTGTAAAATAAAGCCAACAAATTTTAAAATACAAACATATTTTAGATGTTGTTAATTGTTTTATAATTAAAATCGATGTCTTAACGTTTCTCATATTTACTGCGATTTTATTACATCTTCGCTTAACGATATGCAGATAGAATTACATAAATATATACAGCTTTAAGAGAAAACAAAATCATCATTTATATTTTAAATCATTCGCAATGTAATCTTATACAGCGGGTGATCGGTAAACGAACAGTTCAGACTGCGAACAAATCGGACAACGAGCTCCATCGCGAAAAATTGTTGTGTTCGAATTACGAACATATATTCGGATAACGAACTAAAACGATATTTCTAATTCATAATAAAAGTCTATGGTAAATCTATGATCGGTTTACGAACACTTACTGCATATATATTCGATGGACAAGTTGGTAACATTATGCAAATTTATTTATAATATAAAACGAAAGTGGTAACTTTATAGAGTAAACAAAATAATATTATTTTAGCTCAATTCTTCCTGTTTTTGAGGATAAGTTGAGCTCTAAATAAAACAAAATACCTTAGAACAATTTATAATGATGTTCTCTATTCGTTCCACATTGCGAGAGGACATGGTTAAAACGATCAGAAAAATGTTTGCAAACATTAGTGTTTCGTCCCACAGATTTAATATTACAGTATAAAACAAACATTTGATCTGTTTATTTTGTATATATTTATATCTGTATACTACATATGTTACATTCCTTTTAGATTATCGCGAATATAAATACAGCATTATCAATATTAAAATAGGTATATACGAAAAAGTGACAGAGTGGAAGAATGTGTCTATTTTTATGGAAAAGCTGAATCAGAAAATCTGACTTCGTCTTTTAAAAAGTAAGTCATAATCAAAGTATAACCTTACTGGAAAAAATACAACCCTTAATATTAGTATAATGGTGTAAGCGACTTAAATCTTCGTCAATCTTTTTTTCTGTTTTTTCCCCGTAACAATCTCTACCCGAATAGCCACTTTTAGGTGGGTTGCACATCCCCAAGGGGATCACAGTCGAGGCGTATTGAGGGGTGTATGAAGAGAATTGGAATAATTACTATCGTCCCGACTCCCCCGGGAAAAGATTATCTACTCTACCACATGCAGGGCCGCATCTAAGCCGTATTAGATTAGTTCTATTCACAGAGAATTTCTAAAGTAGTGTTACTTGCTAAGCAACACGAATGTTTAATGTGTTATTTAAAAGTTAACAAGATTCGTTAGTCAGATTCACTACCATAATTATTTTTTTCCGTGCCGTACAAAACGAAGGATATGATTAACATTAGATTTTTAGATTGTTGCTCCTTAATTCTTCACAGCTGTGTTGCAAAGTATATTTATTTATGGTTGGTAGTCCCGGCAATCATGAAGGATCTCATTTGATTGATTGATTGAATTGGCATTTACTTAGTACAGCTCCATTATAACACGGTGAAAAAATAGCAATGTGTTTAGGCGTACATTTGTTTATCTATATAAACTTGTGTAGAAAAGGTATACAATATATTTTCTATTCTGTTTTAACAGCCTAGTTTATATCGTGCAAGCAAAAAAAACTAAATTGAATTAAACTAAACTATACAAGCGGCAGTTTCAATAAGTTTAAATACTGGCAGGAGATGATTTATTTGAAAACATTTAAGTAATGAGATATTTTGTTGCTTATCCCAAACCCTGAATGATTACAAAACAAAACACAGTGGTATGAAAAACAATCGAACACTCAAGCTGTAGTGTCAGCCGATACGTAATACATTGCTTTTATAAGAATATTAATATCTTAAAGTGATTGCTTCAGTAATAAACAGAAATTATAAAACATATGACGAAACTGACGAAGTAAATAATTTTAATATTATTATAATATTTCCCAGTAGAGAAAAAGTTATGATGATTTTTGTAAGACCTTGCAATTTTATCAATTAACAATATATTTATACTTTGGGCACATTCAATCATCGATATTTGGTTGGATATTATTTATTTACAATTATTTTAAGATATTGTCATATTTATAAAATCATTTGTTTCATATATTATACATGGTATTTTAACTTAATAATCCAGGTGTAAATAAATCTGTGTGTCTGTCCAAAATCGTGAAGAGCCTGAAGAAGTTTTCAAACTTTTTATGTAGCCGGTGAAAATTGGAAATAATATCTCGCAGATCGGTGTCAACCGTATATAATGATATTTACATATATTCAGTTTTCTTTATATACATTTCCTGTTAAATATTTCATAAATTAATATTTAGCCACAGGTGATCCATTTAAATGTCAGAATGGTACGTAGATAGAGCTGAATATATTTATTTTTAATGCAATCTAATTTTTATGGAATTTGACTTACGATCATTTTAACATACGTCCAAGGTGGCAGAACGGAACCAGCAGCAAGTCGAGAACTTACTGTACAAATACGCATGTTTATTTGGGATAAATAAAAAAATGCTGGTTTTATATAGTATCAAAAGAATGATAAGGCGATGGACACTGGACTAAATTCTCATTTCATTAGATATTCATTAAAACAAATATTGTAAATCGAATAAAGCTTTTCGAAACATGACAGTTTTCGTAAACCAGTAATAAACGTTTACGGACCGGTGCCAGACCTCGGACCACAAGTTGAAGAACACCTGTGTCGAGTAGCGACGTGAAATTTACACATGTCAGTCTTACTGCCATTTCTAGGCCAACCGTGCTATTTTCAACATTTTGTCATTATTTCAACTTTTTAACATGATAATGTGCTATATTTATGGGTGGTCACGAGATATATTATCATACATTACTGCCAACAATATTTACGTAAATTAATCGAATAAATAACACAGTAGTGATGTTTTTACAATTATCATTTCCGCTCATATTGGAATCTTTAGTAATAATATTCACGTCAGTCAATACATATTTTAATGACAAAAACTTTGATCATCATGATGCGTTTTTTAACCTTCATTTATAGCTTTATTTGATTTCCTGTAATTTTTTTTCTTAGTTCTTAAACCCATGGTTTTGTATACCTACTACCTTGAACTCAAAATTTTGTATAAATAGACATTTTATTTAAAACAATAAAAACAGATTAACTAAGAAGCAATACCGTAATTTTGTTTGAATAAGTGATTGTGAACATTTCATTTTTAAACTAATTTACGTTATTGGAGTTAATATATGATTTCCTGTAAATTGTTTCATATTTCTTGAACCCATGGTTTTGTATACCTGCTACGTTTAAAGGAAATATTTTTTATAAATAGAATTGTTTGTAAATTGTATTTTATCAATGAGCGAAACCGGTCGTGATCAAAAATATATTGTGGAAATAAGTACCAAATTTTTTAAAATTATTTAAAATATCATGCTTTTCCATCAAGAAGTGACAGTTAACACATTAGAAGTGATAGTTAGTAATTAGTTAGACTTGCTTATAATTTGTATTCCATCAGTTGATAATGCTCGCAATGAGCGAAACCGGTCTTGATTATAAAATATATTATGGAATTAAGTACTAAAAAATGTGTTTTTATTGTTTAAAATATCATGCCTTTCCATCAAGAAATCCATAGCTGTTTTGGTTTACGTCATCGCGATAGACAATAAAAAAAAACATTTCAAATTATCACATCATATTCAAATGGGTAACGTAACATAACTTCTGGTTCTCGTCCAGCTTGTTTTTATTCACCTAATAATAAATAGTTTTAGGTTAACTGCTCTCTTGTATAAGCTTTATTTTTACCTCATTAAAAATAAAATTCATTAGTTAAGGCAAGCGGGATTCATAACAATTAACAAACAAGTAACGTTAGTTGAAACAATGATTTACGTCAGTTACGAGTATGAATATAAATGATTTGAAATGTTAATGTGTGTATGCAAATATCCAGTTCAGAACTCGAGCCCAGGATTATAGAACGCAAGCCTGAAGCGTTCGCAAGCAAACACGAAATTCTTGAGTGAAATCTACACATAATACATTAACATTTAAGTGAACCGCCCACTGAAGGAATCTAAGCCTAAAATTTTATTTATTTGAGATTCGTGATAACCGGTTAGCACCCCGATGGGATGCCACGAGACTGGTTCGGCCTCACCCGATTTACTTTATAGGCCGTCCGCGCCAAAGGGCAAAATCCGCCGTAGAAATAATAATATGCGAAATCAGGGAACGCAGCACCGGTATTATCGAAACCGGGATACCGATATTTCGCATGATATTTGAATACGTAATAATTTAATTTAAGATTAATGACTGTTATTGATTAATTAAGACTGCTCGGGTGCTTGATGAAATTTCAATATCGAATTTGAATCATTTATGATATCGACTGAAGGTGCTTGATGGAATTCCATCCAATATGAAATTTGAATTTAAAATAATAAAAACAGATTTTTAGTACTTATTTCCACAATATTTTTTTTGATCAGAACCGGTTTCGCTCATCGCGAGCATTATCAACTTTTGAGGTGTTAACAGTCACGTGTTGATGGAAAGGCATGATATTTTAAATAATAAAAACCCGATCAAAAATTATATTGCGGAAATAAGTACTAAAAAATGGTTTTTATTATTTAAAATATCATGCCTTTCCATCAAGAAGTGACAGTTAACACTTTCAAAGTGATCAAATTTGAATTTATGAAACTTTATACGATTCTACATGTTTTGTGGCTAACGACCCGGGTTGCGACTTTCGGCATTTTCAGAGATTCGTTAGTTCTGCTGCATCCCTGTGGTAGCACCAAACACCAATGAATAATTTTTCAAAGCACCCGATGTTTGAATATCCTTCATATAGTTCAGCAGGAAACGAGTCAATGACAAAATTTTAATCACAAAAAAAAATCAAATAACACCGTTGGTTTAAACGTCCGGTATTTTGTATGAAATACCGGTATTGCATTCCCTACACTAAAATCGAGCAATATTCAAGCCGTTTGAATAGTACGTACACGAAACGATCTCCAAGTCAAGTGTGAAAGAATTATGACTATTTTGAATAAGGGCGGCACGAAGGTCTTTCAAAAAGATACTATGCTATTCTAAGAAACTTATTTCGCGCCAAATTATTCATCAATCCGTTAGAGGTATGCCAATTCTCCGTTAAATTTATGTTTTTTTGTTAATTCATTTCAAATAAAATTACAACCAATAACAACGCCACTAAATCAGTGAAAACGGGGTTTATAATCAAATAATTCAATGACCTTTAGATTATCGATATCAATGCGTATTATAACATTTGAATTTAAATTATTTTACATGATAACATAAAAAAAACCCGATATAACACAGGTTGTGATTGTTTGAATTTGTTATGTTATAAGATTTAATCACTTATCAGTATCAAAATTCTACAAACATTTTGCTTATCTAAAATTTGACCACTAATAGAAATATTTGATAAAATTTAGAACAAAAAAATATGTAGGCCAGTTAAAAAAAATCTTGGTGAATTTTTGGTTATCCTTAAAAATGATCATTATAAATTTAAAATTCTGTAACTGACAAACACACTGAAGAATATTTCATCGCTTAATTTAAAATTAATTTTGATAATTTTAAATGATGTTATTCTACTTGGCGTGCCACATCCAACAAATGCAATAACAAAGTAATCAATTGTTAATTTGTATTAAACATGTGTCTAAAAGTCTTTAATCGAAAATATCTCACTTTTTGGACCAATCGACCCTTTCATAGCTACTCTTCAATAGCGAATACGGCAGTTTTTCGTATAGCGGTCCCTGCTATGGCAAATTTTCTCAAAAAGCTAATTTTCAAGGTCAAATTAAAAATTTTATAAATGTTATATTATGCACATATACGAAGACGAAAATGGTAAACTAAGTATGAATCAAGGTCATTTTATAAAAATCGAAAAACGTTTGATTTGATAAATTCGATCAATTCGTAAAATATAAGTGAAAAAGCCTGACCATAAATTTTCTACGGATGCATAACTTCTTATAGCGTAGTCCCTACCTCTGCGCTATAGGATGGGTTTACTGTATATGCCAATGTGTTAAAATTATAAAATAGTTTAGTTATTGCTAGTATATAATATTATTGGTTTACTTGATTCAAATGTATATACATGTTTTTACTAATTTTCTATTCGCAAATAAATTTGATAAAAAAATCCTAGAAAATGGATATAAGTGAATTTTTGAGGAAAATATAGCATATGTTGTAAAACATCTTAAGCAATAAAAATTAGTTTTGAGAACAGAATTTTAAATATTTTAGGTAAAAAGGGAAACGTTTGAGGCCCCGAGGGCGCACCTCTTACCCTCAGAGGGTAAGTTCGCCACAATGTCAATAGCTATATCAAAACTCTGTACTCGTTTAAAATGTCATTATGACGATTGATAGTATAAAATGCATAGAATACAAAAGAAAAATTGTTTTCCCGATATCATTCAAGAGACGGTTTTGGCGGTTTAATTTGAGCGGGAATAATTTATCATGGCCGTATTCGCTGATTTTCAGTACACAATTATTATTATTATCAGATAAAAAATAGTTAAGCGTCTGCACTTGACATTTGCGGCCTTTCATGACCATTCATGCCTTTGAAATACGAAATATCGCTTTCGATCTGTGCCGAATTATGTAATCGAAATTGAGCAAATCTGGCAGTCGGTACGCACTCGTTACTAGCTCACCACAAAACAAGCCCGCTTATTTGACAATGACCCTGGCACCGCGAAATTACGAACATTGACCGAATCATTGCCAACAATCGTAACGGGAAATAATTTCAATTTGGTTGAACTACGGGCCTGTGAAGGCAAACGCTCTTTCTTTCATGACACACAAGAAATTACGCGACTAAAAAACCTAAACATTGGACAGAATAGAATGTCAGAACAATCCAGTTTTATATTTTAATTTTAAGCAAAACACTGAAATAAATGATACTATAAAAAAGTCACCAATTATTCTGACGATTGTATTTATATAAAGAAACAAAACAAAAACAAGGTTTATTTATAGCACATGCAATGTGACGTTGATAATATAAACATAGAAAAATTTGTAGGCACAGTTCGAGCGAGAGGTCGACAACCTCCCGCGCCGTAGCGATGTTTTTAATAAATTCTGAATAAACTAACCTGTCTGAGGATTCGGAGCTGTCATATCTGTCAGTGCACCTCTTTTTCCTGCAGTCGTCTTCCTGGCCGGGGGCATATTCCACACGTTTGCTACTGTCATCCGAGGCATTTTTCGAGTCAGCCACGCTAAGCAGCGCACAGTTTACACTCTCATCAACACTATTTCTGTCAGTATAAAATGACATTTTCACTTTGGCATCTTGGGAAACATTCTTACAATTAGTTTTTAAGTCACACACAAGGTCACTGTCATTATTCACTAAAGTTTTGTCTTTTTCCACTGGACCAGCCCCATCCGCGCGCAGCCCGTCCGCCATCTTGGATCTTACGAATGTTTTGAAGTTTGTATTTTGAAATTGAGCCGCGCAAGACTTGAGCGCTGCATTTTGTGACGTCATATGACAGGAAAATCTGCGGGGTGAGGGGTGGGTGACGTAACAGCTCCGCCCCTTCGATGTGCATTCTCGGTGCTCATTGGCCCTTGCTTACGTAATTATCGTTACTCGACATAACATTCAACACGTGTACTTAGTAGTAAGCGTAAACGTCCTAAAGATTTATTTTCTTTCATCTTTCACTTTCGTGATCTGTAATAATGGATCTAATTTAGAATGAAATTGATGAAACAAAATATTACGACTTCTCATGTAGGCATATTTTAATTTATTGTAATAGGTCATGTCAATTTTCAGCATCTGAATATTGTCAAATCTGATGCCAGTCTCTATACTCTGATATTTAAATCTTCAGTAAGTTTGTTAGCAAAGATTGAGAATTTTTGTATGCTATTAGTTTCTCGATTGGAATAAGATTATCTTATTTAATATCAAATAAATACCGTGGAACCAGTGTCGTTTTTGACAATAATTTATCCCTAAAAAATATTTTATCCCTTTTGGCACTAATTTGCTCATATACAAAACAAAGATTAACAGGGCAACTTTTGTCCTACCTGAAAAAGCAAAAAAAAAAAATTCTATGAAATAAAACACAATAAATTTTCAAAATAACTTTGTTCATAAAACATGTCATGACAGCTCATTAAGAAAATTAATATCAACAATACATAAATATTTCAATCAAAATAATTATTTTGAGACACATAAATTTATGTTAAATTCATATTATAAGAAAAGGTGATAATTTAATGAATTTATTTGATCACATCTAGCAGAATAATATAAAAAACACTACCACCATATTAAACAATATAAAAACATTCAAATTATACTTTCTATAAAATGACTTTAAAATAATCCAATCGATTGAAAAAAAAAATGATAACGCAATATTAATATAGAATTTATAGTGCACATATTGCATTGAACTGGAATAAAACAAATCATGTAATTTTTGGTTATCCAAATGAAATCAATGAAAAGCCAATGGGAGTATATGTTTTTGGTAATATTAAATAAAAATATTTTGTTTGTATCTCATTGTAATCTAATATCAGTAAATCTTAAACAGATAGAAGATAATACTGCAGGTATTAAAAATTAATTGATTGATTGGAATATTGATAATTGGAATAAAATATTTATTTGTTCGACAAGCTTTTGTTTACCAATTTGGCAGTGGCACACTTCTAGTGTTTTCTCATTATTTTACCAAAATCGGCTAAGAGTATTGACATCACTCAAATAGTGCAACATCTGTAAGAGTAGAGTGGTTTCATTGTATTTTTTTTCACCTAAAGGTTGGTTCACACTATCGCTTAGAATGCATCATATATTTTTGGAAGAGTGAGTTTGTTTACGTATCATTTTGTGACTTTTTTCCAATATATTTGTGTATTAAAATGAGAATGATTTAGAAATAATTAAAGTGTACACACCCCACAGCTTATAGATGGCATTACAATCCACAATTTAAAAATAAACAGACATCCATGCGAAAAGTATGTCAATACTCCGTTAAAGTTTAAGGTGTTAATTGTCACTTTTTGGTGGAAAAGCATTAAAATTAAATAACAAAACACAATATAGAATTTTGAAAATATTACTTAACATTGTGTACTATTATTTAAAAATCAAATAATTTATAAAATATTGTTTAATTAAAAAAATTAAATAATTAACAAAAAAAAATATGTGAAAAGTGATTATTACAACAAGATGTTAGCCTATTATCAATACTGAAGGAAAATAATGGAGCAGTAGAAAAAATGGAATTCATACAACAGAACAAAGATATCCCTATATGAAAATCAGCATGTTTTAGAAATACAAGGCATTTGAGTAATCAACGAATGTGTTAAAATGCAATAGACAAAACATTGATTATTTTTTTTTAATGAAAGCAATAAAACTTAAGAAAATACATATTACTTACATGAAAATCAAACAACAAAACTAATATTAAGATTAAATATTCAAACGAATAAATAAAAGATTAGTTAAACATGATTTTATGAATGTGTTTGAATAATGTGATTGTATTGTGTGAAAAAGTAATGGTTTGTGTAGGATGTTCAAATTGCATAAAAAATATACAGGCTCAAACCTAGAAGAGGTTCAAGTAGACAGATGAAATTTGAGCATGTGAAAAACTGGGATGGATTATTATTATGCATGAACTTTTGGCTTTAGAAATCACAAAATGAAAAGAAATAAAAAACAATGGAATCTGTTGAAATAATTTCCAATACTGTAAATAATGTTTTGACAGTTAACATGAGTTAAAACAAACTAGACAAGATTCGATTTCATATGTATGGTCGTAAATTGAAAAAGTTATCACAATCAAAGGAAACATTGAGTAGCACAAAATTTACATTGAAAATCGGTTTCTCAAACACATAAATACTGTTAATATCACGTTTAAAAAGGAAAATTAGTACAAAAAAAATAATTTGTATACATAACTGACAATAACATGTGATAGAATGCCTGAAGATGTTGAAAGGCAAAATCCGGGTTATCAGTGACAAAGTATGTGGAATCATATAAAGTTTCAACAGTTCAAAATTGATACTGAAATTCCACCAAGCAAAAATCAAAGCCGGCCAATATATTTTTATTTATAATTTATGAATGTCTCAAATGTCATTTTGTAGCTTAAGAAATTAATTTCAAGCTATGTCTACTTAATAAGCAAAGAAATGATCTACAGAGACATCTATGATTGAAAAATGATTTAAGTGATATAATTATTGCTTGTTAAGCAGAAACATTACCATGTGTCATGAAAATCAAAGGAGGGAAGGTAAATGTGTATATAAAAAACCTGAGTATATACAAAGTAAAATGTATGACTTATTAAACAAGGATGTCTTTACTAAAGGTTAGAGCTTTTGTGATGATTTATGTAAACATTTGTGTCAAGATATTATCACAGTTGGTTAAATATCGAAAAGTAAAAATGTATACTGACACTTTTCATTTCTGTAAAGCGACATTTTTTATATTTAGATACACTTATTTACATTATATTGGAAAAAATATACTGACAATGTTTGCTACAGCAGTATGGCAATTTTTGTTTCCATTTGAGGAATTACTTCCGGCGGCAGAAAATTAATATTTAATATGGTACAAAAATGATTCTCGTGTACAGCTTGATAGAATCTCATCGTATAGATGTTTTTACAAATAAAAAATATTTTCAAATCGATTGAATACACCTGACTTGTCCAGCATTTAGTCCAGCTGTCCAGCTATTTTTATCATATCCCAAAACAATGATTTGATGTGGCCACGAGACATTTCCATAGGACTACTGATTGCTTATGATGCTGCCATAGTAAAAATGTTTCACGAGAACCACTGCTCTGAAAATTGCTATAAGTTATTACATGTGGGTATTGAGTAAATGAATTTTTGATATTTTTAAAGACCAAAAAGTAAAATCAATTATCTATATATTCCTATCGCAATGGATAAAAAATTATCAATTCTATTTAACTATTTTGTGATGAATTTTTGTGACTATGGTTAAGGCAGAAAATCGGGAATGGATTTAGTCTCTCAATGACTGATTTAAATATTGTGGTAATCTACAAAATAAATCTTTCATTTGCATTAAACATGAAACATAGACTATATGTCTGCTATAAAAACCACGAGATACAGGCACAATATACAGTATGTACAATAAAACGAATTAAGGCACAATGAATTGAATCTGAGTTCCTTATAATAAAGTGGCCAAATTAAGTCTATTTTACAGAAATGTAAAAAAATTAAGAACAAATTACTTATCTTACATTATAATATTTAAAATAAATTCAATATCAAGTATAATAGTTATTGTATAAAAAAATCTCTTAAAGATTTATTTATGCTGTGAATTTACCTATTTAAAAAATGGCATGTTATTAAGTACAATGTTTATTTTTTCATTATTCTGTAATATCTATCAATTTAGAGAAATAATATCATTATAAGTAATAATCATTATGGTTTATTTTTATGAATGCTAAAAATATGTAATTGTTTAAAAAATTAACAGTAAATTCTGTAGTTATACCAAATTATATTCGCTTTATGTTCTAGGATGCCAATATTGGTGGTAAAAAGTATAAGTAAGAACTTTGTAGATTTTCCAATATAAACAGGATAACAAATATAACATTGAAATAAAATATTGCTTTGATTATAAATAAAATCATAAACAAATAAAACTATCACTTACTTTCTAAAGTAATCCTAAATAATAATTTCAAGAAGTGTATTCTTACAGTAAATATGAATCTTTTAGACAGAGGCAGATAGATCCCTTTGTAATTGATATTTGATCCCAATGTTGAACATATTGTTGGTTGGATACAATTAACCAATTGAATGAGATTTTTGTATAAAAAAAAACTATTTAAGGATTACATGATTGATTTTTGATAAAGAGGTATTAAACAGGATTAGGACACAATTAATGGAATGTCAGTTAACCCAGTGTCCGCTAATATTACACCTATTGAGACAGCTGATTGGATTGTGTCGAACAACAGTATCAAAACATATGTAGATAAGTTAATTATTTTATAGATTTGTCTTGATAATCTCGACTTTTGTTTTCACTGGAATACTGAAATAATTTTTGAAATATTCAGTGTTGGAATACACATTAAGCGGCAGTTGCTTAGTTAACATTTAAAAGTGTCTCTTAAAAAATGAGAAAAATGATGGATCCATCTGCTTTCACCAAAAAAATACAGATATAATTCCGAAAATTATTAACTTGGTCATATGCATTGTGCTTTTTCAAAAAAATTTAATCTTTGTTCCAATGATTTGAGCAAAATGAGTATTTGAGATTCATTTAGATTCTGTATGTATATAATTTGATTTGTTCATAGCTTACAATAAAAGAATAAAAATTGAAAATAAAACTAACAAAAAAAAACTATGCAAATACTTGCAGGAGAAAAAATGTCGTTATAAGTCAAAGACACACAATTACATTTAATCTTCAAATGTTAAATAATAAGTCAGAGATATAAAACATAGTGAAATACTTCTTTAGGGAATATTGTGTCAATGTTATATGATAAACCGAATGACAAAAAGATGGCGCAAATAGTGTTATAACATAACAATGACTTACATGATTGTTGTCAGATATTAATCTAGCGATTTTGTTTTAGAAATAAACTAAAAATATTTGATAAGGAAGGTATATAATTGAACTTTTGATGAACTGGAATGAAAACTTATTGTACGTGTATTCTTTCTGAATAATAACTATTCATTTGATGATAAAATTTAATTATGAGTTAGGTGGTAAATTTGAGTATAAATTTAGGTTAGCACCATTAACTGTGACGTGAGTTACAAATTCTATAAAATCTTTCACAACCACATAACACCTATATTGAATAAAAAAAAAAAACGGCGGAAGTTTCGGATTATGTCCACAGTGAAGTCGGCATCATTCCCTCCATAGACCTATTAGGCGGGGTCAGCACTTCGTTGACTAAGAATTCTAATGGGAAATCGACTAGGTGTCCTTTGATGGTACTGATGAGGTAATTAGCCTGCGCAGCGTCATTCACCCACATAGAATCTTTGTATTCTTCCTGATATTTCTTCAAATCCGCAAATGAAGCGACAGCATCAGTCGGCAGACAATGGAAAACGTTTTCATAAGTTTCTGTATTCTTTTTGGATGTTGCCATCCATATGTCTCTGTAGAATGTGTCACTTATGGGATCTTTCAAGTTGACTTGACGCTGTAGATCTTTTCTATCAATAAGGCCGAGGTGTTCCTTGAATAAACGTTTGCGCAGAGCACCGGCGTAACAACCTGATGGGAACACTACTCCGTTCATACTTCCATCTTCAAATGCTTCATCCTGAAAAATCAGTAAGTTTTATGTCAGTATGAAAGAAGCACAACAATCCCACATTTGATTATATAAAAATATAATGACTAAATGAATTTATTGGGTAGATCCTTATTTGAGCCAAGTTTCAAGGAATACAAGACCAAGTTCCACTTATTCTTATTTTTCATTGATATTAGGTTGCGTTAAGCATTATGTTATCATTGTGTGGTGCTGCATCAGACGCTAGGCCTGTGGAAGTTAATCGCAACCACCACTCCAACAAAACTGCTATGAAATGGCCAGAAAAATAAATTTGTTATCAAAAATTAAAGAATACATACAAACAAATATTACTTGGGTTTTTGAATTCACTATAACACGGTTAAAACTATGTTCTGTAGTTCTGATGAAGATGTAAGCTGTAATCAATTTGATATCTCATAAATTTTGTAGAACTAAAATACATGGCTATTTTTATACTGTGTTATAATGGAGTTCAACCATGTAAATGCCAATTCAATTAATATGTATATGAATCCCATGTGTTCCAATTAAGCAGAAGGAAAATATTTGTGATTTTTCGAAAATGGTACCTGAATTAATACCGCTACTTCAGAATCTCTTTTCCCCAACATTGACCTGTCGTTGATGTTGGCACTGCCACAAATTACGACTCTGTCATCAGCGATCATCAACTTTGAGTGAACGTAGATCAATTCGGTGACAGGTTCGCCTTCTAATACTGAATGAGTGCGCAGACCATGGAATGTTATATACAAAGAAGGATCTGGTATGCCCGCAGCTTTGAGTCGGTTAAGTAGAGCTTCGTTTCCTCTGAAACATACATAGTTTGGTTAGTTAAGTCTTATATTCTGAAATAATCAATGCATCCTTTACAGATATAATATCTATGAATGAAAGCTTACGTAAAGCTTGGCTTCACAAATGCCAATAATGATCCTAAAAATGTAAAGTTTAAAGAATCAAAGTATTGAAAGTTCTAGAAAATTTTAGAGCAGGCTTGGTAGTCCAATATCCATTATATTAAAGTAAAAAAAAGCTATATAAAGAATTAATAAATATTGCTGATAGCTATTTCGGTTTTCACCATTGTCAAAACTATCATTCAACTAAATAAAAGAATAGCTTTACATACTGTTTTAAAAGAGATAGACAGTATATTATGTCGTCTATTTAAATATTATGTATGTTTTGTTTGTAGACGAGTCTTAAAAAATTAAATAAATCTAAATTAATGAAATTCAGTCTGACAATGGCTTTCATAATGGCAAAATCTCTTTACGACAAATAGTAAAAGTAATATGGTGATATAATGATAAAATAATGCAGTTACCGCGATATGCTTTGATAATTCCAATGTGTGATGGCATGGAGTGAGGTTCCACTGGACGCACCGATTTCCGCTTCAAAAGCGGGCAACAGAGGCATCACAACAAATACTCTGAAAACTTGACCCGCCTTGTGTGCCCGAAGAATTCTGGCATACAATGCTTCTCCTATCTGAAAGTAGAAGTATTTTTCTTAAGTCCGATATTGTGGATGGAACACATTGGTTTGAAAGGTGTCGGAACTGATTAGGATAGATGCTATATATAGATACTCAGGTATTGGCCACAGTTTTTTATTTTAATCTTTCTCTGCTGGCGATGTTGATCATATGGCTATAACTACGGACGGGATAAGCTAACAGCAGTCACTTAATCATTCTTACTATGCCTATTTCTTAGGAGTGAAAGAATTCTCAGATATCTAATAGATATTAATGAGACTATTGAAAAAACACTATTCATTCCGGGCACATGATAGAAGCTAACAATGAATACAGCAGCACAGATCTGACGGGCTTACCCACATACAACAGAATTCGTTGATTGCTAAGGTATCGACTGCAGAAATGGCAGATTGCAGTGCTTTGATAGTTGTGACAGCTTCAACAATTCAAATGCAACTAACTTTATTAGCGCAGCCTACTACTGAAAAAATGAATTAGATGTACCTGATTTTTCACAATCATGCTGTCATTCGACAAGGTGATGAAGAATTGGTTTTCAATATAAATATAATGCTGGGCTCTCGTGATAGTCTCTACATAAGCTTCATGGATACTTTGCTCGACTGTTTCCGGATCTAGGTAACCTCCTGACCAGCAGGTCAAACTGCGTAACAGCTAGAAAAAATATTTGTTTATTAAATTCGGTATAAATTTTGATGGAGGGATTTAAAAAATGTTATGCCGAAGAAAATGAGTGATTAGCAATGGCCTTACTTGACAAGTGACTGAATATTTTTCAATGTGGGGCAACAGGTCCGGCACATCGATATTTGAGTAACTTTTAGGCAGCAAGTATGGATATGACACATTATTACTGAAAAAAAATAAGAAATAATGATTTTTAATGATTTCATAAAAAGTGCAATAGTTCAAAGCTTGTAATAATTGTTTTGTCGTAGAAGATAATTTACCATCCTACACAAATTTCAATCAATTCAAAATATTTCATTTACTAACATATACGATATGTGATATGTCAGATACGTGATGCTGTTGTCTGGATTTATGGCTTCTGTAACGAATCTCACAGGTTTGAGAAGCATTTTTTTCTATCGACTCTGTTCAAAAGGATGGGTGTTTGTGATGTGTAAAAATTAAATCCTATCTGATTCTTAAAAAGCCAAGTTATTGAGAGCCTTTATTAACTGAGCACTAATACTTTCCTAGATTATTGCTCTACATTGAGAGTCGATATGGTTAAAAAACATTTTTTATCAAGCATGGGAATCTTACATGTTAACTTGTAATGAAAAACATTCAGCCATGCGTATTCGCTCAGGGACTAATGACTTATAATCTTGAGTAATATAATCCTGTTGAGTCACTGTTTGAATTTGTTTTTTCAATGTTTATTTTAAAACCTTAGAGTGCCTTCAGGCAAAATAATCACCCAGGTGTGTTCAAAACAGCACAAAATGTGATCAACTTATATTTACTACTAAAACTCACGTTGCTTTCTCTAATTTGTGAGCATTCCAGCGTTGAATAAAATGTCTAGCTGCATCTCTGGCAGCAGCACCTTCAATCATAACTGAGATATCGTGCCACGGCATTCGGGGAGTAGTCGATCTGTCCACAAGATCTAAGAAAGAAAAACTTAGTACAAAGTGCTCCGTCAAATGAATATGAATTGCAATAAATTTCGAATCTCAGTCAGTTCGATCGTTCGAATCACAAGGCTTTGAAAAATAAAAAAAGCTGAAAACTTTCACAACTCGTGAATGGTTTTTTGATAATATAATGGCACAAAACTGAAGTAAGAAAGCCACGGGATATGAAATTAATGAATTCTTGAAATATTTAAAAATAAGTCTACGAACCTACAAATGGAGAATCCAAATTCACAAAGTCTTTCACAATGAAATTGGCGTAGTCTTTTCCCATCCACAGTTTAGCGCCTTCACCCATTCCCTTCAAGGCCAACTGTACCGATCTATCATGCCCATTCAACGAAGTCTCATCCTCGTCGATATCAGACAGAAGAATTCTATTCGTGAGAGTAACATTTGAACCGGAATTATCTGGGAAGAAAAGGTTCTTATTCGATGCGGCGTATCTTTCAGCTTTTCTCTTTTCTCTTTCGTCTGTCGCTGTACTGCTGCCATCAGTAGGCGAGTCTCCGCCGAGCATGTGCAGGAAATCTTTTCCCTTTCCGGCTATTGTATCCATAACATTTTTTTTGTGATTGAATTCTGGATTGTAGTGGTCTTGCAAGAATACAGTGGATGTCGGCAGTGGCCTACGAGTGTTTGGGATCAAAAGATGGTCACCTGGTTCAAGTACTGGTAAAGGATTGATGGGCTCCGGCTCTAGTGTCAATGCTGCCAGTGGAATATTTTCCATTGTGGGGGACAGGGCCCTACAAAAAATAATTATTGTATAAAATAAATGTTTACTAATTATGATATGTGAATAATGTGATAAAAAAAAGCATACCTGTCTTTGCTACTGGTTTTCATTACTCCGAGGATTGTGTCATTAGAGTTTTCAGCGAGTCGGCCGATTGCACTTTCGTCTTCTTCGAACGCCATTCTACTGCCGACTTGAACAAAGTCATCATTGCCCCCGGGGCTGCTAGATGTCTTTTTCTTAGTTTTAGGGCGGGCGGTTAGGATTGACGATGTTTTACCCAAATCTGTCAATCTGATCTCAAAAAAATGAGGAAAAAGTGCAATTAAAATTATGTTATATTTTTTAAAATACTTTTAAATTGTAAGTAAAATAACACGGTGAAAAAAATAACAACGTATTTTAGTTCTACAAAATAATTTTTTAAATATAGTTGATAGCTATTTTGGCTCACGCCATCGTCAGAACTATGCTTATACTAACATTTGCTTATCTATATATAGCTGTGTAGGAAAGGTACGCAATACATCTTCACTCCTGTTTTAACGACCTAGCTTTTTTCATGTTCGCAATACACCCAGTCCTCATTTTACGCGAATTCGATTATACGCGATTATTTGGATGGGACCGTTACATTTTTTTACGCGCTTCACTCGTTTTTACGCGATTTTTTCCCCAAATTTGTTTTAAAGAAGAAATTTATATATGATTCTAGGTATGTACATTTCATTATTTTTTTAAATAAAAAAATATATATGTATTTTTACAACTTAATTTTGTAAAGTATTCCATTTTTTAAATACACATACAATTGCCAAATGTTGACAAGTGTATCGGATATTATGCGAATTTTGTTTTAGGGTGTGTAAAGAAATATAATGGAATTGCGTAAAATCATGGGATGTATGTAAACTTGTTTAAACACAATTCATTTATTAAATTCGTTGAATAGCACCTTTCTCGGCCTCTAATAATTCATATAAGTGTATATAAGATCATAAAATATATTTTTTTTTTTGCACGAATTTCAAAGAGCAAATTTTGGTTTTTCATACGTTTCTGGTACTTTTTTACGCGATACTTTAATTTTTGGAACCAATTTATCAAATTATATGAAAGTTATGATTTTTTTACGCGATTTTTTTTACGCGCCTTTTTCTGGAACCAATGTATTGCGTAAAAAAAGGACTGGGTGTACACAACTAACAATTGTAAATGTAACTAAAAAGGCGGCTAAATCAATAAGTTTACGGAAATGGTCCATTACAGAAACAAAGAAGCACCAACATTGGTTGTCCCACCTTCACCCGTTATGTGTATGCAGCCGTTGTGACACGGCCGCCTTCCATAACGCAATACTAATAAAAAGAATCGATTTTACTCCTCATACTCTTGGCCCGATACAGAGCTGCACGGACCGATCGTTAAACCATGCACTATTGTGCTTAAAAAAAAAAAAAACAAAAAAAAAAAAGGAAATGTGACTTGCTCAGCCACTTAGTCTACGTGATATTAGGTATCCTCTGTATCTGCGTACCGAAAATCCGCCGTGGCGGAAGAGTCCAATGTGCTACGCGTTGAATCCAAAGACGAATCGAGAATGTCCCGCTCCCCGTATGATCTTGCAAATCTATCGAATGCCTCAAAGTTGGCCTTGGTTGATACTAAGTCAGCGTGGCCTATTGGGCCCGTATGAGGACGGACCACAGCAAACAGCTCTGTTCGTTCGGCCTTCATCTCGGGGCAGTCCCACAGTACGTGATTAGCGTCCTGATGGTTGTGTCCACAAGTGCAGTCCGGCCTTTCAACCAATTTGCCCAGCCCAAATAGTTTGCCGTTGAACTTGCCATGGCCGGTTATGAATTGGCAAGCCCAGTGTCCAGGTGAAAGGCATTTCACTTCGAGCCTCCAGGTTACGTTTGGGAAGAAAAGATATGTTTGGCGACCTTTTGTGGAAGCAGACCACCTAGTCTGCCAGGCTGCCAAAGCTGTTCTATACGCCAGCTTTTTTACAAATGAACGATAAGTGTGAGTGTCTGGTATGTTTTGCAGAAGGGGCGGCGTCAGAAAGACGCCCTCGATATGTGTATGAATACCCTTTAGAAGAAGAGTTATTGCACCGCGTACTTGTATGTGCAGGTCCAGCGGTAGTACGCCAGCTAGGACCGGTAAGGCATCCGTCGAAGTAGTTCTGTACGCTTTAGTGAGTGAAATCAGAGCAGTTCGTTGTCCACTCAGCAGAGTTCTCTTTACAAATCCGATCTTTGCTCTAGAATTCCAAACACTAGATGCATAACCGGCTATCCCCATAAAAATAGCAACATACGCTATTTTAAGCGCACGAGCTTTGAACCCCCAGTTTTTGCCAGCCAGTTTGGATACACGGAGATATGCCATACTAGCGTTCTCTACAATTCTTTGAGCGTGGTGTTGAAATGACAATTTGTCATCGAGGATAACGCCAAGGTATTTGACTTGCTTAGAGACACGTACAGAGAAGTCACCCATGCGGATATTCGGAGACCTTTTTGAAATGTCAAGCTTTGTACCTCCTTTCAAAAGAAGGGATTCCGTCTTGGCAGGAGCAAATGACAGTTTATTTAGCGTTCCCCATTTGAGAATATCTACAAGTGCACCGCTTGCAGCTCGTTCGAGGCCAGCGCGACTATTAGCTTCGACCAACAGAAGAGCATCATCGGCGTAAGCAATAATTGTACAATCCAATGGCAACGGTAAGGACAAAAGATCATCAAATAAAATATTCCAAAGCAGTGGCCCGAGAACGGAGCCCTGAGGACATCCCATTGTAGTTTTCCTGATAATTTTGGTGAGGCCAGATTTGTATTCTATCTCCCTATTGCTAAAGTAACTCTGTATTAATGCAAATAGGTTTCCAGGTATTTGTTTAAGCCTTAGCTTTGCCAGTACCAGTGGCCACCACGCATTGTCAAACGCTCCGGCAATATCCAAAAATATGCCGATGACTAGCTTCTTGCGAGAGCTTTCTACTGTTGTCATCACAAAACGTATTGCGTCCTCAGTTGACTTGCCGGGTCGAAATCCAAACTGTCTATTCGAAATAGGGCAGTTTTCGTTTAAGTGCGTTTCCAGTTTGGTGCATATCAGTCTTTCTAGAACCTTCCCCAGTATGGGCATCCCCAGTATGGGCAAAGAAGCACCAGTCAGAGGAGTCAATAACGGTGACCGGCATATATTAGTTTGTTCGTTAAGAATCCTTTGTGATAGTTGATGTCTATTGATCTCCAGCTGTTCCAAAGCCGTCATCCTGTGACCCTTACTACAAAGATGCAAACACATAGGCGCTGAGTTTGAATTTATATTATGTGATTCCTTTATTACATGATTAGCGAATATATTTTAAATATATTTAAAAAAATAATTTTGTAGAACTAAGATACATTGCTATTTTTTTCATCGTGTTATAATGGAGTTCTACCAAGTGAATGCCAATTCAATCAATAAATTGAAAGTAAAATGGTGAGTACTGACCTGTGTTTATGATCATCCCATCTACCATAGCAGAGATCTATTCCACCTACGAAGGCGATACTTTGATCAATACAGACAATTTTTTCATGATGAGCCCACAAAAATACACCGGCTTTAGCGTGATCTGGATGGCGAATTACCTGTTAAAAGCAAAAATTATCACATTAAAGTCACGGTGTACCTACCTTTCTCGGGTGTCTATGGCAACTATTTTATTGATGGTAGATCATGATGAAATAAAAAATCAGGATTATGAGTATGGACCCTGTATAATAAAAAATAGATTAATCTATAATATAAAACATAATACACAGTGTACTCTCGATTATCCGTGTATGGATTATTCGTGCCTGAAAATAAATATTTTTTAATTTAAATATAATCTGATTGATTTTTTTTTTATAACGATTATGAGACGAATTAATGAATTGCGATCTTGAATATGCCCATTGTTTGAAAAAAAGGATTTATTTAGCGATGTGTTTGTGTTTACTTAACTAATCAGTGAATTTTTTTTAACCACTTACACACGCAATAAATATCACAATTTAAGGGACTAGAATGAGCCAAGAATTGAAATCCTTTGTACTCTACATGTGTTTCTATTTACATTTCCAGTGAAGTGCATAAACTGGCAAGAGTGCTGGCAGTAAATTTGTTAGTTTCGATGTTTATTGCCTATACTTGTCAGCTCTCAGAACTACCTTTGTCATTATGATAAAATATAATAATTTTACATATGTTTTTGTGTTTTCTTGATGAATAATGAATATATAAACTATGTGTTAAAAAATTGCATTGTGTATATGATATTATATTCGAAAATAAAATAAAAAACTGATGATTTGGATTATCGGTGTTTTTCAATAATCCGTGACCATCCTCCCCAGCATTAGCCCGGATAACCGAGAGTGCACTGTATATCAATCATCAATTTATGTATCACAAAGAGTCCATCGAAACTGTAAACAGTGGCAGCGTGAGATATGCACATGTCATTCTGGCTGCAATTTCTAGGTCAATTGTGCTATTTTGACAATTTTTAACATTATTGATGACTGATTTTGGAGGTATTGCATGGGATACACAGAGATATTTTTAAAAGCGTCCTCTATATTTACAATGGGTGGCTTATCTCATTATTCTAATTGGAATTGAAATAAAGCAAGATAGTGTTTTTATCGAAGAAAATACACATCATTGCATCACTTAAGAATTTGCTATATTTAGGCATTGTTTAAGTCAGTTACACATGATATCACAGTGGTTGAATATTTCAGTTGACACTTACCTTGATATTGGCAAAATCGAGTTGCGATTTACTGTAGTAACTGTTAATTCCAAGAGCCATTTCAATTTCCTTGTACAGCAGAACAAACACTTTTACTCCTTGGGCCTGTAGAATAGTATTAACATAACGTTTACTTAACCATAAAAATGACAAACCCTTTCAACAATTTTATTTGATAAAAGCAGTTAAATTATCTAGTTGGGTCTATCATGAAGTGGTCAATGACTCTGGATGATATGATAGATCTTACTGATTCAAATCTCAGTATGAACAACATTTTTCTCAAATAATTTATCTATTCTAAAGGTGTGGGTATTATGTGTTATGTAATACACAGCGTAGAGAATAGTTTGCTTACCGCTGATCTTGTTTTTCCTCAATTCTTCCTCTTTATGTAAAAGAGAGTTTGAGCGTATGGGTAATATGTAATTTTTGTAGACAAAAAAGTTTCTTAAGATATCTCTATTTGGTGTGCATAAATTGTATATTAACAGCTTAACGACCGGGGACTCGTATTTGAGTCCTTAAAGAACTTCCGTTGCGGGCCGCGGACTCATATATGCGTCCTACGTCATCCATTCCATTCCATTCCATTCCATTCCATTGAAAAATCATGTGATTGGAATCGGGTTTGATTTCAAATGTTAATGGGGTATGATAGTATACACATCAACGCATTATTTAACAAAGATTAAATTATTATTTTCCTTAATAATTTCGTAAAAATACCCCTTAAAAATACATGTATATTTTTTTTTGATGTGAACTTTCATAGCACAATATTACATTCTGGTTGACGATTTTATTTTTAAATCGAGTCTGGTTTGTTTCTCTACTTAGCGAAGATATTCATTAGTCCAGTATACACTGATATGCATGCCAAGATGCATTTCAGGGGCCTTTACAGATCGTAGTATTGGTGTTACACATTTCCTTTGATTTATCAACTGAGCCATATGGAATTTTTATGGTGGTTATGAAATATTTAACATTTTTGACATTTTTAATGCTAATTTGATTTAATTATGACCTATTCAAACTCAGTGGCAGGGGTTCTCAACTTATGTTGACGAATTAAATAAAAACATATTTTTCTGAAAAATATTCTTTTATGTTACATTATTATTGTGAATAGTGGATACCATTCTGACGTCCCTTTTCTTATTTGTTTTCCACATTTGGACGAGTGTTTCACCTTTTCTGGAATGCTTGGTTTCTTGAGGCTTTAATTTTATATTTTATAAAGATTCCAGTAAACCTCTATTTTTCCGCAAAGTCCCGTTTTACGTAAAAATAAATCTTTATTGAGCGATACACTGTTATAAAAATTATCTGCATAAATCCTGTTCCACTTATTCATATATGGATTCAACTCGCTCATTACAGTATGTGTACACTCGAATCATAACCACTATCGTCCGCGTCATATTGTTCACAATCGCTGGGAACCTCCGATAATGCATCCTCAAAATTTTCTGAATCTCTTCCCTCAATTTTGAGGTGATTAAAAATAAAAATATAAATTATTAGCAAGAGAAAAGTTAATTTCGCGACGTTTTCACTGATAGTTCAGAGAAGACAGAATACAATTTACTTATATATTGAGAAACACTTGCAAGACACTAACCCTTATTTCTCAGAATAGCTGTAAAAAAATTACAAAACAAACTAATGGCAGTGACAACATCTGCACCGGGGATGACATGAGAACCAGGGCTCTTTAAACTGCAGGTATTTATAATATTATCTTGAATATATGTAGCATGATTTTATCTTCGTTCTTATATTTTACTTAGATATTATTGTGGGTATATAAGGGCAGGCAATATAACAATGAGGATCGATATGAATTATTTGTATATATTAATTTTTATACGTACAAAAGGTACAGTATGGGCAAGAAAATCTTGTTTTTTTCCACTTCTTCAGCAAAACAAATATGGTTTCAAGTAAAATAATTTATTTACAGCTAAATTCTTGAGAACATTGTACTTTCTTTTCCATGGTTCACATCGTTCTAGCTATCCGGCTTTCACCTTTCGCCATCTTCAGATACGATATAAATCTCTCGTGGGGTAAACACGAATTGAAATTGTATATTTTCTATCAACTCATAATGAAAGCTATTTACACAAAATTTATTATTATCCATGATCGTTTTTTTTATATATAGGTACTTTATATTTAAAGAGTTTATCTAATGAGTTCTAATATATTATATATAAATGCAAAAAAACAAAGTGAAAAAGTAAATTTTACATATTTAAAAAAAAAAACTTGTAGTAAATTCAAGTTTTTTTCACTATACCACATGTGTACACAACCCACAGGTATAGAACCACTGCTCAAATGAAATTGATTTATGGAGCAAAGTATCTAGAAGCCAGCAAATCAAATTTGATTAAGATATCTCTATCGGTTCACAAATTATAGTGAATCTAGTAAAAGGACAGTTTTTGGGCGAATTTATCGCAAAATTTTCCGGCCGCCACGCGAAATTCGATAAAAAAACATGCGGTCGCTAAGCTGTTAAGAAAAAAAAATATAAAAATAATTGAATATGTTATAAATTGATTACCGCTTTTCTTTTTAAGACTTGATCAAGTCGCCAGTAATCACTCGAGGCTGGACGTTTCAAATAAATTTCAGGACTCAGCCACCAATCTGTTATGAATATTTCTTCTTTAGCTCCTTCCAAACAATCAGCAACTGCACTCAAGTATCCGGCGCCATCGACGAAGGAGCATGCTTTGGTGGCAGTTCTTATCGGCGCGTATGAGTGATGTGGATTCGGATCAGTAAAATCACGACCTGGAAAGACCCTCGCGTGAAAATAATGATTTGATTCAGTTGCTATGGCGCAAAGCAATCGGATGTAATATTTCAGTGTGCTAACTGTACTCGGGTAAATAATGGCTGGAATAATTGTAGATTAATTTCTCCATTGATGTATAAACCAACCTGCATTATCTAGATTTTTGTAGAAGAAACGAAACTTTTGAATTTCTTTCAGTTTAATATCACTTCAATATCAAATTGTTGAAGTGTACAGAGTTTGAATGATTCAAATTTAAAAATATTTTGTAAGCACTAAAGCAATAAAAAAGCACATTTAATTCTTACTCAGATTTGAATTCATACAACTTTGTACGATTCCACATGTTTTGTCACTAATGACCCGGGTTTCGCCCAGGCATTCTATCACACGGATGCAACGGAACTGATGTAAAATAAGCAAGTTGCATCGTCTGTATAACAAGGTTATTAATTTAATAATACTAATCCAAAAAATAATTTTGGAATAGTATCATTAAATTTGTTTTAGCTGCAATTTACTTCTTGCCTTGGGATAAGTGTTTTCCTGTAATTAATAACTTTGGTATATAGACGATGCTAACTGTTTATTTTACGTCAGTTCTGTTGCATCCGTGTGATATAATGCCTGAAGATGCCGAAAGGCGAAACCCGTGTCATCAGTGACAAAACATGTGGAATCGTAAACAGCTGTAACAATTCAAATTTGATATTGAAATTCCACCAAGCATATTCAGTCGATATCATAAATTAATTCTTACTCGTTGACTTTGCTGTTTCATTCAGATGTGTTTTCCATTCCTTGCTTTTCCTTTTTGTCCAAAGTCTGATGACCATTTGTCTGCTCATATTCAATATCTGTAATCCATTGCCCATACTGGTCGAGTACATTCCACTTGAAACTTCAAATCTGCAGGGAAAAGAAAACCGAGAATGAACTAGTGTATAATATTTAAAACAGATTCACAATTCGCTAATCACGTTATTAAGGAGTCACATAATATAAATTCAAACTCAGCGCCTAAGTGTTTGCATCTTTGTAGTAAGGGTCGCAGAATGACGGCTTTGTAACAGCTGGAAATCAATAGACATCAACTATAACAAAGAATTCTTAACGAACAAACTAATATGTTGTCTTCCCCATTAGTTCAACCTCTCCCCTCGGAGGGGAGGTCTGTTTTGCTTCCGTAATGGACCACTTCCGTGCCACATGTAAACTTATTGTCATAGCCGTCTTTTTAGTTTCATTTACAATTTTTGAAAAATCTTGTTGTATTGCGAGAAAGCAACAAGCTAGGCCGTTAAAACAGGATAGAAGATGTATTGTGTACCTTTTCTACACAACTATATATAGATAAGCAAATGTTAGTTTAAACATAGTTCTGACGAAGGCGTTAGCCTAAATAGCTATCAACTACTTTGTAGAACTAAAACACATTGCTATTTTTTTCACCGTGTTATATTTAAGAAAACTGCAGAAATACATGCCAATCATTTATTTGATAATGCACACAAATAATGAAACCGGTCCAGATCATATAACATATTATGGAAATAGTAATAAAGGATGCATTTCATTATTTACAATATTTTTTGTATTTACTTTGATATAATCATGCTTTTACAAAGAAAAGTGTAGATTTTAAGCCCACTAAGCAAATTGCTTAACCCATTCCATAAGACTGTTTTTCATACAAATTAAATTTGTCCTTTCTTTCCATATATATAAATAGAGCAATAAAAAATATTTGGGTTGGCTTTTATGGAAGCCAGATGCATTAGGAATGTTTCACAACATTAAAGAAACCTCCCATGTTGTCGCATCGCTTTAACAAATATATCCCTAAAACATAACTCACTCTTAATTGCCATTACCGTGACGAATTGAAGTCACCAATCAAACTCAAAGGACAAGCGCCATTACTGTCACGTGTCATGAAGTGTCACACTGTGATGCCGCGAGATTGGTGCAAAGTTCAGTGCGAAGTTTGGCGCGTAGTTTCAAACTGATTTGTCACTCTGGCAAAGATCACATTAAATTTAAAGGGTTCGAAAAATCGATGTTTTAAACATTTTAACCTAATAAATTTGACAAGTGTATGGTAGTGGCAGTAGCAGGACAAATTAGGCGACATTTTGAAACCAAAATTAGTCCTATATGCAAAAGATTGCCTGTATTATCGACGTTTGAAAGCTTGCGTCTCATACCTTGTTAGCGTGGAAAGTATTAAATCCTTATGAATGATAAGTCACAGTAAATACAATAAAGAAAAATTTGTTACCCTTGGTCAAACAACATCACGGATTTAATCAATCCATCTCTCGGCCTGATGTAGCCGAAGCATGTATCCTTCAAGAAAAACCATCGTTCTCGCCATTTACCACATGAAATGGAGCTACATAAGTAGTTACACCTGAAACAAAATCAATGGTTCAGATTAATTGTAAATAAATTGAGAGCGCTGAAATAATCAATCGATACTTTTAAACGTAGTTCGAAGACATTGAATAAACCCAACTAGTGATATTCCTTCGTCATTGAAATTTAGTAATTATGCATGAATATGTAAATTTCTTGTAATAATTTAAGCAGCAGTGATCAGTTTATATTAGTTTGATTGCTTAAGAGTTTTTTTACATTAATTTACACAAAAAATAAAATATCATTAATTTCGTAATGCTTAAATATATAAGATGATGTATTGTCTATTTCTTTTTACATAGTTTATAAAGCTAAGTTTGCATTTAATTTGATTATAGTTCTGGTGCTGACTTTGGTATTTTTGCCTTTTAACCCTTTGAACGTCACAATTTTCAACTCGTTCTCTATTAGTTTAAATCAAAAAATTGAAAAAAAGCCACAAAATAATTTTTTCGGGCTTTCTGAAAAACACATGCACAATTTATGACTAAAAAAAAAATGAGATTTTATATCTTTCGAACGTATTGCACTACATTTTATTGTGTATGCTTCACACAGGAAGTGGACATGGTTAAATAATAATATATTTACTTTTGTTACACTATCAATTCATGATAACTTTGATTTAATTGAAAGATTTGTTATGTTCAAGTAAACAAAGCATGTATTCAAAGTTGGCAGCCATGTGTTTGGAAATGTTCAATAAATAAGTAGAATTGGATCAACCATGAAATTACCAAAAAGAAACCAGTCATTTAGCTACTGCTGAACGTTTTTTTAATTATGTTTAATAATATACAAAACATATAAAAAATAACAGCAACAAGCGGAACTATAAAAACAGTCAAGGCTATTTGAGAATCAATAGATAGATTCAAACACAATTTGATCTAGACACAAAAAATAGCATTCACTCAGCAGATAAATAGAGGTGGCAAGTCTTTAAGAAACATATTTGATCAACAAAGTTGTTTATCTATCTATATGTATAAAAATGAATGTCTGTCTGTCTGTCCTTTATAAACTCCTACACCATTAATCCAATTGCGATAAAACTTTGTCAAATTATTGCTTAGACTACCGGGCAAAAGATAGGATACTCAGAATTTGATTTGATTACAAAAATTAATTTAATATTTACGAAGACTATTGTATAATAATACAGAATGACCATTCATGAAACATTGTATCCATAGCAACGCTGTCACATGCACTCGCCTGTAGGTATTTTAAGTAGGTACTGAATATTTTGAAACAAAATTCGATTTTCGAATAAATTATTTCAATGTTTGAATTTTTACCGACTTCTTTTGTTTTAGTTTTATGTCGCATGACACGTTCTGTCAATTGAAATAAATATTACGTATAAATCGTGTATGATATAGAAAGAGTTAATTTTAGAATTCCTATAATAGTATTATATCAATCATTTTTTTTTATTTTTCACAAGAGAATTTAAAAACGTAACATTTACTGTGAAATCAATCGTGCCATCCAAACGAAAAGCAATAGGTCAGAGTACAACTCAAGCACGAAAGAAAAGGACATCACGAGCTTCAGAAACAGTCGAGCAACGGAGAGCAAGATTGGAAACAGATCGAGTACACACTGCTCAAACCCGTTCATCTGAAACAGATAAGCAAAGGGAAGCAAGATTGGAAACAGATCGAATGCACACTGCTCAAACCCGTTCATCTGAAACAGATAAGCAAAGAGAAGCAAGATTGGAAACAGATCGAGTACGCGTAGATCGTACCAGACGCACTCTGCATGCTGATTTAAACCATAGTGCTTTCCATTACGATCCTAATTATGACTACAGTCTGCACCCAAGTGTTGTTATTGGCAAAATGGACAAATTATGCGTGTATTGTAGTGCCTTTAAATTTAAAAATGAAACACTAGGAATGTGCTGCGCAAGTGGAAAAGTGAAATTGCCAGAATTACCATAATAATAATATCAAGTTTCCAAATGACATCTTTTGGTGCAACCAATATCGTGCGCGAAGATTACATGCCAACATTTAAAGTGCAAGGACAATTTTATCATCATGCAGGATCATTACTACCACTGCCGAACGCAAATCATAAATTTCTTCAAATTTATTTCATGGGAAACACTGACAAACAAATTAACCAACGTTGTCAATTCAATATGGGTACTAAACGAGAAATAATTGCTCAATTACAAACTTTATTTGATCAGAACAACAAATTAATAAAATTATTCAGAACTGCTCTCAAACAAATGCCATCTGATGATTACAAAGTTGTAATTAGAGCTGACAAAGTACCTGTCAGTCAACACGAAAAACAGTACAATGCTCCAACAATTGATAAAGTAGCGATCGTTATAGTTGGTGAAGAATTTAACTCCCGTGATATCATTCTTCATCGTCATCTTCATGAATCATGTTTGAAGTCGTCACTAAAAACATGATTCATGGTCCATGTGGCTTACTCAACAACAATTCAGCATGCATGTCTGATGGAAAATGCACCAAACGATACCCAAAAAACTTATTAGCCGAGACTATCACTGGCAATGATGGATATCCACTTTATCGTCGACGATCGACTGAAAATGGTGGCAAATCCATCAGATTAAAAGTGCGAAACAATGACGTTGAAGTTGATAATCGTTGGATTGTACCGTATTCACCGCTTCTCTCGAAAACTTACAAAGCACACATCAATGTCGAGTATTGTAATTCGGTGAAATCCATCAAATACATTTGTAAATATGTCAACAAAGGAAGCCACATGGCAGTTTTTGGAGTGGGAGATTCAACTGCATCTATCGATGAAATCAACCAATATCAACTGGGACGCTAAATTAGTAGCAATGAAGCAATATGGCGCATTTTATCATTCCCAATTCACGAACGGCATCCAACAGTTACTCATTTGGCAGTTCACCTTGAAAATGGACAGCGAGTGTAGTTCACAACAGAAAATGCACGTGTAAGAGCATTGTCACCACAGCCAACAACGTTAACTGCATTTTTCTTATTGTGTAGGGATGATATGTTTGCAAAGACGCTACCTTACTCTGAAGTGCCAACATTCTACAGATGGAATGCATTGGAAAAAAAATTTCAACGTCGCAAACAAGGTAAAGCAGTTGAAGGACATTACAATGTATATTCAACCGACGCATTAGGCCGTCTGTACACTGTTCACCCAAATAATGCAGAATGCTTTTACTTGCGATTACTGTTAATCAACATATGTGGACCGAGATCTTTCCAAGAATTGAAAACAGTAAACGGTCGAATATGTGCCACTTATCGTGAAGCTTGCCGCGAATTAAATCTTCTAGAAAATGATGCACATTGGGACACTTCACTCGCCGATTCATCGAATACTGCTCACCCACAACAAATACGTGCGTTATTTGCAGTAATATTAACAATCTGCTTTCCATCCAATCCAAATGATCTTTGGGAAAAATACAAAGACTACATGAGTGAAGATATTTTACATAGTTTGCGTGCAACAATTCAAAATCCACACGTTCAATTCACACCAAACGTGTATAATGAGGCATTGCTATTGATTGAGGACATAATCGCTAACAAATCACTGCTACAATTGGGAATGGCTGCGCTGAATTCATCTGAAAACGACTGACGTGATCGTGATTTCCAACGAGAAACACACTTTGATGTCGATGAATTGGGTAAATTTGTTCAAATGAATCTTCCGAAATTGGTTCCAGATCAACGTATAATGTATGACACAATTATGGATGCAATTACAACTCAAAGTGGTGGATTTTATTTCCTAGATGCACCCGGAGGCACAGGTAAAACCTTCCTCATTTCACTCATTTTGGCAGCCACATGATCGCGAAAGAACATTGCACTAGCAATCACATCATCTGGAATTGCAGCAACTCTTTTGGATGGTGGCCGAACAGCGCATTCAGCACTGAAATTGCCATTGAATATGAAAATAATTGAGACACCAACATGCAATATCAACAAAAATTCTAAAACTGGCAAACTACTCACATCATGTAAAATCATTGTATGGGACGAATGTACTATGGTACACAAAAAATCATTGGAAGCACTTCATCGCACACTAAAAGATTTGAGAGGAAATGAACAACTTTTCGGTGGCGCACTCCTTTTATTGTCTGGTGATTTTCGACAAACTCTACCTGTTATATCACGTTCAACAGTAGCCGATGAACTTAATGCATGTCTCAAATCATCCGTTTTATGGCGATATGTACATACATTCACTTTGAAGACCAATATGCGTGTACAACTACAACATGATGCATCCGCTGAACGTTTCGCAAAGCAATTGTTGGATATGGGAAATGGGAAAATGGCAATAGAGGAATCCACACAATGTATCACATTGCCAGCAAATTTCTGTAAAATAACCGCAACCATAGACGAATTGATTCACAGTTTTTCCAAATATTGCGCACAATCATAAAAATCATCAATGGCTCAGTGCACGTGCTATATTAACAGTCAAAAACAAGGATGTCAATGCAATCAATTTCAGCATACTAAATGAAATACCAGAAGCAACAACTTATAAGTCAATCGATACAATAATGAATTAAGACGAAGCCGTCAATTATCCAACAGAATTTTTGAATTCACTTGATTTGCCAAGCATGCCGCCGCATGTTTTAACATTGAAAATTGGCGTGCCTATCATTCTTCTCCGAAACATAAATCCACCACAACTTTGTAACGGTACCAGGCTTTCAGTAGGAAAAATGATGAACAATATTATTGAAGCCACAATTTTAAACGGGAAATTCAAAGGAGAAGATGTACTGTTGCCACGCATCCCAATGATTCTGACAGATATGCCATTTGAATTTAAGTGTCTGCAGTTTCCAGTGCTAGTCGCCTATGCAATGAACATCAATAAGGCACAAGGACAGTCGTTACAAGTGTGTGGACTAAATTTAGAAAATCCATGCTTCTCACATGGACAAATGTATGTGGCCAGCTCACGCGTTGGAAAACCTTCTGATTTATTTGTGTACGCACCAGATAGAAAAACAAAAAACATTGTGTATCCAAAAGCACTCCAATAAATAAAAACACATACGGCCACCACTGTCAAATTTAGGTAAGAAAAACATAAACTAAGCTTATCGCTTCTAATTGGCTCCGACCTTGCCTCAAGTCCGACTTATCCAATCGGAAGGCGAGAGGCTTCCGACGTGGCGCTTCCATAAAGTCGCGGTTTCTTTTTTTTGAGTGGCATTGCAACGCATGCCGGGTAAACGCTAGTTGCTTATAAAAATGAATACACTTATATTTCTACAAAAATTACAATTAATTCAGCTATTGTATTTGATGCACACATCAAGCTATAAATCACTGCTATCAAATACTTCCGATACATTCATTCAATAGATGAATGAGTTGCCAAAAAACAAAGTGTTATTTTTCTGTATTCTTTCAAGGATTTCTTTTCCGATTTGGATATGATCAATGATATCATTGTGGGAATTTATTAATAGCACAATCAGTGGAATGACAAAATAATTATTATTGATTTTATAATAAAGATATTTTACATTATTGCATCGTATAAAGAACCAGAAAACATGCATGTTCTTGGCTTCAATGACACATTCAATAATAATCAATATATTATAGTTGTTGGATATAAATTACTCTTGGTCATAAGAGGCAATTTTAATCAAAACTTTATCTAAAACTATATTTATCAATTATTATGTTGCAACTTTAACAAAAAAATCGCATTTTAAACTCAAAACGAAAATACAGATTTGGCACATCAATGGCCATTACGATTTAATATGTAAATATGTATTGTCAAGTGAGTTTGCACTTGTCATTATTATTTACATAATATATTTTGCATTTGATAAAGTAATACTCTTTCGAAGATAAAATGCCTGCCAGCAATTTGTAGATAGTGAAATATTTTTTTTATGTTTAAATATTTAATTTAATATTAGCATCAATTTTATCGCGTTCATAAATTCACACATCAATGCAATGAAAAGTAGGATAAAACTGTTAGTGGAGTATTTATAGAAGTTTTTATCACTTATTGCAGGCAGATAACATGTGCAGTCCAATGAACAAAAAAAAAAATTGAATGTGAGAGATATCAATAAGATTTTTGATTAGAGCAATTTTTTATTGAGAGTTCTTTACTCGAGAGGTGTGGATATTACGATGGCTTTATCTAACTCACTTTCTATTAGGCATGGTCACTTTTAATAGTTTGAAAGCTCAAAGAAAGATGCATCTAGCCACATATTTCTTTCGACTTGTACAAGGTCAAAATAAGAATTCACCATCCTTGAAAATGTGAAATTGTATGAGCCTGAAATTTTTTGGGATGTACAGAAAGCCTGCCAATGGAGTTGCCACTGGTTAGATTACTGATGGCGTTTAACAGTACTGCTTTGGATGCCGACATATATTTTATTATGAATTAAAGTAGATTTTCCTACACCTTATTTGATTGTATTTCTTGCCAAATTTTTAAAATATAAATCGTTTTCACATTGCAAAAATTACAAACTTATATACATATTTTTTTAAAACTATTTCCACAATATATTTTATTATCAGGATCAGTTTTTCTTATCGTGAGCGAAACCAGTCCTGATCATTCAATATAAAGTTGAAATATTACTAAAAAATGTGTTTTTATTATTGAAAATCATGCCTGTAAGAAATCACAGTTAACACTTGTTGATTGTAAATTTTGTAACATTAAGCGCAACAAATAAATAAATAAAGATAAATCTTCATGTTATCAATAAAATATTTAAATGAAAACAAACATCCAGTAATTTACAACCGAGTGATAATTCAAGCACACTGATGAATTCGAAATTGACAACCAGATAATGGTCTATATCAATATGAAACGGTAAGTGCGATTGAATATTACCTGTGACATATTCCATAATGCAGTAAACCACAGCAATCACATCCCGACTGGCCCGGCAGAGTAGAGCCAGCTCTCTTCAAAACCATTCCTTCTTTTCCTTTTGATCCCAGTTCTGATATAAACGATAAGCTAGATACTTCCAAGAACTTTACCTGTGAAACAAATATCTTTAATGTAACAGCAATTTGCACTTTATTACGAGTGTTGCTAAGAACAGAATCTATTAGCCTAATTATCGTGAAAGTGTTTAGTTGTATTGATTGAATATTAACTTTGATTTAATTGAACAGCAAACTATTAGAATATAAATTAACTTATGCAGGAAAGTTCAGAAAAGTATCAACTATTGATGCATTGTAATCTGTAGTCATTACAGAAAAGACGTTAACAGTCAGTGGGTTGACATCATCTGAAGAGCCTTGATGGAATTACAATATCAAGTTCATCTATACGCGTCGATGTCAAATAATGATGATAAGACTCATGCTTTGAGAGATAAAAAAACACAATTTGTTAATTACTACATTCACATTTTAGAATGACTGGTACAGGTTTCATTCATCGCAAGTATTTTTCACAGATTATGTTTAATTTATTTTAATATGATTATGTTTTAAGTCAGTGCTTCACAACCTTTTTTCATGCCACGGATCGCTAAATCTAAAAAAAAATCTGCAGACCTCCGGAAAAAAACATATTTTATTGGAAAAATGTTTACAAATAAACATTTGTATTTTCTACTGAAAATTTTCATGGACCCAAGTTGAGAAACACTGTTTTAAGTGACACTTAATACTTTCAAAGTGATAAGCGTGCAAAACTTTAATAATGAAGATATGCAAAAAATTAGGGAAAACAAGGATTATAAATTATATATGATAACTATCTAGGCTTCACATAATCATAATTCTGTCGATGACGCGAAGCTGAAACAGCTTTCAATTATTATTTTAAACCCAAGAAACATGATTCACTAAAATGTTTATTACAAAGAAATATAACATTTCATGTAATTGATTATTGAGGGTCAAGCAAAAAAATGTGTAAAAAGGTTGGGGAACACTGGTTTTTGACATTGTTATTATACGCAATTGTGCTGACAGTGAACATACCAATTCATGATGGTTTCTATATATAGTTATATTGCATAAATTGTATAGATAGTCTTCTAGCTGTTTAATTCGTTTTGGCAGATCATCATATTGTACAAGCACCTCTGGCTTTTTCGGGAATCTAAAATTGAAAAAAAAAGTTTCATTTGGTGTGCCACAATTTGTTATTCCACTAGGTGTGTCATATTTAGTAACACACCACATAGAATGACCAATTTATTAATTTTGATTTAAAGCATAAAAAATATTTCTATTACATTTAGTGTAAATGACGATTTATAGTTAACGATTAAGAACGTTAACAATGACGTATTGTTGATGTTTCCAATTCTGCTGAAGTATTGTTAATTTCAAAAATGACTCTAAGAATAGTCAAGTATAGTAAAATCAACATTCAATCCATAATTTGTCTACTATAATTATCACTGTTGTGTAACACTAAATATTAATAAACAATTATTATTGTATTTATTGATTGTAATTTTTTATTAAATATAACTTATTGCTGCCATTATTTTCAGGGTTGTGGAAAATGGGCGACTGACTAATTTTTCGATTTAACGATTTTGAAAAATATCCCAATGAACAATTTGCTGGATTGGCTAGTTGATCATTAATTTAACGCACATACATAGGAAAGGTATGAAAAAAATCTGACAAAATTAGACGTTTTTTTGTCAGAGATTGTGTTATTGGTCAAAGTCGGAGATATGTTTGTTCAACCCGATCAACGCGACAGTTTTTCATAGAAACTAAAACTGTCCACGTTGCTATTTTTCAAAATGTTCTCTTTCTACATAGAGCTATAAATAGAGCAATAAAAAATAATCGGGTTGGCTTTTATGGAAGCTAGATGCATTAGGAATGTTTCACAACATTAAAAAACACAAAGGAATGTCCTATGTTGTCACAATCACTTTAACAAATATATCCCTAACAAATAATTCACTCGTAAATCACCATTACTGTGACATAACGAAGCCACCAATCAAATTCAAACGAACAAGCGCCATTACTGTCACGTTTCATGGAGTGTCACATTGCAATGCAGCGAGATTGGTGCAAAGTTCAGTGCGAAGTTAGACACGAGTTTAGCACGCAGTTTCAAACTGTTTTGTTACTTTGGCGGGGTCGGAATAAATTTGAAGGGTTCAAAAAATCGATGTTTCAAACATTTAAACCTAATACTTTTGGCAAGTTTATGGAGGTGGTAATATAAGGATGAATTGGGCGATATTTTAAAACCAAAATCAGTCCTATATGCAAAAAATTGCTTGCGTTATCGACGTTTGAATGTTCGCGTCCCAATGTCTGGGGCGCTCGCGTACAGGTCTTGCACATTGCCGTCCCATACATTGGGGCGTTAGCGTGGAAGAGATTAATGACTCCACAGCCCTGATTATTTCTATTTTATGTCTATACAAAAATAAATCAAAAAAATATGAAAAATTCAATAATAAAATAATATGATTACCTTGGAAGTGCGCCTACTCTTTTTTTAACTCGATTGGAAGATCTGCGGGTGCTCGGTAGAGGCTTTCCTGCTAACGCAGCTCTCTCCACCTCCTCAACATTCACCCTGAAGCTGCTGCGATTGGCTTGGTGGCTTTTGGAAGGAAATGGGATATTCAGGCCGGCTCGGAAAACTGAGAGCTGCTGGTGTAAGCTTAGAATATGTTTGTATCTTTTATCGACTGTCCATTTGAAGTCACCGTGAGTCAACAGTATTGTGTACCTGTATAGATAAAGAAACAACTTTATAATTGTATACTTTTAGTCATGATATTATTTTACTGATAGTAATATAGGTTATAGGTTTAGTAGAAATTATCCTAGTATCTTTTCAAACCATTTCCAAATTTAATGTTGAGTAAATTGACAGTAGTCATATTTGAACTGTCGAATATTCAGTCCTCCAACCTTCATATTCAAAAAATAAAGATAGACAAAGCAGGACCATCAGTTAGCTAATTGCTTTTGCTTTACCGTGTTTTTAAGATCTGATACATGGGAAGGATTTCCAGACATTAGACATTAATACCTTATTTTAAATAATAAAAACACATTTTTTGGTACTTATTTCCACAATATATTTTTTGATCAGGACCGGTTTCGCTCATCGCGAGCATTATCAACTGATGTACTAAAAAATGTGTTTTTATTATTTAAAATATCATGCCTTTCCATCAAGAAGTGACAGTTAACACCTTAAAAGTGATTAATACCTTAAATAAAACTGTAAATCAAATTTCAATCTAGTGCCCATTGTTAGATTGAAATCAGTGGGAACTACCAACTAAACGTTAAGAATAAAGTTTCAGACTTGGTAATAATTATCCACTTATAAGATATTAACTGTCATTTCTTGTTGGAAAGGCATGATATTTCAAATAATAAAAACATTTTTTTAGTACCATTCTCAAAATATCAGTTTTGCTAATGGCAAGGATTGTCAACTGACCATAAAATACATTGCGGGAATAGCACTAAAAATGTACTATGTGAAAAGAAAAAGAAAATTTACTCAAAGTACAATATAATTAAATAAAACCAATCTTCATTGACTTGCTATTATTATGATAACGTAAAAATATAAAAAGATGATTCTATAATGATATTGTTATAATTAATCAATAAGCAATATTAAAAAAGTTAAAAGATTAATAAACAGAAATTTCAAGTGGAAGAGATAGACGTGATAAACCAAAATTTGTTGACAGCACGGTGGGTATTCTTTCATGAAGATAATTTTTTGACAACCGGTGAAAAAAAGTCATGGAATAAAAATATATAATGTTAAATTTATTTACATTTTCAATTTACAATGGAAAATACACAATTTCAAATTTATATGTGAGAAATAGAACATAGGTGATTTGCCAAAGAAGCTTTCGAAGAATTATAATAATTTTTTATTTTTATTTAATAAAACACATCTTTCTAAGGGACTGTATTGTTATTCTTGCAACACAGCTGTAATGAATATTATTGTCTAATACGTAAGTACGTGGGCAAGCATTTGAGCACATCAATTAAATTAAATTGACCAAATTGTTCATGCATCTGAATCTATATGACACCAAATACACAATATTAGGACAGTGTAAAGGGTTTGGTGGGAAATTATTGACAATTGATGATCAAATAAAATTATTACTCACAGGTTGGGGTTCAATAGATTCGCCGTCATACTTCTTTCCGTATCGATGACTTTTACTTTTATTTCCAATCCGGGTATGAACACTTTTCTATGTACAGATTTGAACTTTAATGGTGTGTTATGTATGTTGATGAATGGTATTTTTTTATCATGCTCTGAAATTAAACACCCCACATAAACTAATATTATTAACTATAGGGAAATGAAACATTGTGCCTTGACTGTGGATTAGTAGGTGAAATTGTCGATGACCACTGTCACAAAAAGAACTTTTATTGTTATTCTATGGAATTTTGATTGTGAAACTCTTATGTTAATGACTTTCATGTGATACATACAAATTCGCATAGGACGATTAAACATATTTTGAAAAATCGTAAATATTCAACATCATATTTACAGCAATCTTTGTCTGTAACCTTTTCTTCCTTAGATCATCTAATGACCAAAGAAATAGCTAATGATATTAAAGCATTTTGAATAACTAAATAAAATTTTCTTTTCCTCAGGGATAACGATTCATAAGTTAAAATAAACTGAGGAGAAAACTATGAAACATACGATTGTCTTGCGGCAAAACAAAAAATGATACTTTTAATCAAGGAAATAAACATTTTAACTAAATCAATTTTGAATATTAGAAATCATGAAGGAATTATCATTCAGATTACTGATTATTTGCTTTTTAGTGAAAATTATGTGTGTCTAGTCTGATACACCAATTGCCTTTATATTGTTTTGTAAACACACTGTGTATGTGTCACAACACTATGATAATGGTGAAATTGATGTCAATAAGTGTACTCTGTAATTAATTATAATAGTGCAAGCCTCATAACATCATTACTATAGCATCAAAACGTACTGATAAGCATGGAAATCATTCGCCTAGGATTCTACAATATTTATGTCAAGGGATTTGAGTACTTAATGATTATGATACAAATTTAATTATCTTTTAAATTACTATAGTAATTGTGGGTCAGTATTTACAATTCCATTGAATATATGAATGAAAAATGTCATAATTTAATATTTAATAAATTTTGACAAAACTAATAATCACACAATATTAAAAAAAAATTTAACCTTGTCGGCTATTGTTCTTGATTAATAGAAAATTAAAATTTTGTAAATTTCAACAAGTTTTGTCACTCGCAACCTGGATTTTGGCTTACGGTATCTTGAGTCATTCTAGTACACAGATGCACTCAAACGGACAATCAGTAAATAAATTATATCTAGTAAAAAATATTTTGAATTTGTGTCGAATAGGTCAGTTTATCACTAGCCCATTAAGCAGTGAGTTATATTTTACCAAATAATATATATTTTTATTTTGTTATGAATCAATCTACAAAGAATATTATTTGTTATTTTAGGTAGACTTTTATTAAACGATTGATTAATTAATTAAGAGTGAAATTATTCAATATAAATTTTCAAAATACGGAAATGGCAGTTGACAAAAGACAATACAACACCATATGTGTAGCTGTATTCCTCAAAGGGGAATATTTTTGAAATACAGTATCCTCAATCATAAGATATTTTACTTAAAATGACTTCATAGGAAAACTAAATCCTTATATCGAGCGATCTTTGACAACCAAACTTACTGAATCATCACTTTAGTTATTTATTTTGATAGTAGTGTCAGTGCAATATTTTACATTTGTATAAAAAATTGAATACCCATTACAATGATAAAATTACTTGCTTTTAGTGAAATATCAGCTAAAATTTTAAGTAAATAATTTGCATTATATGGCATGGGTTATGTTGATATGAAAATGTGAAAAAAAAACCAGTTTACATACCTCGGCCATCGGTTACATCTCTCGTGAAGGCACTAAACGTTTTTTCCGGCTCTGTATTTATAACGGATAGCGATGGAGGCACAGCCAAACTTTCATCGAATGACTGACCGCCCGGAGAAACGGGATCACTCTCATAATTGTGGGAAATTTCTCCGGTGGAGAGAGTATCCTGATTCGAGAAGGCTCCATTAGATGTCATTTCAACACTTGCTAAAAGAAGCGTAGCCGTTTATTTCACAAAACCCACAGTTGAATGAAACTAGAATACTGACTGAAATTTCTAAGCGTTTATCACTCACTAGTAAACTGTATATTATTAAATAAGTAGATAATATAAAAAAATGTATGCTTGCATATGCTACATTCTATCAACATAAATAAGAATTTGATGTCGATATTTTTGGTGTAATGTTAAGTCTGGATTTCTGACCAGGAAAGGAAATTACAACATGTTTAAAAAAACCCAATCAAAATAAGTCATATCCATTTGAACGAGGAAAATACGAATTAGATACGACTTACCTGTCAGTAAATTATGTGGTTTTCCTTATAAATGTCATTTTCTTCTCAAAAATATTTGTAAACTACCCAAAAATAACTTATCATCAAGGGATACGATAAGCAAAACAAATATTTGGATTGCACAAATAAAATACGCATTCATAAGTGTGTTGCAATATTCTAGCTACTACAATGAATGTACCGTAAAAATGAAAGTGGAATTTTTAACTTACTGCAAATTAATGTTACACCAATTGCACAATTTCCATTACCTGGAAAGTTTTAGCGCGTTTTTTAACGTATTATTTTAATTGATAAAAATTAAAGTACTCCAAAAATGTCTCACCATTTTCGCTGAACAGTTTGTTTAAGGCTAAAACCAAATTATTTATATCTGCCATTTTAAACGAGTATATTTTTCTTGTTTATTAAATCGACTGTCACAAGCTTTCCTACACAAATCTTCTACAATAATAGTAATTTTGTACTCACATTTTATCCGTAGACACTAGTGAAATTCTTATCGTCAGATAAGAAAACAATCTGATTATGTCAGATTCTTGTTGACTGCTCCTAGTTCGAAAAGAGGCATGACACTGTGACCTCGTTTCCTTCAATTTAACACAGTATGTTGTATTAACTTGAAACAATCCTTAAAAATTGAGATGATTACACGGAAACGCCCATGGTTAAAACTTATAACTTGTTACTACGAAATGTTATACAAAAGTTAGGTTTATTAATAGCAAAAGCTATAATGTAAAGCTAAAAATATAATAAACTGTTAACAAGCACCATGTGATTTTGAGTATATACTAATTATCGACATCACTTAACAACTTAAATTATGACATTTCGCGTAATATCTAACAAATTTGCGTCGTCCAGCAGTCCTTGACAATTGAGCTGTCAGTTCCACGAATTCGAATTGAGTGCAACATATACACAACAATTTAAAAATAATGTTTCAAAAGTTCGTCGTCAGGTTCAAAATGTAGAGTGAACTATCTTATTCAAACAAGAGAAATTCATTTATACATTCTTCTCAATATTTCGTGGAAATACACAATTTACAATTTTTAGAGAAACATTTTTTTATTAATATAATACTTGGCAAAAATAAAAATCGTACATTGTTTAAAAAAATAAATAGAGATATAAGTGCTGCTACTGATTCATAGATGACTCTTTATGCAATATTTTATCTCGAATGTGTTCAATAAATTCAATCATAATAATATGTATCTATGAAATGTAATATAAATAAACAGGATAAAAAAAAACATATATTAAAAAAAACAATTTTAGACAGTTTAAAATAAAAAAAATACTTAGATATTTATTTGTATCAAAAAAGGTCTCGAGGTACAAAAATAAAGTTCAGCAATAAAAAAACTTCGGTGTTTACTAACATTGTTTCAAGTATGTGAAAAAAAACGCACAAATACTCATAAGTGTGATAAAATCCAATTGTGTGAATAGATAACTCTATACCTTCCGAATATTTTTCTTCGTAAATAAGAATTTGAGGATATTAGTAGGCCATTTGATCGGCGTTGGGAACAGATCAGAATAAAAAAAAAACATATTTTGCTATTAATGATATAATATTTACTACGAAAAAATAATAATTATATTAATAATGCCAAGTGTTTTAAGACATAAATTATTTATCGCAGTGACTGTGCCTTAAAAGACATTGGGCGTTGGAAAATTTAAAAAATGGAATTGGAGTATAACGTCAAGTTGTGCTAAGACGCGGATTTGATACGAGAGATATATTCATGTCTTTCTATATACAGTGAAACCTCGACTTTACGTTTTCCAAGGGACCCTGAAAAAATAACGGTAATTGCGGGAAACGGTGAATGCGGGAAAGCTTCAAATTATAATAAACAAGTAAAATCGTATCGTATTATTTACCTGTACATAGTGTATATAAAATGTATTTTTTAAAAAAGTCCTTTATTTTAGTTTGCTTCTTTGTTATTGGGCACTTTAATCGGAACAAAGACTTGTTACTAAACTTGTGACTAAAAGTTCGTATGTACAGGAATCATTATTACCATGAATTTTAAACAACTCTACATGTGCATCATAAACAATAATACGCGTGTGGTGGATTTCAACTCAAAAAATAGCACATGCGTTCAATGCGTTACGTCTAACATGTACAGCGGATTCCAACTTGTCCAGACATAACACCTGCACTCGGCTGTGTCAAACTTGCTTGCCGAGATACGAAGAAATATGCAATAAAAACGTTCAATCGGGATAATATCTGTGATGAGACCAAAATATTTAGACGGTTTATCGAGGAAATCGGGGAATCGGGAAACGGTCAATGCGTGATTATTTAACATTGTTCTTATGGGAGTTTGATGAGACTATAAAAAATAAGCGTTCCATCCGGGAAAACGTATTATGCGAGAACGTTTGATCGAGGTTCCATTGTATCCATATTGTTCTACCTACATTAAGGATTATGACTTGACCATACTAATAAATATTACATAATAAGCTAATTCTACATCTTGATTCAAGTATTTGAGCTAATACGCGATGATAAATACGTTCGGATAATATATGTATATTAACATTTTTTTTTATTATTAGAAGTAAGGGAAAGGTGTTGTTTTATCAAAATAATAACTCTCATAATGGTGTCAAAATATAAATCTTATATTATTGTCTTAACTAACTGGGGCGACCGTTGAAGCTCAGATATTGTCAAATGTTAAATTAAGATATGAAAATAAAATAAATTAATTTCAGCGCTTTATATTTATACACACCCGATCCTCTTTTTGGTTATGGTTTCGAAATAACAAGGCTTATTTTTATACTCTTATTTTTATGAAACATAGCCTAAAAATACGCAAGTGTGTGTCATCTATGAAAAAATATTCATAACTAGATAACATAAAAAAGTTGTCAAATAGCGAAATGAGAAGACATTTCTCTATGTCAAATTTAATGTGAATCGAAATTTTTTAATATTTCATATAAATTCGCTATTTTATATAATATATATGAATAATAAAAAAATTATACAATTTTTTGAGTGAGTTGAAGTATATTGATTGAATTGGAATTTACTTCGTAGAACTCCATTACAACACGATGAAAAAATACTAATTAATGTATTCTAGTTCTAGAATTTTTTTATAAGATATAGTTGATAGCTATTTCGGCTCAAGTAGTTATAGTTCTGACGATGGGTGAGCCGAAATAGCTATCAACTATATCTTATAAAAAAAATTGTAGAACTAAAATATATTGCTATTTTTTCACCGTGTGAGTTGAAGTATTTTGAGTTGGTTAGAAGTAGAAGTAATAGAACTTATTTATCATTGCATACAATTTTATATTTGCACACAATATATTTTTTGCACGGTTACCGACGATTACTCGTGGCAGTTTCTCATCACATTTTGAGAACTACTGGCTTGTTACGCAATTGACCAATCACCCTATGTGTCTTAATGTTCAGATAAGCGTAATTTAGAATGGCAACGGTTGATCAAACGGCAATGTGACTGTACCGAGAGTGTTTTATTGAATTTGTTGAGAGGAAAAGGTTCGGCCTCTCTCCTTTGCATATAAATATATACATATAAACACGCACACACTTACTCTTGTTTTTGCTTGACCAAGTTTGGCGTTAAATTATCAGCTGTCTGGCCCAGAGTCGCGCAAACTGTTACCTACGAACATTCGCCGTAAACTCGATTCGTTTTTTGCACGGTTGATACGTTTGAAAACATAAACGTACATAAAAGATAAAGTGATCAAACAGAAATGGCATAAAGGTTCTATTCAACTTATATAGCAATGAACATAGCCGACATAAATACGACAGTTTAAATAAAGAACTACCAATACAAAAAAAATGTATATGACAGACAATAACTTAATGTTCATTTATGATATCGACTGAAGGTGCTTGATGGAATTTCAATATCAAATTTGAATTGTTACAACTTTGTACGATTCGGCATCTTCAGGCATTCTATCACACGGATGCAACAGAGCTGACTGTGTGATAGAATGCCCCAAGACGTCGAAAAGCGAAACCCGGGTCGTTAAGTGACAAAACACGTGGAATCGTACAAAGTTGTAACAATTCAAACTTACTGTTCAGTTTGAACGAATCGAGTATTTACTGCTTTGCTTAAAATAGTGTCTAGATATTGAAATGTCAGATGTTAAAAAAATAAGTTTTCATTTTAAAATATTGTATACAGTGGAACCTCGATCCACCGTTCTCGCATAATACGTTTTCCCGGCTGGAACGTTTATTTTTTATAGTCCCGTCAAACTCCCATAAGAACAATGTTAAATAATCCCGCATTGATCGCTTCCCGATTCCCCGATTTCCTCGATAAACCGTCTAAATGTTTTGGTCCCGTCACAAATATTATCCCGATTGACCGTTTTTATTACATATTTCTCCGTATCTCGGCAAGCAAGTTTGACACAGCCGAGTGGAGGTGTTATGTCTAGACACGTTGGAATCCGCTGCACATGTTAGATGTAACGCATTGGACGCATGTGCTATTTTTTGGGTTGAAATCCACCACACGCGTATTATTGTTTATGATGCAAATGTAGTTGTTTAAAATTCATGGTAATAATGATTCCTGTACATACAAACTTTTAATAATAAAATTTTAACAGCAAGTAACGAATTCTGCTTATCGACTCCTGCAAAATTTATTTTTTACATTTGTGACTGATATTTTTGAAAATATTTAACGTTAAGTGTCAACTCTCTTATTCTGAAAACAATATATAGTCAGAAAGACTAGATTTTATTTAGATATAGTTGATAGCTATTTCGGCTCACGCCATCGTCAGAACTATGCTTAAACGAAAATTTTCTTATCTATATATAGCTGTGTAGAAAAGATACACAATATATCTTCTCTTATGTTTTAACGACTTAGCTTGTTTCTTTCTCACAATAAAACTAAAAATTGTAAATGAAACTAAAAAGGCGGCTATATCAATAAGTTTACATATGGCACGGAGATGGTCTATTACGGAAACAAAACAGCCCCCCGTAGAGGGTTAAGCAATGGCGATCGACATATGCTAGTTTGTTCGTTAAGAATCCTTTGTGATGCGTGTGTGTGCGCTGAGTTTGAATTTATATTATGTGATTCCTTTATAACGTGATTAGCAAATTGTGAATCTGTTTTTTTACTGTTAAGTGATCTTATATGTTCCTTAGCTCGAGTGGAACCCGAGTTCCAGCTATATATAGATAAGCAAATATTTGTTCGCTTAAGCGTAGTTATGACGATGCCGAAATAGCTATCAACTATATCTTAAAAAAATAATTCTGTAGAATTAAAATACATTGCTATCTTTTTCACAATTTTAGAAAGACTAGATTTCTGCTAGAAATTTGAAAATTCTTTTTTGAAATAAAAATCACGTCAAAAATACATTATTTTAATTCTATAGTTGGATGCACAACTTGTATTGATAAAATCACATTACTTAGGTTATTATTACATATTGGTAATAAATGGTTTCAAGATTATACTACTAATTTCGATGTTTTAGCGAGATTTCATATTATTAATAGCAACAGTTATGTAAATATTATAGTCTCGATACATTCGTCTAAAAAAAGTTTAATATTAGCAGTGTTTTTCCTATTTTTTCTCTTTATGTGCATTGAATAACAAATCAATCAACCAATCCGGCAAATTGTTCATAGAGATATTCTTCAAAATCATCTAATCGAAAAAGTAGTGGGGAGTCGCTCTTTTTTCATGACTCAGACTCTACAACCCTGCGCGGGATACATGTGAAATTCTATGAATGATTCTTAGAGGTCGAATCCAAAGATTTAATTTTATTCATAAATTTTTAAATGTTTTAAATGTGGCCTATCGATATGAAAAGGTTCTCCATCCGTGACACAATAGGTGAAACTTTTTTTCGTTGAATGAAATAAAATTGTAAAAACATTCGTTAGTTTTAATTATTTATTCCGATTCCGCCTTTTATGTAAGCTACATGGTTTTTTCAACCTTGATAGATATAATTCGGAGGAGACCGGTTTCAGAGACATGTACAAAATCAGATTTTGGAAGATATATTCGCGGAATTTTTATACTATACGTATTTGAAATTAGCCTGTATAAAAAACGAATTTGATCACTTTTGAATTGGAGAGATTTTGGGTACAACTAGGGCTGTGAAGTCGAGTCGGATTCGGAGTCGTGAAGTCGCGGTGTTATAGCCACAATCAAAGTCGGAGTTGTGGAAAACAAATGACTCCGATTAATTTTTCGATTAGACGATTTTTAAAAATATACTAATGAAGAATTTTCCGGATTGGTTGGGTGATCTTTGATTAAGTGAATATAAATAGGAAAGGTATGAAAAAAAAACTGACAAAATTAAACATTTTTGTTTTGAGTCGTGTTATTGATCAATGTAGGATTCAGAGTCGTGTTTTTTAACAACTCCGCAGCCCTGGTTACAAGTTACAACCCATACATAATTAGCAGCATATAAAGTTCTATTGTTCAATATAGCTATCTACGACATTAATATTATTAAGGTAAACGGATATATAATATAAGTAAGTATTCAAAGCAAGACAAGTAAGGAATACAATATGAGAAACACAAAAAATCTTTCAAAAGTAAATGGTTTTATAATAAATACTTAGAAGCCATTCACCGAACACCGGGATGAAATTCTTCGAAGAAAATAGCCTGTGAGACGATGAATGAGATGAAAAATGATTTTTTTCTCTTATCTATCTATATATATATATATATATATATAAATGAATGTCTGTCTGTCTGTCTGTCCATTATAAACTCCTACACCATTAATCCAATTGCGATAAAAATTTGTCGAATTATTGCTTAGACTACCGGGCAAAAGATAGGATACTCAGAATTTGATTTGATTACAAAAATTAATTGAATATTTACGAAAAACATGTTTTCATACAAGACTATTGTAATACAGAATGGCCATTTATGACACATTGTTTCCATAGCAACGCCGAAAACAAGAACGACGCAAATCTGTCACATTCACTCACCTGTAGGTACTTACGTAAGGAACTGAATATTTTGAAACAAAGTTCGATTTTCGAAAAAAGTATTTCAACGTTCTATTATTACCGACTTTTTTGTTTTGGTTTTATGTCGCATGACAGAACGAATTGAAATAATATTACGTATAAATCGTGTGATATAGAAAGAATTTATTCAATATGTCATTTTTTTATTTTTTTATTTTTCAAAGTGAATTTCAAAACGTAACATTCACTGTGAAATCAATTATGCCACCCAAACGAAAAGGAATAGGTCAGAGTACAACTCAAGCACGAAAGAAAAGGGCGAAACAATGAGGTTGAAGTTGATAATCGTTGGATTGTACCGTATTCACCGCTTCTCTCGAAAACTTACAATGCACACATCAATGTCGAGTATTGTAATTCGGTGAAATCCATCAAATACATTTGTAATTATGTCAACAAAGGAAGCCACATGGCAGTTTTTGGAGTGGGAGATTCAACTGCATCTATCGATGAAATCAACCAATATCAAATGGGACGCTACATTAGTAGCAATGAAGCAACATGGCGCATTTTATCATTTCCAATTCATGAACGGCATCCACCAGTTATTCATTTCGCAGTTCACCTGGAAAATGGACAGCGAGTGTACTTCACAACAGAAAATGCACGTGTAAGAGCATTGTCACCACAGCCAACAACGTTAACTGCATTTTCTTATTGTGTAGGGATGATATGTTTGCAAAGACGCTACCTTACTCTGAAGTGCCAACATTCTACAGATGGAATTCATCAGAAAAAAAATTCAACGTCGCAAACAAGGTAAAGCAGTTGAAGGACATTACAATGTATATTCAACCGACGCATTAACCAAATAATGCAGAATGCTTTTACTTGCGATTACTGTTAATCAACATACGTGGACCGACATCCTTCCAAGAATCGAGAACAGTAAACGGTCGAATATGTCTCACTTATCGTGAAGCTTGCCTCGAATTAAATCTTCTAGAAAACGCACATTGGGACACTTCACTCGCTGATTCATCGAATACTGCTGACCCACAACAAATACATGCGTTATTTGCAGTAATATTAACAATTTGCTTTCCATCCAATCCAAAAGATCTTTGGAAAAAATACAAAGGCTACATGATTGAAGATATTTTACATAGTTTGCGTGAAAAAATTCAAAATCCACACGTTCAATTCACACCAAACTTGTATAATGAGGTATTGCTATTGATTGAGGACATATGTTTAGTAATCGCTAACAAATCATTGGTACAATTGGGAATGGCTGCGCTGAATTCATCTGAAAACGACTGACGTGATCGTGATTTCCAACGAGAAACACACTTTATGTGAATGAATTGGGTAAATTTGTTCAAACGAATCTTCCGAAATTGGTTTCAGATCAACGTATAGTGTATGCCACTTCACAGCTGATGAAATCAAGTCAGCCATTCATTGCGAGTGCTATATCACGTGCGAGCGCATACTTGCGTCTCTTAATGTTGCCAGATATTAAATAAAATAAAATTTTGATTTATAATCATGTGTGGCTATTAAGAAAAAAAAATACTCGCAACGTAATTGGCCACCTAATATCTTTTTCCTTCAGCAATACGTGTAAAAAATATGAGATATACTTAGGTACAAGAATGTTTATTCTCATGTAAATTGATGTCATTGATGCTTAAATCACTTTTAGGGTGTTCACTGTAACTTCTTGATAGAAAAGCATGATATTTAAATTAATAAAAACACATTTTTAGTATTTATTTCCACATCAGTTGATAATACTCGCAATGAGCGAAGCCGGTCGTCGATCATAAAATACATTGTGGAAATAAGTACCAACAAATGTATTTTTATTACTTAAAATTGATGCTTCAATTTATTAACAAAGGTTCTGTAATATTAAAAGTTATATGGAAGAAGTAAATATTATGTGAACAGCTCGTTACGATCAACGATCTTCGGTAAGTAGGAAAAAATATCATTCCTCTTAATCGTATAAATGGTGAAATCCGTTGTTTTCCTTTTAAATGCGAGGAAATTTTTACATCAAGCTGATGGCTTGGAAGAAAGTTTTATTTGCCTTTCTATAAGATATTATTTATGCATTTTCCCAAATTGATGGTATTGTAAAAGACATTGTGTAATCGATTATTAATGTCATTCATTGAACTTTTCAATAGTTTAATATTTAAAAGTGGTGAAGTAAGAACAATTATGTCCATTAAGATGGGTGATATAATATTTTCAATTTCACTCTTTTACATTAAGAACTATCTCCACCGCAATCAGTGGACAGTAATTATTCATTGTCTATCTAATGGACTAGATCAAGTATTTCTTTAAATGTATTTTATGATAGTATCCTGAAACAACATGATATAGATAATTGTAGGTTAAAGTATTGTAATATCACGATTTTAAAATGTTAAAACTTGTTTTAATGCGATTTGTCATACAATATTATAAGGTCAAATTAAAAAGTATGAGTTATTATTCTTAGAAAAGACTTCACCAAGTAACATATTAAATATGCTGTAAGCTGCGACAGTATGAAGTCGTTGCTCATAAAAGCATACGAGGTTTGTTTTACTTTCTCATAAATTATTAATCTATTTCCAATACCACAATTCTATTTATGAATGAAAATAATAACATATATGATACGTCCGGGACTAGGAAAACTTTTTAGCCAAAAAGCTTCTTAAAAATACGAAAGAAACGGCGTTACATGCCTTAATTAAAATACAAATTGTAAGTGCTCGTTAATTGCGATGTTGAAAAAGGAAATTTTGACGCGAAACAAGTATTGATTTTCTTATAAAAAACAAAAATTTATTTTTACAATAGACCTTAAAGAAAAAATCGGACCGCTTATTCAAGCCCGTTTAAGTGCATTGGTTAATTTATTGATTACATTGGCATTTACTTGGTAGAAATCTATTATAACACAGTGAAAAAATAGTAATGTATTTTAGTTCTACAAATTTTTTATAAGATATAGTTGATAGCTATTTCGCCATCACTCACGCCATCGTCAGAAATTTGTTTAAGTGCAATCCCCTTGCAATGGTCTGAGGAGCGGCGACAGACTTATATCAGTTTGTTCGTTAAGACTTTCGTGTGATAATTGATATCTATTGATTTCCAGCTGTTCCAAGGCTGTCATCTTGCGTCAGGTCACATATATCTAATAAAAAATTTGTAGAACTAAAATACGTTACTATTTTTTCCACCGTGTGCTTTGCTTAAGTTTTATGTAGGTACCAAAGTTTGCGTAATTGCTCCAAAGACACTCCTGGCAATCATTTGAAAGTTCATATGCTGCTGTGTTACGGTGTACGCCCACTAAATACTAAAACCTTAAGTAAACAGGGAAGATAGATTCATTAAAAGTTTCAATATGAACTCTGCACTAAAAATACTTGTTTTTTATTTATTCGGTATTAAATGCTGAACTTTTGTGATCAATAAAATTATGATTACAATAGATGATCAGTAACGAACACTATTACAAAATATAATTTTATTCGGTCAACGAGCACATATTCGGAAAACGAACTAAAAGATTTTTGCAATTCATAATATAAATCTATGGAAAATCGATGATCAGTTAACGAACAATTCGGATAGCGAACATACTCTTGAAACAGATAATGTTCGTTAACTAATCACTTACTGTATTTCTGATTATTTAAAGATATCAATAAATTTAAACGTAATATATATGAACTATATCATTAAATTTGGTTTGAAGGTGCTACTCTATCAATCAAACACGCGTAAAAATAGCAAATAAAATAACAAAGCTATCAACTAGTATTAATTCACCTGATAAATTGTTTCCACAAATTTAGTCACAATATATTTCTGGTGACGATATGGGTATCCGTGAATGTAGCAAATCACGATTACCTGTTCATACATACTCAGTGTTTGTCGTGGTCAATCAAACTTGCAAAATTTTTGTTAATGTATAGACAATCAAGATCTAGTTTATATGATGTTGACATTATTTTGACACGTAACGATTTGATCTATGCGAACGTACATTAATTTAAAAGGACGCGTCCTTTATAATCAATTATATTAAGCGAATAAAAATATTCAGCATTGAGATTGTTCATCTTGCCGTATTTCGCTAAATCAGTGGTCAGCAAACTGCGTCACGCGAGCCACACGCGGCTCTTTGACTATTTGAGTGTGGCTATTTCAGGAAAGAAGGAAATTTTTCACATTACTATTTGTCAGTCATTGTAATGATTTAACTTTATAGATATTCTAGGAAATTTAATTTCACCAATAAATAAAACCGTTATATAATATTATATAATGTTTAGTATTGTAACGATAGATTAACAAAGTAATTTTAAATATTAAAAATAAATTTTTCAGTACCTATTTTAACAGTATATTTTATGATCAGGACCGGTTTCAATCATCGCGAGCATTACTAACTGATAGGTTAAAATTACAAGCAAACCTAAATAAACAAAGTTTTGAGTATAAGGTTAGCAGTTAAACAAAACAAAAGGTTCAAAAACCAAGAAAACCATTTACAAGAAGTCATACAATAAACATTCAAATGAAGTAAATTCATTGAAAATGAAATGTTAACAATCTCTTATTAGTAATATGCATACATTAAGATAAATCAATAATCTATTAAGAGCTCAGAATAATCGCGAAAGACTACGAAGAATAATGAGTGGGAAACCGGTTCTTATCAAAAAATATATTGTGAAAACTTGTGCTAAAAGTATGTTTTCAATATATAACGTATCGTGCCTTTTCGTCAAGAAGTGTCAGTTAACAACTTAAAAGTGATTAATAAATAGTAGGAAACGGCGACTTTAGCAAATGTACCTTAATCAGATTGAAGAAGTTTTTAGCAAAAACTGTCTTCTACTACTTATGACTATCATGTAAATTCAACTCACGATCTTCATGTATAACTGTCTTTATCTTATCGCTTTGATCGAACCAGCGTGAATATGTTAAATTCAAATTATTGTATTAAAATACTGAATGAATGACCTAAAAATGTTTCATTCAATTTTTGTACAAGTCTCTTGCTAAGTGGTGCCCAATGTGCAATCCTAGAAGTATAATATTTATTATGTTATAGATTTATATTACCAATAGTTATCAGAGAATAGAGTTAAATATATTATAAGATTAAAAAAAAAATTTCCAAGAATCAATCGAAGACTTTATTAAGATGCCTTATATTTGATTTCTTTATTTTTTGTTTCCATAACTAGGTCATGGAAAATAAAAATATCCTTTTCAAGACGATGATATTTACTGAAACCAATGATATCTGAAAGTTAGTCGAGTGATTTAATAGCAAGTCAGAGCAGTCTAAATTAGTATCGTATTTAATGATCAGATTAGAAAGGCACTAATAAATAATTTAAAGCTATTTTATCAGTTCTCAAATGGTGCAATTTCATCGATTTCTTCATACGTCCGGTGCACGAACATGCAAATGCATCTGGCCCAAAAAATAGATTTTAATTATTACGGGTGAAGTTATGCAAAGTGAAATGCTTTAACGATTGTCTTTTGTATTATAATAATACATCAAAACTCTCTGATTTTTGTCTATCATTAAAAGTACATATTTTATAATGGTATTGTCATTATGTAAGTAATGTTTCAGTTATATGATTTCAGGAAATCGAAAATTCAAAATGTCAGACATTTTATTTATGTTTTGTTCACCGAATTAACTTTCAAAATGTTCTTCCGGTCATCTTCTTTTGAACATCTACCGTAAATTATTTTCATCCTGAATATCGTTCAACAATTGATATCGTTTTATCTCATTAGCAACTTATTTCTTTATCGATTCATTCCATGTAATAAATGTATCGAAAGATTTGTTATAGGAACGAAGTTTTTCTCTTTGACATGATATTTTTCACTGTTTTTGCTCTATTGAATATTAGATCGATGTATCATTGACGCCCTTTCGGCTTGAACTGGGTGATATATTTAAAAATACAAATTGTTTTGAACTTGTTCAACATTCTTATAATGGTCATTACCAGTTTTAATTAGCGTTTCAATCATTAACTGTTTAAAGAATAGCAGTTAAAAATCAATGGTATACAGTCAATCAAATATTTCTAAGTCTACTGGAAAACAATATACTGTTTGGCTGTGATTATTCTAGCAGAATACATTTAAGATTCCTCAAATAAATACGCAGTAAAATTGTAAGAAAAAACAATTGAAGGAAGTTACCGAAGAATCAACTGTCCAAACAGATTTGAAAAGAAATAAAGCACGAAAATAATGAAGAGATACCCATTAAAATTTGGAATAAACGACGATGGGAAGAGTTTTAAGCAATTGGAAAGATTTGAATTTGTTTTCCAAATAATTCAAAAGTATTTGATGAGCTCGTTCGGAGTTTTGTGGGAATTAAATTTGTGGTTCATTTCCATCGCTGACTTGTCAATAATAAATACAATAAAAAACTTTATTATTAAAAAAAAATGTCTAATAATATGACGACTCATTGTAGCCTCTATGTAATAGTTCTAAATGAATAAAAGGTGTTGATGATTTGCAACTTTAGGTGAAACCAATTTTCCCAAATATATATAAATGTCTCAAAAAATAACAAATCGAAAAAGTCGTAAGGAAATTTGTACATTATTTCAAAGGAAATTCGAATGAAAATATTGAATAATATATGAAAAAAAAAAATGAATTATTATGAAATAATAAAAAATTTAAGTTTGGGTGTATTAAAGATTCAAAAACGTTAAATGTCAAATTAGAGATATATTTGATTATATAAAATCGAAGCTGACATTTGCTTTTACGAATCTCATATATAATTTACGATATCGATTGATGTTGCTCGATGGGATTTCAATATCAAATTTGAAATTGTTGATACTATGTATAATTTCATATGCCTGAAGATGCCACACGGCGAAATCCGGATAACGAGTGACCAACCAAAGTTTTCGAAAATTCAAATGATTTTCAATAAAAATGAGAATGAGAATTAATGAGTAACTAATTTGAAACGTTTCTATCTTAGAATTCATGATATCGACTGAAGGTACTTGATGGAATTTCAATATCAAATTTTAATGGTTACAACTTTGTACGATACCAAATGTTTTGTCACTAAGGTCCCGGGTTTCGCCTTTCGGCATCTTCAGGTATCCGATGCCACATGTTGCATCCGTGTGATAGAATGCTTGAAGATGTCAAAAAAAATACATGTGGAATCATACAAAGTTGTCACAATTCAAGTTTATATCTTAAATTGAAAAATGAAATATAATATACATTCAATGTTGTTTCATTTTTATGATTGTCTTAAAAAAACAATGAATTCTAAAGCAATATGAACGCTCAGTCATTTTTTCGTACCCTTTTTATACGAAGGTAAGTTACTTAACACATTGATCGCCAACAGGTTTTACGTAAAATAATGAAAATAATGTTACTATATTTCTAAGTAGTATTTGATAGGATATGTTAGAATGCATGTTTTTTTTTTAAATTTTGAAAATGATTTTTTACTTGAATAATTGGTTTTTTTGTGTGCCGGTCTCTGACTCCCATGGCATCTGATGAAAATGATATGATATGTTTCGTTCTGTGCAATTTTAAAACCGTTTAACAATAATTAGAGTACATTAAAGATTGGGTGAGTATCTAATAGAAAATTTGACCGTGTCGAATTCTTGATAAAGGTTTGAGAACACGTTATTTCCACAGTGGATTAACAAAATGAAATTTACTTAATACAATTATGTTCGTAATAAGATCACGACCTGAAATGACCGCTGCAACCAATGATAATGAATATGATAAATTTAATAATCGACTCATAACGAAATAGTGAAAGCTTCGCAATAGTGCTCAGATATCCGGCGTAAAAATAGCACGTTTGGGCAGTGCCTTGATTTACTTAAGGCGAGTTGAAAATAAATATTCGCTCGCACTTTGTCACTGAGAGGGACGTAATCATAATTTTAAATTTACAAACGGTTTACACCTAAAATATATTCATTTGAAATATTTAAATATAATTCATCGCACTTTATGTCAATATTTCCATCAAGGTTTCCGATCGAATAGAACATATCGCACACGAAAATAAAAAGTTACTTTCAGTATTTCAAATTTGGAATACTATTTTTAGTCTTTCATTTGAGTTTGTTATTACATTAGTACCATTTGTAGCCCATCGATTACACAATACATCGAAAAACGTCATTTAAAATGCTCAAATTACTAAGCTAAAATTTATTATTAGATTATTTATATTAATCATCGGTGAGATATTATTCAAAGAATAAAACGATGGCTAAAGGAAAACTTATTAGTGAAGATATACAGACCATCTAAGAAAAGAAAATGATGGTGAAAATAAACTATAGTCTGATTGAGAGAGTTGCTTTTGAATTTAAAGCCAATAGCAGTGTTAAATACAGTGTTTATGAATAAATATCGACGGGGATTGCTTGATGGAATTTAAATATCAAATTTCAATCGTTCAATCTCTCTACTCTCCACGTGTAATGTTTCTCACAACCCGGATATCGTTTTCCGAGCTGACAGTTGATACATAGTTTACATAGTTTTAATTAACTAAAAATAAATTTGGCGATATTCTATAAATTTTGAACACATTATAACCCTGAAAAAGTCAGTATATAATTTTTAAATTTATGGAATATTTGTTCTATGATAAAGTCATATCCGATGGGTCTGACCATTCTTGCTAGGGTATCAAAAATTTGTACAATGGGAAATTGGTCATCCAGTTATCGATTTACTATAGATTTTTATGGGAAATAACATCACGGATCGAGTAAAAAACGCGCCGTTTTCAAAAGTTTGTCGAATATAAAACGTCGATTAATTTTACAGATAGAATAATTGGATCACAAATATTATTTTAGTTCGTTATCCGAATATTTGTTCGTTGTTCGAACACAAAAATCTTTTGTGATAGTATTTGTTGTCCGAACTCATCGTTAATCAATCACCCACTGTATACAAGTAAATCTTATTCGTAATAAATAATACAAGTTTATGATGTCAACTGAATGTGCTTGATGGAATTTTAATATCAAATTTGAATTGTTCGAATTTTGTACGAAACCATACCGTACGAAATGTATCTTACAAAGTTTCAACAGTTCAAAAAATAAACAATAAAAGTTTTAAAAATATATCTAATTTGTGGGATATCTTATGGATCTCGAAGAACACTGATATAGTAAAAGTTGACATTGCCATAACGTCGTAAGCAGATCTAGTTCTAGAATGACGAATTAACCTTTTCTGTACCGGGGTGTCTTATGAAAACATGGCTTCTAATAATTTAATTTCTGTGTAAATAAATTTATGCAATGCGAATACATGTAGTCATATTGTAGTAGATATGTTCTTATCTTTCTACAATATTTTATATATTCGATATTAATCATGTATATATGATGTGTTACCAATTTCCAGCACCGGAGAGCGTGTTTTTTTTGTTATAGCAAGGATAGGGTTAAATTCGCTGGACGATAGTGGCTTAATTCTCAAATTGTATTGAATATAAAAATAAAAAATCAAATTAGTTAGTTAAGAATCATGTCTAAAGAAAATTTATTTAATAGTATCGTATTTATGTTTTCTTTTATTAGCATCCCCTCTTCATGGATCCGCTCATGGGTATTATATATTATAGTTTAAGCTGTACAAATTAGCCTCAATTGAGACACTGGCCTTGTTAATTGAAAGCGTTTATCATTAAATAGTTAATTACAGAACATTGTAGATTTGTATGATGCAGGCTTTAGTTATTGTGGTGTAAACGGCCAATGATATTTTTTGCAACTGCCTCGACAGACCGGAGGTGGTGGCCGCCCGCAGCCGAAACCAGAGCAAGCGCATATCAAACTGTTAATGGAAAATCTACCAGTCTCTTTTTGACAGCTGGCCCGTCGACTCGACACCAGCGACTTGCGACTTCGCCACTCGGCCAACAACCAAAGCTCCGGTCTAAGTGAAAGAGAGTTGTTCTACTCGATTCGGTCCGACGCGCTTTATCGTCGGTCTACCACTATTATTTTATTTTTCAAAACTCGCTCAGACAGCTGCCGCTAAACTGCAATTGTGTCGAGACAGTTAAATATATCTCTTCTCTATGGACCGCTCTGCTTGATGATTTTTCAAATTCAGAACGCCGGTGACAGTTTAAAAAAAAGTGAACGCAACCCTAAAATAAATATTAAGTTTCCCGCCGTAACGAGTGTTGCCGCTAAAAGAAAAATGTACTTAATATAAAAATAAGTGGAATAATTTTATTTGAAGAGTATTGTCCGTGTTATTGTGCATAAAATGTAAATTGTATATAGATAATAATAATATTTGTTCGTATATTAATTGTTTTTAAAGAATCTGTTGGGGGGATGTTTCATGAAAATAAATAATGCATCATACGACGCAAATCACAATAAACAAGTGAACGTTTTTCGATTGTAATGTTCCGCTGAACTGCATTCGATCTGTGAAATTTTCAAGGAATTTTTAGGAAATACATCGCTTGCTGAAGTGAAGTGAAACTGATGTATGTCTAATTTTGTTACTTAAGTATATTTCCAAGGATTTTGAAATCAGAGCTAAAGAAACCCACGAAAACCACCCTAATTTTAAATACTTTTTCAAACTATTAAATATTTTTTTGTTGATTTATATTATGTTAAATACATATTTTTTGGTTTTGAGTATCGTTGAATAGCTAATAAAAAAATTTAATGGTATTTTCTTAACAATGAACGTTTTGCAATGCTTGAAAAAGTTGCTGTGAAATAAAATAAAGACGTCCCACAGTAATTAATAAAAAAGAGTAGAGTCGGTTTTGCGTAGATTGAAATATTTTTTGAACCCGATAAGGAAATAAACTAGAAAAGCGAAAGCGGAGCTGACGTGGATTAGTAATTCGCAGTTAACATTATAATACTTTTTATGAATGTTTGTTTTTTTGTTTTTATTTGTTTATTTACTATGCCCAAAAAATATTTCGCGCATTAAAAAATCTATGTTTAACGACAGGCTTAAGAAATTTCTAGTTATTTTACATCTAATAGATTTTTAAGTGTTTAATTTACGATATTATTAAGTCCAAACGGAGTGTAACAAGCGTGATTGTCCTATTCAGGCTCTATCTCTCTATATGCCTACTCTCGTCAAAAAAAGAGAGATTGAGTAACTGAGTGGAGATTAACTCCCGTAGAAAAACTTTTGTTGAGATTTCATTAGATTCCACATGCGGCTATGAATAAATGTATTGAGACGATAATTAAAAAGATTAAAATTTTTATTTATTCAATTAGCATTAAGTTGGTTGAACTCCATTATAACAACGTAAAAAAATTGCAATATATTTTAGTTCTAAGAAAATCGTAAGATTTTTATTTATATATATACTTCTGATGAGAGCGTACGCCGAAATAGCTATCAACCATATATCTTCTATAAAACCGAAAAACATTTCTGTTTTTTCACCGTGTAATAACTTTTTTATCTTAATTCTAATCTTATCAACAAAATAATGAAGACATATTAAAAATATTTATTCTTTGAAGAGTAAGCCTTATTAATGAGTTATTCCACTATACCATACATAGTAGTAATTTTAATGTTTTATATACACCGTAACCAAATAGTAACGATCCTATTTTTGTATACTTTTTACCCGTTTAGGTAAATATATATACTACGTTTCCAATTTTTATTTATCATATTTTTTCCCAGACCATCTGAAGTGGGAAAAGTGCGAAGATGATAAGTGAATGATTTATAACTTGATTTAAAGACTAAATTACATTTTATATTATCTATAGTTCTATAGTTCTTATAGTTCTAACAATATAATATTTTTTTGATTAATATAAAGAATTCTACTGAATTCATGGTAGTAATACTTTACAAACGTAGACATACAAGTTTCTACCATTTTGAGTTATCTAAAAGCGAAAATATTCCGGAATGTTTTATTTTTTAATTGAATGAGAAAAATAAAGCTGTTATTTTATAGTGTTGTTATCTAATACAGTGGCAAATTGAAAAACGCAAGTCCAGCTGTCAATTACGATGGCAAGTCTCTTTTCGAAAACTCGTTCATAATAAGTATGAAGAAAATGGTTGGGCAATAGCGATTGATATTTGATTTCTTAATTAAGTGTAACAGCTAACAGGGCTTTCAACATATTTGGCGGCCCCTGTATCTGCAAAGGAAAACAACCCGAGATGAAAACAAAAGTATTCGCTTCGTACATTCATTGAGCTTGAATAAAATTCGAATTTTATTTGTTCATTTACGTGTTATATATGGTAAAATTAGCATGATACCTAGGCACACCTTTGTGCACATTTTTTTTATTGAGATAAAGTTTTTTATATTTGAAAGATTTTGAAAATATTTAGTTTAGATTCTTGTGTCTAGACAATAGAATCTAAATAAATAAAATAATATAATCTAAAAAATTAATAAATAGAAAAAAATAGTTTTGAATGACGATGTTGCGAAAATGAAATAGCTATCAATGAGTCGTATAATTCTTGTAGAAATAAATACTTAGATATTATTTTAGCTTAACTGTACTGTAGTCTTATATAGTTAATGTCAATTACCATTGTTATGGTTTCACCAGTGAACGTTGCTTGCTATCCTATGTCAGAAATGAACATTATAGCTGCAGTTAATTTTTTCCGCCCAATTATCCCTTAATGTCATACGCAAGCCAATTGATTAATTAATAAAGTTATTGAATAAAATTAATTTATTTTCAATTACGTCAACACCAAAAGCTATGTATGTAGGATTACGGTACATAGATTATGTGTAGTAAAAATCATTCACTGATTAATGACGATTTTTTTGATTGTTTATTTACGAAAATTCATTTAAAATTCTTTCCCATATCTGAGGTTGTTATTGTTATTGCGTGTAATAATCAATCACGTTGAAATGTAATATGTACAAATTTATTGTAAAATCAATTCCATATGAAACTTTCAAAAGCTGATTTCTTTTCAAGCGTTAAATGTTGCTTGTGTCATAAATTGGAAAAAGACTATCCAAATTGATTCACTTTCCGGCTGGCAACACCCACTTAATTCTCAAAACAAGACGAGCTACCTTATTGAGAAATCGAGAATAAGTCATAATAAATAACAACATTTATATATGGTGATGTTATATTCATCCTTAAACTGTGTAATGTTGTACTGTTCATTGCAGACTGTTTATATGTTCAAATTTTTACAACTTTTTGTTCGCGCGTTTCCAAAAATATTTAAAAACGGTTCATGACTTGAAAAGTGGATATAATTACTATTTATTATTTTAAGAAATGAAATTTTAACACGGTGAAAAAATAGCAATGTATTTAAGCTCTGCATTTTTTTTTATTAGGTATAGTTGATAGCTATATCGTCGGAACTATCAATACAATGGCGTGAGCCGAAATAGTTATCAAATATACCTTATAAAAATTGTAGAAATAAAATACATTGCTATTTTTTACCGTGTTATAAAAGAGTTCTACCAAGTAAATGCCGATTCAATCAATAAATCATATTTTGTCATTTTGTGTTAGTAATACCATGCTTATATGTGTTTACAAAACTAAATATAAATACAATGGCGCGATTGTACAGTATTAAAAGGTTTATTTATTATGGATATGTTTTATAATTAAACTTTCAACAAGTTAACCATCTATTTTCCCGGAAAGGTTATAAATTAGTAAATAAAACTTAAATTTGAATTGTTAAAACTTTGTAAAATTCCACATATTTTGTCACTAACGACCCAGGTTTCACTTTTTAGCTTAACTATTCGATATCAGTTCTGAAGTATCCGTGTGATAGAATGCCTGTAGATGCCGAAAGGTAAAACCCACGTCATTAGTGACAAAGCATATGGAATCTTGCAAAGTTTTCACAGATTTCATATTGAAATTCCGCCAAACACCTTCAGTCTAATACGGTGAAAAAATAGCAATATATTTTTGTTCTACAAAACTTTATATGATATAGTTGAAAGCTATTGCGGCTCACGCCATCGTCAAAATATATCTATATCTTATAAATTTTTTTAGAACAAAAATACATTGCTATTTTTTCACCGTGTTATAATGGAGTTCTACCGAGTAAATGCCAATTCAATCAATACCTTCAGTCTATATCATAAATTAATCGAAAATCAGTATTCAATGTCATTTCAGCATTCAGTATGTAAATTAACAATTTACAATGTGTCACTTGATTTATTTTAAGTTATATGAATATAATGAAGATATTATATTTTAATTTAATCATTCGTTACGCTTGACACAGGTAACTGGCTTTTTAATCGATTATTTTAATCAGCTGAAAACGCTCGTAATGAACAAAGCGGACCCAACCATTCGACTGAATTTTGGAATCAGAACAAAAAGTCGAGTTTCATTTTTATGTAAAAAAACAAACTAATTGCTAATCGACGTTAATCGATGATTTTTTTACATTTATATTTGAATGCCACAAAGTAACGAGAGCTGACAATGAATAGGCGTTGTCGAAAGGCTTAAAAATATCAAACAGCCGTTTCAAAACAGAAATGACAAATAAATCGTGCCGGTTATTAAAAAAACCTCTTTTGCCGCTAGCTAATAAACTTATTACTTTACAAAAAGTTTCCTAAAATGACTATTGGCGAAAAATGAAAGGCTCTCAAGTACCTTGAATGGTCCGGAATGTAACCTCATAATGCGACATTGTACAGTTTCTTTCTTTTTTTACATCACACGATTTTATATTGCTTATCGGTTGGCTTTCACAATACAACACACTGCATGTAAGAGAAATAAGAAAATGCAGCAAACTTACGTATACCGGCACTGATGTTTATTTTAAATGTTAACCGTGCCAAATAAAAAAAAAACGTTACCTTTCGTATAGCAACCAAACTGATATTATCACATCAAATAATTAATATATATATATAAAGTTATTGTAGTATGAAGAATGAAACAAGTACCGATATTTCTTAAGCCAGTTGATATAGATAAATCAAAATTAATTTAAACACAATGGTTCCCAACCAAAATATCGTTTAATTTTGTATTATTGTAATTGTGTATTTTAGTTATAAAAAATTAATAAGGTATCTTGTTAATAGCTATTTCGGCTTACCCCTCTTCAGAAATATGTTTGAACGTACATTTAGTTGTATATTTTAAGAATTTTTTGTCACAATATAAAATTAGTATGTTAGAACAGAAGAGAAGATGTATTATGTAGCTTTTCTACACCGCTATATATAGATAAATATATGTACATTGCGTAAGTCTAAATAGCTATCAACTATATATCTAATAAATTTTATAGTATTAAAATACATTGCTATTTTTTTAACCGTTCTATGATGAAAAAAAAAACAATTTAATTGATTAAAAGACCTAACGGCAAGAATATGATAACTCAAATAAAACATTTTTGTATTTGATTACAGAATGAATACATGATTTCGAAAAAAATGATGTATTATATCACAAAAAAACGAATGTACTTACCGAGTTATAAAATCAAATATACAATAATTGAATTGGTCTTATCAAGTCAATTAATAATGAAAGTTTACTGCAATAACATATTAAAAACCATAAACATTTAATTGCATACCTAAACTATTTAACGAAAACTCTTGGAAATAAAATTTGGACGAAAGTACGAAAGTAACATATAATAAATCAATTTCTGTGTTTTGAATGACGCTGTCATTTTCCTTGTGCTTTTTATCTTGAAAACTTATACCGATGTCATATTGAGACAAATAACAGCACATACATATTTGTTTTTAACGTCTTTTTGTTTATAGTCTATCACAACTTTCCATCAGCCACTACGAATACCGCGACCGCTTATTTTCTTAATGAGCAAAAAAAATACATACGAAGATTTTGACATCAATGCTGAAAAAGTTGATAAACTTCTATGTTTAAATAAAGTAACAATAATATAGAATATAAAACGGTAATTTTAATTCACTGTCAAAGTATAACTTTTAGTGTCTTGCTAAATAATACTGACTCTGGTAAGTACTGGTAAGTAGACTCTGCCACTATCTTTAATTTTACTGCTAAAGAAATTGTCAAGACTTAACTTAAACATCATCGAAAATTTGACATAATAAAGTACAATAATAATTTCGATAATTTCAGAGGTATATTTGTGAAAGCTCATTTTAAGCTTAAAATAAAAATTGATAATTAAGTGGAATAAAAGAGTATCTAATTATAATTGAATATTTTAACTATTATTTCCAGGCTCTATAAAAAATCAATCTATAATGCTTCTGATGAGTTAAACCGGACCTGATAGTTGTATTAAATTAATTGAAATATTATACATTTCTCCAAGAAGAATGTTTATATCAATAGTAAATGATTTTTAAACACATGGTGTATATTAGCGAAGTTTTTTTTGTTTTTTGATCTGCCTTTTTATTGACATTGAGGTACTTTTTTATCTTCGACCATTTTCTTTTCATTAGCCTTAACAGATGCACGTTCAGTGGTAGAGTTAAAACTAGATGTCATCCAAAGATGTGTTCGAACAACATATTCGGATAACGAACTAAAACGATTATTTTAATGCACTTATTCTACCTGTAAAACTAATCTTGGAACAGATTATGTTCGTTAACCGATCTCTCATTGTATATTATTTATATTTGCTGATAAAAAAGAAAATAGTAATCACTATATGGAGAATAAAATCATTATTGCCGAAAAATTCTTTAAAATTAAAAATATTTTTTTATCTACTTAATTTCAGTAGTTTTGGAAATAGTCACGAAGTACGCCCAACATATATACATATGATATCATCTGAAGGTGCCTGATGGAATTTCAACAACGGTCTGACCGTTATGTCAGTTGCATCCGTGTGATAGAATACCTGAAGATACCGAAAGGCAAAACCCGTGTCATTAGTGACAAAACAAGTGGAATCGTACATCTATACATATTTTATATACACAAAAAGAGAGACTGAATAAGTGACCAGTTTTTTTGAAATAGTCTGTTATAAGTATTGCTTCAAAAGCTCTCGATAGGGTGTCAAATAGATTTTAAAAAAAGTTTTTTTATCTTATAAATACCACTTTTAAATGTAGCACGTAGAAATTAATATTATTTGTCTGAGAATGTCAATAAATCAATCAATTATTCGTAAAATGTAAGTGTGACAGTCGTTAAAATATGGCAGTTTTGCAAGATTTTTTATTTTATATTTTGACACAATGAATGACAACACGCCAGTTAGTTGTAAGCAATTGGAACGCAAGTAAAAATCATGCGTATTCGATATTTACTATTGTCATTATACGCAAGAGTACGTTTCTTATAAATAATATCAACTTATTATACATTATAATGGTTGAAACTGTATCGAAAATGTGAAAGCAAGGCGTAAGTTAGAGGCAGTGAAGTGTACCAAGCGGAATGAACTGGTCCAACGGCCTATCAGTGTCGTGTTCAAGATTCGCATAATTTACTCATTTTCGTTTTCAATTTAAAGACTATTGGCCTGTTGACATTCTTAACCAGTTTTAACCTCTTACGTGCTTTGCTTAGCAACGTTACATCGAATATATTGTATTACAATACATGGATTCGACAGTAAATTTTAGAAAATTCAATTACATATTTAATTTAAAAAAATGGAAAAATATCTCTACTAATGATTCAATTTGCAATAATTTGGTAGAATTTCATTATAACACGGTGAAAAATAGCAATATATTTCAATTCTACAAAAGTTTCATTTGATATAGTTGATAGCTATTTCAGCTCACGCCATCGTCAGAACTATGGCGATGGTAAGCCGAAATAACTCTCAACTAAATCAAAAAAAAAATTGTAGAACTAAATACATTGCTTTTTTTTCACCGTATTTTAATGATGTTCTACCAAGTAAATGCAAATTCATACAATAAATTGATATTTTTTAATCGCGATAACGAATGTACTGTTAGTAATTGTATTTTTTTTATATGAGGGCAATACTAATGAATTAAATGAAATTTGAAAAAAGTCGTTAGCCGTGATATTAAGCGAGGAAAATCTTTTTGCGATTGAAAAATTAAAACAGTTTGATTAATTAGATTAAATTAGTGTAAATAAAAACTTGTTAACGTTTGTACGTATGTGATTTCAAGCGAATAGGCAGGAAACTCCTTGCAAATTATTTGATACTAACCTACCTAGTAAAAACGGTACTCGTTTATTATGAAACCATAAGTTGTGGCAATTATAAGTTATGTATTTAAATCTCTTGATAAAACAAGATATCTTATCTATCTTAATAACCAACATATATAATTTCATTAATTGATTGATTTGAATTGGCATTTACAAGTCTTCAATAAAATATCATATTAAGTATTTAGCTGAAGTTTTTTGTTTATATAGTTGTTATTTAATATTTTAGCTAAAACTACAATCAGACGTGTAGTCAAAGTAACACTATTGGCTATTTTTGAATAAGTGGTTAGATTGGCTTTATGATCGAACTTAATGATCGATAAAAATATATGGTAAATCTATGACCGTTTAGAACAATTCGGGTATTGAACGAACATAGTTATTGAATAGATTATGTTCGTTAACCGATCACACACCTTATAACCGATAATTGAATATTATTATGATACTAGTAAAAACATGAAATTCATTAACGCAGTGTAGAGAAAAATAACTACATTCATCTCATTAAAATACCGGTATTATATCTCGGCACGTAACAAGTTAATTGTTTTCAGTGTAGATTTATGCTTAATTTATTGTAAATCTTGGAATATAAACCAAGCAACACAATAGGTTGGTTAAATAGAATATTTTATTGTATAACTAAGGAACACAGCGTTTCCAATACATATCATTAAAAAAATACTCATAAACGTGCGAATCGGTATGTATGGCAAGTATTTTTTTAATAGTTTATAATTATATCGGGTTATATAAATAGATTGCTTGAAAAATAATTGAGTTATCTTATATCTAATTATGTGACATTTATAAAATAGTCTAGAAGGTATACAATCTTATTTTCAAACAATGTTTTGATTATTAACAATCATATCGTGTTATGCCATTAGTGTAGTTATTTTTATCTTATATTTATTCATACAGAAATCATAAAACTTCTTTTAGAATGCATCAAACAGTTATTTAAGTCAGTTAATATTTGTTTAAAGTTATAATAAAGTAATTAACACTGATTTAAATGCAAAATATGCCTTTTTCTATTTCTATGACTCGGAAATATTTTTTTTTGAGTATTTTTAATTGTTATTATTTTCTCAAACGAAAGTATATATCATTTTTCGCACGTAATTTTACTATATCAATGAGATTATTCTTATATTATATTTTATTATTATTATATTATATTTGTGTCTGTCAAAAACATCACATATATTTTATGTAAAGTTTCTTTAAGTTGATATATTATATTAAAAGAAATAATTAATAAAATAATTGTTTTCCAATCATTCCATCTCTGTTAGAAAAATAATGCTATGAAAGACATCAAAAAACGATGTTAAAGTGTGTGTGTGTTTAGTGATTAGTGTTAAATATTAGTTCATTTTAATCGATTATCGATAAAGCTTATAAATATAATACATTATATTTATTCATGTTTCAGCTAATTGACCATCAAGTGATTTTCAATGATAGGAAACTTATCAATCATATATAAATCAAATTTGAATAGTTACAACTTTATACTATTCTACATGTTTTGTCATTAACGACCCGGGGTTCGCCTTTCGGCATCTTCAGGCATTCCATCATCCATTCGCAAGTTGTAACCTTTTAAATTTGATATAGAAATTCCATCAAAGTACCTTTAGTCGATAACACAAATCATATGATATATAAATCAATTAATTGAATGCTTTTTTTGGAAAATAAATATAAGTTAGTTTTCGTCAGATGATAATGCACGCGAAGAGCGAAGCCAATCCTGATCTTCTAAATATAAAATTGTAGGTATTAATAAGCGAAATAGTAATAAAAATGTATTTTTATTTTTCAAATATAAACCCGTCCCATCCAAAGCGGCAACTATCCCATTAAAAGTGAAATTCGTTTTGATTTACCATCATTTTCATCAATAATATGTTACATTTAAAATTCAATTAAAAAAGGTTCCAACACGAGAAAACTGGGTAAATAATCATATAAGTCGAAATATTTAATTGATTGAATGTTTATAAAGAAAGGATTAGGTCTTTTTTATCCATGTTAGTAAATATTAATTACTGACAAAATATTTAAAGATCCATGCAGTCTGGATAGCTATCAATATAATACATTAATTACCCAACATTAAATCTTGTACTATGTGAAAGCAGAACATATTTTTTTATCGCAGCATCTTCCGAAGTAATAGGCGATTAAAACGAAACCGGTCTCGACATAACTCAAAATAGGCGGTTAATTATTATTACTAGTAAATCATCCACATCTGTAATTTCTCTAATTTTTTTTTTAATGATTTTATTGATTTAAAGCACTAAAGCGTTTATTTGGAAGCTATATCGTGTTTAGTGTAATTAATGGACAGATAAGGTCAGATTTTCGTGTATTAAATATTTAGAGCAGTGAATTTATATTTCCTATTATGCTATGATTGGTTTTTAAATTGTATATTTTGTTTCTATTAAAGTGTCATAAACGATGATAAATTATCATATACATTTAATACCTGCGTATTATATTTTTTATAACATGAATAAACGAATACTGTTTTGTCAAATTTTAGTTACTAAAACGATTATTTTAATTAACGACAAGTATTGGCATGTTCATGAAATTGATTTGAAAGATTAGCTTTTTGATTTACAAACTTTGATTTTAAATATAAAGACAAAAAATATATATTAACTTAAAATTTGGTATTTATAGCTTTCTTTTAATTTGTATTGTATCAGTTGATAATGCAGCGAAACCGGTCTTGGTCTTGATAATATTATACTTTGAAAATTGTACCATGCAATGTGTTTATGATTTTAGCATCTCTAATCATCAGCTAATAGCTTCTATAATACAATTTAATATAATTGTTTGACTTGTTTATAATTGAAAATATTCAATATCTCCTTTAAAGTAGTAAGCTTTAAATATTAAAACATCATCTAAATCAACTTATTTCTTATTGATGTCATGTTAATACGCCAAAAATTAATATGGATTATTTTGAATCTTAAGTTTTTATAAAATATTTGTGAAGACTATAAAGAGGCTTTTATTAAGCTTCGAAAGCTTTCGTCTCATTCCATCACAAAGCATATAATTTTTTAACGATGTTAACTCTTTATTGACATTTAAAAGAATATTTAAACAAAATTTCAAACTCTCCTTCAAAAAAGAAGTCAAGAAAACGTTTAATAAGTTATTCTTTCATATTCGAATTGGCCGTTGCAATAGAACAATCATTTTAATAATTTTAACAATAATGTTAACCTTTTATTAAAAACTCATTTTTTTACATTAAGTGATTCACAAGATGATACAATATAATCGACTGATAATACTTATATATGATTTCAAAATAAAAAACATAGTAAAAAATTTACTTGTTAGACTTCATTGTTGAACGAAATAAACTGCTACAGGTACTAAAAACATAAATTAAATCAAAATGACGCCGCTTAAAAATACTGTATTTTCAGACAAAAATAGAGCAGTTGTTATTTTATTTGAAAACACGACAGTATTTCAATGACTTTGAAAAATTACTGTTTCAGAATTCCATCACGATGAAGATCCGGCCGTGGGTGTTTTTGGCGGGATTTGCATTGCTCATTGCGCATGCCAGCCCCGGAACTGCGTTTCCGGTATGTACTTACAAAATAATTAATTTCATTATTTAATTACAGCATGTTTAGTCATATTAATTTTAAGTAGGTTAGTACATTAAGAATTTTATTTGTGTAATGTGATATTTTTGTATTTATTTTATTATATAGCGTGAAGATTTTTGAAGTATTTTTTTGCAATAGATTTTTTTTTGTTCAAAAGTTTGTCATGTATCCCTTTCATATGTTACACATCAATAAATATTTAATTCATGAAACATTGTTTTCTCACTGTTTTGAACATAATTTTTTGGTGTTACATTTATTCAATCATTGCCTAATGATGGAAATATTTTTTTTTTTTTGTAATTAGAATCAAAGCCAACGACCATACCACGTTGAAAGCACCGGCTCTCGTGCGATCACCGAAGTTAAGCAACATTGAGCGCGGATAGTGCTTGGATGGGTGACCGCTCGGGAACACCGCGTGCCGTGTTCTCTTGGCTATGGGAAGGAAAACCCAGACAGAAAACCGAACACCAACCCGTCTGGGCAGCGTGGTGTTGCTATGTCCAAACCCCCCCTGGAAAAAAAAAAAAAAAACAGGAGGAGGCCTTCATCCAGCAGTGGATCGACCCCGGCTGATGATGATGATGATGAATTAGAATCAAATCAATTGAAAATAATATTTCATAAACTTCATGCAACAAATATGAGTATTAAAACTTATTATTGGCAACATTCCTAAAATTATAAAACGTGAATGCGGCAAACATTTAAATAAATAGTATAGTTGAGCAAAAAAAACAAATTATAAATTCAAAAAACGAAGTTTCCTTTAGATGGCCTTGTGGATATAAATTTTCACGTAGGAGAGATGAACTCGATGTCAATTATTTTTATTTTAGCTTAATGGCGTCTCGCGCCATTTTTGAACACTCTTACATCATTGTATTTGTCTGAAATGGATTATAATGCGTAGAAATTATTAAAAAATGGTTTGCATGTAATAAATTAAAAGCAGAGAGACTCGAAGATATAAAATTATTGACAGGATAGCAGAAAAGATAATCAGTTATTATTCCTTAATCAGATAATTTTTATTGCCAATATGGTTATGTCGATATTTTCCGCCTCCAAAAAGTTTGTTGAGAAATATATATACAAATAGTAGTAAATATATGGAAAAAAATGTCTTTGATATATATTATAATGAACAGTAATATTTGTGCATAAGAACAAGCAGGAAATATTTAGGAGAGAAAATGAAAGTTAAATCCTAAAAAATCTATTTTTGATTATTGTTTTCGGAGTTTTTGTGGCATAAGCAAGTAACTTGAAAAATTACAGTAATCGTCTCAATATACCTTTATCACAAAAAACACTGGTACATTTGTTCTACAAAGTTAAAACTCGTAAATATAGCGTAAAACAGAGGTATCAACATATACACATACTAGTGCAAAAACGTTTGTCTTTTTTTAAAGTGTTTTTCTTTTTAATATCATTCAATAAATCAATTCAACGATATATTTTTTAAGCAAGAAGTACTATTATAATTTTTGTCAGTTCAATGTATTTGTAGTTAGAACCTTGTAATCGTAATGTGTAGTTGGATCGTTATAATTGTACCACCCCGTTTTGTGATGGAACTTCATAATCATTGTTCTGTCGCTTATAATCATAATAATTAACTGTAATTTGACTACATTGCCGCATTTTTAAGCTTTTTGCACTAACACCCATTTGACTGTCAAGTACAGATATGCTTTGTTAAAATAGCACTTTTATGCATATGAACGGATGTATAATAACTAACTTAATTTTTATTCCCGCGAAAAAGGTATATACAATAAATTCGATTCAGTAATGTTACAAAATAGTGAAATGGACAAAAGAAGTGAAATTAATTTGAATTTCCACGTGTTCGATTTACATTGTCTTTTTATCACAGTTTTATTTTGTCAAGCTATTATTGCATGCATATGATAGAAGTATGAAATCATTACTGTACAATGTCATGCATGTCAGAAAAAATTAAGATATTCTCAAGTAAGAAAGATATCGAGAGTTATTTTCGTTATCAGGTTGCCAGTGCGTAAAAAAGATTAGTCTGTATTCATTTAAAAAATAAAAAAGAGAATTTTGTTCATCGCACAAATCGTTCACGGAGCGTGAAATTTATCACGCGTTTTGAGACTCGGTGATCTTCGCAGAGTTGACTTTGAAATTTTATTTATTTATTTTTTAACACTTTGCCGAATAAACAGTGCGTGAGGGGCTAATGGGGCTTCGACACAATAAATCGAGCGATTTATTCATCTGCATAGAAAAATTACAGTGAAATTTTGCTCATAACTATTAAAACTGTTAGAATTTTAATGATTTGAAATAAAAATTGTGAATGTATTGGTGCAGAGGTCGCTAAAAATAAAAAGATACTATCAGTATAATGCTTGATTTCAATGAGATTTTAAGTGAAGAGTGACGCCTTGATAAAACCGAAAGACTTAAATATTGTAATACAACATAGTTCCAAGTGTATTTTCTTTACAAAATTGAAATAAAGATAGGTTTTTAAGAAGAAAAAGATCAAGTTTAATCATCAGTCATGAGTGATGGTTCAATAGAAACTATCACACGTGCCTGGTGATTGTTTAAGTGTCTAAGTGAAAACGAAGTTATTGAATAACTATTCTCATCAATTTAAGCATTAAGATATGAAAAAAAATGAATTGTATTATTATAAACAAATAAATACGTAATAAGTAAAAAATTTAAAAAAATACAGTTGGTAATGCATACAAAATCTATAATTTAATGGTTTTTAAAATCCATGCTATATAAGCCGATTGGGTAAGGTAGGCTCATGGGTTTGAATCCAAAAATAGACAACTTTATTTTGTATTTTTTCAATGAATTTATAAGTATGTGCAAAAATTTATTTGTATACAATCTATAAAATAGAACACAATGTGAGCGATTAGCTTACTGATTATCATTATACTTTAATGTGTACTACCATAAAGCGGGAAACAAATCAACAAATGTATCACAACACATAACGTTGATAAAGTGAAATGTCCTAATAGATTTAAAATGCAAATAAATTTTGAGCGATTACGGTAAAAAGATAAATTATATTAGTACATCTTATATTTTAAATATAATATATCAAATATGAATTGAAATATTTAGTGATGCAAAATAATTTAATTATGTAATACGGACAACATTTGCGTCTTTAAGATTATTAGTTAAGATGCAGTGAGATCTTAGGTGCAACTTAGTTGTGAAGTAGGTAATCTTCACCGTGGGAATAATATCGTCTTGCCCAAAGGCGAGATTGGTAATAGTAGAAGTGTTTGGCGAATAACTATAATTAACCTGCTCGAGGGTCTGTTGAAAATTATCTAAGACAATGTCTTGTGCAAGAGAGATCGGTAGATAATTCAAAACAAGTATATTAAATACGTGATTCAACCCAAACGTACATATAGCTTATAGTCCACTATTAACGAGGTCAGAATTGGATTGAAATAAGTAAAAGGAACCAAGTGCAAATTTACCGAATGGAGATACGAATTTTGGACATATTTTTAGTATAAAATATAAATTTTATATTTTCAGTATATCTGAACTATTCATGTTAATAAAACATAAAATAGATTGAATATTAGTTGGATCTCTTTGAAATCCAATTTGAAATTTGTTATATTTTGGCCAATATCCCATTCGTAACTCAAGATACGTTAAAATGTTAGTTGGTTCCTTTTTGTTTTATTTAACTCAGTTAGTAGTATTTGTGATTTTTAGGTAATCAATTATCAATGATGACCTAAAGTGACGTGTATAATTTAGTTTGAGACTAATTTAGGTCAGCTAATTAATCTGTGTTCTTATTAATTTTTCCAAGTAGAGTATTTCTTAAAAGGTATTGGTACAAAATATTGTGAAAATTTTCTATCAAATATGGTACGATCGGCACCTTTCAATATATGTAACTGTAATTAATTATTGTTATATTACACACCTTATGGCGGTTATGGATGTCAATGGTACACACTCTTAATTCCACTTCCCGTCTATTTCATGCATCGTGCACAAGCGTAGTGTTGTAACGTGCATTACAACAGGCAAATAAAAAAATATGTCATAAGGGTGTGTATTGGAACTAGGTAAAATTTCTACATAAGTCAACTCAGACTTTGCCAATCTTTAACGAGGTAGATTGACTTTCAAAAACTAAGATAATTCATTTTATAGTGCAAGATCGATCATCAACATTTACATTCTTTTAGACTGAAATATTCTGTAGGACATTAAAATTTGAGTTACAGCATTGGTTTTCGAAAAAAGTCGAGAAAAGAGATTAAATTATGTCTGCAAGCATGATAAATTTATAATATTTATCCATTCATTTGAAGAAATTGAAAACTCACTTAAAACTACCGCCAGAAAAAAGTAAAAAATATTTGTACATCGAATTAATGTAAGTATTTTCCTTACATTAAATCCATTTCCGCGGTGAATATGCAAAATTTCCAAGCACTTATTCTCTCATGTGGATAATTTGTCACTCTCTCCAAAAACGTTTACATGTCGTGTCAAAATAATCGTGACATACCTTCAAACAATAAATTTTCAACTACTGTCGCTTTCCGTATAATATTCCATTAATTTAGATTGAATTGTTATTATGTCTTCAAACCGCATTTCAGCTGTCAAAGACTGTCCATCTAGGCAGCAAAAATGCTTTCTATTGATATTTGAAAACCGACGCTAAAACGGATCCATTCGACATGTCTAATGGAAGCTATTCACTTAGCTCACAAGAACAATCCATTATTTTTGTCCAAGTAGAACATAATAGTTTGATTTTTATAATAAACCTGGGCTAGAAAAACAAACAAAAATTGAAATGTAGTTAAGAATAACTTACAATTATTCATCCTCAAAAAGGTCCCATAGTAACAAGGTATTATGCCAATATTACAATATGTCAGTTGTTTACAATTCTGAGTCTAAAAAGTAATGCACAACCGGCGGCATGAATGACTCGAATATAAATATCTTGATTCGTGATTCATCAATGAGACCCATTCATCTTTATAATTGCAGTTGATCAATTTGCACAACAGTGATAAATTATTGAATTCCACTCGATGGAAAATTGTATGACTTCTCAAAAACTATTACGTACGGTATCACGCGTATTTCTTATCAAGTCCAACAAAAAGGCCACATGAACAATGATAATCTCAGTGAGAATTATAACAATAAACCATATACCCAAAATTAATAGCAAACTATATCAGAATTTTCATTAAGTTTGATTCTAAATTAAATCTTGCAAATATTCAAAAAATTAGAAGTGGAATATGGTTGAATTATCTTACATATAACTTTAAACAAAAAAACAAGTAAACTAAATGTTATTATTTTTAAACTCACGTCAACAATCCGAAGATGAATAAATTAGCCATTCTGTCAAATAGGTTAAGCACGACTGATCTAAGTGAAATGAATACTCCATTGTTGTATCTCCACTATCTTCATTAATAATGCCTTACATTTTAAATGACATATTGACAATTTTAAAACGGTATATTTACACTACTTATTTTAGAAAAAATATTTGTTCTATTAATAATGACAAGTGAAAGAGGGCAACTTTCTAAGCTAAAGACACTTGTTTCTATGTTTTATGTATTTTTAAACTACAAAAAAAGACAATCTATTATTTCTAGGTATATAATTTCATTTCACAATTTCCGCTGCTGGCTTTTAAGCAGGGTTAACTTCATAAGTTGATTAATCGCAGACAAAATAAAGTTTTTGCTAAATTCATTTTTTATAATTCAAGTTTTGGTTCGATTATTTTTTACAGACATCTATTGAATATTGCAAAATGAATTCCATATCAAGCTAAAAAGCTATTTTTTTATGAAGAGAGAAAGAAAACAAAAAGAAAGATAGAAGCTTATTGTATAAATGTTTATTATGTTTTCAATTTGAAACATATAATCTTCTTATGTCAAAATTACAACACATTTTATTTTTAGAGTTGAGCCTGAAATTTTGTGGATTGACTACAAATAAAAATATGGTACTAGGTTATGTACAGTAATCATCAAATTGCTTTATCAGATTTCTGTTTTGAATCGAATAGACGTCAAGAGAGAGAATCAAGTAAAAATATTCTAAAGGTATCTGCAGGTTTGTGGAAGCATAAACGCGTGATTAGAACGTGACGTTGACAACTCTACTGAAGACACTTTGTAAAATGATATTATAGAAATAAAATTTTAAAAAGTATTATTTTATTATTAGCAGCGCGATTTTGTGTAAAATATGACCTATAAAGCAAAACGAATCAATTTAATTGCCAAGTTCTCTAAGCTGCGTCAATTAAATTTGACAATATTAAATGATTTGCAACGTGAATCCAATTGTCAAAACGCTTTTTAAAATAACCGAAATTCTTAATGAAATAATTACGTCACTGACAATAGTTATTACATACACTTTATATTTTTTCGTCTAAAATAGCTATTGAATAATAAATATATCATATTAGCAAGGTGTGCTTGGTTAATAAAAACGATTTTTAATCCACTTTTCGGTTGTCAAATTCGTTGTTTTTACGAGAATCGATCTAATTTTTGGTCAAGACAGAAGAATTCCTCTGACAAACGATATTTTTTTAAACACTTTTATTAATATTAATTTACTTAAAAAATGTCTTTGTCGTGACAATGCTTGTAATCAATGATATCGACTGATAGTCGGCATCTTCAGGCATTCTATCACAAAGATTCTTACATGATAATTTTAAGATAAATTTTAAAGATTCAAAACACATACTTTATAACAACACTAATAAAATTCACTCACTCTATCACACGTATGCAACAGAACTGGCACATTATAAAAAGTTGGCATCGGTGATTGCCGGAAGATTCCGAATGGTGAAACCCGTGTCGTTAGTGACAAAACATGTAGAGTTGTACAAAATATCAAATTCATATTGTTGTTTGACTCGTTCCCATATATCAATGGCAAATACATTTTTTTCGGTGTTTGTTGTTTGTTAAATCAGAATGCGGTTTTTTGTATTATATAGAATAATTAATACGGCGACCTCAGAGAAAGTTTATTGAATTCTAAAGCTAATTTAACTTGGAGATGAAACAAGCACATAAAAAACAACTAAACTCGACTTGGACGTAAAACCATGTGACATGTGTTTTTAGGAATTCAAGAATTATGGATTATAGCGGTGTTTCTACTTTCACAAACAATTTAAATGCTCATTTATGTCCAATTTATTGGGTCAGTAAAACCTGCACTAATTTTATTCATATATATTTCTTGCGGATGTTTATAATATAAACCATAAAATGATCAAGAAATTCTTTATTCAAGTCCTATGATTATTCTAATCTAGCGTTGCCTGATATCTGAAAAAAATAAAACCTTAATTAAAATATATATATATAGCATGGTTAATCGATTCTAATTACGCCCAACAATTAACTAATAAATCTCAAAAGACGAACTCAAAAAATACATTTTTGATAAGGTATAAAGAAATTTTTAATTTTAATTTATTTTAACATAAATGATCTAAAATTAGTGCCTTTAACTTTGCAAAAATTAAAGTATGTCAGAAAAAATACACCTATGATATAGTATTAGAAATGTAGGCTATACCATATGCAGGTGATATTTTGAAAAAAAAACATGCACAAATCATATAAAACTATGATTATAAAAATTTTTTCTCGAAAAAGTATTCTTATTAAACAGTTATATTGTTTTCAACATATATATCGGTACTGTAATAGGTTATAATTGCTGTGTTTCCGCATTTTAAATTTTCTTTCATAATATGTTACAAACTGTACACTCTTTGATATGGAAAAATATTAGAGCAGCGATATTATCCGTCACAAAGCTATATTATATTAATGATATCACCCATTGTCAAAATGGATTTCAAAATTTTGTACATATACATCAGTTATAACCGTTTATTGATTGAATTGGCATTCACTTGGTAGAACTTCATTATAACACGATGAAAAAATAGCAATGTATTTTATTATAGTTCTACAAAATTATTTTTAACAAATATAGTTGATGGCTATTTCGGCTCACGCCATCGTCAGAACTATGCTTAAACTAACATTCGTTTATCTATATATAGCCGTGCAGAAAAGGCACACAACACATCCTCTCTCCTGTTCAACGGCCTAGCTTGTTACTTTAACACAATGACACTAAATTTTCAAAATTCTAAATGAAACAATAGGTGTCTATGACAATAAGATTATATGTGGGACGGAAGTGGTCCTTCTGGAAGCAAATCAGACCACCCCTTTGTACAATGGATGGACAAGTGGCGATACTATTATGTTAGTTTGTTCGTTAAGAATCCTTTGTGATAATTGGTGTCTATTGATTTCCAGCTGTTCCAAAGCCGTCATTCTCCGACCCGTACTACAAAGATGCAAACATTTAGGCGCTGAGTTTGAATTTTCACCGTGTTATAACCGTTTACCATCACAGTACTGATACATCCATCGTTTTTATTACCCTATTTATTGCTCGGGGTTCAATTCGTCGATATATTAAATCTTAAAATTCTTTGAAATACATGTCTAAAAATGTACGAAATAAAACCTTGAATTGAAACAAAACAATAAAATTACAAACGATAGATATTTTGTAGTCCGTTTTCGGAGCGTACGACGACATGACGGAAGTATATATTATAAACGAAAGTTTTCCTTCTATAATTGTGTCTTATCCCTTTTTGCAGAATGAGCTGGCATATTAGGTATAGGATAAGCAAGTGTTGAGCTACTCGCTCTGTATTATTACACAGTTTTACGGTCGGATAAGTGGGAGAGAATTTGAAGGAATTACATACATCAATGCCGTGAAACAAAATCGATAATTCGATTTAAAAAAGGGGGTTTTGTATACAAAAAGGTATATCATGAAGTTGACCGTTGCAGCACAGACCTGTTATTAAATAAAAGCATTAAAAAAAGTAAACTTTCCGATATGAATATGTTGCTACAACGAAGTCAATATCTTACTTATATTATATTCACTCCCACGATAAATTTATCTTATGTACAATAATAAATAGGTTTATTTTAATTATTCAATTAAATTAATCGTGAGTCTTTTGGTACATAATTAATAAATACTTAGTGGAAATCGCAATTTTCTCTGAACTGTCTGGAATGAGTGGAGAAACGTTACAATCATTTGTCACTTTCGCGGATGGTTTCTCGTCGAATGTAGGTGAACAAGATATAAGAAATATGGCCGATAATAAAAGTTAACCCGATATATTAGCTTGCTTGTGCGAAAGCTGTTTGATTATTTATCAAAACGCTAACGGAAAACGAACACAGGCTTGATAAAATCCTATTAACGCATTCTATTGAACCTGTTTTAGTGCAGCCGATTTAGTAATTCATTGACTGGTTTCGATTTGCTTTATTTTATTTCATACCGCTAGAGATTGTTTAATCTCCCGTTAACCTGGTATCATTTATTTTAACTATTTTAAATGAATATCGGTTTTAAGCACAAAAAGTGCAAGCTTTAAATATAAATTGGTTGGAAGTAAGAATGAATTTTAACACTGATAATAGTACAAACATTTACCTAGATTATTTTGTTCTTTAAACGATATGAAAAAAAAAACAAATGAAAATCTACGCATTGTGTTTTTAATGCAAAATAATTTTGAATATTGATAAATTTACGGATACATATTACGTATATATATCGACGTAGAAAAAAATCAAAAATAGATATTTTTCATACGAGCTTTATTGAACACAATTTTTAAAACTTATCAAAAGGATGTAAGCTATAAATGTCGAAATAGATTCGCTTGCTTTTCATAATTCCCACGCCACATCGCTGGTCTTTACACATTTCTGTATTTTGTTATTTTATATTTCGATTTCGGATCAAATTCAGTTTTGTGTCCTGTATAAGTTATTGAATACAAAACAAAAACAGATCAATTCTTTTATTGAATAATTGAAATAAAAATATCAATCAAAAATTTAACTCAGTAATCAAAAACAAATGACAGTAACCATAAAAAACAACAATCAGACAAAAATCGAATTTTTTTATCTCTCTATCAACGAACGATTCTCGATCTTATAAATACAAAAATAAGAAAGTTACATTGCGGTTTCAAACAATGAGAGTACTTCGTTTACATCATATCGCAAATCAAAGAACCATTACAATGTAAATAGCTATTGATGTATTGACAGATTATATTTATAACTCAATATATTATTACATTTCAAATCGCCTATCATATTTAAGAATAAAGGCCTAGCTCTTAAACAACGAAGACTTCAATCATTTGGCAAAACAGTGTTTATATGATTTGTTTTTGATTATTATCTTTTAATAATTAAAAATATTCTTTTAAATTTGATTTTGACGATAATGCAGAAACACGGTTATAAGCCAATACAAATTTATATACTTTACGATATTGACTAAAGCTGTTTGATAGATTGATTTGATTATAAACAGTTAATTTTGTATATGCTTAAAAACCATTAAAATATAGTCGCATAACTACGGGTTGAATTAAGTTCAATCGTTATCCACAATGAACAACTTAATCTTTCTATATCTTCCTTGTAATTAGTTTAATGAGTCGACAATCTGAAAAATTTAACTCCTAATTTAATTCCACCGTATTGCACTAATTTCAAATATATAGGTATCAAAAAGATTTAATTTTTATTGGTGGTTAATCTACACTAGTTCTTATTGTTTTGTTATATAATTGTGGAAAACATTAAAAAAAATAATTTTGTGTGTTTTTCATCAGTCAGTAAGTTTTAAGTATGTTTGTTGTGTTTTAAATTTTTTTGTATTGGCAGATAAATTAGGAAACTAAAAATTGATGTATGAAACATCGTTTTAACAGCGACTAAAAATAGCTGGGAAGTACATAGATATGAGAGACTATTGTATTTTTTTATAAAATAGTCCTATTCGCGTAACTTCAAATTTGCGTTAGTCAAATCCACAAGAGTAGATGATATACAGAATAAAGAATCTTCTCCGACAAAGTGAAATATGAAAATAAAATGTGATATTTAAAACAGCATACATATAATTACTTCAATGGTATTACTGCTGATGACAGTATTGTATTGTCCTCCAAATATGAACGATACCCATTATGCTTTGTGATTATAACTGTCACGAAATAATTTTCCGCTTCTGTAGAATTTGTACTGAGTCGAGAGAAATCAAATCCGAGTTAAAAATAAAAAGAAAAACGAGAATATTTAAAATATGATCGGCGTAGTTATGAAAATGCGTAATGAAAATTGAATACGTAACAAGTAGTTCCTAACCGTAACAACTTTGCCGTACCGGTTACGAGATATGTGTGCGTCGCATGTAGGGCCGGCAATCTCAGACTGGCCCTTTTTAAAACTAGTGCGAGATGTAACCAAACGCACATAAACTATCTTAGATAATTTACGATATCGGCTTAGGTTAACTATTGGTTGATACAATTTTAATATCACATTTTATTTATAAAAACAGTCTAAAATTCCCCACGTTTAGTCCCTCATATCTTAGATTTTACCTTTTAGGTATTCTATCACACGGATACAATAAAACTGACAGTCAATAAACATTTTAAAACACTTACTTAAAAAGACATATTTATATATATATTATAGACCACAAAGCTAGTATAAAAATGTATATCTAAAATAATTTTAATATTTATTGATAATAATGATAAAAATAAAAACTTTCATTTGCATATTAGTGACATGATTTCCCCAGCACCAAGAAAAAAACCGCCAATACTATTACAATAAAATACAAGGTTTTCTGGTCGATACATCTAAATACACCATTACATAGTTTGATTATATATTTGTTAGATATCGGACAGTAAAAACGAAAGAATTAATCAATGGTATTTGGTTTTGCAGTATGTTAACAGTTAGTGCACTAGATTTTTTTAAATGAGGTTATTAAAAGCCAAAGATCAAATTGCGGTGAAGAAACATCACAAACAACACTGTTCAAAACCTGAAATTTTTATACGAACACACTTCTACTGAAAGTCCTTACACAATGTTCGTTATATTATATATAAAGAAGTCTATTATTGAACTGCAATAAACGATTTCATTTGTTTATAATTAACCATCGCAAAGTTGATATCAATTGATGCGCATTTATATTTTATATATAATTAAAGAATATATTTCCTTAAAAAAAGCTTTATATATAATAACGTTTTAGAATACTTATGAGACACTAGATAACCTTCGTTTTCAGGTTTGAGCGAGTTCTAGTTAAGAAGAGATAACACCGGTAGAGTTGTACTTTAAATACAACAAAAAAAAACCATACAATGATTAAAAAAAATATTTTAATTATATTTGTAATCGAATTTTCGATTTTATCAAATCGTTTTTGGTGAACGGCAATAATAAAATATGTTTATTGTTCTTATAAAATTACTGTAGTTATTAAGTGCGTAAAGATAATATTGGCTATCACTGGATGATATATTTCGTCCGCATCTATGCCATTATTTTATTCATGTTACATGAGTAATAACTTATATCGAAAAAGTGAAATTAACATTCATACTACGAGGCAGTTTATCGACCGTCAAAAATGATCACTTCATATTTAATATGTAACGAAATACAGATTAATGAATAAATATCAGGTTTTTATTTCAATCGATTTTAAAATACCAATTAACCTAACTAACATTACAATTAAAAAATGTTTGAATACCATTGAATTATGATGTAACAAAATTTACAGGCAAAATATTTGCAAAGAGAATCATAAGAACAATTGAATAAGATATTAATCTCTTAACGTTTCCTGCTATTTAAAAAAACATATAAGCTATTGAAAGAATTGTTTTTGATTATTTCTTTAATTGACAAAGAGTTTTATTTCTTCATTATTAATATAAATGACAAGTATCTGAAAACATTAAAGCTAATTTTTATCAATTTAATTTATTTGAATATATTGGTTATACATTGTAGCAATTGTTTTAACTCTTTCGAGAAGTGGATACATAAAATGCAATATAGAAAAAAGCCTCCCCACACAATCTCTTTTTTGTTATGCTAATGAAATCTAAAGTAGTAAATAAGCAAAAAGTAAAAATAATATGAATACATATATATTAATAATTAACTTTCAATGAAATTTTACAACCTTTGGCATGCATTTCAAGATGTCTGATACTTGATACATTTTAAAGTTTAATCTAAAGTATGAGACGTTCTATTACAAACTTTAAATTGTTAACCCTAACACAACTAATGAGCCGGATTTCGCCTTTTGGCATCTTCAAGCATTCTGTCACACGGATGCAACAGAACTGATAGTCAGTCAGTTTGTTTGTGAGGTAAGTAATTTAAATGTTAAGTTATAAAAACAATTTTTTATTGTACTTTTTCCACAATATATTTAACTCATCAGTTGATAATTCTCGCGATGAGCGGAACCGGTTCTGATGATAAAATATATTATATTGTAGAAATAGTACTAAAAATGTATTTTTTATTATAAATATCACGCCTTTCCGTCAAAAAGTGACAGTCAACACATTAAAAGTGAAAACAATTATCTTTGCAAAAGAAATGAGTTTGTTTTAGCGCATATTTAATTAAACTGTTTGGTTGATTTTTGAAAGCTGAGACGACCAAAGTCGTTTAATTTGATGTAACAGTGTATAAGTATTATATATTCGCAGCTGTTTTTTTTATGGACATTTTATTCTAATCTTAACAGATCTCTGATTGATTGGAAGGTATAGGCAAAGTTATACACTGATCGTAGTATTTCAATAATGGCTCGCCGATATGCGTATAAGTTTATCATTCGTTTTATGTTCATATTTATAACACTTTCGTTTACGTTTCTGGCGTGTTGAAATCGATTCAAGACCAAATTAATCGCCATTTTAAAAACTGCATTTCATTTACCATTTTGACAACCGGTTTCGTTTGGGGGAACTTTCTCCGTGCTCTACAAAAGTGATATGACGACGTCACGTTGTTGTCAGATAAATATACGCTTTATAATACAATTAATGAAATATTGTAATTATGTTATACTTCCGTTTCCAGTGCGTGGGGTTTGTTCCTCTAACGCTTTCATCTATGCGTATAGGAGCTTCGGCGACTATTTTTTGTTTTTGATTACAGTTTTGCGAAATTTCAAATGAAATTTTAAAAGTATAACTAAATTCCATTTTTTTAATTATTTCGATAGTACCATATGAGAAGATAACAGCAAAATTGGGGTTTTATATGATAGAAGAATTTTTTAGAAGATGTTATGTTATTTTATGATTTTTAAATCTTTAACAACGTCAATTTTTTTTCTTAATTAACTGCAATTTTTTTGGTAAATAGTGTTCGTGTATATATATATATATATGTATTAGAGTTATTAAAATGATTAATACTTAAATAATTAATAAATTACTTGATAAATTGTTTATTAACGGCCTGGATTTCGACATTCTTTATGTGTTAAAAATATATCCAAATTCCATCAAGCACTCACTATCTTTTAATACCTTAAAATAAATATTTTCTCACATAGTTCTTTTTTTTCAAAAAAACGTAATTAATTTCCATTTTTTATGTAGAAAGCTCTTTTATATATTTATTCATTTATTTGTTACATATACGCTACAAAAATTACATATTTACTCCTTTTACAATGTCTAAAATATTAAAAAAAGTATCATTTAACATTAAAAGAATAATAACAACTTTGGCAAGAAAATCAACTTAGCAAACTCGTGCAAAGTCTATATTAATATATTAAAAAATAGTATTCGTCTAAACTCACTCTCGTCCTTGATGACGAATGTAAGTTATAATTAATAGTTTACTTTAATTTTATTCAGATAATAAAACAAATTATTTTTTTCATTTTTACATTAATAGGATCAGTACTGGTTTCTTTCATCATAAGCATTATCAATCGATAAATTCTCGCGATGAACGAAAGAGGAATGCTGAGCCGATCTTTCGATCGACAAGTGAAACTTTACACTTTGAATGCCTAATATGATCATTTAACATTTAATGTATAAAATTTTATATCTATTGTATTTAGAAAAATATTGAAAAAAATTTATCCCATAAAATTGATTGCTTAAATAAATGATATGTAATTTAATAACTTGTAACAATGAACTTAAATTTTCATTTTGAATATTTATAAATTTAAAGCAGAAATAATAACAATAGATACCATTTTTAATTTAGATTTATTGTTATCTAAACATCGTATTAAAAGTTGAAATATCAAAGAGAAAGACGTGAGATACAAAGCCAAGTGAAATTAGCCGAAATAATGACAAAACATTTTAAAGTAACTGTTTTCTCATTCAAATATTGAAAGCATCGTTGCCCCTGGGAATCGTTAACGCTTGTTTTGTATACTAATATTCGCCAAAAACAATTAAAACAATGAGACATTTTGTTGATAAAATATACTGAGAAAAAAAATGCAGATCTTTGTTTGCTAATAATTGATAACTTCGGATGAAAAGTGAGACTTTAAACATTAAAACAATGGCACCGGAAACAAAAGACTTCTTCGGCGGGTATTTTATATTCGTGTTGATATAAAATATATATTTTTTGTATATTCTATCGTCGTAACGTATAATTTGCAATAAGGCATGCTGAATTTGCACTAATTACTGACACTTATATTATTATAGATTTATATACCATATCTGAATAAAATATATCCGTATCAAATATAATTACGTAAGATGTGCACATTTTTCATAATTTAGTTTGCTATTGTCTTTAGGAATGCGCTGAAAAGTTGAATAATGGATTATTTTTGTCAGTTGTCGTATTATAATGAGTACTGCTTCGAAATAGTTATACGAATACTTTTTATTATACTTTATATTTACTCTATGTTTAATTACTGATTTCCAAAATATATTTTATGATCAGGACTAGTTTTGCTCATCGCGAGTATTTTTTTTTAAATTTAAAATATCTAGCCTTTCCATAATGACGTGAAGTGAAATTATTTCCAAGAGGCTGTGTTAATATTTAATTTTTAATTAAATTTACATCTTTCTAGTTTTTTTTAGTACATAAACCTTTTTTTGGATGCCTGATAATTGTTAAAAAAAAACTTTGTAAAAATATGCTTGTTTGTAATTTTTTTTAGAGTGGATTTATATCAACTAAATGTCAACTCATTTAACAAATTGTATTATATCAGTTGATAATACTCGTAATGAACGAGATCAGTTCTTGTTGTTGTTTTTTTTATTATTTCAATAGGAATCCAATGGAATGACCGATCAAATAGCAAATACAATAAAAAACTCTTGTAAAATTTTATATTAATTTCAATTAAAATACCCATTGATATGATTGCATTATATTTTCACCGAAATAAACACTGAAAGCTCATCGACGACCTCATGCAAATTTTTTGTTTTTTAGCACAAAAACGTCGAACATGTAATAGTTGGGCTATCTAGATCTAAGCTAGATCCTTGAATCAGTCTTTGAAGCATATTTTTATTAATAAACAAAACAACCTTAACCATTGTCAATTCGTTTTTTGAAGTGACCACCTTGGTAAGATACATTTAATTATATGCTTCTAAGGTATGTAATACAGTTTTTGCCCATACTAATTTGGTATGAAGTTAGAACTTTTTGCCCAATATATTATACATCCATAAAGAGATTTAATTACTGTTATACAGAAAACATATGATTCAAAAGACAAGTGTTGGTATTAAGTTATAAATTTCTGGAAATAAATAGCAAATAAGTAGTAAAATGATTAACATACATACGAGAAAAGCATATTAAGAATGCTTATTTATTTATCTAAATAGACGTGATAAATAGCGTATATGATAATTTAACGCTTCTGAATTAAAAAGAAAGTGCTCAAAAAACGGTGATCATGTTTCTACGTGCCATAAAAATATCAATTTCGTGATTGTATGAAAAATTTCAATTTATAAATGAAATAACAGTTGACACCTCATTTAATTATATGCATATTGAATTTCTGAGTAACAATATGCCATTTTATAACGAACTTGATACTACAAATGAATGCAATTATCACACATATTAATCATTTCATCTCACTTACAGACTACACATTCAATGAATTTTACATAACAGCTTACAGATAATGAACATATCAGTCAGACAAAAAAAAAACTCTGTAATAAATACTTGATATGATTCAATTTATGTTGGAAGTTGGAAGTGTGTCATTCAAACATAAAATATTCACATCAAAGATTTTTCAAGTATTTTCAATATCATTAAAAATAATACGGTGACAAAAAAGCAATATATTTTATTATAGTTCTGCAAAATTTATGGCACATAGTTGATGGCTATTTCGGCTTACACCCTCATCAGAATCTATATAATTTATACAACTTTTAGAACTAAAATGATACATTGCTATTTTTCACTGTGGTATAATGGAGTTCTACCAAGTAAATGTTGGAATGGTTATAGAATCAAATTTAAAAGTTCTTTTGTTGTTTCCGGTTTATATTTGACAAAATCTACACATTATCAGAAAAAAGTAACATTTTCTTCATTCGGTATTTAAGCATTTTTATTAAGACTTAATTGGAAGGTTATCGTTTTTTATTTAAAATAGAGCGAATTAATATGATAATTGCCAGATGAGTATTTTTATACGATTGCCATAATATATATAATATATTGCACAAAATACTATCTTTTTCATGATAGGTTTTAATACTTATTTCATAATTAACAAACTCCACGAACAATGTACAAAATAAATTTAGTCTTCATTGAAATATTAAATTAACTTTATCATAATGCTCAAAATCGTTAAATATTTAAATTTTGTACCCACGTAGTATAACATGCATTTATAACACAACAAAAAAACATTGAAAAACGTATTTGGAGAGTCAAGTTCGTTTAGTTTGAATAATGTCACACAGACATTTTTTGTCAATTCGATTGCCAATTGTCCTATAGAGTGTTTGTCTTATTTACATATATATTTGGCTTAAAGACTGGCATTATTAAAGTATGGATCTTTAGTCGTAAATGATTTTTTATTTAAATGTCATTGTAATGCACCATATTCTTAAGTTTTGAAAACACCGAGATTTAATGATAGATTTAATATTCTTACTTTATGTAACACGTATTATAACTAAATAAATCGTAAATGTACATTATGTATTTAAAAAAGCAACACATTCTTTAGTACTATTTTCATAATATGTTTGATGATCGGGACCGGTTCCGCTCATCGCTAGCATTATCAACTGATAGATAAAATGTATTAGTCGAATTGGCATTTTATGGGTAGAACTCCATTATCACACCGTGGAAAAATAGCGACGTATTTTATTTCTACAAAATGTATATCATATATAGTTGATAGCTATTTCTTCTTACACCATCATCAGAACTATAGAATAAATAAAAACAAGCTTATTTATGTAAAACATCAAATTAATACATAGCTAGTATAAAAAAACCAATACATATAATATGAAATTCATATAAAAAAGTATCGACAAACGCATACAAAGAAAAATTTCCAAAACTACTAATTAGTTTTTTTATTTCAATGTATATTATTAAAAATCCCTTTCATAATTATTGAACTATCACTTGTTTAGTTTGCATGAAACAATTTATAAAATCGAAGTAGTAAGACAAGTGTCGTTTTATAGAAATCAGTACACGTTTAAATTATTACTTCTGTCTTATCCCATATATCCATGAAGCTGTCATGAAAAAATTTTCTTAAGAAAACTTTTAAAAAGTTTGAAGCCACACGTTAGTACGGTTATATTTAGAATAAATTTCTTTAATTTTAGCAGTACAAAAGATGTTTCTTGCAGATGATAAGATTAAATTAATCACATTTTTGATTAAATGATTATACTTCACTTTCTATTCTCTGTTAATGAATGTTAAATTAATTAAGCAATAAACACATCGTAGAGCTTCTGTTAAAATGGTCACGGCCAGTACAAAATCAATTAGTAAAATCATTCTTCTGTGATAATGACCTCCGTTAGAAGTTTTTATTTTTTGATCATGGATATATTAACTTTTTATTCTTAATAATGAATTGTGAAAATAATAACCATTCAAGCGGTATATCAAAGTAAATAAAAATTTTGTTCATATAATTTGTCAAACCGTTGAATTTTACAATATGTAATTATTCTACAAGGTGACTATAAGCTATTAATACAAATTGAATAATCAGAACTCAAACCATCATCGCTTCAAGAGTTGTAAATTTCATCCACAATATCAATTTTGATAACACGATGAAAAAATAGCAATGTATTTTAGTTCTACAAAATCATTATTTTTTAAGATATAATTGATAGCTATTTCGGCTCACCCATCATCAGATCTATGCTTAAACAAACATTTGCTTATCTATATATAGCTGTGTAGAAAAGGTACACAATACATCTTCTCTCCTGTTTTAAAGACCTAGCTTGTTTCTTGCTCGCAATAAAACTAAAAATTGTAAATGAAACTAAAAAGGCGGCTATATCAGTAAGTTTACACATGGCACGGAAATGGTCCATTACGGAGACAAAACGGCCCCTCCGTAGTGGGTCAAGCAATGGCGATCGACATATATTAGTTTGTTCGTTAAGAATCTTTTTGTGATAGTTGATTTCCAGTTGTTCTAAAGCCGTCATCTTGCGACCGGTATTACAAAGATGCAAACACTTAGGCGCTGAGTTTGAATTTATACTATGTGATGCATTTATAACGTGATTAGGGAATTGTGAATCAACTATATCTTAAAAAATAATAATTTTGTAGAACAAAAATACATCGCTATTTTTTTCACCGTGTTATAATGGAGTTCTACCAAGTGAATACCAATTAAATCAATAAATCAATAAATTTTGATAAATGTTACATTACGAAATATGTCTTGAAAATTAATCGCTAAACGTCTCTTCCTATGAAATTATGGCAAGCAACTATCTAATTACTATACATATAAACACTATTTCAGGATTTAAGTAGACAAAATGAAATCCATTACAGACATCGATAATCGATTTAAAAATCATTACTCGAATATAGTATTGCAATTTGAGCGGTGAACGGTTTAACAGTATCGGTAAGATGAAATAAATTCAATTGTAATAGTTCAATTCATACTTATGTAATACACAGGTGGCCAACCACCAGTTTGAATTTATTTAAGTCATATATTAATGCAGTGCCAAATAAGTTAAACATTGCACGCCAAAGCAGGAAATCTGTCTGTTGAGAAACAAAGATGAATAAGACTTCTAAAAAAAAGACATTTATGTCGTATGTGGGCTGAAAAATGCATTACTTGTAAAACATTTGCTTGACTAATCACTTGTTAATAAGAAAGCATTTTGAATAGGTTGTATGAAAACCGGATTTGTTTTGTTCATCGTAAAGTGTATCATATTTTTTTTAAGGCAAACGAATAAACGTCAATTCCTTGATATTTTATGGCAAATTAAGATTTCAGTATTAAAACTTAAAAACATTTTTAAGGTATTAACTGTAGCTTTTTTTATGGAAAGGCATGATGCTTTAAATCATAAAAACACATTTTTTACATTTATTGCAACTGTATAATTTATAATCGATTGATATGCTCGCGATAAGCGAAACCGGCCCTGATCATAAAATATATTATGGAAATAAGTGTTTAAAACGCTATAAACGATGTCTGTGATGATTTAGATCAATGTAATGAAAACTGTTTTTAACTTTCAAAGTGGAATCTTATTATAGCTGACATTTTTTTCCACTAAGTTAAAAACGGAAGGTTCGTAGTAAAATCATACCACTTTAGATCACCCTGCTTATGTATTTTAATATTATTATTTATCTGTTCTTTCAAGCTATAATTGTGTTGGGAATATTGTGCTATTGGTTTATCACAAGCTTATTACCTATAAAACAATGTAGAAACTGGTTTGATATTTGATTACAAGCAATAACAATTGATTTTAAATTTGATTGTTGATTTTTATAATTCACTCAGTCACGTCAAACTTTATTTAACCCACTAACCGCCACCTGTTAAGCTTTTGAGACTGTTGATACCAGTGTATTGATAGTTGATTCTCAGAAATATAGGAGTGCTTAAGTTTTCGTGCGCGAGCTAATTTGAGCGTTGAAATAAAGTCTGAAATAACTTGACGCTTGCTTTAGTTTATTTAAAACCAATGCAGTTAAATTATAATTATTTTTGCAACTATTTCGTGAGGAAAAATCTTATACCCTGCCTGACCAGGGAAAGGGTTAATTATTTTTTTGTAACTAACTGATATACTCACTATATATCCTACAAAATGCAAAAATTAAATAGATACTATTTTTAAAAAGACGAACATTATTAAAATCAATTAGGTACTGGTCTATAATTCTATAATGAGCCTTTTTTGAAACTGATTACAATCATCAATTCAGCCAGCAAAAATATCACTTGAAAAAATATTAATTGAATTGGTATTAACATGATAGAACTGCATTACAACACGGTGAAAAAATAATAATGTATGTAAATTCTACAAAAATTATAACATGTAAAGTTGATAGCTATTATTTTACTTGATAACCATAGTTCTGATGAGGGCGAAAACACAAACGGCTATCATCAATATATTTCATAAATTTTGGAACTAAAATACGTTGCTATTTTTTCACCGTGTAATTTGTAATAATTTTGAAAATATTTGAAAAGTTTTGTTGCGAATATTTTCAATCCGATTGACGCACTTCCAACATAAATTGAATAATATTAAGTATTACCGAGAATTTATATGGTATATAATTCTGATAAGAGCGTAAGCCGAAATAGCTATCAATTACATGCTTTATAAATTTTGTAAAATGAAAATACTTTACTATTTTTTCACCGTGTAATAATAATTATTTTAAAAGATTTGTTTATCTTGGTTATTTTCATTTAATAAATATTCAATTTTTCGTTAAAATCTGCACAATCATGTCACGGCTATTTTCAAAAATTAAATATCCTTGTATCGAAGTACAATTGTATTTATTTTTAATGAAAAATTACTTACTGGCCAATAACAAATTTAATGCCCTTTGTTATGCATAGATTAAAAAGTGAAAGTCAAATTTGCTTAGCATTGGTCTGATAGAAAAATTAAGTTGTGAACACTCAAGTGAGCATAACGATTGACAAATTCACGGCATTAAAAGATTACAAATACTAAATACTGACTTACCATTGAAATAATTAGAAATTTTTGCTTAATGAATTTTAAACATAATATATACGTTTTGAAATAGTGACACTAAACGAATTTTGCAATAAACACTAAGCAAAGTGAGCTGATTTCACAATACTTTTATATAATTATATTTTTAGACAAATATACATATTAATATATTGAAATATGTATTATTGAATATATTAAACAAAAAAATATAGCATTGTGTTTTTATGTTGCATGATTACAATCACTGCTGTCAATCATTAGTTACCCTTAAATCTATGAACCTTATTTACGTGCTTTATCGATATAAATTTGATACTGTGTCGGAAGTAGAAACACGAAAAGTGAGTTAATTTTTGTAATGTCAATGAGTGGTAATTGTCGATCCCAATATTCATTCTCACCGGCATTTCAGTGAAAAAACATTCTCATTATATATGATCACATTATCATCAATAACTTTTAAGGTTTTTTTTTTTTTTTAAGGTGTTAACTGTCACTTCTTGATGGAAAGGCATTATATTTTAAATAATAAAAACACATTTTTTTAGTACTTATTTCCACAATATATTTTTTGATCAGGACCGGTTTCGCTCATCGCGAACACTATCAACTGATAGTATACAATTTACAAAACAAGTCTATTTATACAAAACAAAAAAATAATTTGAGTTAATGGTAGCAGGTGTACAAAACATGGGTTCAAGAACTAGGAAACAATTTACATAAAATCATACAATATTGATACAAATAAAGTAAATTAGTATAAAATTAAATGTTCACAATCACTTATTAAGAATTACAATTACAATTATGATAAATCAATAATCCATTAGGAGCTCTAAGCAATCAATAAGGAAGTAAGGAGTGGGAAATTTTTAATGACGAAAATAACCCACAATCACTACTTAACGGAACAAAATAAATTAATACATGAGAAGTCGATTAAGATGAATCGATGAGATGGGAAGATATGGTCAGTCAGGGGCGTTCCAATATTTTCTGTAAAAAATTTAAGTAAAAGGAGGCAATATCATTTTTCAAAATAAATATATAATTATAAAGTGTCATTTCTTGATGGAAAGGTATAATATTTTAAATAATAAAAACACATTTCTTTAGTGTTATTTTCACAATATATTTTACGATCATGATAAATTTCACTCATCACTGGCATTATCAACTGATAAAAAAATTACACTCGTTGATTAAAAACTTAATATAATGTGGAAATTTTACTTAAAAAATAGTTTTTATTATTTAAAACATTATCATCAATTTTAATATACTTCTACGCGTGAAAGTGTACTTTCCAGTGACATTAAATCCGTTTCAGATCTTTCATTGAAATCACTGATCAAATTATTGGATAGTTATCATGATAAGGTTGGCTAATTTTTGCTATCTGAATTTGTACATAATTTTTTCATTTGACGTGTATTATCGTTATTATATATGTTTAATAATAAAATAAGAGTAAGCAAGACGCACTGCTATCGGGCAAGCTGTGATATCTATAAAGTCAACCCAAACTTGCAGGTGTGCTCTCCGATATTTATTTTTTTAAGTTCGAAAAATTAGATTGATATTAGTAATAAAATGAATATTTTCATTTTTAGGCTGCACAAAAATTGTTTTTTATGTTTTGAATTACAGTACTCATTTGGCAAAGTCAACACTTGCTAAAAATGTTTTATGAAACAATATCGTTAATGCTGTCATGTTTCTCGATATGAAGCTTTATTAATCTTTTTTATACGTCTTCAAATTCTATATTTTACGGATTGATTTTAGTAACGCTGTGTTAGTGATAATATAATCGTAATATAAAACGATTATAATAACTAAATATAGTATATTTTGGTAAGAAATAATTAATCATAAAACAAATTAAAAAAAACAGTTTTTACGATATTTTTCGCTTTACTATTCAAGCCGTATGGTTTTTTATTGATATCACTACACAAACGATCTAGTTCGTTGACATATTATATATTTGGTTAGTATTATACACATATGCATTAAAAAGAGACTTTTTTTCCTTAGAAATTCACTCAGCCGAAGAGTCGTCGGTATCCGGCTTAACTCTAAATATTTATTCACGAGTCAATGAATATAATAACGACTAAGGAAAAAAATGATTCGGAACGAGATCATTTAACATGCAAATTGATTTTTAAAAAGTCATATCACATTGCCATTTGAAAAGTGTCGTATTGTTTGGATTGTGTTTTAAAAATACATTTAAAATAAATGATCCAATTTCATACTATGATTTTAATCGTACCAAATAATATATTCGCGTGTTATAGTTTTTAGCATTTAAATGTCATTTGCATTGGGCAAACGATGATTGGAATACCAACCACTTTTTTACATCTGAAGTATGCGCTTCGAATGTATTAAATTATTTTATCGAGCAAAAAAGTGGTTATCCTTCCATTTTATCGGATGATTAATTTACAAAACATCCGATATATCAAAAACAAACGAGTTTTAATTTAAAATGAAAAAAAAATATCTGCTCTTGATACGTTTCAAAAAAAAATATGTAAAGATCACATTTAAAATTATTATATTACTGCATTAGCAATTTGTTGTATCTTAAATTCATGTCGCAATATTTTATTGTTATTTTCCAAAAAAATCAAATGAAATTGAAATGATTTGGTTACGGAGATCAATAGATTGAAACAATGTGTGGAACATATATTAAGAGGTGACTTTTTTATGTGCAAAAATTCAATACATTTAGAAGATTTTCGCTTGAATATTTATTGTTTACCATCTTAGTAATTTACTAAAAAACGTCGCTTTCTTTGCTGGAACATAGTATCGTAAAAAATTCGGTAGTTCCACTTTGGATATTTTTTTTACTATTATATACTGACCAAATGAGCCTGGGTTGTTGCTTTGATATAAATATATATATATAAATGTATATATGATATCTTCAATTAATTTCCTATTAATTTGAACCATTTGCAATACCAAATGGACATACATTTTTGACAACACTGTGTCCACTTCGCTATTGTGATTAATAGTATAAACATTTATCTCTGTACAAATCGTAGAAAATTTTGGTTTTAAATCCAATGTTATTGGTTGAAGATTTAAGTTCTTTTTAACCTAAATATGTGATATTTGAAAGCACACACGTGGCTTTAATAGTCTTTAATATTTAACATGATATTTAAATAATAAAACATAATTATTCGTTATCAACGTGTTTCTGGAACTACAACTGGTTTTATTTGAGGATTGTGATGGTTGAAACCGGTGTTGATATTAATTTAGTAATTTGTGAAAATTTTAATACCCATTGTGTTTAATAATTTAAAAAATACTACAAATGCTAGTTGTCGGAATTGATTGTGTAATCGATAAATCGATTATTTTTTCGAAGGTAAGAATGTATGTAATGACAGGGTATATAATAACCCTGCAATCCTAAAATAAGTGCCTCGTGATAAACATTATCTTCCTTTAAACGATTAACTAATTTGAAAATCAGAAGTTGAGTGCGTTTTAATAAAACGTATCTCGTTGACAAAAAAAATGTTTTTAAGTACGCTCGATTTGGAATCAATATGTTCCATACCGGTATTGTGCATTGTTGCAAAAGCGACTTTGTTATAAGCGGAAAATTAAATAAACGATAAATTAAATATCGATGTGCGTTACAATAAAACTATTTTATCTGTTTTATTTACAATAAATCACCTTAAGTCGAAACAAAATGGCAGTTTAATACATATAATCAAAAAATTAACCACGGACAAATCATGTCAAAATACGGAAATTACGACGTTGTATAATCATGCAGGGAGATTAATAGATCTCCTTTTAGTTTTTGATACTCAATATTAAAAATCACCATCGGGTAAGCGGCTTATAAAGCATAAATATGTCAACGCACTGACATTTACTGAAGAAAACCTGTTCCATATCAGAACGACCTTCGCTAGATGATAATTTATTTAAAGAGAGCAATATGCATTAATAATTTATAATAACACCACGAAATAAAACAAATGGATTGCATGATGAGAAATGGACGTTGAATCTTGATCCATTTAAGTGCATATACGTTTTGCTTTGGCATTTTGATTTCTACGGAAATTATCGTGGAAATTTATATGATCATAAATGAGCTTTAAGATGTACATCGTGATTAGTTGAAATGTCAAATAAGATGACTTAAAAGCTTTTTCAATCAGCGGCTTCTGAAATGTTGATCGAACAACAATTGAACACGATAAGTCAAGTGTCAATTTTAATAGAAATAATAATTTCTTTACTATTCTCCGCTGTAAATATTTACGTCTAAGAGTCTGTAAAGGAAGATTTCAATCAATTACTTTAATAGATTTTTCATATCACGATTGCTACAAAAAACTTAGAAGTTATATAATAGTTAAACATGAATGTTTAAAATACTCTCTCGTCTATACGATCCTATGACCAGGGCATAGCAGCAGATATAGAAAGACCTAATATCTCTGAAAGGTTTTAACTATATTAAGGGTATAAATATATACATATAAATATGTCATAGAGATGGTTGAAACAGTATATTACTGCAGATATAGATTTTAATTTAATTTATATATTTTTGTTGTTGAATTGTATAACATAAGCATTATGCTTTGTATTTTTTTCACAGTTTTACAGTAATAAGTTGAAAGCCAGTTTCACTGATCACGAGCATTATCAACTGAAAGTGTTGCTGATGAATTATCGCAATGAGCAAAACCGTTGCTGATCTTACTAATTTAAAATTAAATTTAAATTATTTAAACTTTGTACGATTCCACAACGACCCGAGTTTTATCTTTCGGTATCTTCAGACATTCTATTACACGATTTCAACAGAAATGACCATGTCGTTAGTGACAAAACAAATGGGATATTAAAAAGCTTTAACATTTAAAATTCGATATTAAAATACAATCAAACACCTTCAGTCGATATCATAAATAATTTTATTATTGTTAAGATAATATTAAAAATTGTTATTTACTATTTCCAACAAGAAGTGACAATTAATATTACATTACGAGTGGCTAAAACTTATTATCATATTTTTTTGTGTATATCGTATTAGGTTGTATGGTATATATAAAATGTAAAACAGTAAAATATTCAAAAGATAAGAAAAAAAACATTAAAATTTCCGCATTTTTAAAAAATCATTAATCATTTCATTTGCATATACTTTTTTATCAAATATTTTGCATCAATTCATAATCATAAATCTCTCAGAAATTATTGGCGGTATTAAAAGATTCACAAAAATTACCGCTAAGCCTTACTTTCGATGCAAAAATACATAATTGGAAGCGAATTCCATGAAGTGAAACCTCTGGTGTGAAAAACTAAATCTCTTATAACAGAAAATCAGTCGTTGCGGTACAGTATATAACAACTTCAATGAATTATTTTAATTAATTGAAAGATTTTCTAAATTGCATACGTTCTAATATGATGTGGCTGATATTTTCACTTACTTTATACAGTTTCATTGTGGTCGACTCAAAAGTGAAAAATTGTTTTTTTAACAACATAAATAATCCGTAGAATTTATAACCGTTATATCACAAAAAATTTTTGCCCCCTATTTTGAAACATATCGCTGGTATTATTTTGTGTTAAAATTCTGTTATTTTGTTTGATCTACGCGTTCGTATAGATTTAGAGAATAAAATAATTTTTATTAATTTATATATCAACCGAAACTTGAATTTGACGTCATTTTTGGCGATACTCAAATTAAATCACTTGGGGGTAAAGTGTGATAGAATATCACCAATAGTCCCATGGTAAATTTTAAGCGAGTCTAATTTTTGTTACATTTTTCCGGGAGTGTCTCAGGAGCAACTGTCAACATATTAGGTTTGTAATGAAAAGTACAGTATATCGATTCTTGATATATTATAAATAGTATTCTTTAAATTACATTTTTCAATTAGTTGACATTTTTTTAAAAATATGTAGTCAATTTTTACCGTCTTACTGGAACACTTTTACATTAGTTACATTAGGAAAGAATGGTATGTTAGCTGTTCAACCGCTATCTATGAGTAAAGATATGTGAGAGGTGTTTTGTTGTATAGTGGTATAGTAGTACTATACTATACATTAAGAATCGAACCAAATCTTATAATGTATAAAACATTGCAATATTTAGTATATGTGATCAGGCCCGATCTTACCATGTGTAAGCTGTGAAGTGCACACGGGCGATCGATTTTAGAGGGTGGTTAGGTAAGGTTAGGTTAGTCTTTTATCTGTTTTTTTAACTTGGTATACACATCGGGTAAAGAGTATATATAAATAGATTGGGCCCGACTTCTATATCTTTTGAACAATAGTTAAGATTTTTTTAAATTAGTGACATTTTTCTCATTTTAAAATGTTTTATTTTATTGGTGTCGAGAATAAAATTTAAACTTTCATTGTAAATTAATACAAAACATTTTTATTGCTAACTATATATTGGAAGATAAATTATGATTTGAATATATATGAAATAATGGTAACGGCCAATTCATGTAAGCACACAGACTAGACCAAAATCCTAGACACGGTCCAGTTCCCGATTCATCTAAAAATTGCTGAATTCACAGAAATCCTATAGTATATATTATACGAAAAATAATGATCTTAAAAAATTATTTTTGTTTTTAATGTAATGTTTTTTTCAGTTACATTGAAAAAAATATTAATATTAAACGTTTAATTTTAAGGAAGCAGTTAAGCCTAACCACTGCGGTCGGCGTATGATGTCTGATAGTATTTTTTGTTGTATTGTATCACATAATTATTTGTTTAATATAATCTAACGAAAACTGAAAGTGAGTCACAAGTGCAATGATAATTATAACAAAGACAAAATAGTATAATGTACAAACCAAGTGAATGTATTTTGATTAAGGTCAACAAGACAGTTATACTATACAAATAGCTGTGGTTCGAAATATAAAATACATTCTAGTTTGTTAGTTTATTTTTTTGAACGGTTTGACTTTTGTTTATTTCATTTAGAAATACATTTTTTGTTGTTGATGATAATATTCCTTTCATTATCTTATCTATAGAAAAAGAAGCTGCGTCTATTAATAAGTATACATATATTGTGTATACGTTTATCTTAAACTCCAGTGGAAAAGTCATCACAAACAAACATGACTATAAGATCCTTAATATTTTAGTCCAACAATTCTAATGCGTCCGAGCGATAGAATGCATGAAGATGAGAAAGTTTGAAACATGGATCGTGTGTGACAAAAATATGTGGGGATGTACACAGTTTTATTAATTCAAATAAAGTATTGAAATTCCATCAAGCCAGTCGATATCGTAAATTAAGCAATTCAGTCAATAATGTAAATTTAAAAAAATACATATTTTAACTATTCAATTTCGTTTACGTATATTTTGCATGTTCATCAGTAAATCCATGTCTCAGTTATTAAACCATTTGTTTTAGATAACTTTTAAAAAGATTTAAAAAAAATGACCTTTTTATGATTTTTATCATCATTCTCGGCCTGATAATAAAAATCATAAAAAGACGATGAGCTAAATGAGATGGTCATTTTTGTTTTTTAGGAAATAGTAGCAATGGTAATTAAACGTGTGTTTCTATTATTCAAATAGAATGACTTTTCACCAAAAAGTGAATAAAAAACATTAAAAATGTGGAGTTTAAAAAGTAATATTTGATAAAAAAAGGCTTAATAAGGTTTTGGAAAATTTATGTAAAATTTTCGTCAGAATTCGGAAAAACAAGTCATTTGGAATTAGTGGCCATTTCAACCACGCCATCGTAAAAATAAGCACTTCAAGTCAATACTAATTCAATACATAGATTATAATTCTTGCCTGTGCTAAGAGTATTATAGTATCAGTTTAAAATAATTGTCATTATTGAACTTAGTACGAATATAAAACAATTTAGACAATTTTATTCAATCAATTCACTTCAATTAATTGATAAGCGTGTAACAGATTAAACAATTCTGAATATCCTATTGTTGAAATTTAAAAATTCCCAGGGTATTTATTGTAAGGCGTGTGACTTCCACCCGTGATAGAAATTTGTCACGTCTCGTGTTAATTCACCAACAATGCGGCATTATGTTCTGACTGTACAGGAAAGCGTTTTTCTTGTGGCAGAAAAACGGTTGAAAATGTCACAAGTGTGAGTAATGTCAGCTGTACGGAAGCCGACCTTGCGTTGTATGACATCTTAAGTCAAATGCAAGCACTTTTTCAGTCACTTAGAGCAGGAATTCCCGAAGCTTATTTGCGGAACATGGAGGTAAATAAGTGTTTCGCTAAATCATACAATGGTTGTATAACAGACGTTGCTAAGCCTGCAACAAAAAGAACAACTGTTTGAAATAGTATTCATTTTTTGTAACGTTTTTTTTAAAAATATTTTTTGTGTTTTTTTTTTTGAATAATTTAGAAAAACTCGGTGTAAAATATTCATGAAATTTCCGATAGATTAGAAAAACAAGTGTAAAAATTAACAAAGTATATTTTTTAAGCTGTTACCAATATATTAGCATAATATTATATATTATAGTGTATTCACAAACTATTTTGTAGTTAATGTCATTTTCTAAATTTTAATATCAGTAAAGAAGAACTGTGACTGATAATAACTGTGGCTAATTCTTTAAGTACGATATTTTTAAGTATAGGGTCCGCCATCTAAAGTTTTTTTTAATAACAATTTTTATAAATGGGTCCGCCAAATAACTTTTTTTTTGAAAATGCTATAAAAAAAAACTACTTATATTTTCTCAAATTTCTTTTTTTATTTGAAAGTACAATCCTTCCGGTTAATAATGGAAAATAACTTCATTCAAATGGCTGCCTCGGCTGGCCATGCAGTAGCCTACACGATCGGTCCAATTTTTAAGCACATTATCGATTGTGTGCAGCTGTATTTCACCAATGGCTTCACGAATATTGTCCTTTAAAGCGTCAATTGTCTCTGGCTTGTCGGCGTAACACTTATCTTTGAGGGCACCCCACAAATAATAGTCCAACGGTGTCGAATCGCAGCTCCGAGGTGGCCAAACGACATCAGCTCTGCGGCTGATAATGCGATCTTCAAAAACAGGGCGCAAAACATCGAGTGTAGCTTCGGCTGTGTGGCACGTAGCGCCGTCCTGTTGAAACCAAATGCTGCCAATATCCTCCTCTTCAATTTTTGTGAACAAAAATTTGTTCAGCATGGTCCGATAACGATCGCCATTGACTGTAACGGCCACTCCTTGCTCATTTTCGAAGAAAATGGCCCAATTATGCCTCTGGACCAAAATCCGCACCAAACAGTGACTCGTTTTGGGTGTACCGGCTTTTCAATGTATGCGTGCGGGTTTTCTGTGCCCCAAATGCGACAATTTTGCTTGTTTATATACCCGCCAAGATCAAAATGAGCTTCATCCGAAAAGATGATTTTTTTGGCAAAATCGGCATCTTCTGTAAGTCGATCGCAGGCCCACTCAGCGAAGCGAAAACGCATTGGATGGTCAGTTGGCTTCAACTCCTGAACCAATTGGACTTTGTATGGCGTCATACCAAGGTCTTTATGCAAAAAATAAAATAAGCACTAGTTGAAAAAAAAAACTTTAGATGGCGGACCCTATATATTTGTTGTAATTCATTTTATGTAAACTTCTAAAGCAAGATATAATTGACATACCCCGTAGACTTTTTTTTTATTTTACTCAAATTCAAAGCGGTCAAGTAATGTAAATGTGAATAAAAATATCGTGATATTGAAATTAGTTTTTTTTTGATTACTCAAGAACAGCGACCATAACCAAATTTTAAAAAGGATATTTCTTTTATTAAATTTAAAAAAAAGATGAAACTTATAGGGGAGAATACGTCACATTGAATACATATTTTTTACGCGAGATCGAAGTAAGCAGTATCGTTAATGGATTCATAATAGAGTTTTTTCAGTTATTTTTTTGCTTGATAAATCAAAAATTTGAAACAGTTTTTGTGTTATAAAAATTTCGGAAAACCTTTATGATTATATTTTAATTTTATTACAGTAGAGACTTTCTTTATTATATTTTTAAATGCATGTCATGTTGGCGTCAGCTGTAATGTAATATATTTTCATTTATTTAACAAATACAGTAATTTATCGGTTAATGAAGAGTTTCAACTGCGAAAAAATCGGACAACGAACACTATCACCAAAAAGTATTGAGTCCAGACAACGAACATATATTCGGATAACGAACTAAGCGATATTTCTAGATTTCCATAAAAATCTATGGTCAATCGATAATCGGTTAACTAAAAATATGGGTAGTGAAAATAGTCATAGAAAAAATTATGTTCGTTAACCGATCAACCACTGTGCATAAATATAATGGTTTTCAACCTAAAACATACAGCTCACACTGAAGTTACTTAATTTGAAAACAATATTCAGATTTTTAATATAATGTATAGAAATTAAAAATTGTATAAATAAGATAACATATATAATGTTTATGAGTTAAAAGAAGGAAAAATAGAATATATTTGCGAGGTATATAATTGAATGCGCGATACAGTGTAACGTAATCTCCCCTTTTGCTTTATGCTTATTATTGATCTATATATATATTTGGTTAAGTGCCTGACCAAAGACAATACTATCATAAATCTAATTTAAATTGTTTCAATTTAAGCTTGATTTTGGAGTGAATTGTAATTTTTAAAATTCGAACAAGGTCAGTGACGTTGGACTTTTATTCGTGACATGCTCGTAAATATGCTTTTTGTGCCGACTGCACTCATTTAAAATCAGCGAAATTAATTAATTATTATAAACTGAACTTGACAAATTATGTTGACCTCTGTTATAAGAAAGTGGATTGGCTTATTCTGTTTTATAATATTTTAATTTAAAAAAAAATTAACTATTCCTTAGATCTGAAAATATACCATTTTCCGGGTTTTTTGGTTGCGTTTGCATTCAAATTATATCTGAAATTTAACATGACGAATTATTTCTTAAAAAAATTATACAATACAATGTGAAGTAAAATTTAAATATAAATGGTAGTTAAAGAATGTGTATATGTATTTCATGTCTTTCCGCAAATATATAATATTTATAGAGAAAAGATCTCCGCTCAAGAAAATAGATATATCATATATATATTGACAAAGGGTGGAATGTATTCACTTAGTTGTATATAAAAGATGTTTGTAACAGTTTTTCTAGAGATATTGTTGAACATTTCGTCAATTGGGAAAATAAGAGGTATTCAAAATTTCATCGAAGATATACAAAAAATTATGAATAGTTTCGACGTAGACGATTTTCAAACTATGCTTAAATTACACGGCAAATCCGATACCAATGAAGTATGGAAGTTAAATGTTAAAATCACAAAGAAAATCCTTTTTCGGTAAAACCAATGAATAAGGGTTTCAAAAGAAAATGACAAAGCACACAAGCTAGTACTGTAAAACTTGATTGAAGCGGATTACTTGATAGTTTGAAGCTAATTTGGATTGTTTGAAATTAGTTGTTGAAATGAAACTATTTTCTTGCTAATCTGCTACTTTTTTTAGTGCATTAGTCACCGTGGTCCGTTAAAAATCTCATAGAATTGAACCATAGTACAAACATCTTCTCTGAAGCTTATTAATGATATTTTTTGGAAGGTATGGTTATTGGTGATGTCTAAAAATTCCTACCCCGTCATTTAATACTATATAAATGGACTTCAATAAGAACAATTGGTTTATCATTTCACTTTCTATCATTACTCTCTTAAATGAAAGAGAAATTGAACAATGAAGTTAAAAGTAGATTTCTTTAAATAAATACGTATAAATACTATTGATTGAATTGGTATGTTCTCGGTAGAACTCCATTATAGTACAACAACAATTTAAGTTCTACAATATTTATAAGATATATAGTTGATGGCTATTTCGGCTTTCGCCCTCTATAATTTTGACCTCCTAAGGTGTTAGCTGAAATAACTATCAACTATATACCTTATAGTTTTTGTAGATCTAAAATATGTTGCTATTTTTCACCGTTTGCTAAACAGTTATCACTGTTGCTAAGGTCTTTTTTCCGCCATCCATAATGGTAAATAAACTTTTCATGCATCTTAGATCAATGCTATGGGTTATATGTTAGGCTTTATATATGAAAATATATTTATATATATATTCAGCAAGTTCATTTTGTCATACATAAAAAAAACGATTTTTTATACTATTTTCACAACGTTTCAATATAATAATCTGAACCACTTTTAGGGTGTTAACTGTCCTCTTAATTGAAAAGCATGATATTTAGAATTTTAAAAACACATTTTAATTACTGATTTCTACAATATATTTTATGATCAGGACACATTAAAAAATATGGACGAATGACACTATTTTCTTAATTATATTGAAATTTAAATACAGAGCAAATTAGTTTTTTGATTGTATGTGACCCGCGGGCTTCTTCTTATAACCCATGTAAATCAAAATATTCACAGTAGTTAGGCACTATGTCCTAGATTTAAAATGAATTTATACGTTATCAGTAATCACGTTGATTTAAAATGTCCAGCGATTGAAAAATAATGTATATCAAAAGTTTGTCCTTCAAACTATGGCATAATGGCTTGCGTGACTTTGCGCTTAGACTCACGGAAAGTAATTTATATTAATATAAGAAAATGTATAACGATACAAATTGTTAACACTAGTCGTTCGGATGGTGCTTTGACCCTTGGGCGTGGTGATTTTGGCACTGTACAATCCACGCATATCACGTCCGTATATTTTGTAATGTAATTCAAATACATGGCCTTATTCTGAATTCCGCGTTGAAGGATATTTTTTTATTTCGTACGTACAAGTAGAGTAATTTTGATAAATCAGTGAAAAAATAGCAATGTATTTTACTTCTTAACAATTATAAGGCATCCATTGTAGTTGATATCTATTTCGGCTAACGCCCTCACCAGAGCCAAGAGAGAGAGATTCTATATATCTTTTTGACAGTGAATAGAAACACATTTTTTTTCATGTTATAAAATTTGTTCCCAGTTCCATATGCGATGTTTCTTAAATTTTAGATATTTTCATTTTAATTCGAATTTGAATTATTAAAACTTTGTGCAATTCTACATGTTTTGTCACTTTCGGCGTCTTCAGGCATTCTATCACATGGATGCAACAGAACTGACGTACTTTAAAAAAAAAAATATATATATATATATTATTTGAATATTTATTATTTGTTGTAAAACCCTTTCAAGAATGACTCACTAATAATATTAATCGTTATGAAACTTATAACAGGTAATTGTATTAGTTATTATTACATCAATATTATTGAATTTGTTTTAGCTGCCATTTAGTTCTTGCCTTGGGGTCTGTGGTTTCCTTGAATTAAAACCTTTGTTATATGGACGATGCTAACAATTTATTTTGTGTCAGTTCTTTTGCATCCGTGTAATAGAATGCATGAAGATACTGAAAGGCGAAACCGGGGTCACTAGTGACAAAACATGTGGAATCGTACAAAAGTTAACTATAATTTGATATTGAAATATCCATCAAGCACCTTCGATTACGTGACCGCTAGTCTTTCGGTATCATATTCTCTTTTAGAAAACAAGTGTTTTAACTTCTAAGTAATGAGCATTATTTTACTTAAAAAGGTTTTTTTCTAGGCAGGTTCAAAAAGAGACCAACGCTTTTTATCAAAAGCGGATATAGCGTTAAAACATAAAAAGTGCAAAGCTTACAGTAGTAATAAGTTGAGATGTTAAGTTTTGTTGTGTGCAATTTAAATTCCATGCATCAATTAAAAAAAACAACATGCAATTGAGGTCGAGCAATCCAACTATATTAAAACTAAAGTATATTATTTTCCAACAACTTTAAATATTATGAGAGATAATTCTGCGTTTATTTTCAATGCACATTCAACACGTAATTGACTTTACTACATTAGTCGATAAGAATAATTATACTTTAATAATGATATTATTATATTTATATATCAATTTAAGGATTATAATATTCTTCAATGGCAACATTTGAGTAAATGTTACTATATCGTAAAAAAGTGAAAATCTCTTTCGATCTTGATTTAAATTATATAGTAAGGTGGAAAAAAATTGAGACCATCCTCAAGGTTGAAACTTTTGGTGAACTATCGAATATAGTGGATGGGAACCTTTGGATGACGGAACATCGAAATCTGTATACATAATATTGTTTTATTAAAAAAATGTTTAGCTCTACTCAGTCTTGAATTTAGTGTTTGGTAGCTATTTCGGCATACGCCATCAACAGAGTTATTATTCTATTATTTATAGTATTTGTACTTTTTATGTATGGTGTGTTAAAGTTATTGGAATGGAATTCTAATCAGTAAGTATCAATTATATTTGTTTTTTACATAAGGAATCGTTTTTAAGAAAATTTAGTAACATTAACTAAATAATCGATTTACTCTAATTTTTCTATCTAAGTAGCTACTACTCTAATTAGCTATCAACTTTATTTAAAAAAATAGTTTTGTAGAACTAAAATACATTTCTATTTTTTTCACCGTGTTAATATAAATAAAAATAAGAAAAACGTAATATACTATTTTTTTCATGCATACCGTATGTTTGGGTTGCTTTTATAGTAATTGCTTCTTGAATTAATTTCAACGTTTTGGAATTGAGATGACACTAAATATTAAGATTGATTTTAATGAGGCAATGCCGCAGGTTCACCCACTCTGACATATGTATACTATACCGCATATTTTTTTGGCAAAATTAGGTTATTAGGATTAAGATTATTTAAAAAATGACCTGAATTCTCGAAGACGTATATTTTTTCTGCAGCCTATAATATTGCTTTTATTTCCAAAGCATAATAATTATGATGCAAATTGTGAAAACAGTTTTTATTACTTGCGAAGCCTTATATGAAAAAAAATTAACATAATATAAGCATCAGTATTATCTCATAGTTGCTGCATACAATAATATAATTTTTGCTATCCAAGAATAGCTTGGATCACTGTATAATTTTTTCTTTGATATTGATACGCAATAATATTAGACGGTGAACTTTTGAATTGGCATTTCATTTTAACTATCTATAGTATTTTAACTATAGTAGATAATTATTAAAAAAACATTAGCAAATATTATCGTTTCAAAAGATACATATTTTTTAATCACTTCCTTCCTACGTAGAGATTTTGTCAAGGATAAAATAAATATTTTAATTTTGATAAATAAAAAGTATAAAATATGTGAGTGAAATTATTATTGGATAATTTTCATTTCGGGCATATGGAATTTGAAGTATGCCCTTCCAGTGGAGATGGCTTAGAAGACACTTTACAGATATATAAAGACGTATAGTTATCATTCATAGCATTATCCAACTGAGTTTTTCAATCAGTTTCATATTTGATGCAAGATGAAAAAAAACTAGGTTAAATATTTTTTTGACTTCTACAACATCATAATATCCGCCGATTTTGTTTATATTAAACTTTCTGACATCATGAAAATGAATGGTTTTTCCTTAAAAAATGTAGGACCAGCCTGCCAATAGAAATGGCAATGGGATGATTGTTTACAGTATTTAAAAACAAAAAGTTTCTCTTTTTTATTTCGTTGAAGATGCTTAATCATGATCTGTTTTCCATACCTCTTACAAATAATAAAGATGTAATTTTCATATATTATGTTTTTTATGAATTTCCATTTACAGGCAAAACCGCCGAAAATACCTTGAATGTCACTTAATCAAGGATGAATAAACACATAAATAAACGTCGTTGTAGCTTAGTTTTAATGATCCTTCATCCCACGTATCTAGTTTTAAGGCTAAATGTCCGAATTTTCGAATCAGTGAGTGAATTCAGCGAAAAACGTATGATTATACGGTTTTTACATTACTATTAAACAAGTTATTAAGCCCATCGGAAAAAAAACAATTCAAATTGTATTTTAAGAATTTTTCAATCCTGATAAGTCAATATTTGGAATTGCATTAAATTCAATTGTTTAAATTGTAAAAAAACTTAAACTTATTAAAAGCAAACACTTTAATGTAATATAAATGTATACTTGTGTTTTTGATGTTTGAAAGTATATATGAAACTATTAAGTAATTCACAGCAGCATAGTTTCTCAATCTTTTTACATCTGCGGACCACCAAAAAATTCCAAAATGTTTTGCGGACGGACCATCAACATTGGAATAAAATAATAAATATTTATATAAATGATTTTTTATTCAAGAAAATTAATTTTGCAACATCGTATGCTAATATAACAATATTGAAGTATATAAAAACATAGAGTAACAAAAAAATATTATTATAAAAATCCATAAGATACAACACAAAATTCGATTGTTTATCGAAATAATATCATATCGCGGACCGCCCAAAAATATCCACGGACCACCGATTAAGAAACTATGCACAAGAGTATACCTGAACGCAGAGTTACTATGATATATAGCTGGATACGTAACATTAATATATATATAATTCACAAGAAGCGAAAGTTGTTATCGTTATTTTTTGTATCAAATAGAGTAGCTCTAGTTGATGCTTATGAGCTGATTCAAGGTAAAAACCAGATTATACGCGGTATAGGGTTGCAGCTTTAAACAAATAAACCCACTACGATGTACAATACATATTTGATTGTCTATGATCTATTAGTTAAAGTATTATTGGTATTTTTGTGGAGCTATTTTATGAAGTGTGATATGTATTTCGACTCGTATAGAATTGTCTTTAGACGAAATGTATTGTAAAATGAGAATTTTATGAGAATTGCAATTTCAAAGTTATCTATTTAATTTATGATATCGCCTGAAGGTGCTTGATGGATTTTCAATATCAAATTTGAATTGTTGAAACTTTGTACGATTCTACATTATTTGTCACTAACGACCCAGGTTTCGCTTTTCGGTATCTTCCGGCATTCTATAATACGGATGCAACAGAAATGCCTGTTCTACACAACAATTCAAGTTATTAATTTAATATTTAAAATAAATTTCACAAAGTTCACACCGAAGCCATCTACTTCTAAGCATTTATTTGTTCATGTAATATATTTTTTATTTTTGTGGTAAATACTAAAGGTTTTGAAACTGATGATTAGGATAATCTTATAAATAAATTTTGAATGCTCAATTCTTAATTTATTTTGGAATAAAAAATATACCTTTTTCAATTCGCAATATCTATGTACGTACTAAGTATATATCAAGTTTGTCTTTCCTTGTAGAAATTCATCGAAATAATATTGCATTATATTGTTGATATAAAACGATTTGCTCGAACTACGCTCAAAAGAATTTCTGTCACATACGTGTACGTACAAATATTAAATATTTACACTTTGAATACTTATGAGACAATTCAGTAGATTTATTCAACTTATTTTTATAACACTGTGTAGAGAATTTGACTTTAACGCTTCAATTTGTTTTAGAAAAAAAAAAAACTATAACAATGATTGAATTGAAACGTGAAACCATGAAAATAATTTATTATAAAATTCAAAATGACACATTAAATACATTAAACTATTAAAAAAAAAACAGTAAACGATATATGTCTATTTTCATCCCCTGTTCATTTAGGAAACAGCCCTAGGACTTTGAAATATTATTATCTTTTTTTTTGTTTTTGATAGGAATGAAAGTCAAATTTAATAGAAAAAAAAGCTTCACAGAATATGCCCTGATAGTTTACTACAGCTATATTTGTACTGCATGGATTATTATCGTAACTAATTGAAGTAAATGTATTCACTTTTGACTTGGCATTTGAATAACATTATTTTCCATGAGATTCTTCACGGCCTTGCGTTACTCAAGCTTAAAATCTCTCTCGTGTACATCCGATAAAAATCAGTAATTCATCACGATTTTTACAGCAAGTTATGTGTACCTGTTAGACATCATTAATATAAACTTATTACATTTAGTATAGCACGTTATTTTTATACATGATTATGGGCATTATATAAAAATGTTTGTACTGCTGAATTATGTAACAAATTATTTGATTGATGGTTAATAAATTCTTTTTTTTTAATACAGTCATAACTATCAGCCGGATAACTGTTTTTAAAAATATAACATTTTTGCAACTGTTTAATTTCATGTAATAGGGTTGGCTCGTTGTTCATTCGCTGAAATATTTTTTAACAGATATGTTACGTATGGCATTATAGAGCAAGGAAAATATTTACAGTTTTCTAAATGCTTCTTTGTGTATTTGAAACAAACCAATACAATTATAATGCATGTTGTGTCTTCGTGAACCGGATTGGTTACTCAGCTCTACAGCGATTAATGTATGTCTGTAACGATAGGAAAATGAAATAAAATAAATAAAACAATACACAAAGGATGAAGAAGACTTGAACAGCTCTGATACTAACGTGTCGTGGATCTTAATGTTACATAAATTTGATATAAAAAAATAGCAAATACGTCGAACTCACGACTATGAAAATTGTGCTAATTAAAATATATTCATATTTAAACGGATATAAAAAAAAAAATGTCTTAAAAGTCAGTTTTTAACATACTATAGTAGTTGAAAAGAGCGTTTTCTGTTTCATTCAATATATTCATATCTTTAGCGATTTTTAGACAAATGAAATATTTCTGACAGCTGATTTGAAGAACCAGTGATTTTCTTAAAAATATGTATTTAGATTTTTAATATTAGAATAATAGAAATGGAGTTTAGAAACGCACATTAAATGAAAAAAGACTTCAATAATAATCTTCAAATCACGTGTATAATTCAAGATTACTAGAACTGTGAGATTTCGTTCAACATGCGAGCATTTTTAATAACATAATTATTTCAATTATTATATAAAAATTCTTCTTATTAACTTATTTTGTAGACCATTTCATTTAATGTATGTACAATTTGTTTTAATGTCTACAAATTCATCGTCGAGCTCTTGAACCATTTGTTTATATTCCCAGTGATTATTAAATATAAAGTATAATGTATTAAACTAGCCCAGTCAAAATCTACATTTTATCGTTTGATAATGGTCTCCATGAGTGAAATCGGTTTTGATCATTGTAAAAATACGGATGCAGTAAAAAATAAATAATAATAAAATATTTTTTAACGCTTTTCAATCAAGAAATATTAGTAAGCCCCATAAAACTCAATATTTTAAATAGTTTCATTGATTGAAAATATTCAGTCACGTAAAGATGCTTTTCCTTATTATATTAATAAATTGTGCCAAACGCTATAAAATATTTGCTATTTTTTTAATACAAATGATCGCGATGTATTATATACGACTTGTGACAACAGAAAACGAGTTCGTGTAAATTATTCGATCTCAGATCAAACTGCTACCTTAAAGAATTTATAATAAACGTCTCACAGCTTAAAAAAATATTTCGTACACATTGCAATAATTATTTTATCAGGTAGGCTCAGACAGCCTTGGGACATACATACTGTTACAACACTTAATAAATATATCGACCGCAGATAACTGGTCGTTATTTTATTATACTTTTAAGCTCAGAGTCATTATACAAACTAAGATCTGTGTTACCTTAATCGCTTCCTGCTGTATGAATATTCATCCAGTAATCAAAATTATATTGCATGCATTATGTGAAACCTATTTGGTTAGATTTTTTTGTGTTTATTGTAGTACATCTGAACTAGTTGTTACTGTCAGTTATTCAATAGATATGTGTATAATATGTTTTCATTGTAAGTGTGTTAATTGTTACTTGAAATAGATGCATGTGTATATTTATGCGATAACGGTTTTAATTGAGTTTGTTGGAAATGATTGATAGTGTATGTTACCATAATAATTGAAAAATATTTTTCCTACTTAAAGAATTGTAGGATTCGTCGATCAAGTCGTAATTTTTTTTTTATTGGATTGATATCTGAAATTTGGTATTGTCCCTTAGCAATCAATGAAAAAGCCAAGAAACGATTCAACCGAACAAAATATTCATATTTTTTATAAAACTGTTATTATGAATTTGGTTATTAATAAATAATGTTCACTTGGAAAATATATAAAAGAAAACTATTTCTGTTTTGTCGAAATAACTCATTTTAATGTTTCAAAATAGTCGATCAGATTACCAACTTATATACTATTAATATATTTGTTAAAACTTTGCACCACTCCACATGTTTTGTCATTAAAGACCCGGGTTTCGCATTTCGGCATCTTCAGGCATTCTATCACACGGATGCAACAGAGCTGACAGTTTTTCGTAGTACTCAGAAAAAAGTTTTAATAATTAAAATTTGATATTGAAATTCCATCGAGCATCTTCAGTCGATAGCTAAAATTAATTAAAACATTTAAACACGGTGAAAAAATAGCAATGTATTTTAGTTCTACAAAATTATTTTTACAAATATAGTTGATAGCTATTTCGGCTCACGCCATCGTCAGAACTATCGAGTACATACTATATATATATATATATATAGTATATATTATAAGAATATATAGTATATACTATAAGAATAGTTCTGACGATGGCGTGAGCCGAAATAGCCATCAACTATATTTGTAAAAATAATTTTGTAGAACTAAAATACATTGCTATTTTTTCACCGTGTTATAATGGAGTTCTACCAAGTGAATGCCAATTCAATCAATAAATTTTTTTTTAAGATAGTACTAAAACTGTGATTTACTATTTCCAACAAAAAATGACAATTAACGCATTACGAATGGTCATATTGAGCTGTGTGTATTTTAAAGAGATAAGAAAAAAATGTTACACTGAGTTTGTCCTTTGATTTCTGTACGACTTGCGCGTAGATTTCCGTACGATTAGAGGGTTTTTTGTGATATATTAAATTTCCCCTCTAATCCATACATAAAAAAAGGACACAGCAAAAGTATTTGTAAGCTTTTCTTGATCAAAACTTGACAACTAGATTAAACACCTTTTTAAATGATTGACATCTTTCTTTTTGCTTTATTTGTTTTAGAAAAGGTTTTTTCTTTTAATACGGCAATCAGCTAAGTTAATAGCACGACAAAAAATCTAGTAAAACTGTTTTACAAAATTCGTGATATTAATATAATGATAGGATTTTATAAACGATGCATCATCTCGAAAGAACAGCCCACTTCCGTAACGGTACTTTCTTATTTTTGAAAGTAAAATGTTGCAGAGTTTAACGTTTATAATGCACACTGGCAACTTTTATAGTATCCCCAAAAGCAATGCACTGGATTAGTGGTGAGAAAAGTCCACGACAATAATAAATTAATTTTAGATACGGCATTATTTCAGAGATTAATATCCATAAAACAAAGCAATTACAGAATACATACCGTTGCATAATTTGAATATTCAATCTGGGTATTTAAAAAAACCAGAAGTGTAATTAAATTTCAGAAGAAAGTTGATATACAAAATTATTAATAAAAGCGTTGTGCAATAAAATGGAAACTAGTCACTCAATATAATGTTATTTTTAAAACGCAATAAAATAACAATTCACATTGTTATTTCACGGGTAATCTATAATATTTTTTAAAAATTATTTTCTCTTACGATAAAATGTATTATTTCACCAGTTCTAAAAGTGATATTTAAGATAATGTGTTGAATAAGCTGTCATAACGTTTTTTTATAATTTTTGCTATACTTACATTAGTCGTAATTCTACAGTAATTATAACACAATATTCACTTTGAAATTATATATAAAATAAAAAAATGCAGTAGAATAATGGATTATAAAGAGATCGCTTATTACAAAGATATTAATTTGATTTCTGATATGACAATTGTAATGGGCTTAAAAATGTCTACAAAAAGGACGATCAAAATATAATACTTCCTAAACAGACAAAGATAAACACAAAATATAGACTTTCTTTTTAGTTGATTAAAGAAGAACAAACTATAACATTACACCGTTATATTAGAACACAACGTTTTCAAGATACTCAGTTGAAGTTCTGAGTGGAATAAAAACAAATTGTATACAATTATGACGTTCATTTATGTAACATGTAGTTCTTATGTCTATCGCCAAGTTTTTTTTTAATTTGTACTCTCGTTTCACAATAATTCAACAGTATTTTATATTTCAATTAAGCGACCTCTAGAGAATTTTTATTAGTTGATGATGAATGACTGTAAGTAATAATAAAGCATTTTAATTAAAGCCGGCCAAACACTTTCAATATCTTGATTACATGTCTTAATATTTTGTTCCATGTTAAAGTATTGATAAACGTATGTTTTGGATAGCACCGGTTGGCATTTCTTAATACGATATAACATGATTATGGTTCGTAGAAATATTCAATCTTAAAAAAAAATGGAAAATGTATGGCCCATCGTTTTACATTTTTATATTTGACCGAAAATAAGGTAAGAGAATAATTTTCATTTTGATCAACATTATTTAAGATATCGACTGAAGGTGCTAGATGAAATTTGGACATCTAATTTGAATTGTCAAAACTTTGTCATCAACACGGGATTTGTCTTCCGGAATCTTCAGAAATTCCATCAAATGTATGCAAGAGAACTGTCGAAAGACGAAAACCGGGTCGCTAGTGACGAAACATGTGGAATCGTACCAATTATCAAATTCAATTTATAAGTTAAAAAATATACATGGTATATTGAATCGGCAAAAAGGGAAATGTAAAATGAAACGCTGCACTAAGAGATATTATATGAGTGTAATTAATGCTTTTGGTATTAAATTTTTAAGTGACAATTAATCGACACTTAAAAACGAAGTAATGATTTGTACAATACGAAAAATTCTTCGTAATAATGTTTGTATTATGGCCGTCTGGTATAGTCGCAGAATATAACGAGTTGATTGAAGTAAGGAAACATTTCTTGAATTGGCCGAGATAATAGTATGGGCGATAAAGCGAGCATTACGTGATTCCCACCAAATGACGTGTAGCGAGTCAAAACTGGTTCGAAATACTTTCACCGGTGGCTGCCCGGCGCTGGTGGCCGCTTAACAAGTGCCGCGGCGATTTTGACCGGGCGAAATTGTTCCCCGCCCAAATTAATGTTTTGCCAACCACGTAAAAAGTGTTCCAATCACAAAAAAAAAATATTACAGACGCGATGTTTGGCGCTCTCCAGCACGTAGGCAGACAATGCCATCGCTCGTCTCATTAGAGTTATAAACAAAACAGATGTTCAGAGAAATATTATTCATCTGGTGATATTTATGTTAGATATTATCATTATAAATATTTTATTTGTCTACAGTTCACCAATAAATATACATCTTGATTTCACAGCCTAATCCATAGAAAAATATTATTGTGATTGCTAAAACACACACAGTAACACAACGACTCAAAATTATTTAATTTGAATTGTTGCGACTTTGTACGATTCCACATGTTTTATCACTAACGACCCGGGTTTCGCCTTACGGCATCTTCGGGCATTCTATCACATGTATGTAACAGAACTGACTGACGAAGTCAAAGTTTCAACAATTAAAATTTGATATTGAAATTTCATTGTGCAACTTCAGTCGATATTATACATTATATTAATAAGCAAATTAATTTATTGTTTTTTAGAATTTTAATGATTTTTACATATCTAGTAGAAACCAAACATTTTCGACAAATCTTCCAAACTTAAATTAAATAAATAAATTATGATAAAGCAGGGCTGTGGAATCGGAGAAGTGGAAAATTTCGAAAGGCGAAACCCGGGTCGTTAGTGACAAAACATGTGAAATTGTATAAAGATTCAACAATTAAAATTTGATATGTGATTTTTTCAAATGTTCCATGTTCATTTCCATTTTCCATAAAAGTAGTGCCTCATTATTGATAACTTGGCACGTGTCGCTTTGGTATAGTCAATTTTAAACTTGCATCAGTAAAATAAAAGCCGAGAGCTTCAGTTTTGAGATGTATGTACAATGCCGGATATCCTTCATATAAATGAATAAACCTGATGTTTAATACTTTTGTCCTTTCCTTTTCGCAGAAATAATAAATACTTAGAGAAAAGTTGTTCCAGATTTTAAATGTACCTAAATACTAAAACATCAAATACGTTAAAAATATATAATTCATTCGAATGGTTAAAAAATAAGATCGTACGTTGATAAACATTTAATGCAGGTCAAAACGGTAACGATGTTACTTACTTAAATAACCTAAAAATCCAACTATTATTTTAAATTGGTGGCTTGAAATTATAAACGATAGTTTTTTTATAAATTATTTCAGAAAATAAAACAAAAAATATTCTAATATGTTCTATGAGTTCAATAAAAATACTGTTCAACAATGTTTCAAAAAAGTTAAATATTACTTAAAAATTCATATTATTAAAAACACTAGTTATAATTGGATAGTAAATATTTTTGTGGAACGAAACAGTCTTATCTGTTTAAATTTCTTGACAACTCAAAATTAGAATGTAAATTGGAGGTGTTTGATTTAGAGCTATCATTAGCGTGAAAAATGAAGTGATTCGTTGTTGTAAACTGAATCATCAATCAACATTAACTAATCATGATTATGAAGTCTTGGTGTAACAAGCTGAATGAAAGATGATCTTAGGAGTCGAAATCTTTTGTTAGCTTTAAAGATTTTTACAGCAACATAAAGGTCGATTCATAATTATAATCATAATAACAAGGCAACTAAAAATGTACTCAAATTAATAAACAAAATCTTCCAGTAAGTGATAACACCTATTTATGTATTATATTTCAATACTTGTTAATATTTTTCATATAATAATTTATTTTTTCAAAACCTATTGGAAGAATATTGGATATTTTACTTCCATAGAGTACGTGTAAAATGGTATTTATTTGTCTTAAGTTAGCCTGAAATACTGTTCATTTACGTATACTGTCCGACAATTTAAGCTCAATGCACTTAAAGTGCGCGATTGGAATTGGATGTGGAATTATTGAAATAGATCAAGAATAGAAATAATGAGATTAGATCCGTGTTTGGCACAGCACATAAGAAAGATTGAATTGTAAATAATACATACTTATGTATTATATATCATGCCACAATATTTACATTATGTTGGAATATTTATTAATTTCGTAGATAATAAAATATATTTTAAAACAATATTTTTCTCGTGGCATGACATTCATTTGAAAGCTTTTTATGAGCCACCTTCGGCTAAAATATGTTTTAAAAAAAATGCAAATAGTCTTTTTTTGAATTGTTGAAACATTGAATGAGTTCACATTTTTTGTTTTTAATAACCGGGTTTCGCATTAAGGCATCTTCAGATATTTTGTCACACGGATATAACAGAACTGAAGTCAGTTCGTCAGCCGATATCATAAATTATAATAAAGTCTTAATTGAAGTAATTTTTTTTTAAGTAAGATAAGCTTCTCGTCAATTTTTGTACGTATTTTTAAGCGAATTTTTTCTGAAAGCAATAAAGTTAAAACGAAGAAATCTCTACAAATCATGTTAGATAAGGAAATTACCTTATAAATATCAGTATTTTAAATATTTACAGTGTCATGCTGTGTTTACTACATGACATTGCTATCGCTTCATAAAATATTGTGAACGGACCTTTAATCCGTTTCGTATATCGTAGGAGTTGTTTTAGTTGTTTTTATTTTAGTAATTAAATGTAATACGAGAAGGAAATCCGTTTCGCAGCAAGTCCAGTGTCAATACAATTGTAATCTATTGCAATTCATGACATGCTCCAATTGTTAGTGTATAATTTATTACAATTATAACGTGCTTGAATTCGTTATAATTATTGCACTATAAAACAACGATTTTATTATGTTATTGTTTTTTTCGTCTATAATGATGAAACAGACATTTTAAGTCTAAGTACTAATTCATGATTTTGTTATGGTATAACGACAATTCTCCTTCGAAATATATTCTCTTTCTATAAAAGATAAAATAAAGTAAAGATGGAAAAAAGTAACGCGATAAATTAAAATTGAAATCATCGTAATTCTATGTGTTGCGTTACTAAATGAAATACTTGTTTCAATTCTTTGAGAAGCATCATTAAGCAAAATTAATAATTTATATGTGAACATTATTTTAAATAGTACTGCTGGCTTATCACTTTAAATTTTTTTCTTACTATTGATAAAAATATTTTTTATCAGTGAGTTTATGATAGTTAGTAATATTGCTGTTTGGTTAACATCCCACCGCATGTAAATATTAGATTCACTGTTTACCTTAGTAATGAATAACCTTAAGATACAGTTAGTCGAAAGAAACTTTTCAATGAGTCAAAACACATGCCACATCTAGAAAAAAACAGGTGGATCATCAAAATCATTGATGAATATTTATTTTAAAAACAAACATTCACAAAGTAACCACCGAGTTTATCGAATATAAGATTTTAACTATTCAAAAAAGAGTAGGCGGTATTACATATAGAAATATAAACCTATTTCACGGTCTCACTAAAATTCATTATTTAGGTGTATATTTCAAATTTATGAAACCTTCTATGCATTTTATAGGATTTCATCTTATTTGATTGTTTGGCTAAGAATTCTAATTCTAGAATGACAACTGTCGTAAAGTGAATTTTTCAGTCAATTTTACATTATCTAAAAGAATAATTTAGCAACTTATGATTCCTTACATTTTCTCCTCCAAATAAATAATACGATTTATTGATGCCACTTTATCAAAATATCATCACTATGTCAGATTGTATCTACACATAAAACGACTTCACGTAAGAGTTGAATCGAAATCCTAATTGTCTAATTATTTTTATTAAATAATAACATTGCTCTTCGTGTTAATCAACAAATGCATCTCAAGTATAAATCGTTTCGTTTGTCTTCATCGTCTAACTGATGTATGTATATTGTTTAATTGTTTTTTAAAATAAATAGTAGATAGCCCAAGGCGAGGTATTTCAAACAACCTAGCCGCATAAAAAATTCCAACGTGATACGTAAAAAAACAACATATTAACATTGATTGCTCTTGTATGTGTAGCAGCGAAAGTGTTTAGAATGTGTTCTTTGGTATCATTTTCAAAGTAGTGTTTTTGTCCAATCGTGTTTGGTATTTTTAGAATAAGATTTCGAATTGTTTCATATGTATAACTGTTTCAAACAATTAGCAAGGCTTATTCTGTATTATTGGCATAAGACAAATATACCACAAGTCTCGTTCTAATCAAACCTTTTCTAAGTGCCGCAACGTATCAAGTTTTAAACACTTGTCCTCATTTTCTTTGTATATTTTAAATATGTAACTGGTGGTAAAGTGAACAAAATATTGAACCGAGTAATATTTAAGTAAGGTATTTATTAAAAGTAAAATTAAATAAAATTTGCTTAAATTTAGGCGTATTTACCGTTGATGCAAATATTTATCTTTCATGTTAGTAATTGTAAACATATTCAAGTGTTTTATAATAATTTATAATCTTCGTTTGATGGCGTAAAGATGAACTGGTGTGCAAAGTTATCATGTTTAGTATTCACTACCTGAAATAATATTTCATATTGCACAAGTCACGCAGACACGAGATTTATGCATAATATTAATAAATCGCTCGAAGCAAATGAGTATTCTAACAAAACACGGATATATTGAGTGAGTGACCGTAGGAATTCTATGAAAGATGTACAATAAATTCAGTACTGTAATATCTTACATAATTTAGATCGCATAATCTGTGAATAAATGCATAATATGGAATGAAATTAATGATTCAATTTTAATGTATTTTTGATGTTTATTTATTGGTAATCAATCACTAAGGATTTTGATTAGTTCAGTCAACATATCGTCGTAGAAAGTGAAAAATTATATAACTGAAGAAAGGTTGCTTTTCAGAGGAATTTTTTGTTTTTTTTTTTCAGCAATTGGAAAAAACTCATGTTCTCAATATTATATTGCATTTTGGCAGATATCCAATAACAGAGACTTTTTTATACTGTGTATAAAAATCAGGACTAGTTTAAAATTTTTAAATCAATTAGGAAGTGGCAATTTACATAAGTCAGGCGATGACAATTTTTTGAAACAAAATTATACAAATAAAATGATTTATGCTTTGCTTAATAAAATATGCTGAACGATCTTCCGTATACTGAAAAAATTCTAACTGACTATTTTTATTTGGAACAATATTGCAGTGGTCTTTTTTCTGAGGACATTTTTTTACTATTTTAAGAACACTAAGCTTAAATGCGTGTTTTAAAATCCAATTTGATTTAAAAAAAATATTCTCATTTGTTGAGAATCATCACTAATATGTCGGTTCTCAAAATTTTCCCGTCCTCACTAACTGTCTGTCAAATATTATGGATCTTGAGCTTTTAATTTGAATTTCAAATTTTCGAAGAATAGACAAATAGATAAAATGGATTTTAAACAAAATCTTGCTTATTTTACTTGTAATAAAAATGGGTCTCATTTGCTGTGCACTGTTCCATAATTTATGTAACATCCAAATATTTAGATTTTAATATGCAACATGCGTAATTCGGATAGAGGAATGCTGCTAGCGCGCATTTAAATTTAAATATAATTATGTATTATATAATAGCGAAGTCGATGTTTAAAGAATAATAAATGTGGTATTATTAGGTTAGTTTTGATGTTACGAAAATTACAAGAAATTTGTCTCATTTACTGCTATAGGTCACAGCTGGGGAACCTTTTTGAGCTTGAGTGAAAAAAAAAATTCACTATAGTAATATCTCGCGTTCCACATGCCATGGAAATAAAAAAATCATCAAATATTTCTGTAATTTTAGATGTTTAATGTAAACAAAGCTACATACATCGAAAAAATTAATTATGTACTTAAAAATCGCAAAATAAATAGAAAAGAGACTTAATTGAAAAAAAGTGTGGAACCCTCAAAACTTCCATGCCAAATGTTTTTATAGAGTTCATACTTGGTAGCTTTTAAACGAATACAAGAAGTTTAATACTACTTACGTCTACTTGTGTCTGATTTAATAAATTTGATTGAAGAAAATGATAATTTTCAGAAATAAGTTGATGAAAAAAATGTTAAAATGCCCATTGCTTTTTTGGTTTTTTTCTCTTTCATTATGATGGAACATTCGCGTGCCATGTAAAATTGCCTTGCGTGCCACCTGTGATACGCATGCCATAGCTTTACCATTCTTGCTGTTGATAATTAAATATCTGTAATATCTAATAGTATCTCAAAAAAGCTGTTTTACTAGAACTAGTTATAGTACATTGACTCAACCTCTCTTTTAGTCTCAAAGCTTTTATACAGCAATTTTGAAGAGTCTGTTTCGATATTTGAATCTTTCGAGAACGAATATAACCCTTTAAAGACAAGTGACTGTTTGTGCAGAGCATGTGTCACTATCGAAAATCTTCAGTTACAATCCATCATTTTAACTCAAGATGCTTCATATTGGAAAGTTGTAGTTCAAATCAATCGTTAGTAGAGTCCGACTACTTAAAATAAATCTGTATGGGCCCTTACAACATCCATATATTCTTATGTCTTCAATTGAATTAAGACTTATTTTTTTGAATTCAGTTTTTTAAATTATGTGGTAATTTATAATGTCCTAAAATGATTTTCCTGTAATGGTTATATTGCCAAATATTTCCAATGTTGAACAGAAGGTTTTCTCATATATATAAATACAGAAACTGTATTTGTAACTACTACTTGTATGTTTAACTACTGATTTCTACATATTTATAAATTTTTCAAAGGACAGAGTGAAATAATCATCTCGATATACTTAAAATCACAATAGAAAATATAGCATTTCCATTACTGTAAATTTGAACGATTCCACTTGCTTTGTCATTAACGACCCGGGTATCACCATTTGGCATCTTAAGGCATTGTATCACACGGATATTTTTTTATTAAATTTCTCTTGTATATAATCGATGCACACTGTTTATTGTGTGTCAGTTATGTTGCATCCGTGTGAAAGAATGATTGAAGGAGACTTAAGACGAAAGCCGGTTCTTGGTGATAAAACATGTGGAATTGTACAAAGTTTCAACAAATTAAGTTTGATAATGAAATTCCATCAAACACCCTCAGTCAATGTAATAAAGTAAAAAAAGGATGTTATACATTCGCTGTTTATAGATAAAAACTTGTAAAAAAAAAGATATCGTCAATAAAATCATTGAAAGGCAAAATTTACAATTTAAAAGGCTGTGTAAGTTTGTTTTACTTTGCGAAATGTTAACAAACACGCCAATACTGTTATTAATTGCGTTTTCAGCATACTCTTGTTTTCTTCGGAACTTTTTGTTCATTTTCTCGAGGCGTAAACGAACAACTTTCGATAGTGACTAACGGAATTTGCATCAGCAACTTTGCAATAATTTATCGGTTCTGATATTCATAATTAATGATCTTTAAAAAATAAGAGAAAATGATAATCACATTGCACCGATGAGAGCCTTTCATTTATAATATGCAATTTAATTATTCATAAAAGGAAACGCCAAAATGCAATCAAAGTATTTTCACCTGATAAAATCATTAGTGTATTGCTACAAAATTGCTGCATTTTTAAGGTGGTAACAAATACAATACTTTTCAATGAAAATGTATTATATTTTAATCAGTAAAACATTTTTTCGTAGTAATGTGAAATTGGTCAAGATAATTTTAAATATTAAAAACACATTTTCCAATACTTATTTCCACAATATATTATAATATTAGTTTATTAACTAATCGGTTGATAATGCTCACGATGAGTGAAACCGATCCTGATTGTAAAATATATTGTGGAAATAAGTAAAAAACAATCGGTTTTCATTTTTAAAAATATCATGCCTTTCCATCAAAAAGAGACAGTTATTACATTATAACGTTGTGGAAATAGTAATAACCTATGTAAGGGATTAGAGATTTATAAAAAGTAAATTTAACACTATGGATGATAAAGAAAAACGGGCCCAAGCAACAGTGACAAAATAGCAATATATTTTAGTTCTACAAAATTATAAGGTGCATAATTGATAGCTATTTCGGCTTATCGTCTTCAGAACTCTGATAGTGCTATACACCCAGTCCTTTTTTTACGCGATTTTTTTGGAAGACACCGTTACATTTTTTTACGCGCTTCACTAGTTTTTACGCGATTTTTTTCCCAAATTTGTTTTAAAGAAGAAATTTATATATGATGCTAGGTATGTATGTTTCATTATTTTTATAAATAAAAAAATATGTGTATTTTTAAAACTTAATTCATATAAGTGAAAAAATTATATCGTTATAGTCTCATTATATTTTATAAGCAATAAAGACATGAAATATGTTTTTTTTTTGCACGAATTTTAAAGAGCAAATTTTGGTTTTTCATACGGTTCTGGTACTTTTTCACGCGATATTTTAATTTTTGGAACCAATTTATCAAATTATATGAAAGTTGTGATTTTTTTACGCGCCGTTTTCTGGAACCAATGTATCGCGTAAAAAAAGGACTGGGTGTATATACTACTGACGAGGACGATAGCCGAAATAGCTTTCAACTATATCCGTTTTAATTTTTGTAAAATCATAATCCGTTACTATTTTTCAGCGTGTTTTAATAAAGTTCTACCATGTAAATGCTAATTTAATAAAAAAGAAATTGGCACTTTTAATACGATATACAAACAGAAGAAATCTTATCAAATTTTTGTGCGTGATTTACAAGGTGCTATAAAGAGGTATGTTTCACCTTACGTGCAAACCAAGAAACACCGTAAAAATATTTCTCTAATTAATAAATAAATATTTTGCGTTATGTATAAAATTATTTTTTCGATCAATATCAAATCTCCTCGCTTTTTGTATCAATAATGTTACCCCTGTAAAATGAAACGACAATAAAAAACACAAGTCATTTTCGTCTCTATTTAATTGAAACTTGTATATGGCATCTGCCTCGAATAACGATACTATTGTACAAAAGCTTTGCTGGCCACCAAAATATTCTCGCAGACCAACAAAGATCGTGGGACATCCGGCTGGTGACCGCTGCTCTAGATTGCTTTTATGACTGATTCGATCTGATTTTTGACAAACTAATATTTTATACGACTAACTGTTGTACGACATTGTCTTGGGTTTTGTTAAAAAAATGTTGAGTCATGTATAGAGTTTTGCAATGTATAATATGTAAAATCGATTCTGAAAACTAAATCAAACCATTTCAGATAAATGTTTATATTCTGATTAATCAGTTTCGGTACACTTAACTGAATAAACCAACTTCAAAACTAACCTGATCATAGAAAGTCTGACCACATTTACATATTGATCAATCGGTATCACGTAAATAATATCTAATGACTGTGTGGAAGTTATTGTAAACATTTTCGAAAAATGTATTATATTTTAATGCGTATTTTAAAGAAATTATAATGGATGCAATACAAAAGCACCATATGGAATTATTAGATTGGCTCTTAAAACGCACATGACTTGCGACATTTATTTTAAAATTGGTTTTAGATGATTTCGTTTTCCTTTCTGACATTTCAATGAAATTTAACTAAAGATACTTTACAGAATTTTAGTTCAAGTTCTTTTATGTAAAAAATGCTTTAAGATAGAAAAAAAACACTATACATATAACAGGCAAGTCTTAAAAACTATATTTAATTCTAACATAATGAAAATATATCAATGTTTTTTAGTTCTACAAAATTTATAACGTATATACTTAATAGTTATATATACTTTTTAAATAGTTCTGATAGGACCGTATCCCAAGATAGCTATCCACTATAATATGTACCTTATAAATTTTGTGGAACCTAATTAAATTGCTATTTTTTTACTGTGTTATAATAGAGTTCTACCATGTAACTGCCAATTCTAAACAAATATTTATTTCTCTTGCGATTTTCACCTCTATCACTATTGATTTGTTCTTTAATAGAAGTGATCATAATTTTTTTTTTGTTATTGGTGTCTAACTTCTTTTTCACTTGAAGTGAATGAAGTGTATAACATCCTTTTTTTACTTTATTACATTGACTGAGGGTGTTTGATGGAATTTCATTATCAAACTTAATTTGTTGAAACTTTGTACAATTCCACATGTTTTATCACCAAGAACCGGCTTTCGTCTTAAGTCTCCTTCAATCATTCTTTCACACGGATGCAACATAACTGACACACAATAAACAGTGTGCATCGATTATATACAAGAGAAATTTAATAAAAAAATATCCGTGTGATACAATGCCTTAAGATGCCAAATGGTGATACCCGGGTCGTTAATGACAAAGCAAGTGGAATCGTTCAAATTTACAGTAATGGAAATGCTATATTTTCTATTGTGATTTTAAGTATATCGAGATGATTATTTCACTCTGTCCTTTGAAAAATTTATAAATATGTAGAAATCAGTAGTCATTAAAAGTTTTAACTTTTCTGTATTTACATATATGAGAAAACCTTCTGTTCAACATTGGAAATATTTGGCAAAATAACCATTACAGGAAAATCATTTTAGGACATTATAAATTACCACATAATTTAAAAAACTGAATTTAAAAAAATAAGTCTTAATTCAATTGAAGACATAAGAATATATGGATGTTGTAAGGGCCCATACAGATTTATTTTAAGTAGTCGGACTCTACTAACGATTGATTTGAACTACAACTTTCCAATATGAAGCATCTTGAGTTAAAATGATGGATTGTAACTGAAGATTTTCGATAGTGACACATGCTCTGCACAAACAGTCACTTGTCTTTAAAGGGTTATATTCGTTCTCGAAAGATTCAAATATCGAAACAGACTCTTCAAAATTGCTGTATAAAAGCTTTGAGACTAAAAGAGAGGTTGAGTCAATGTACTATAACTAGTTCTAGTAAAACAGCTTTTTTGAGATACTATTAGATATTACAGATATTTAATTATCAACAGCAAGAATGGTAAAGCTATGGCATGCGTATCACAGGTGGCACGCAAGGCAATTTTACATGGCACGCGAATGTTCCATCATAATGAAAGAGAAAAAAACCAAAAAAGCAATGGGCATTTTAACATTTTTTCATCAACTTTTTTCTGAAAATTATCATTTTCTTCAATCAAATTTATTAAATCAGACACAAGTAGACGTAAGTAGTATTAAACTTCTTGTATTCGTTTAAAAGCTACCAAGTATGAACTCTATACAAACATTTGGCATGGAAGTTTTGAGGGTTCCACACTTTTTTTCAATTAAGTCTCTTTTCTATTTATTTTGCGATTTTTAAGTACATAATTAATTTTTTCGATGTATGTAGCTTTGTTTACATTCAACATCTAAAATTACAGAAATATTTGATGATTTTTTTATTTCCATGGCATGTGGAACGCGAGATATTACTATAGTGAATTTTTTTTTTCACTCAAGCTCAAAAAGGTTCCCCAGCTGTGACCTATAGCAGTAAATGAGACAAATTTCTTGTAATTTTCGTAACATCAAAACTAACCTAATAATACCACATTTATTATTCTTTAAACATCGACTTCGCTATTATATAATACATAATTATATTTAAATTTAAATGCGCGCTAGCAGCATTCCTCTATCCGAATTACGCATGTTGCATATTAAAATCTAAATATTTGGATGTTACATAAATTATGGAACAGTGCACAGCAAATGAGACCCATTTTTATTACAAGTAAAATAAGCAAGATTTTGTTTAAAATCCATTTTATCTATTTGTCTATTCTTCGAAAATTTTAAATTCAAATTAAAAGCTCAAGACCCATAATATTTGACAGACAGTTAGTGAGGACGGGAAAATTTTGAGAACCGACATATTAGTGATGATTCTCAACAAATGAGAATATTTTTTTTAAATCAAATTGGATTTTAAAACACGCATTTAAGCTTAGTGTTCTTATAAATTTTGTGGAACCTAATTAAATTGCTATTTTTTTACTGTGTTATAATAGAGTTCTACCATGTAACTGCCAATTCTAAACAAATATTTATTTCTCTTGCGATTTTCACCTCTATCACTATTGATTTGTTCTTTAATAGAAGTGATCATAATTTTTTTTTTGTTATTGGTGTCTAACTTCTTTTTCACTTCAAGTGAAAAGAAAAATTCCTAAATGACTTCATTTTAAATTATCAACTAGAATAATTGTTTAACGTAAACGATAATATTTTTAATAGTTGCAAATCGTAGTGTATTGCAGCGAGTGCCGAAAGTTTATCTTAACTGTTATAACTTATATACTCCAATACTAATAAGTTAATTGTATCGTGGCATAAAAAAACCCGTGATGTTGAGTTTTATCTGAAGAATTTATAACGGTCATGACTGTATCAAATCTTTTAAACACTTTCATTTTTATCTGACCATTCTATGCAATGTATAACTGCTTAAATTTTCCATATGGTTTACTTCAGTTTAATTATCAGTAAAACTTCTTAGAATCGAAAGTTTATTTAATCGAAAGCGATGTATTGATGATGACATGTATTTTTATTTTAAGGTAGCGATGCATTATTAAAAAAAATTTTGTTATTGATTTCGTCTTACTGTGTGATTTCTGTAAATTTCAAGGAAAGCCTTAAAATTATAATAATCACATTGGGTCAGCCTAGAAAAATCGTTCTTCCAAAGTACTACGCATTTGTATAACATAAGAGACTATTTCAAGATTTCTTTTCACTTTTACGATGATTGAAAGCATCAAATAACTGACAAAGCTATCCATATTAAAATGTAGATTTAAAAAAATAAAAAATTCATTTATGACATTTCTGTCAAACTAGTATAAAAAAGTGAGGTAAGGTTACTAAATTATTTAGAATTAGTTTCCCTTTTATTCGAAATACAGAACTGTTCAAACATATTTAAATAAATCTCTAAAATACACTCATGGATTTATATGAATGATCGTCATTTATTTCGAATATAATGAATTTTTGACCGTTTTAAATTACTAAGCAATGAAACTTTTATATAATTTAAATGAATTTGATTATTCCACGTATTGTGATACAAATTTTGTTACGTGTTTCACCTTGTTCAGAGACATCTTCAGACTTACTAGCACAAAGGTTGCTTATGTCACAAAACAAGGATGATTTACATATTCTAAAATGACAAATTAAAAATGGCAGAAAGTTATATTAAATTTTATATCACAATGAACTTCCACAAAGCTACTGCTAAAATCTTCGAAAGCACGCACATTATTTCAACGAATGCTTAAAAGATATAATTGAAATAGCTGTATATTCAAATTATTCGTAAAATTTTAATTGGAAATCGGTTGTATCGGAGAAAATGAATGTGTTACTATAACCGAATCATCTTTAAGCTTATTAAAAACTTTCAAGGTAATATCGATGAACAATTCGGAATATTTAACATTTAAGGTGCCACTAATGACAGATAATGGTATATTGATCTTGTAAAGTAGATTCGTTTGAAAATTTATGATAAGTTGAAACTCAACAGGTCAGTCATTTCTTTATTTGAATTTTATCAAGAAACTTTCTTTTGTTTTTATAATTTCAAACGCATATCTGCCATTTTTTCAAATGTCAGTTCAGAAGTTTTATGATAATCTTTTTAACGTGGTTTGAACGTGAAATGTTGAATAGAAAGAAACATGGAATAAATTTATACTAAAGTAATTATATCAAGAAGGCATTTAAAGTAGGTTAGTCGGATAAATAAAAAAGAGCGTATAAATGAATAAGGCATAAGAGTGAACTCAAATAAAATTATTATCTCATATTGTTTGTTCATTAACACATAATTTACGATATCGACTGAAGGTGCTTGATGAAATTTCAATATCAAATTTCAGTTGTTAAAACTTTGTATGATTCCACATGTTTTGTCACTAACGACCGGGTTTCGCCTTTCGGCATCTTGAGGAGTTCTATCACACGGGTGCAACAGTTGTCAGTTCTGTTGCTTTTGTGTGATAGAATGCCCGAAGATGCCGAAAGGTAATGTAACATGTAAAAAAATAATCATAAAACGGAGAATAGGAATGATAGATAAAATATCGAAAGATGAGTAAAAATATTTGGAGTTATTAAGCCAATTGCAAATATCTTAATATTAATTACTCTACAGTTTAATTACTACTATTAGCAGTACTGAATGAGAATGAAAATCTTACTTTTTTAACATTCCATACGTTTTTATTCAATCTTCTAAATTTAAGCCGTTGCCGGCTCTAAATGCAAATTAAAGAGCATGCCTGTTATAAAAATTATCTTATTTAAGGATACGATTCGGACATGTGCAAGTATGACCGTTTCAAAACCAGTTACAATGATATATATATTCCAAATAAAGTAAAACTGCATTCACGCAGTAACTGGTCAAATAAAGCACGCCACTATATTTAATTATTCATGATCTGGTTAAAAACATACACACTGAGAGATTTCTCGTGATATGTCATTGACTAGAACTACATATAACGATATTTGACTGAAAAAAAAGAAAAAAAAAAAAACACTTTCACGATTTTCAAGACCATGTCGAGTTCTGCTTGGAAAATAAATGAAGTGATTTATTAAGCATACTTTAAAGGTTATGATAAAAAATCAAAAACACATTTAAAAATAAATAAATATCAGAAGAAAAAAATGTCATTATGTAATACATTAGTAAATTATCAATTATTGAAATTCGTTGACACATCCATAAATTTTGTGTCAAAAAACTCTAGCTGAATATTTCAGTATTTTCGGACTTTTAATTGCACAGTTGCAAAATTCGAACGGTAAGTCAAAAGTAATTCGAATGATTGAAAACAATTATGATGGTTTTTGTGATTGAGATGATTTCGAGTGATTTTGTGATTCTTATAGGGTTATTTTACCAACGTTGTGAGTATTACAAATTTTAAAAAACTAGCGCCGTGGCACTTTGATTTAATACCCAATAAATATGAATATATGTAAATATATTTGTACCATTCATATCAATTGAATCGAATTTCTCGTGAACAAAATATTCAAATGAAAACAGTAAGACAATATAAAAAACATCTTGTGAGTAAAATGCTCAAAATAAAACAATATGATATAATTTATAAAATACAGTTGTTTACTGTCGAACAAGAATACTTTTAATTGATTTTGAAATTATTTATTATATTGCATGTATGGCTTATTCAGTAATTGACCACATTTTAAGGGCATGAAATGCGTAGACATGCCGTATCTTATAAAATCTTGAATGTCTGCAGACACTTGCAATTATTTATATGGAATAATCGGGTTAAAAATTGATACGATAAAGTTGGTCACTTTCTTGTTACATCATTTATATCGTGAGGAATAAATTATATTTGAAATCTTCACAACAGCAGTTTTAAAATATATTTATATACAATATTATTCCGTTTGGATACGATTTAAATATCGTATCCATTTCAAATATAATGTTTATCGCTTTAATCAGTGATTTATGAAAAAATAACTATCATTATGTTGATATGCGTGCAAAATAGTGTACGCTTTACCACAGTAGAATGATCGAGAAAGTTCATCAAATGCTCATTTCACTTTACTAACGATTAAAGCGAATACTTTACTACTGTATATATATCGTAAAAGTTATATATTATCGAACTGTCGGAAGCATTCTGACGAAAAAGGTCAGGACGATATGACTTTGGATTCTAAGTTTTGAAAGTAAAAGGCGCAACCCGATCTCGACGAATTAAAAATATCATTAATAATTTACTATAAAAATTGTTTTATAACGTATTTCAAAGTTGTCGTTCAGAGATGTATGCCTTGTTTATATGAAATTCAGTAAACCTTATGCGAATGGAAAAATGAGATTTGTTTATTTAATAAAAAAATCTATTTAAATGTATTTTGTATCAAGTTTTTGAAGAAATCGAAGAATCAACGATTGTTTGATAGTTAGTGAAATTTTATTTTTATTTTATATATTTTAGTAGATTTCTGTTTTATGGAGTATTCTTTAGACATTCATCTTTTTAACTACAACATAGTTTTGAATGACGATTGAAAAAAACTAAATGATCTCAATAAAACGTCGCTGTTCTCTCATTTGTCTTTTTTTATAAATGCAAACGATTTGAAATATTGGAATATTGCTTAAATAATAAAGCATAATGTATAATACTAAACTAATACTATACTTCTACAATTTCATTTTATTAAGACCAAAGCCATTATCGACTGATACTTGCGAGGAGTAAAATCGACTGGTTTTAAAAATATATACATATTTTAAATAGTACTACGCATTGTGTTTCATTTATCAAAATGTAATGCGTTTTCGCCATGAAAAAACAGTTAAAACATTAATATTATCTAGAGTAATGTTATGGTTATAAAACTGGAAATAAATTAACCATATATAATCCTTTCAAAATATTATATACTGTGTTTGTGTATGGGTATAATAATATTTAAAAAAATGATTGAGCAATTAACTTTGCTACACAAGCGCCCTCATTTTGTTTCAATAACGTCTAAGTAATGAAAGTAAATAATTTAATTAAAAAATACAATTTAAAAGCTAACATTGTACTTATTGAATAAAGGAAGTATGTCAATATTTAGTTTATTCGATTCGCATGGAAAAATAAATGATTGAAAAGTTAGAATAGTTTTAGCTGTGAAGAAATATCGGCGGATATTATTTAGGGTATGAATTTTTGCCATATAAATAAATGCAGTATACAATGTCGTATAAACTTAATAAGAAATTATGACAATTCAATTTATATGACTATGTCTGCTTCCAATGTGAAGTTTTTTACTCATAATGGGGAAGGTGGCATGATTGGAAGTATGTAGCAAAGACAGATTGACGATAGAGAGATAGAAAAAAGAGGAGACTAGATATGAAATGAAAATTAGATGATACTTCTCAATGAGCGAAACCGATCCTGATCAAAAAATATATTGTGGAAATAAGTACTAAAAAAATGTGTTTTTATTATTTAAAATATCATTCCTTTCCATCAAGAAGTGACAGTTAACACCTTAAAAGTGATAAATGTATACATCTTTATACTTATCCATGAATTGATCGAAAAATTAATATATCTATTATCTTGATTAGAGTTCCAGTTCTTAAAGTAAGCTTCAATATGCTATAACTAGACTACAGTGACTTACTAAGAATATGAGCTCAATACAGATATGGGATAATACTTATTACGTGAATATTATGTGATTAGTATAAAAATACCCGCAAAGTTGACTGAATTTTTTTTTAATACATTATTTTTAGTTGCTATTGTCTGATAAAATAAATAAGATTTATGATCAACATGGAAGATGACTTCATCCGTACTTAATAAATAGCAATATCGTATCAGAAAGTAAACATAAGTTAATGTGATTATCTTAATTTGTATATACGGGAATCTTTCCAATTCCGTAAGTTTTTTTACGAGCGGTATGTACATATATACAATAGGTGATCGGTTAACGAACACTTCAGACAGCAAACAAATCGGATAAGGACTACTATCAAAAAAGATTTTTGTGTTCGGAAAATGAGCACATATTCGGATAACGAATTGAAACGACCTTTCTAATCCACTTATTCAATGATCGATTAACGAACAGTTCGGACTGCGAACAGATTAGACAATGAACACAATCACAAACTATTTTTGTGTTCGGACAATGAACGCATATTCGGATAACGAATTAAAACGATCTATGATATAATAATGACAGACTTACGAACAATTCGGTAAGCGATCGTACTCATGGAACAGATTATATTCGCTAACCGACCACCCACTGTATATACAACAAAAAATATAAAATTAAAAAATGATATATTGTCAGACAATACGGTCGAGTTACGAGTGAACTATAAGCCAAATAAATCGAGCTGCTTAATGGTAGTTATTAAGCTCTATTGTAAAAAAAAATAAAGATAGATTATATAATTTGAAATGTATTTCAGTGGTCAAATGCAATCAATTTAATTAAATAATTGAACATCTTAGTACTATAAGTAAAACGAATTGCAATTCATTATTAATATTGCAAGGTCATAAAAACACTTATTGCACATGTTCGATTGAGATTTCACTTTCAAGATATTATTAAACAGAGAATCAATTATTGACTTACTAGTGTAAAAAGTATAATTATCATTTTATTTTATTTTATTTTATTGTGTTGATTGTTAGCATTTAATTTTTAAATTAATTTTAATTCTTTGTATTACTATTGTATGATTTCCTATAAATGGTTTCTTATTCCTTAAAAAAAGGTTTTGTATGCTTGCTACCTCAAACTCGAAATTTAATATATATAGACTTGCTGGTAAATTGTATTCCACCAGTTGATAATGTTCGCGATGAGCGAAATCAGTCCTGATCATAAAGTATATTGTGGAAATAAGTACTAAAAAATGTGTTTTTTAATTTAAAATATCATACTTTTCCATCAAGAAGTGAGAGTTTACACATTAAAAGTGATCTTCGTAACGCTTTGTTGATTTAAAAAAAACTGAAGAGAAGTAATTTATAGTTTGTATAAATGATCGAAGATTAATGATATTATATCATGTATAATTTTTAGCTCAGCCATAATTTCGTACAAGGAAGCACATTAGTTGCTGTAAATCAATTAAAATTGGTTCACCTTCGTTATGTTAAAAATATGATATGAATAAAAACAACATTATCCGAACCGACCCTGAGTCATTAAAAAGAGCGGAATGTCGGTTTTATACATTTTTCATTTGAAATTTATTTATAGCAATATTCATAAACAAATAACATTATGACAAAAAATATGCGACACTGCTATGTATAAAATATTTAAAAAATGGAAATTAATTACCCAGAAAATATAAAAGTTTACGATTCCTCCAAATTACGTATGTGTATCAAACATTTATTTGGTAATAATAAATCAATTTATTAATTATTAAAATACAGCCTTTGAATGACAAATTTTTACATCGCAAAATTTGTATTATCTTAATCAGAAAACAAAAGATTTTTTTTATTACAATTAAAATGTAATATGAACTAAAGTGGTTTTGCTAATAGCGGATATTTCATAAAATATAACTTATTAACAATGGTGTATCTTGACAAGTTAAGTGTTATATTTGTTTATAAAAAAACTTGTTTCATTTCGTAAAAAAATAAGCTATCGTAATAAATTGTCGTTGTTTTTGTTTGATTTATACATTAATTGACCTTAAGTGATTTTATCAGCACTTAGGTAATAAGCTACCATGCCATTATAAAACTTAGGCACTTTAAGAAATACATCTCTTATTATAAGCCAATATTTAATTGACTTTTTGTAAATTATTTAAAAGGACTTCTCGATGATGACATACGATTTCATAAAATTACACAATTTTAAGTAAAACTTTCGTGAGCTATGTTAGTGAATAGCTTTAATCTTTCATTACGTTTTGATTTAAAGATGGCGAAGTTTAAAAAATATAATTAAAAAGGAAATATTGAAAATCAAAATATGAAAATGTCGTTATTGTGATTTGAGCCTGATTTGACTTGTCGACGGCTCTATAATAATGATGTCTAATGTCTAAAACTACAGTCATAAATTACTACTTATTGTCTTGCTCAGAACCGGCTTCAATGGATAAACCAGTTCTAATAACAATATAAAATTAAAAATGTATTGATTTTTTTAATATTAAGAAGCCTTATGGCCAATTATCACAGATATGTCAGTTAATCGTAGAATTTTATAGTAATAAATCTATCGATCAATAAAAAAGTCCTCATTGAGAACAATAATCTTACGTCGGTAACGATGTAACGAAGTAATATTGCTAAAGGTATGTAATATTAATAATAAGCGATCTTATTTTGTAAGAGATACATACGCGTTTGCTTGCGAATATTGCAGCACTTGTTCGTATCTTACGTAATTGGTTAATCTGTTCTAATAGAGAATGCATATAACATACAATGTTGAGCTAAATTCTCAAATATTCATCAATTCATATCTTTTGAATACACGGAAAAAAACAGCTGTCTGAAAGTCACGTAATAAAATTAATATAACCCATATCTTAGAGCAAATCCTGAAGAAAATAATTAGTGAAACGAATTGTACCAGTATTTTTTTTATAAAGAACTGTTCATATATTGTATAATATAAAAAGGAAACGTTTACAATTATTAATAATAATTCTTTTGTTTCAACATTTAATGCGTTTAAAGACTACCGAGCTATATTTTGCTTTATTTTTGACATATAAGGAATATATCACATTTTACCAGGGCTGTAAAGTTGGCGTCGTGAAAAACGAGTGACTCTTGAAACTTTTTCGATCCGACGATTTTGAAGAATATTTCAATGAAAAATTTACCGTATTGGTTGGTTGATTTTTAATTCAATGTTCTTAAATAGTAAAGGTGGAAAAATCCTAACAAAATTAAACATTTCAATGTCAAAGTCGGAGTTGTAGTCATGTTTTAAAGTCTCAAAATTTTTTCATTTTACACATTGATAAGATATAAAATAATACGAAAAATAACACAGTCGAAATTTTATGAGAAAAAATGACAAGCATTTTAGCGGAGTCAAAATTAAAAATTGTAGATGACTTGAATCGATCGTTTTTTTTTAAATTTATTAGCAACCGTCTTAAATTTTATAATATGAATTTATTCACAGAAATTTATGAAATAGTTGTCATTCATACTGTATATTAATAAGCTATTTTTTGTCACCAAAAGCCTTTGTTTGAATAGAAAAATTTTCTTTAACAGGTAATGTTAAAAATAAATCAGCTGCCTGCTACGTTTTGTGAATGATAGATTATCGTTATACCACTACTGGTTTGTCTTCATTAAATTTTGTACGTACAGCTTTTTAATCGTGATTTTTTTTTGCAATATACAAACATTGCAACATTGCAACCTTGCAACATTTTAAGTTATTTTTTTCAAAAATATTTTTGCACAGTGAAAAATTTATAATTTGAACATTGTCAGTAAAATAGCGCTCTTCTATTGACTTTCCCATATGGTAAAAGTTTACTCTCATACCATAGTCTTTTCACATTTTCATTTGCAAATAACTTTATAAGGTTGTATTCTTACATTTTAAAGTATAATATACGTTATAAATATTCCAATTAAATATGTTCTACGCAAATTACAATGTAGTTATCTCTTCTTGCTGATTTTGATTTTACTATTATGTTTATTATTAAAAATATTCAAGAGAAAATCTCCATCAAATATTTTCAAACAGGTGTGTTATTCATTCGGCTATTTTGCACAAATGAAAATAATCAAACGCAAGCGTGTTGAAAAAAAACTTGCATTGCTCGACTGAAGCTACAAATCGACGCAGTGATAAATAAAATATTGTTAACAGAAATTCCTCTACGCTTCAACGATTACTTTGAGATCTATTTATACGACTTTAAGTGACTCTCTCGTTAAATTATTAATGTTAAATGCGATACAGCATTTTGTATCACTTTGTCAAATCTGTGTCGATTCAGGAATACTCATTAGTGGTGATAAAATTTACTGTAAAAGTTGTCTCAGGTTAGTTTTTTAACAGTATATTTATCAATTAACAGATTTTAATATGTTTACTGTTACTTCTTGGTGCAAAGCCATTATAATGAAGGAAATTATTTGATTTAGCTATTTTATTTGATATGTATTTTTTGTAGAAAATAAAGTACGAAATCAGTTACTAAAAATGCATCATGATAGGAGTAACGGCTTAAATATATTTATTTTGCAAAACATTATTTTTTTTTCCTAATGGATAAAATTATTATATTTATGAACCATTAATTCTCTCTTTTTATACATAAATATTTACTTAGCTATTGACGTTCGCATATATCCTTGAATAAAATAAATCAATTATTTGTACCAGAAATTGTTTTTGATTTAAGTACTATTGGTAAAAACTATATGCTACTAAAAATAAATTTAATTCGCAAGAAAAATAGTTTTTAATGTTTATTACACTGAACCTGTTTATATGCATAAACCAGTAATGCAGTGAATGCATATGAATTATCTTTTATGCCATTTACCATATTATTAAATTGTATATTTTAATTGGTGGATGACGTTTCAATTTAAGATGATTAAATGCAATCAAATATGAACTTTTCAATCTAGGTCATTTGAAAGCTTACATAAAATCTTTAATCGATAATTCAAAGGCGTCTAGCAATATTTTCCTACGATTCTGAGCTTTTTTATTTCATACCATAAAACCGCTGGAAGTCGATAAATATAACCTTATGAAATGTCACAATTGCAGATATTTTGACCTTCCGCATCGTAAACTTACAATCGTACAATACTGAAGACGCCTAGCGTAAACGTCTGCACGGGATCAATTTTTCAAAAGTATCGGTTAAAAATAAATTGGTCGGAAAACGGTATCATAGGAAATGTTACAATTAACTGTCCATCGGATCTGCCAATCTCCTCAAGTTATGCCAATTTGGTTGTATTTTTAACAAACTACAAGAAATTCCAGAAGAAAGAGTCCACCACGTCCTAAAAATTCTCTTCTAATCTTGCAATCACTTGAAATTTCACTTTTATATAACCGACGCAAACTGTTTTGTATGACAGTTCTGTTGCACCCATGTGAATGCCTGAAGATGTCAAAAAGTATAACCCAGGTCGTTAGTAACCAAACGTGTGGAATCTTACAAAGTTTCAGTAATTAAATTTGATATTGGAAAAACATCAAGCACCTTCAATCGATATCGTAAATTACATAACATTTTGTTAAAAAATGGTTTTTTTCAATATTATTTACTATAAGATTACTTCTTTATTATATTATGATATATATCGGGCCCTGAACCGGGTTATGCAGGAGCCTCGCAGACTCTTGGTTTGGTATTTTAATTTGATGATTATAAATTTATTATTACACGTCGAACTTTACAAACCTACACACCTTAATGTCTATTTACATTCGAATTTTATTTATTTAGTTATATTATTTTTATATTTAAAAATATCCCTTACATTAGAAATAAAGAAATTTTAAGGAACACTGCAAGCATTACTACCCAAAAACAGACTTTAACTTTCCTCTCAATGACTGATTGACTGTAAAACTACTATATCCTATCCTAAACAAATTAACTATCAAGTCAACCGAATCGGATAAATTATTATTGGTTTATCACATTTTTAGTAAAATATATTGCGAAAACGGTCATGAAACAAATAAGATACATAAAAAAAAATTGTAGTAATATTTTACCAATCTAATAATATAATGAATGACCAAGACTGATTTTTATTGTTTAACAATTTGTTGCATAATTGTTTTCAGTATTGAATATACCTGCATCTTTAATTATCAATCAGGTATAATTAACTTTATGTGACACTTTTAAGCAATAATTATATATATATTAAAAAATGGTTTTCTTGCAAAACGTTATTTACTTGTTATTAATTTACTGTCAACCGCTTGAATGTAAGAATGTAATCAATAAAACAGATATAAATATTTCACGTCGAATTTTTAAATGAATTTATATCATAGATTGTAAGATACATGTCAAACAAGTTGATTGTTTTCATAGCAAATTGGCGAGTGGAATATTATTACTTCCAGTTACTAGACGCAGACATCGACCTACTTTTCCACAGATTGACCATAAACAAGACGTAAATTTTAAATCTTATTCCAGCCAACAGTTTAAGTCAGTTTAATCAGCGGTATTTTATTTATTCTTTTTTCAAATAAATAATAAGTAAGACTGCTCATATTTACGTACAACATAGAGCAATATGTACAATGTAAAATCAGTGATTTTAAATAGGATACACCTTTATTTAAATATTACACATTCCATTCGGTCCAAAATGTAAAATTTGCATCACTATAATTTCCTTATTTTTCTTTATTTAAATAATTAGATAAAAGAAAATCTTAAATGATTTACCTTTTATAATCAAAGAAACCTATAAGTAATTAATATAATTAAATAATAAACAAATTAATCATTAGCATTTTTACAATTTTATGTTATTTAGATCAGGGCCGGTTTCACTCATCGTGAGCATTATTGACTAATCTTTCATTATCAACTGATTGATAATGCTGGTGATGAGCGAAATGGGCCCCGGTCTGTATAGTATAAAATTGTGAAAAAAGTACTTAGTATTTTGTTTTATTATTATTTAAATAAAATAATGCTTTTCCATCAAGAAGTGACATACTATATCTTGAAAGCATTTCTCATTTGTATGAATTACAATAATAAGAAATTTTCAGTGTTTTATTTCCTGAAAAAAAAAACTACCACAGAATTCACGTATTAAATCAGCCATACATATTGGAATATTATATGGAATCGAGTTGCTTCTGATCTATGAATCTATATAGACAATAATATAATAAAATATTTTTAAAGAACACTATAAAATATAAGTATTTATTTAGTTTTCGTCCAGTTAAGTAACATTTATTTTGTGGGTCTGATTTGTGATTGTAAATGTTTATTTAAAATCAACATCCTAATGTGTTTAAAAATCGTGATACACAATTTATAACGATTCGATTGACAAAACATTAATCCACCTTACGTGATGTTAACATTTCAATATAATAGCTATCGATTTGTATTTTAATAGTATGCACTCAATTGTCTACAATTTCATGCCAGGTTGTACAGCTCTTGTTTATTATACTGTAAGAGCACATCGTGAATAGATTTCTACTAGTCTAGAGATGCTAAACATACGGCCCGCGGGCCACATGCGTTCCATTAAGACCTTCAGCGTTCGGTAATTATACACGTGATTTATTTATAAGATTTTGTCTCAACATCAAAAATCAAAAACTTTATTTTCGAACAAAAATTTTTGTGAAAATTCTAATTTATACCATTTTCATATTTTGTGAGGTAAATTGTTAATGGGCATAAAATATCGCAGATATCGTGGCTCGTGTAAGAAATATGTTGAGAAGGACTGTGTTAATCTGTTAACCAAATTGTGTTTGGTTTATGTCTTTTGTTTGTTGAGAAAATTATTTTAAAAAAGAAGCACAAAAACATGTCAAGATAATTCGTGAATGGTTGCCATGAGTTCAGATAGAATTAAGGAATTATATTATTTTACTATTATATATATATAATATTTTAGTAAATAAATAAGTAAAACATATATTTAAATGTTAGCGAATCGATCCTGATCAAAGAAATATAAAGTTTGGGAAATCGTACTAAAAATGTGATTTCTTAAAATGTAGTGCCTGATACGACGGATGTGACAGTTAACACGTTAAAAGTGCTGAAAATGATAATTAACTTTTTTATGTGTATCCGTTACAACTGAAGCAATTGCGGTCACTAATTTAAAGTTGGTCCAGGATTAATTAAAATAACTAAAAACATTGTTCATTTCAAATCACGCATAATATGACGTTATGTAAAACAATGCCAAGTGAAGAAACTGTTTATATTTTGTTCTAAATCAGTAACCATGGATGTAGAAAAAAATATTTCCTTATGACGACTTACAAAAATTCAATTGTGGTTTATTTTTACAATTTTCTTACCGCTAACAAGTTTTTTTGGGCTGGAAAACAACGAAAATGTCGATGATGTTTTTTTACTATATTATGTTATTAATATTTTGCGTCGATGATTGTGTGATTGTTCTTTGAGCCGACAATTTAATTTATTTGACCCTTTATGTATTTGACACAAAATGATTGACCTTTCTGGACATTTTAAATAAAAAACTGTAATTTTCGTCTGTTTTTGAATGCCTGTAAATTATGGATGTGCTTCAAATGAATATATATCAAATAATTCAAGTATCACATCAATGAAGGTTATGTATTTGTGGAAAAAATCTATTGTTTATTAATAAAGGATACGTTAGATGGCGTGGTAATTAGCCACGTCTTCATAAAAGTCATGTTTATGTTGGCAGTGCATGGAAAAGTATAATTCTTTATGTTTGTGAATGAAAACTCAATTACAGGTAAATTGTAAGGTAACGCCTAAATATTACCTGACACAATGAATATTGAGGAAATCAAAGCCACGGAAACAAAAAAAGTGCCTGTTCAAGATCTTTGTTAGTGACCAAGAAAACTATACTTAGTAAAACAATGGAGGGAAATGCAATTCGATGCAATGCTAGCGGTGCTGATTGAATGAAAATGATTTCCCTATAACGAATTGAATGCATCTATTGTATCGAGATTAGAATAACTATAGATGTGTTTTCCTTAATTGAAAAAAAAAACTTGCCCAACGTTTGGCTCAATTTGTTACTGCAACTATTTCCTAATTACACGGTGAAAAAATTGCTATTTATTTTAGCTCTTCAAAATTTAAAAGATATATAGTTGATCGATATTTCGACTCACGCTAACCCAGATTAACTCGCACGTCCAAAAATCCATATAAAAACCCCATTTTGGAAATTATTAGCACAATATGAAGCTATGGAGTTAAAACAGAAAAGGAGATGTATTGTGTACCTTTTCTACACAGCTATTTATAGATAGGTAAATGTACGTTTAAACATAGTTCTGACGAAGGCGTGTTTCAACTACATATCTTATAAATTTTGTAGAACTAAAATACATCGCTATTTTTTCACCGTGTCATAATGGAGTTCTACTAAGTAAATGCCAATTCAATCAAAATTTCCAGATAGACTTTCTTAGATATTTGTTTAGTTCAGCATACAGAACGGATAATAAAAATATCTAATTTTATTATATTATAAGTTTTTAAAAAGACTTTTATCAATTTTAATGTTTGATACAGATATTCACTCATAGCAGTACACAAGAGCCGGCAATTTATTACATAAATCTGTCAAAGACATTTTTTAGTGACCTTTTATCATTTAAACGATCTGCTTAAAGATTTATCTGTGAATCAAATAAACGATAATAGCTTTAACAACATGAATATTTACGAATCAAAATTGTGCAACCGTGAAATAGTGGAGTAATAAATAATTCATCTCATCTTCAAATAGATTGATCGGAGATTAATCGTTAACGAATTCATTTCATCGGCCGTTAGCTTCGCTCACATTCCAAGCGATCGCACCATTGCTGAATGCGGTAAATGTGTGCTTGGAGTGTTTCGTTTTAAAATGATTCTAATTAAATTTATTGAGATTCTCACGCAATGATGAATTTATTTTTGGAAAGTGAGAAAAAACGAAAGTTTTGATCGCGATCAAAACAAAAGGTAACGATTCGTGAAGAACCAAAACACGAATGTTTTTTATTATCAATTATTTATATACTATATGTTATAGTTTCTATTAGTTTGTAAAGTTTTCAATCGAATTTTTTTATGAGGTAGGATATGTGTAATTCGAATACTGGATATTGTGTCATGTTTTCAGAACTTTTTAGAACCCTCGCGCCAACTTAACATATAATTATATATGTCGATAAATTAATCGTTTTTTATAATCAATTTTATAACAGGTTGACTTACACAACGAAATCGCGTTAAATATCTTCTAGTTGCATTCATCTCTTAAGTATTGTTGATTTGAATAATATTTTATAGCTGCTAACAGAAGGGAGTAATCTTTGCAGAGGTGAGTAGTCCATAATGAAACCATTTCACGAGGCAACTATATTATATGAAGATTAATTGTTAACATTCTTTATGAGTTAAACAGCATTTGCATATAATGTTGGCATAATAATAAATAGAGCGACTTCGAGTATTCAAAACCTGTCTTTGAAAAGGATTTATCTAAAACTATAATCTATTTTACGCTAATGTTAAAAGTTGAAAATATATATATCCATAAAATAAATGACATCAATTAATAATTTTGTCAAAAGTTCTGACTTAGAAATGACAGTCAGAAGAAAGTAAAAATGACACCGTTTAGAAGAAGTTTTTCTGACACACAGATTACATACATATGTTTATATTATTTTTTTTTAGATACGGAACAGCTTAGATAATGCATTGAATGCACTATTTACTTTTGATGTAGATAATTTCATTATTATTTAACATATATTTTTTAAGAGTATATTTAATTTGGACATTCTAATTTGTGTTAAATATTCAAGTTTAAATCGGTCAACCTTGTTACGCTAAATTTATTATATGATGGCTAAATAATGATAGTCCATTCGACAGCGCCGTCTATTGTTAACCAAATAGGATATAAAGTGTTATTGGATAATGCTATATCATTTTCAAATAACTATATTTATGTACGTGATAATGATCTTATGACAATTTTCGTTATGCACACATGAATAGACAAGCAGGCTATGCACTATACACATTTATTCCTCCGAGTACTGATTTTTATATTTTCAATATTTACTTACTGCTCTTACAGACGGGTTGTAACGTACTAGGTATTATGTCATTTTTCAAAGCGCGATCGAAAATTCAATTTACAAAGGTGGTATTGCAAAAAATATTTCTCAAGTTTTTCATGGATTTACATCTTAAGCCGAGGTTGTATTAAAATTAAGAAAAAAAATCAATAATATGGTTTAATTTATGATATTGACTGAGCTCGTGAAAGTGGTCGATTGCAAGACATTCAACACTTGATGGTGATGTCTGATTATTGATGAAAAGAAGCCGTTAATATCATATTCCATTCACTATTTAGTAATATGAATTAGATCGGTGGCAAATAATAGTAAATATTCTTTCCAAAGAATAAATTTTAATGTCAAAGTTTCAACAATTCAAATTTTGGCATTTTGTTTTAATTTTAATATTTGAATCAAATTTTTAAAAATCACAGCAATTTATTCATTGCAACTTGCTCTTAAATATGATAAAATTTAGTTTGATTTAAATTGGTTTAATCTCTGTTTCTCACATTCAACATGCCATATTAAAGCCATCTAAATAGTCAAAAGACATTGATATATTTTGATTAATAATAGTATAAAAGGTTATTAAGTCACACATATGCCGGTTCTCAAAACTTAAGCCACGCTACTGCAAGGTAAAACAAGCATCGAAGATTATTTTTATCGAATGATAATGAATGCCAACATTCAATGGTAAAACTCTAAGCATCTCGTTTGATAAAGTGTCAGTCCGGAAACGTATTATACATGAAAAATATCAGAAATAATCACCAATTTATTGATAAAAAACTTAGAAAACACATTTTATGTATTTCCTAGTAAATACTGTGTTATGCGATTTATTACTCAAATATCACTTGAATTATTGAAGTGATGTAATATGCTATAGTAAAGTCTTCAGACAGTGTATCGCAAGAAATAATTAAAATAAATTATAAACCACTTTCCTTAATGTAAGATAATCGATCGAAAACGTCGATACAAGCCGTATAAAGTGCAACATAGTGTGGTCGACAATAAAACTACATTGCAAAATTATTACTTCCTTTAAGTTCGGCGAAAGATTTAGTGGGTAAATTGTTTTGAACACATCAAGTCATTAAATCTCTTTTTTATCGCTCTTTCGTTGACCAACTGGCTCAACAATCGATACCGATCAGTCATTAAAGGATTTATGGTTATCGAAGAAGTGTGCGAGATATGAGCGTAAATCTATTATCGACAATTAAAAAAGCGTTTTATTCTACTTGAATCTTCCACTGTATCGAAGTATTGAACAATTTTCATTCTACAATTTCTACATTTTATTTCGAAATATTTTCAGTTTCTTAATAGCAGGAGAATAAAAAATACAAGTTTATATATGGGCATAAAATCTTTTAAAAACAATTGTTGTAAAAAAGGTGGCGATAGTAAAAATACTGTGCAAGTGAAAAACCGTTTATTATTTAGAAAACAAAGGTCATAGTACACCATTGTTATTAAGAATAATTTTCATATATTAGCAAATATATTCACAGTGAATAGAATTTAATATATGCAGAATGTTTAATGATACGACTAAACCATTTGTGAGTTCATCTGTCAAACGAAAGTTGAACTCAAATAAAAAGTGGTCCATTGCAACCAGATATTCAAAACTTAATGGTGATACGTCTGATTATTGATGAAAAGAAGCCGTTGGTATCACAGTCCATTCGCTATTTAGTAATATGAATTAGAGCGGTGGCAAATAATAGTAAATAATCTTTTGACACAATAAATTTTAATATCAAAATTTCAACTATTCAAATTTTGACATTTTGTTTTAATTTCAAAATTTGAATCAAATTAACAAAAATCTCAACAATTTATTCGCTATGACTTGCTCTAAAAATGATAATATTTTGAATATAATCAAACTGTTTCATTAAAGGTCACTACTGTAATATAAAAATATGCTACAACAAATATCTCATTTCACTACATAACTGCTGAAAAAAATTTAATGATTTACTATTACTTTTGTAAATCATTTGAATATATCAAATCATCATTTAGCATGGTTCAATTAATGTTAATTGGATCTTTTTCAAGGATTTTTTGTATTACTGAAAATTTTACAAATATTCTACCCCGTGTACCGATGCTCGCGATGAGCGTAACCGGTCCTGATCAAAAAAATACTTTGGAAATAAGTACTAAAAAATGTGTTTTTATTATTTAAAATATCATGCCTTTCCGTCAAGAAGTGACAGTTAACACCTAAAAAGTAAATATTCATTGAAGTTTGAATGGTACACTTTAAATGACTGCAAAATTGTTATTCGTATTTAAAACAAAATAATCAATATGCTTCATGTTGAAAGCGTATATGAGTTAAAAATAAATTCAACTTTTAGTGAATGTTCATACATTTTAAATTTGTCTGGCCGATATACCATTTGCATTGAAAACAAAATTAAACAAAAATCGATTGAAAGTTTGAAGGTGATTAAAATTAAGAACATATTTTTTGTATATGGAATTAGTTTAATAGTTTTCGTATGCTGCCAGTGAATGTAATATTGGGTTTCATAATACGTTATTTTTTACAACTTCTTTGCAAATTCGGCAAGGTTCAATGCACGAAAATGCTTAAAAGAATATAAGAAGATTTAGGAAACCAATCAGTTTTAATGAATATTCAAAAATATTTTTATGACCTGTTTGACTAAAGAAGAATTTTATTCAAAAGATGTTTTAAGAATTTTTTTTTTTTGCAAATTTCATGTGTTCAAAATTTTTTACGATTCTACATGTTTGTCACTAATGTTTCAGTTTTCGCCTTTCAACATCTTTAGGCATTCAATAATACGGATGCAACGAAATGACACATAATAAACCGTTAGCATCGGTATATTTAAGAGGAATTAATTGCAAAGAAATAATGGTCAATTAAATTCAAGTTATATTTTTAACGACCAGCTTAAACTTCCTGATTTCCCATTGTTACATTTCTTATGTGAGATTAGTTCAATGAGTCGACAATCTCATAAATCGAATTCCTTTATTACGTCATACGATGCTTAATTTTCACCGTTACCCATCATTTTGAAATTATTACATATTACTTCAAATAGTCATTAGCAGTATTAATGTAGTAGTGTTTATGAAACTTATCACAGTTTTATCTTACTCCACTTATCCATTGAAATCAATTTATCAGGTTGGCAACTAAGTAATTGCGGATTTGTTTTAGAAAATCAAAGACAATTTTTTCATGGAACTAAATAACTTTATTCTGTAATGTATTGCCCATTTTGATCAATGACCTTTTGCCATCTTTCAGGAAGCATCATAATCCCATGTTCATAAAACTTCTGGTTTTTATTAGCAAAAAACTGAATCAAGTACGATTTGACATCATCATCATTATTGAACTTTTTACCATTCAAGGAGTTTTGTAAAGATCGAAACAAAAAGTAATCAGATGGTGCAAGGTCAGGACTATATGGTGGATGTGGCAAAACATCCCAACCAAGCTCCAATAATTTTTTCCGAGTGGCCAAAGATGTGTGTGGCCTTGCATTGTCATGATGGAATACAACACCTTTTCGATTTGTCAATTCGGGCCGCTTTTCTTCAACTGCACTGTTTAATTTCATTAGTTGTTCAATGTAGACATCAGAATTGATCGTTCGGTTGGGTGGTAAAAGTTCAAAGTAGACAATTCCTTTATAATCCCACCAAACTGATAACAAAACCTTCTTTTGATGAATATCAGCTTTTGATGTTGCTTGAGCTGGTTCACCTGGCCTGCTCCACGATCTTTTCCGCATGATATTGTTGTAAACAACCCATTTTTCATCGCCAGTTATCAGTCGTTTTAAAAATGGATCATTTTCATTACGTTTCTTTAGCAAATCGCAGCTGTTAATGCGTTGCGTTAAATGCGTTTCTTTCAGTTCGTGAGGAACCCATGTATCGATTTTTTGAACATAGCCAAGTTGTTTTAAGTGATTTTCAATGCATGTATGCGATACATGAAGCTTCTCTACGATCTCACGTGTTGTACTGTGACGATCCGAATCGATGATTGCTTTGATTAGGTCGTCCTCAACTTTAACTGGACGACCAGAGCGTTGTTCATCTTTGAGTGAAAAATAACCAGAACGAAATTTGGCAAACCAATTTTGACACTGCCGTTCTTTTAAGGCTTCGTCACCATAAACAGCACATAACTTTTTGTGAGCTTGCGATGCGTTTTTCCTTTGCGGAAATCAAAAAGCAAAATATGACGACAATGTTTCTTTTAGTTTTCCATTTTTCAACGAACGCCAAACGAAAACTACGCAACCGATCAAAACACTTTTATTACTGATTGACAGCTGAATTGTCAACTATTCAATAACAAAATGTGTTTACATTTGGACTACTTCGCAAACCTAAAAATTCAACTGGAGCCATCTATGAGTGAAATGTGCAATTACTTAGTTGCCACGCTAATATATAACCGATACCAACTGTTGTTATTGTTTGTTAGTTCTGTTGCATTCGTGTGACGGAATGCCCGATCATGCCAAAAGGCTAAATCTGGGTCGCTAATGAAAAAACATGTGAAGCCGTAGGAATTTCCAAGAATTTAAATTTGACATTAGAGGTAACCTTGATATAAGCAAAAGAGTAGACTAAACAATTTTTGACTTTAGTAATAAAGTATAATTTACGATACCTAACGAAGGTACTTGATGTAATTAATATTTTGATAAAATTACTGAATTAATAACAGTGACAAAATAATAAAATATTAAAATTATTTTATATTTACACTGTGTGTCTGTTCTATTGCATCTGTGTGAAAGATTGCTTAAAGGTATCGAAAGGCGAAATCCGATCCGTGAGTGTGGTCTACTTGTGGAAGCGTACACAATTTTAGCAATCGAAATTTAAAAAAAAATATAGTTCAACGTAAGTTCTGTTTTTTCCGTGTGATAGAATGCCTGAAGATGTCGAAAGGCGAAACCACGCTAGTTAGTTAGTGACAAAACATGTGGAATCGTACAAGGTTTTGAACTATTCAAATTTGATATTTATAATCCATCAAGCACCTCCAGTCGATATCATAAATTAAACAATTAATTATTTTCTCTAAAAACGTTTGTCGAGTGATATATTATAAACTAAAACTCGTCTCGTCAAAAAGCTTCGTTAAAAATAATTTATGACATGTCCTACAATGGTAGCGAGTATGATTAAAAAAGGCAAGAAGGTAATTCATAACCACATCGGTATCGTTTTTTAGATTCAAATATTGGCCATTTATATTTCTTTGAATTCGATGGAATTTGATCACCAATAATAATTTTATTTATCTTTTTGCCAAATTGCCGAACTTCCGTATTGTTGGTGCTAGCTACTTATACAAAAAAAGTGTGCGTGCTCCACAGTGACTGAGTATTTTTCTTAACAATGCGTTCTCTGAACTTGATTAAATCGGCAATTGAAATATATTTTAAACGATATTAAAAGTTTTTAGAGCTGGGTTTTTCAGGGCTGTAAGCTCGTACAATTATATTTGATTAATAAACTGTGTAATATGTTAATAAATGTTATTCAAAAAAGCATCGTGACATAACCGCTAAGACCGCTTGATTTTGAATTTACATATACTTATAAAAATGTAGATATTATGAAACACATTAATTTTCAAAAATATTTGGCTGAAATACATCGAATTTGTATTTCATTTAAATGAATTGATTGAAGTTGACTTCCATTAAGATATGGTTAAAATTGAAGAGTATTTTTTAAATCAAGAATGATCACTCGTTCTAAATATAATAAATTGCTTATTCAAACTATTATAATTTAGAAAACAGTAAAGATTATTGGAATTTCATTTTTTAAATATTGTCAAAGCTACATATATAATATATTTACCTGGCATGGGTGTAGAATATAGAGAGTGAGAGAGTGTTTTTTTTTTTGGCTTAGGGCGGCAAATGTTGTGGATGTAAAATGCTGTTTAACATATTTTTTTTATTCCTGAACGACGATCTTCAAAAGATAGTAATGTGACCTTCTGTTGACATTGAAAAAAATACTTTAGATCATTTAAAATCGAAAAATATCAATCCAAGCGCAAAAACTCTTTTCTTATAGTTTTTGAGATTTTTTGGTGGCGCGACTTTTAACGACACACACAGATTAAAATTATTTTCAAATAATATTATAATAATAGTTATACATAAAGAGTCCAATACTAATACACCTAACCTTTCCTAAAATAAAGCTAGTGACAGTAAAACGATGTCCTAGTAAAAAAAAATCCACTAAAACACAATATTGATTATTGAAATATAATACATTCTTTAAGAACGTATATTTCATGTAAACTGAAGATTGATGTATTTTTCTAATGTTTTATAATATGAAACAATTAATTGCAAGATATATATTGTTCTATACTATTATCAGACGGCAAGTATTAAAAAAAACAAAACTGGATTCTTTATCGCATGTTTATTTCAATAAAGTTTATCTTATCTTGAAATCAATACGTGAATATGATTTATCGCCGGTCCAAATAGTATGGCCCTGCACAACATATCAGAGCAGGATATAGATTTCATTTTTAACGGTTGGCAGGTCTTTGTAATCAATGATCGTCAGGGTGGTATTAGCTGCAGAGTAATATAATAGATTGCCATTTTTTTCTTAAGAAATTTAAATGGATCATTAATGAAAACAATAAGAATGGAAGCACAATTAAAAAAATATTGATTCAAATACTGGCCACACACTTCTACCGCCGTTAATTGTTTATTTAATTAAGCCATTATACTATGAAACTTACAAATTTAGTTGTGAAGTATATCAACTAAATGAGCGCAAGGACATTTGTGATTTTTGGCAAAATTTCATATTGATATGGTGTTTTCCGAATGCTTAATAATTAAGGGAAAATTGTTAGAATTTTTCAAGTCTCTGGCTGCTAACGTTTGAACTGTTAAATACGGCTAATTGCAGAGTGTTGATAGTTAACACCAGTGCTGTGAAGTCGGAGTTGGAGTCGTGAAAAAAAAATGACTGACTACTTTTCGATTAGACGATACTGAAGAATATCTTAATGAAAAATTTGTCGGATTCGTTGGTGAATCTTTAATTTAATGCACATGAACAGGAAAGGTAGGAAAAAACCTGATAAAAATACAATTTTAATAACTCTTAAGTTAGTACATATTTTAACTTCTTATTGGTCGATAATTTTGTACAAAAATCAGTAGGAAAGGATTATGCGTAATAATTTACATACATATACAACACTATGGACATAAATAAAATTCCTTTATTGAATAATAAAAAAATCTAGCTTATCGATTGAAAGAATCATTTTTTATGATTTTTTGATTAGCAAAGCCGTTCATAATTTAATGAATTTCTTTTATCATCAGAAATCAAGCGTTTTGGCTTTAAGTAAAATATTTTTTGTCAAATTACTTTAGACATCTGTAATCCCGAGTTGCAGAAATAAATGCTTCTGCTGTGGTAAAATCAGTTAATACTAGAAACGGTGCACAATGAAAACTGTTCAGTCTACACTTAATCCAAATTCAACGAGGTTAGTTGCGATCACTACACATTTTACACACTATTTAACGATACATAACTTGAAAAACTTGTCAAAGAGCATACTATATAAAGTTTTTAAGCTTTTGATGGTTTGCAGAACCTGATAAGTTTAATAGTTATAATCAAATAGCAAAGTTTAATCTAAAGATTCGTTGAAATCAGCTGTCAATTACTACTAAAGATATGGATTGTTTTTTTAACTACAAATACAACATTATAGAAAAAATACACAATATTGCCAGCTCTTAAAATACTTTTCGAATTAAATAAAAGGTTTTTTTACTACTAATATTATTACGCAGACAAAGCGTGTCTTGATTTTAGGCGCCTCAATTGTTCAATGAGTTGAAAGTTTAGCGATATCATTAACATTACTGATCGGTCAGGGGTAAATTATTCAATCTGACACTGAAGTGACACGCGACAAGTAATCAATATATTAATTTGGCAGTAGTAAAAATCGAGGAAGCATTTAAAATATTTCAAATAGTGATGTAAGTGCAATTAGATACTCAATATCGATTCTTGTAACTGGATACTTTTAATATTATTGAGTATTCGTTGGTTTAATAAACATTCAATAATCAAGAATCGGTTGTCGAGGTTGATAAACTTGCGTATTTGTGCCACGCCCGCGGACATCTCTCATGTAACCTTAATGGATTAGCGAGGCAGACTTTCCACCTTGGGGCGAATGGGAAAACTATACGTAATTGACAAAGCAATACACCAAATGTAGTTATTCCATACTTATTAAGACTTTATTTTTATTATTAACGTATTCAGTTATAAATTTGAATTGTACTTATAAAGCATTGTTAATTTATACTTTACAACATAAATGTTAATTTAAAAATAATAATTCACAAAATTGTACACTTTAAATATGATTGAACTGGTGAAACTACAATATGTGGCATGAAATACATGTTAAGATATTTATTGACGTAAATTTTTAGACTTTTTATTATATGAATTATCAAAAAAAAAAAAAATCGTCGGTATAATGTTATAAAACAGAAAACTAGGAATCTTTCAAAACGGTAAACAGAAATAACAAAGCAATCGCACAAATCATCAAGGCTGTTATTTATAAATAAACTGTGGTTTTGAACTCTATAATATGAATAAGAAGTAAAATCCGTCAAATATGTTCAACGTCCAACGCTTAACTTTCGCTAGCATCAGAGTAAAATAGGTTCAAATATATTTATCGTCATGTATCTTTTCAATACAACAATTGCAAATCCAACCATTAACCCCACTTTTTCTATTTATATAACACAAACAATATTTTCAAATATATTTATAAACGTCAACTTCATAGTAAAATACACGTGCACTCATAATAAATCGAGAATGAGTTGAGATAATCCCAAGCCAAATTATATTATATAAACGTGTAATTTGATAAAGTAAATTAATATTTGGGATTTATTTATCTTCTCGTTCCGAATAATCAGAAAAAAGATGCATTTTGAGCAGTAAACTAAAAGCAATATATTAATAAGATATCAGATAACATAAATATTTTTTTATAACAACTTTATATTGAAAATGATCATCTCATTTATTATCGAATAAACAAATAATCTTAGAGTTAATCTGTTTAATGCCTTAATAATGCATTAACAATCCAAAGTAAAAAAAAAAACATTACATTATTTTTTTAGAGTAAGTCAAAATACAATTTATTTCTAGAGTGTTGCAATTGCCTAATTCAATTTTTCGAGTAATATTGTTAAATGAAGCATTGTCGTAGCAAAAGAGCTGCGAAAAATTATGATGTCAACGCTTTGTTTTGGAATGTTGCTTTTTCACGATTATTACACTTGATCCGGTAACTGACACAAAACTATTGTTGCAATATAAGATTTATGCAATGAACAATTAACTTTTACTATTTAAGAAATGTGTTTGAATGAGAGATATGTTTGCAGTTAAATTATCGCATTAGCACGCAGATTTAAAACAGCAGCAATGTTTGTAAATCATATTAATTAGTGATGCCATAAAATAAAATATTAACCCGTTCCTTGATGAGTTACAAAAATAATAATCCACCAACAACGAATATTTCAAGAAGGATTCAGCAGTGTTGGTGTGTTAACAACAACAACACTGATTATCAGTACTAACCAAGTTTATTGATAAAAAATGAGCTTTAATAGGTAAATATCAACAATATTCACACTTTTGTATTTTTGAAAATCAAATTATCAATTCAATGTAATATCTCGTTTCAATTATTCAAACTTAAGCAGTCAGTGAGTCAATAATATAAAATGTTACGAAGCTCAAAATCCAATTGAATATTATCTATTTCATTAAGAATATTAAAATATTTTATTAATATAGTAATAAAAGAAAAACTCTTGAGTGCTTGTCACGTCATCGATTCTAAAAAATAAAATTTAAATCTAAATTTTAAATTAATTAATAAAGCATGTCTTAAATATCTTACTTATTAAGATACATTTTGCTGTGAAATTAGAGTTCCGAAAAATTGTATCTTTCACAAATTCTAAAATTTTAATGTATCGCATTATATATTCCTGAATTACACAGCAGAAACTTTTCTACGAGACGTGTTTGTCCTTTACTCAGATAGCTTAGTTTTGTTTTAGCGGAACACATATTCATATTTTATGTTATACCAATGTTCCGGGAAACATAGTTTTGGAAACTATTATTCGTCTTGGAAAATGAATTTTAATTACAATAAAAATCACCACCGCGTGGTAATTTGTAGTTTTTTTTAATGTGTGTTTATCAAATAAATAAATCAATAAAGTAAGTAATAAAAAAAAAATATTTCTAAAAGAAGAAATCTGATACGTCAGATAAAATTTAAAAAATTAAGTATCCATAACAACTTGTAACACTTATAAGTACTATTGCCTTATATCATGCATGTAATCAGAGCAACTCGGTATGTACACAATACTTTCAATTCAGCAGACCATACCTTGACCTCGTATAACACACCTGGAGTGTCTTTTTTCAGAACACTTGTGATTATGTCGAACTCACTAAAGTTTCAGCGCAGATAATAATTAAAAATGAATTTATTTAAATTAGTAAATGAATTAAGTTTCTTGCATAATATAAATAATATACAGTAGGTGATTGTTTAATGAATACAATCTGTACTACATTAAATATTTAATATTATCTATTTAATTATCATATATTATATAAATCATTACACTAAAAATTTTAGTATAACATTATGTGAACTGTTGGTTTTTGATGGAAAAGCATTGTACTCTTATTAATTTACAGTGGGTTATCTGTTCTTAGACTATGTTCGCCGATTGAATTGTTCGTTAACCGATCATCAATTTAACACACATATAATAAGTAAATTAGAATGATAATTTTAGTTCGTTATCGGAATATGTGTTAAGAAGACAAAAATATATTTTGGTAGCGTTTGTTGTCCGATTTGTTCGTAGTTTGAATTGTTCGTTGGCCGGTCATCAACTTTAACTTAATGTCAAATTTCAACTGTTGAAACTTTGTAAGATTACTCATGTTTTGTAACTTATGATACGAGTTTCACTTTCCAGTATCTTCAGTCATTCTATCACACGCGTGCAATAAAGCTTACTAAGCTCATTTAACCTTATTTGAGTAACGTCAATGATTGGATAATTTAAATTTGATATTGAAATCCCATCAAGCATCCACAGTCGATACTGTAAATTGTATTATCTAAATGTGTTTTCTAATCACTTATTCAAAGTGATCAATTAAGAATATTTATCTGACGTGGCTATATACAATGTACAAGAAAGCTATCATAGATTAATTACTCGCTAAAAATGGTTAATAGATAAGATACTGTTCAACTAACACAATTGTATTATTTAACATGCAATAAGAATTGAAACATAACTGGCTTTTTATTGCGTTATATAATATTACTCATATGAAATTTATCGACCATATATTTTATTAGAAGCATTTTTATAGAACTATTACTTCTTATTGCACTCTCTTATAGTAGCCAAATAAAAACGAAGTAAAATGCATTCTTTTTTTCATAACACACGACTGCATAAAATGCATGCAGACTTTTAGAAACTGACAGGCAGTGTTTTTTAATTGCTGACATATTATATTTATTATCTTATAACAATCTTTTTTATATGACAAGCGGTTAAAGTGCACTATTACACTGTCAATTGTTACTAAGTATTGAATTGTAGCTAAAAGTTATGTCAAAAATCGGTTGGGGTCTTTCATGAAAGTTTTTTATAAATCGTTAAAGTAAAATATTTTCTTATCATCATATGATGATAGTTTTCAAATTGAACTTTTGCCATTCGATCGGCTTGTAAAATTTTGTGAGAAAACCAAAGATCACCGATGGATTTATGAAATCTGCGAAGAATAATATGACCTTTCGTAAAAAATTTAAATTTCTTTTATGTGTCTTGAAAACGATGATTTTGTTTTAATCAATTTTTAATTTATTTCCGTCAAAAAATGTGCAACTTTGAAGACAAATTATGATAATTTATTAACGTGACCTTTTGTAAAAATTGTATTGAAAACGAGGATTTTTTATGAATGATCTATTTATTATCGTCAAAAAATGTCCAATATTGAACGCAAACTATGATAAATTATGATATCGACTGAAAGTTCTTGGTGGAATTTGAAAACTGGCTCAGTCAGTTCTGTTGCGTTCGTATGGTAGAACGCCTGAAGTTGCCGAAAAGTGAATCCTAGGTTACTAGTGATAAAATACTAAGAATCGTACAAAGAGTTTACCAATTCAATTTATGATAAGTAATCTATTTTTGTAATTTCCGCGTACAGAAATGCTTAATAGACTGCATTAGGTCGTGGGCTACGGGTAGCGCTTAATAGCTTGTTCCTTTTATATTTAAATAAGAACAAATTCGATTATTAAAGAGTAAAACAATCTAATATTCAGATATTATATAATAATGCAATGATACGAATTATGGTACAAGCTAAGAATAAAAATTTACAGAAGTATCTTGTTAGATAGTTGTTATTAAGTAGCAATAAGCTTCAAAATTAAATTGAAGTGTTGTGAGGCCTTAAAAAAGTTTATATATTGGTGTTTAAATGATTAATGGTTTACCTAGACACGCTATATACTTGTGGCTTTTGGTGTACACATAAACACAGGTCCATACGCATTTTTTTAACTTTTGAAGCATGAAGTGATCAACCGCACATAAATAAATTAACAAACCAGAAAATTATAGTCAGTAAAAATATTAACAATTTTCTAAATAATAATTTAATTATGGATAGCTACTTTTTATAAGGAATGTAACAATAAATAGATTAATTCATTTTGATTTGTATTTTTTTTTCAGGATATTCATAATATATATTATATACAGCCATTCAAAAAATTCCTTTAAATAAAAAAAATATATTCAGTTGGTTGACAGTGAATGATCACTAGTTTTATACATAAAACATTAATCAATGAACTAATTATAGACTTAGAGTTTGTAGATAAATAATATTTTTATTTATTTGAAAAAAAATATGTAATCCTAGCTTGGCAATCTGATTATTTTTGGTGTATAATACGTTTGCTACATTGATATTACAGAAAAATATAACAGCGAATATTTTCGTTACTGTGACAATTTATATCTAATTTCAAATTGAAAAAAAAATTAAATAATGAATTCATTTAAAAGATATATTTGTTTGAAGCGTTGTCCTTCATTAGAATTTAAATGTTTTTATTTAACACGGTGAAAAAATAGCAATGTATTTTATTTCTACAAATTTTTTACAAGATATAATTGATAACTGTTTCGGCTCACGCCATCGTCAGAACGATGTTAATGAATTTGTGAAACACTAATGAATTAACATGATGAAAATAGCAACGTATTTTAGTTCTATAGAAATCACAATGTATATAGTTGATAACTATTTCGGGTTACGAATAGTTCTGGTGAGGGCGTACGCTGAAACAGCTATCAACTATATCCCTTATAATTTTTGTAGAACTAAAATACGTTGCTATTTTTCACCGACTTATAATGGAGTACCAAGTAAATGCCAATTCAATCAATATGTTGTTCTTTACTTAGTAATTCTCTTTTAAAATAAGAAAAAAAATACTGATATTATAACATTTAAAAAAATATCTAATATTTCGAGTAGCTTTTCCTCATCACGATGATTACACAAAACTAAATCAAAGTAAATTGGCCATTAAGTAATAATTATATGTAGCCTTGATTGATCACAAATAAAAAACCTTTAGAGAAGAAGAATTAATGATTCAATTACATATTGCAGAAAAAAAACTCCTGAGATTATACAGTCATCATCATTTCGTAATGATATTTTTGTGGGTAATGGGGTTATAAAAAAATGAATATTAAGGCTTTATTGACATAATTGATTATATTATACTAATTTGGTGAAACTATTGTATTACGTAAAAAGTATTTTAGATTAGTAGCAGTCATTAATTTTTATTATATTTCGATATTTTTTTAATGTTGCGTAAGTGTGGATATTATTTGCGGGATATTAATTTTGTGCATTTTTTTCGCTTGATTGGTCCCGAGAGAGTTTTAAATTTTCCTTAAATGTATAAACATAAATTTTTATGTTGATAAATACAAAACATATTGATTGTGTTCAACGTACATTTTAATGAGTTACTCGATTTTTAATTAGTATGAGATATGAATATATATTGACCCGAAAATTAGCCAAGAAACAACCACGCATGGTCAGTCATAAAACCTTTAAAACCTTTTAGAATAATTTTGATACATATTAGAGTCATGTTTTTGACAAAATGAAATACACTACCCATATTCAAATTGGTTAAATCTACTTCAACGCATGGTCAGTCATGAAACCTTTTGTAATAATTTGGACGAATGCTTGAGAAGTGCTTTTAGGAAAATGAAATATATGTTATACACGTTACGCTTAGATAATAAGGAAATAAAAGTGAATCGTTTCTGAATTAATTATCAATAGAACACTCACACCAATTTTGGCTAATGACCTTTTAGTTTAAGCCATGTTATTGCGTGTAGGATGAAACGTGACGATTTATAATAAAATTAAATTGCAACCATTTTTCGTCGAATATTACCTAATATGTTAAATGTTGTGGATAAAAAAGCTGTTATATATTCAAACAAATGATAAAAACTACCAAAAACGTTTTAAATGGCTTCACCTATTTTAAATATTATGATTTTGTGAAAAATTTTACATAATAATGGATCATAAATGAATACAATTTACTTAGTATTCCTATATTTATTATTTACAAAATCAGGTAAGGTTTTTTTTTATTATATAAATATACTCCATTTACACAAAAAGGATCAAATTATATTGTATTTAGCAGGGCTGAACAATTTAGGAAAACTTACTGACTATACTAGCTTGCAGGCTAAATGTTGAGTATTACTGCACTAGTGTCAAAGGAAAGTCGAAAACTAATTTTCGACGAAGATTTAATTAAAATAATTTTTATATAAATCAACATTATTTATATATCGTATGTAATAAATAGTAATCAAACTCTTATATAGATATAAGTAAAAAATACGCATACATACTTTTATTTCTAAAAAAAAATCTTAATGTGATTATCTTTAAATTAGCAACTACCAATTTATGTTTTTCTCGAATCGGTTGTAGTCATTAGACAATAATAAAATGACACCTGGTCAATGTATGCACCGTAAATCAACGTGTTTTTTTTTGACCTGTTTTGATTCATAACTACATTATGTTTATACTGATATATTACTATGTTGATTAAATGCATTCATTTTTACTGCATGACTTGTTTTCAACTCTTAGGTCGTGTAAATGCTTAAGGCTATTTTTGAGATATAGCATTTTGAATATGTTCTATGATTTGTTTTGTAGATTAACTATAATGCTTAAAAAATTTAACGGTTTTCTTCTAAAACGCTGCCTGATCCATTGTCGATTACTCTACCCTTAAATTAAAAGTTTTCATTTGTGTCATATATTTTGGAAATTTTCGTAGACTAAAAATATTTAAGACACTAAAATTTAATACTAATTTAATAGCCCTAACTTTATTGTAGTTTCAAAAAAATATTTTTATCAATCGATTTTTTTACCCTATTCATCAGCCATCCAATATCAAAATTGAGGTGTTATTACAGCAATTACTTTTCCATTATGCTAGCAGATCTAAACGTTGTTGAGTGAAAGATCAGTAATCGTGTGGAGTTTCAGCCCACATGACTGTAGCTGTCCATCTTTTAGCAAGAAAGTTCTAATTTTAGACTTGTGAACGAAACTATATATAATTTATTTTAGGAGAACGGTAGCCAAAAACGTATGTTTTATATAATATGCACAGAAAAGAATGGATATAAAAATCGATTATGTAAATTGGTGCATATTTCTCTAATGTTGAAAGATATTGTACAATGGTAACAATCGTAGAATGTGGATAGCTGAGTATCATATCACACCAGGGGTCGTGACAACTGAAAAAAACTTCGATTTATTATATTATATTTATTTCAATTGCTGAATGCCACGATAAATTAACCACAATTAAGATATATAGATTATCTGTCGAGATTAGTAAAAACATTCTCGAAGTAATGGATAATGAATTGTCTGGCTTGCATGAATGCTACAGACCATTATCAGCTCGCGTCGCTTTGGCAGCAAAAAATATTTAAAAAATACTTTATCATTGTCGGCAGTTGTTGTCTATTCACGGTACAATAGAACGTAAATAATAATATGAAACATTAAATTGAAAGTAAAACCTGTGCACAGTCACTGCCACTTCTCACTCTTCTACCCTCCCTAAAGTTGCAAGCTCGCGAAAGTCTATATAAATATTTTCTATAAAAAATACATAGATCTACCACCCGATTGCTCAGATCAAAAATTTTGCGTGGATATAATAATATTATAACTTTTTGTTGTCCAGTTTTAGAAGCTTTTATTTTTCGCCATAAAACGATTTACATTTGAGTCGTTGTTATGTTGAGCAATCTGTTTTGATCACATTAAGTGTAGCATAAAAATCAACAGCTAAATCATCCCTTCCACTTGAACCATAACGGGAAACTAGCTTCTCATTTATTTTCTTTATCTTTAACACAACCTTTTAGTAAATAAACTCAATAATTTTGTAAATCTGTTTGTAATTATTGCGTTATAAGAGGCAAAAAACATCTACCACATACATGTGTATAAATAATTGTAGTTAAAGAATAACTTGCAGGTTTGTTCAAAACAAATAAAATAATTAATTGATAGAGTTTTGTCAGTTCTGTTGCATCCGTGTGATAGAATGCCTGAATATGCCGAAGGACGAAACCCGGGTCGTAAGTGACAAAACAATCGGAATCGTACAAAGATGTAACAATTAAAATTTGATATTGAAGTTCCATCAACACCTTTAGTCGATATCATAAATTATACAAATAAAGTATGTTTTTTTCTGTGAAATATTAAATTTTCAATATACAATATTACAAAAAGAATAGACACTCCTTCACAGTTAAAAATAAACATAGTTTTAAGATCTGAGTAATCTCAATGTAGTCCATTTTTTCGAGTCATTTTGCTTAAACAAACAATGTTCTTTTTATATTATTAAAGTTAAATATATTAAATGAAATAATGTACTACAAATTCCAATATATTCAACTTTTTTATGTAAAAAATAAATTAACTGTTAAAAGTAATAATCATTTAAATCTGAGTGCAGAATGAACATGACCTTAAGGAAACCATTATAAAATTATATGTTTTTATAAATATAAAAATAAGAGAGTGTGAAAATAAAGATCATTTATTTTCCTCAAATTTTGGCAAAAGTTCTAAACAAAAATTGACATTATCGGGTAGGTTTTTTTTGTTGTAAACTTGCTATTATATACACTTTTTTATTATTTAATTAATAGTATAACTTCCGAACAAGTCTTTTACCGCACCATAACTCGATTCGATTTTATTACGGATTTTTTTATAAAACCAAGACATGGTAATCTAAAAGTTAGTTTGTTTTTATGTGGAACTCAAATAAATGATTACCGCAATAATGAGTAATATACAATAAATATTTTTTTATAATAAATTCTTGTATGGACCTTGTAAATTGAATGTCAATCATAAAATATAACAATCGTAATTGATTAAGTAATAAATACCAATAAGTGTATCAAAGTTGTGAATTGCACATTGTAAAGAATTTTTGGTTTTGAAAAATCTCAGCCAATTTAGTATATAACCTTTTATACAGAATGATTCTTTAATTATTTCAACCTTTATATAAATTGAATGCCAAATAAAAGTAATTTTTATATTTTTCAACACAAAAAATAGGCACCACTGTCGAAAATGACTGCTATAAAACATGTATCATATAAAAAAAAAATACATATTTTAACTATCAACTGACTTTTTTGTTCTAGTTGTGTGATACATTTTCGCCGAAAATTGACAGCTTAAAAAACCATTAATATACTGCTATTGAGGAACATAACTTTATACAAATGACATAAATAATAAGCTACATACAAGTAGAAATTGGGAGCATTATTAACATTATATGGCAAATAAAAAACATACTGGAGCTAATAAAAAAAAACACATTTATTAATTTAATTGAATATGTTCGTCGTCGACCAAAAAAGTAATACCTTTACAGCAATGTACTAGTTTAATTTATGAATAATTAAAAATGATCTTATTTCAGATGAAGCTTAATTTTGTCGAAGCTAATTTTTAACATAAAATTAAAATGGCATTATTGCTTAATCTGGGATATCGACTGAGGTGAGGGGTGCATGATGTAATTTCAATATCAAATTTCAATTGTTGAAACTTTGTTAATTCTCACATTTTATAATTAAATTTTTACACTCGGAATCTCCAGGCATTATCTCACACCGTTGCTATATAACTGACACACAATAAAAGTTCACGTCAGGCTTCCACTGGAAACTAATTTTTGCTTTCGAGTTCTACCGTGTGACACAATGCCTGAAGATGCTGAAAGACGAAACCCGAGGCCTCAGTGTTAATGTAAAATTTTTCGTGCTATAATTTGGCAGCTTCGTTATTCCTTATTAATTAACTATTAAGTATTCTTTTAATCTTAAAAAAACAGATAGCATCGACAAAATATCTAACCATTAAAACGTAATATACAATGTATTAACTGGAAATTGAAAAATCTTTTACTACAGATTTGTCTATGATAAAATATTAAACATTCAAGGACATACAAATACAGTCCATATAAGAGTAATAATTAATCTGCGGTCAAAGATCTAATTGATTGTTTTACGTATAATGTGCTCTAGATTTTTTTGTTTTATTACTGATGTAGTGAACTATTTCAGTAGACCTTGGCGTTTTCAGTATTGATACATAAAAATATGTCTTAATACCCAAGCGAATACACCCAATACTTGTTACACAATATTTATCATGGTCAAGTGGTAAAAAATATTGTAGCTACTTTCAAGCTTCATTATCCGTCATTGTCGGCTTAAAATAAATGTCGATATTAAAATTAAAAACATAAATTAACTATGTCAATATTTTTATTTTTCTACATAACTAAGACATCTATGATTTTATTCAAAAGCTTTAAACGTTTTACAATACATTGTACACAAAGTAAAGATGCCAAAAGGAAATAATGTATTTAAAAAAAACTATTTCAGGCATTTATTTAACCATATTGGAAATTATTATCTCCAGAGAATTGTGTGTCACTCTTTTTTGTCTTAATTGATTAAGAGGCAATTTTTAGGACATTCAACTTAAATATGATTTTACGATTGACTTTGTATTTTACTTAGTGTGATACGTGTTTCGTCTTTGTTAGAAGGATCATCAGACTAAATGTACCGCTAATTCATTTCTCAGATAAACAATGATAAAAAATATTAACGTGACCGTTTTGATTGGGATAATATTAATTGTTTTTACTAGAAAGGTAATGAAAAAAAATATTCCTAATGTATAGAAATGAAAATTTATAAAAAATAGAAATAAATTAAATACTGGTTAACCAATCGTTATAATAATTATTTTTTTCTTATAATTAATGAATAGTGGTTTTATTAATTTACTAGTGAGTACCCAACATGCATTGAAATGCCACTGAAACAAAGTGAATTTGGTGTAAGAACAATCGATGGTTTGCAAAATGTCATTAGAAATTCATAACCTCATAGTGTGCCAGTTTCGCGAAGATGGTGTCTAGGTACATATTTAAAATATTAATAGTTCTTGATTAGATTAGAAGTAATGGAAATTGATTAGTACTTAAAAAATCATTTAATAAACAGCTTATTTCAAAATAAAATTTATTATATAATATTATACTGCAGAATTGTTGTTGTTGTTCTCAATTGATTGAAAATACTTTTTCGATTTTAAAGATAGATCATATTATTTATAAGCAAGTAATATAAAGTTTTTCTTAATGATTTATTTGAGCACATAATTATATAATATTGTTTAATGACTTTGTATTACTTTGAAGATTGCATAATATCAAACCATTTATTTAAATATTAATTGTAACAAACACAATTTTGGTTTCCGAAACTAAATCGCTGTTATCGATAAAATTGGCATCTACTTGTAGTAAAGTAAATACATTGTTATTTTTTACATCTTCAAATAACAATTCCGAATCAATTGTTGTTGCCATTCCTTTTTTCTCGTATAGCCCAAAACAAGCGACTCTTCTTTGGCAGGTACTTAAAAATAATTGATTTGAAATATTATTACTTGAAATTGCTTAGCAGAAATATTTTATTATAAATAAGTAGTTGGTTTTGTAACAATGGCTTCGATTTAAGTTAAAAATTATTGATTGAATAGTTGACAAATATTTGAATAATGTTCGTGCTGAAAATGACGTTTTATGAAGTGAATTATTTCAACACTTAGCTATAATGAATGCTGATGATTATTTTTTTGACTCTAAGGAATGAATGTATATTGCGTGTTTGCCAGGAGGGCTTAAAGCAGTCGTTCTTAACCTGTGGCCCGTATAATATAGCAAATAGATAACTTCAACTCGGATAAGAAAAATATTGCGTATGGCTAGTTTAATTTATATACATATAGTATAAAATGTAAGATTATTGACGTGACAACGTCTTATAAATCGATGAACGCCCGCTGCACGCACGAAAAAACATGACTCATTGTCCCGTTTGTCGCGTTACGCCGAAGGCAAGCGTGCGAGCGAGAGCGCGGATAAGCGATAGAGAGGCACGATCGGCCTACCGTTCGGATTGTGCCGCATCTATCTCTCTTCCACTCGATTGGTCGATGCGTCTGAGTAGAAAAGAGACAGCGGCAGCACACAACTTATACACCTACAGTACCTACACGTGATCTGTTTACAACTGTTAGTGAAGTGAAATGTTAATGTGGTTTTCATTGTTTATATTACAACAACAATAAAGGTAATTAATTCTTGCATATTAAAAATCTGATTAACGTATAACAAATATACTTTTAACAATAAATTATCAACGATTTCTTTCAGAAAAAAAATTGTAGATTTCATTTCAGTCCTTCTTCGTATCCATACAAAATAATGATAATTCAATAAAAATGATTCCATTTTATTCATAAAAGTATGCAATCATTTCATCAATGTTTTCTTATGACGTTGTCACGTTAAACTATCGTCCGTAAACCGACTTTACAGACAACCAATTTTTTTGTATTAAATATCTATGAAATATTAACGTTAATTATATTAGGAAATTTATTTATTGTAGTCAAAGAAATCTGCTAAAATGAAAGGAAAAAAAAAGATTTTTGTTCAAGCTATTTCACAAAATTTTATGTATATTTTTGATTCGCTTCCCAAATGTTTTTCCTTCTGTGTATTAGCTATTTTTTACCACGGTGAAAAAATTACAATGTGTTTTAGTTCTAAAAACTATAGGCATAGAGGACGTAAGTCGAAATAGCTATTAATTATATATCTAATAAATTTTGTAGAACTAAAATATATTGCTATTTTTCACCGTGCTATAATTTGAATTGTGTCGCTTTAGTTGCTGAAGTGCACTATAGAATTGGCCAATATGTATCGGCAGACAGGCGGCCGAATTCCTTGGCGCGGCCCTGCTTTACATCGTTTCCAAATAATCATAATTACACGGTTACCAACTCTAGCTCATATTACTAATATAAAGTATAGCATGCCATACAAGATTAGTTAGATTTCCAATCGAAAGGTAGCTATTAAATGACATTACTCTACGAAATCGTGAAAAATATTTTCCAATAGTCAAGTAAGTGCATGTTTATAAAATTGGCTGTCTATATTTCATCACTAGGCCAGTGGCTGTCGTGGCCGGGCAAAATTACCATAACGGTGTCATTTTGCTTAATTCATAATCATGACTCAGATATTAGATAACATTATGTATCCCACGCAATAGTGGGCTAATTCTTATTGAAGCTTTCGAAAATTTTATTATGTAAAGCATACACTGAGAAAATATTTTCAATATATTTCAAAACAATTCCATGAATACGAGACACTATAATAACATATTTTTAACATACACAAGTGGTTTTGCGTTAAAATGCTGCCCCCGTAATCATTAATGCAGATAATAGGCCAAATCGTGTGTAAAAATAGATATCTTCCTTCAAGAATAAAACACAGTTAACTCAGTCCCTTTTTTACACTGTTTTTTTTGACTCGATTTCGATTTTACGTGATTTTTTAGACGGCGCCGTTACTTTTTACGCGACTAAGTACCTGTTGTTACACGATTTTTTTTCCTTATTTGCACGATGAACTTTATAAAGAAATCCATGACAATGGAGAAATCAAACCAAGAACTTATGGCGGAATTTATTGTATGGAAAAATAATTTACCGTCGGATCAACAGAACAAATCCAATGAAATATCTCAGATCAAAGAATCTAGAAAAAAGAGCATTTCGCGAAATCGCGAAAGATTATATTTGCAAATTGACAAGAGACAGCGGGGAATAACCCCTATAATTGGATATAGTTATGTATGTATACATATGTATCTCGTTCTCATTGTATTTTTATAATAAATAAAGAAAAAAAAATGCGCAACTTTTTGGAACCAATTTATCGCGTAAAAAATGTTACAAACCATACCGTCGCTATAAATGAATTATTTTCATACAAGTGTAACTTGTAATTTCAATTTAATTCAATCATTCAAAGTTAATTGTATTTTGTATTTATTGAGAATTTTCATAAAATATTCAATGTAACAAGTTGTTTATGGGTTAAAAGAATTAATTTATTATTCTATTTGTAAAGGCAGTTATCTGTAAATAAGTGTTTTATTTAAAGGCAACCATCCGATAAATACAGTTATATGAAAATTAGTTTAAGTTTGCGAAATAATAAATAAATTGACATTGAAATCATAATTCGAATTGTGTAATAAAATAAGGAAATATTAACTGATAATTAATTTATTTAGATTGGTTGTAAACGGAGAAGTAAATAAATCGATTATTAACGAGTTGTTTTATTTTTTTATTTTTAGAACAATGTACGAACACCACGTGCCAGAGGTAGCTCAACAACAACGACCCATGAAAGCGCCGATGAAATCACCGTTGGATGGGAAGCTTCTAAGACTTCTGCTTCAAGCGAGAACGAAAATGTTGACCGGAACCCGCCGAAAAGTTACTCCAGGAGAGTTGACGGTGCTGCCAGTCGTCGGAAACCACCCAACAAAATAGAAGACCCGATTCCGGTAGGAAATCCTGAATCAACACTTCCACGAAGTTCGAAAACTGTCCGCAACCCATCAAGGCAAAGAAGTGCCGAGACGTCATATGTCAAAGTTGGCGCAAATAATAACGGAGGGTTTACTGAAACGAGAAAGCCAAGAGTCTTTCCAGCAAGGCAACGCGGTTTACTTAACCTCGATGATGGTAAAACAGATACATCAACTGCAGTAAGTAGAGGTAATAGGCAAGTCGCGAACGCTCGTCAAGTGTCGAGAGAAAGGTCGGCGCCAGCTTCAAGAGGAAGGCAAAGACAGCCGGTGACTGAAAAAGAAGTTCCATCAAGAAGAAGTGGCCGAGTTCTCAGTACACCTACAACAACAACAACATCAACGACAACAACTACAACTTCTACTGCAATGCCATTGATAGATGAGTCCAAAATAGAAGTATTTAATTTGGATATGCACAGCGGAGATGTTACTAGTGATAGTTCACGTGAAAGGGTTGCTAGACTGCCACTGGTCAGTAGAACTAAATCGACAACCGAAACGGAGGTTGTTCAAAGTACTACAGGTAGAGACAGAAGCTCCGTTATAAGATCACGGGGTGGTAGATTTAATAAAGCAAGCTTAGATGCTGCAACCGCAGAAACCTCTGCTGCGACGCGAAACACAGCAGGAAGAAGTCGTGGAAGAACTGCCAAAAGCAGACCGCAAATGCAAACGGAAGCTCTCTATGAAAGAACCGAAGGAGAATCAAAAATGGAAAACACCAATTCCAGAAGCAGAAGCGTGTCGAGATTTCGAACGGCGACTTCAACAGATAATACTTTGGTAAGTACAACTGTCAGAAGTCGACGGGTAATCGAAAGAAGACGTCCTGCTAAATCAACAACAGAAACTGTCACCGCAGAAATTAGAACAGCGCCCAGATCTAATAGAAGATCATCTCTGGTGTCCGATAGCGAAAACATTAAATCTACAACACAAAAAGTTAGAGAAACTGTACCTAGTACTACCGCCAGCACTACTACCAGCACTACCACTACCACCACGACAACAACAACAACAACGCCGAAACCAGCTCTGCCGGCCAGTAGAGTAGTTAGAAAGAAGATTATCAAAACAAATTTAAGTGCGGACTCAAACCAAAGCAAAGCCCCTGCTAAAACGCGCGGTAGCGTTCGTGGGTCTGTAAAAAGCGAAAAAAAGACAAAAGATGGCGAAGCGACCGCGGAAGATTACGAAAATGAAAATTATCCGGAACATTTCAAAACTCTTCTCCAGGCGAAAGAAAAAACACAAGTGAGTTAAAAAAAAACTTTATATAACGTTCCACAATCCAAATAGTCATAAATATTAAATAATAATAACACCCAGCTATAGTAGTAGAAGAGGGTCTCCTGAAAATTGGTGGATATGTTTTTCTATAAACATTATTTGATAGAATTTCGAAAATGTCCCTTTTGATTTAGGTTTTTAGTTCAGTAAAAGTAATTTGATATTCTTGATGGTTGAAAGTTATTCTAGCATCATGTCATCATAAAATTATAATATAGTAGCTACCAACTATGTTACAAAGTAAGTAAATGTTTTGATAAAAAAACTTTATCAATTTAAAATAAATTCCATTATTTAATAGGGTACACATGAAAAACATTTATTATATTCTAAATAATTATTATAATTATAATTAATCTTCAAACAAAATTTCACTATTTACATCTCGGTAAAATGTTTTACTAAATATTATCTGGTAAAAATGATCACCTTACTTTTGTGGTAATCCTTTTATGCATTTACTATGGGTAATATGTCCAACGGTATCAAACATTAATTACTATAAGATTCTCAAAAATATATTTTTTTTTTTTTAATACATATTTACTTTTGTAGAAGCTGTCAACAGTTACAACACCTGAAACATTTTCGACGCGAGCCTCACAAAAAGTTCTAAGTCTATACAACCCTAATGAAACATCTAATGCTGTTACGACAGAGACAAATAAATATGCAAGGGTAAATATGATATTTTATTATACAAATTGAAACCATCATGAAAATGTTTGTCAATGAATAGTACAATAATTTTATTGAGTAGAATTTTTTTATTTTCCTCGGTCATAAACTTTACTAGTTATTTGCAACTTTAATGTCTTAATAACTCTAAGATGCAGTTGTTTTACAACTGTATTCAAGTCATGCAGATGTTTTTATTTATCACATTTAATATTTTTTCTTTTTAGATCTTTTGCATAATTTATTATCGAGTATTAAATGAAAATTCTTAAAATATTTCATTTCATGTTAATACTCACTTTTTGCCGATTATCATGACTTATTTAAAGCATATAAGTATAGCCAAAAAAAGGTTTGCTTACTCTGAAATAGAAAAAAGAATGTATCAACAAAATTAATTTATTACAAATGTCCAGGCTATTTTAGAAAATTGGCTTATTTTTGCAATGACTGTAAGTAAATAACTCTTTCCAGTTCCGCTCGCCGAAAGCAACAACGACCACAACGACCGAACGACAAACAGATTTCAATGGCAATGAAAATAGTCTTGATCGTAGAGAAAACGCAAAATCTAATCAGACAAACCGTATTTTCTCAAGATCAAACTCCAAGAAAAAAGCTTTTTCTTCTAACACCGAAACAACCCCTGTACGATTTGATTTATTAGCATCCGCTAGCACTCCGACCACAGAATACTTTGATGAACCGTCAACAAAGGCATTTAAGTATGTGAGACAGCACAAGTTCAATGCATCTCGATACAGCTTAGAGAATACAAAGCCGCTTACAAATTTACTCGACGATCCCAACTCTCAAACTGAAAAGCCAAGAAGATCGTCGGCATTTAGACCAAGTGTCTACTCGAGGTCAAAATCAACCACTGAAAGAATTTCTGTTGAAACGTCAACTGCGAAATCAGATCGGGAAAAGGACTTTGTCAAATTTTCTGAAACTAGTCCAGACAATGTTGTCAGCACCGCAAGTACAGCTGCACTGACAAGGTCGAATAATTTTCAACCCAAGTATAAATCTGCCACTCCTTCTCCAAGAAAGAGTACTGTTGCAATCAAATCAATCGGGCTTAAAAGTTTGACATCCAGGTATAACCCAAAGTCAACTATCAGAAAGAGTGATTTTGGAAATGAAAATTTGTTGACTGAAGGAATTTCAAAAGGAAATCGTAACTCATTCTCGAAGAGTAGTTCTGCATCTATCAGAAAAACATCACCTTTAGAAAAACCTGTAAGTATAATATTTGTAGTAAAAACGTAATTTTGTGTTGAACTTTCATCAATTTGGTTTCATAGTGTCACAGAAACGTATTAAATTTTTATGTTGATTATTATATGCCTTATAATACTGCAATAAAATTGTTATTTTATGTAAATGGGTATATGCTGGATTGTCCTGTAATGAACTCAAAGCTAGCTTTAGGTGGACAAAGAACACACGTCTCAAAGAAATGTACTGTGTCTGCCAGCTCACAGAAGCAAGAGTAATTAATCACTCCAAAAGTATGCTACCAAATGTTACTCATATCACATCAATCAACTATCTCAACAGATGCTACGTTGGCAGTTATAGGTTTACGAAAAGAAATGAACTAATAACATGTTCCATTGTATTCACAGGTACCAATTAACCCTCGAAATAAGACACACAGGTTTAGTTCACGTTATAAGGGTCCTTTTATGCGCTCTCCACCAGTTTATCGCGCAACTGTACCAAGTGTTACTTCTACCATGGTAAGCAAAATTCACCCATAGCATATAATTATTAATTAACTATTTATTTCTAGCAACCCATTCCTCATTACAAACTAATGTGAATACTTCACACTATTTAACTAGATTACATTACGAAGGCTTGTAATTCAGACTTAGTTATAATTTGCTAAGAGATAATAAAGCATAGATAAAACATTATTGATTTATTCTAAACCATAATAGAAGTAATTTTATAAAATATTGGAATACTTTTCCATAAATATTTCTAGCAATTTGCATCTTATAATTATCATTAGTTAACTAGTATTTGGTTTATAGTATAACTATCACTGTTCCATAGTATCCATACTTCAACATCTATATATCATATAATCTAACACAAATAATACAAAAATCAAAATATTTATACTCGAGAGTGTTAGATACAAAGGTACTACTGCTTCATTTTGATTGATTCTAAGTAAGCTGTTTTTAAAGAAAGTTTATCAAAACGTAAATTTTTTGACATCACTTAATTACAAGATGCATATTATCAAATATATCTTAAATGCTACCAGCTTTTTTCCATTGTAGTTTATATTTGAAGGATGTATTTCCAAAGTGAACCTATTTTACAACTTGACTAAAAAGATTTACATAATATTGAATAAGTCTCATTTTTATGATTTTTAGATTTTTCTAGTAGAAAAAAAAACCAAATCGCAACCAGTTACAAGAGGAATTAACCCAGGAATATCAAAAACCAAATTGATTAATAGAAAAAGTTAATTGACAGTGACATCTTTTCAGCGTAACTCTACATTCAGTATGAAATTGCTTAATGAATTTTTAAGAATTCAAATTTCTTGGTTTTAAATATAACTTTAAATTTCAATGATAAAAGTAACTTAATATGAATGAAAAATTATAAAACATTTTCTCTGTTAATGTAAAATAAAATTTTAATGAAAATAACAAAATTTTACATTAACAAAGCTAACTAGAATGAATAAGTTCACTTTAAAAATACAATCCTTAAGTATATATAAAAAAAAATTGCTAGCTTTGGATAGTTTAATGATATAACATGTCTTGAATTATAAGTCTTTTAAATTGAAAATATCAATTGTATTTTTTTAATAATAATTTATGTTTTATTAATATTTTTTAGCGTTTATATTATAGGATATTTCAAATACATTTAAGGAAACTCTATCACTTGTCATGCATTAACCTTATATATATAATTCATAACATTCATAACTAACCCTCATCAAAAGTATATAAAATGTAACATTTCAGAACAATTTGTCAAAAATATAATTTGATTCTGAAATGTGAATGAAAACAAATCAATTTTGTTTATTCTATTTAAACAATTAATTCTAAGAGTAGGTACAGTTTGATGTACTTCTAATCAATAATAACAACAACCTATATTCCCCTCAATAACTAAGGAACCTACCATAGACAACTCTGAATTTGATATAATTAACTGAAAGAATATTTGATTCGGAATGTCACCTTGAACAATAAGCCTAAATGTTTAAGTGGATAATAAATGTTTTATATGAAATAATTTTACAAAGATGTATATAATATCGAATGTAGATTTAATTCCCCCTTGAAGTACTAAATAAAAGTTGGTTTTTGATTCCATTTTTAGTACTGAATAAATGTTTAAACTAAAACATACCAATTTGCTAAGTTAAAAGATAAATTGTAATTCAATAAAGTGCCACCAGTCTGTAGTCTGGTCAGCTTAATTTATATATATTCAATCTTCATATAATCAAAAGAAAGTTTTATGCAGAAAGTCAAAGATATAAAAAAATAACATGGTAAAAAAATAGCAATGTATTTTAGTTCTACAAAATTATTTAAAAAAAAAATAGTTGATAGCTATTTCGGATCACGCCATCTACACAGCTATATATAGATAAGCAAATGTTTGTTTAAGCATAGTTCTGATGATGGTGTGAGCCGAAATAGCTATCAAGTATTTCTTTAAAAAATAATTTTGTAGAACTAAAATACATTGCTATTTTTTATACCGTGTTATAATGGAGTTCTACAAAGTGAATGCCAATTCAATCAATAAATATAAAAAAAATATTAAATGCTTCGAATATATAATTTTTTATAAGTAATATAACACTTAAAGATTTGAAAAAACACTTGATCCATGTAATGACCAAAGGTTTTTTATACTGAAATAGAAACCAAACGTAACTTAATTAACTACTTGGAAAAGTAGGAAACCTGCAGCTGATTGAATTCATCTTTTTGTTGTCTATGAATGGATCCTTAGCTCGCTAGCTGGTGGATAATGACATAGCAAAATTGGTTTGTTTTTGGTTCTCCCTCGTGAAGGCTTGGCTGAAATTCTTCGTAACGGACAATCCTATTGCGGATACCCTCACCGAACCTGTCTGGTTTGTGGCAGCAGACGGTCGCTTACAAGGAAAATCTCAGCATCAGATCATTCGCACCATTCCACATCACCCGACGGCTTACTGAATGACTTAACATTCATAACGACATCTCTAGCTTTCTTTTAATTCCATATGCACATTCTATTTTATAATATATTTAACCTTTAAGATTACATATTGCTTCATATATTAATATTAATTTCATCTGAAATCTTACAATGATAATGTTTAAATCACTTCCATGTATAGTTAGAACTTTTAAAATTGTCTTTAGGAATAATATTGATTGCTTTCTTCTATTATAAGTCTTTAAGCTTTTACTCAAGATTATTAGCGTTCAATTAGTAAGAAAAATATTATTTATTGATTTTCAGAACTGTTTTTTTATTTCCCAGGTGTCAGTATTTTCTTTTCGTAGTTTAAATCAACATTTCTTAACTTCAAGTTTTCATTCTAAAATTGGTTATTTAGTAATTTTGGATATGTGTTTTAATTCTACTCTTATTTAAACTGAACAGTGATGAATGCTAACAGCATGTAAATAATGGTGATATTCGAAAAAAATGGGCAAGTATTATAATTGATCTCTGGGCAAGTATTATAATTGATCTCTGAATCAAATATAAATATTAATTACCCATGAAAATTATTGAAAAATATGATTTTTATATTGTGATTACATTATTGTCTTCTTTGGTTTTATAAAAATTCCAAGATATGATATTATAGGTTTAGAATATAAATTTACTCTTTAAAGTATTTACTTATAACCTATTTGTAATTTGTCTTTTTAACCATAACAATTTTCATACTGAATAAATACAATAAAAAAAAAAAAATACACAAAAGAATCATATAAATTTACAATATTTGACTATACTAACTGAAAACAGCCCTTTTTACTATTTTAACCTTTGTCTCCTTAAACCATCATGCTATCCATGCAGTTACTATTAGATCATGCTGTTAACACAAAATTTCAATAAGAAAAAATGTTGAATGACTCTATTTACAAAAATTCATGTAACTATCTCGGTAAATAACAAAATATAATTATAAAAGAAAATCTCTCTCATTATATTGATAAAAAATATCAGTCAATTGCTTCAGCATTATCACAAAAAAAGTATTTTCTATCCTCTTAAGTTGCTCCGGTTTAATCAGGTAGATAGCAGTACAATATTTCTGTTGAAGCAAAGTTGAACACCTATCTTTGATATTTGATTTTTAAGCAATGTTTGGACGCAATAAGTAAATACTTACAAACCTTTGAATTCTACAAATAATTTTCTTAATAAAATTTCATATTTATAACACATTCTTAGCACATTTTATCATATGCAAAAAAATCGATTATTCCCACCGTGCATTCGTCATCATCATTTTCATTTCACCGAATATCATTCATTAGAATTCAAAAAATAAATTACGTTACACTGAGTAATGTTTCTCTCAATAAAGTTTAAAATATCATGAGTTTCGTAAAAGTGGCAAAAAACGATTCAATTAAAGTGAAGCTTGTTATGATCATCATTTAAATTGGATATAATTAATTTTTGTTAGTTTATATAAGATTAGTTTAGTCATAATTTGGAGGGTATCTTTAACACACTGACTGCAGAAGAAGCTCCTAGCGTGACAACAAATGTACATTATAACATATCATAATATCTTTTAAGGTGTTAACTGTCACTTCTTGATGGAAAGGCATTATATTTTAAATAATAAAAACACATTTTTTTAGTACTTATTTCCACAATATATTTTTTGATCAGGACCGGTTTCGCTCATCGCGAGCATTATCAACTGATCTCAGCTGATCAGTTGATAATGCTCGCGATGAGCGAAACCGGTCCTGATCAAAAAATATATTGTGGAAATAAGTACTAAAAAAATGTGTTTTTATTATTTAAAATATCATAATATATCACATATGTAAAATGGCTTGTAACAGTCACTGCCATACTCACTGCCTTTTCAATATATGTGTATATTCACACTAAACTTGTCTTCCGCACCCAATGTGTTAAATGACACCAAGCAATTTTTTCTTTATGGATCACAAAAACTCTTCAAAAAATATTTTGTTCTCTTTCTTACTGTCTACTTTAGGAGGTCATAATTTAAAGATGCCCCCTGAATTGTATTGTTGGTGTATATAAATATGATATTGTATTTTTATATACAATTTACATGCAAAAAAAAAAATTACCCAGTTTTGTGTGCTATGATGAATTTCATATATTAAAAAAAAATGATTATTTTTTATATGCCACCAATATAAGCATTATCAATTGTATTACCATTAGGATTAGAAATGAGTTTAATATATACACATAGATTAATATATTCTCTTGACAATTTTATTAATGTTAATATTATGTACTTTTTTATGATTAAAATATCGCATTTGAAACCACAAAAATCCTCTTCTATTTAAAAGCCCTGAAGTAATACATAGTGTTTTTATAACATATACCCAAATTAGATTTCACAGTAATTAGTAATCTATGTATCCTTTATCACTGTTAGATCTTAGCTCTTTCTCACAATATACTGTTTGAAAATCGAAAAGGATCTCGTTCAACAAAATATTCTCTTTTTATATCTATTAACTATACATATTGATTCTATTTATTGATTTCCTTTCAAATTGCAAAATTTTGGCTCTCTTTCTTTTCTAAACTTCTGACTATTTCTGACTCTGTTATAAAGGCACAAGCTCATCTTTCATTACAGGACAACGATGAAGAAAAGAACAATATCTATCCTGATATTGAGATAATATCGTTCAGTCAACCGCGAAGCACACCCGCATCCGACAGCCTAATAACAGCCGAGACCGTGGCGTTCGCTTCGAGATTGATCAGTGTGGAGACTTCTAACCACTCTCCGTCCGTCACGGTGTCGATATTCGACGCCTTGGCTGACATTCTAAAGTCTACTCCGAAACCGACACCGAGTATATCCTCGACAACGCCTAAGCCTACCATTGAGGCAAAAATAACAACGAGTGGTAATGTCATCGGCGTGAGTACAACTGAACCAATTAAAAGTAGTTCAAGTGATTCTCCAGCGAGAGGCGGCGACTCTTCGAAAATCACTCCCACTGTACAGATTGAGAGCTCGAGCTCTCAGGTAACAACAACTAATAAACCTGTACAGCCCCTCACCGAGGCCGATGTGGGTCTCAGGACTGCGTCGACGACGGGCGCAACTGATTTTCTATCCGTAACTTCCTCCGACGGCAGCTCGACTGCGCCGGCGCCTGTCTCTACGCCGGAACCCCTCGTCACCACTGACACTATTTCAACAACCACTCGGAAGAAGCCACCCGTTACTGATAGAAAACCATTTGCTACTCTCATTTTATACCAAACGACCCCTAGACCGATGTCCACTACCCAAACACTGACTTCACCCATCTTCACACCCTGCACAGAGCAAGCACCCGTCAGTTCCACAGAATCGATCGTAAATGTAATAAACGCGGACTCACAAGGGTCTTCTAATATTTTTGAACAAAGCACTCCAAATAATCCCCCACAAATAGATATAATGAGTAGATTTATGCCAGTTGAAACGAACACGGCAGAGAGCGTTCCGATTTCTCAAATCACAATGGTAGATTCAATATCCAGTACGACTGAGCTTTCAACTACAGAAATACCCGAATCCTCATCAGTAACTGTAGAATCAAAAACTTTAACTAATTTACTGACAGAAAGCCCGGTCGATTCATCAAGCGAAAATAACATATTCCCATTTTTAGAATCAAGATTTTTGGAAAATCAATCGGAAACACTATTACTGACAACACCATTCAATTCCTTCTCGACTTCATTTAGTTCTGAAATGACAGACACGAATACTCTGTCTACTATGGCTAACAATTTCTTTTCCACTGACGACTCGAGTAACTCTATGAACTTTGATATGACAACGATGTTCCTCACATCTGAAATGACTCCTACGACAGAACCATTCCCCAGAACAACAACAGTACCTTCTTCTTTTACCGAACAATCCACATTGAGTACTGATGCACTAACAACTACTAACACGATCGCTTCACCCCAACCTACAGCTTCTGTAGAAACGCCTCAAGTACCGGTTTTATCCCGTAGAGCCAAGCTACTTCGAGATATTGAACAGATCATTCAGAATAATAATATTGAAACACTTGAAAAAGTCATGTTATCTGGAACACTTGACGTAACAGACGGACCGCTTCAGTCTATTGGCGGTGCCGATCTCCAGAGTAGAGCAAATTTTAATACAGGGTCTGGTTTTAAAGACACCCAACGTAGTATGATACTGGAGCAACTCGCCAATTTGATCAACAGCATCACGGACGCTCAAGATAATCAATTGAACGAATCGACCACCAGTATGACGGAGTCCTTGACTCTTTCTACTGAGACAATCACCGATGAACCCACCACCCCCAGCTCATTATCTCCCGTAACCGCATTAGACTCTCCCGTTGACGCGACAACTTTACCTTCAGATGGCTTAATGACATCTACTTTAATTGACGCACTTTTCGAAACAACCACAGATACTTTTTTGACTTCTACCGGTGAGATGACTGAAATCACTACACTTTTGAGTGAATCAACTACACAAATGACTCCACAATCTATGGATTCAAACATTACTACACTGGCACCCAACAGTTCTACGACTCCCATTAGTTCTCAAATGCCCCAGCCGAGGTTCATAACCAGATTACCCATTGCCCCTCCCGGAACGATGAGCTCCACTTCCGGTCCGCCAAAGAAGGATTATTTCATTTACGGAGTGCTATCAAATAATACTGTGGTACGTAAAAATCCTAACGATAACCAGTTGGAAGTTCTAACAGAAGCGAGTCCCTTCATAATATTCGGAGTGTTGCCAAATAACACAATAATCAGAAGGTTCCCGAATGGAACCCGAGTGCCCACCGTCACTCAGCGCATTGATGTGTTATCGATTGACCCACGAAGCTTGAAAAATCCTCTCAGCCCTGTGTACAGAAATCCTGAATCTATAATACCGATAAATAACATCGCCGATGATATAAATACTAATGAAATAACTCAAAACAATTCGACCCAGGCTCCTGATGGTCTCCGAAATCTCGATACTCAAATGATGGACCCTCCTGTAAATAGCACACAAACAATGGTACTTGTGTCTCTTTCAGCGCGAATGGACTAGCTATTGCTCTCGCTTGCTTCTTGTTGTTGATTAGAGATAATAATCCCTCGATAACACCCCATTAATCATATTAATACATTGTGTTTAATTCATGCCAACCTTGAAATGTCTAATTACTTACTAATATGTGGTATCGGTGAAACTAATCTGAAATTGAATGTACAATATAAATGAACACTGTCTCTGCAAACATGCATATGAAGCAACTACATGAATATTAAGATGTCTTCCTGTGAAATGAAGACTTTAAGATAAAATATGCTTTATATTTTTTCATACAGCTTGAAATATTTCACTTTATTAAAGCTATTTTGATATAATTTAACCTCGTTTGGTACACAATTGTTATCCATTGAATAACAAAACCAAATTTCTACATTCAATAACATTGTAATTATAAATTAAAATTCAATTATATTATAGATGCTTGAACACATTTAATAATATGCTCTAATTGTATTTTAAAATTAATGCTTACATTATAATGATCTTTCTTTGAATAATCCTAACCCATTGTGATATTGTTTAAATATTATTAAGTCTTTAATTATATGGTATGAGATTTTTTATAGCTTTTTGAAATATGAAAGGAGAAGGTTGAAAAATTACAAAATTGTAATATACATTTTTGACACAAATGACTAATAGTCGTTCGATAATTTTAGGTGGGCAATACTGGCAAAGAATCTGACGGCATGAAAACATTATCTGATATAATGGCAAACATTAAAAATATGGAAAACTTCAATAATGTAGTAAACAATGTTAATAATAACGTGAAAGTAAATGTACAGACTGTCACCGAAACAAATGTGGGAAGCCTTCTAACCACAGTTAAGTTGCCCGCTGTGGAAGACATTGTGGTTAATAGCATTGCGGCAGCAACTAAGGAAGAATCTCAAAAGCCCACAACCACCACAACGACACCTAGATATTTGACTCTGGATATAGACCCTGAAGTAAGCCAATTCTCTTATATAATATATGATCTTTTACAATGTTAATTAACTTCAAAGTGAAAAAATCTTGATGGTGCATACTTACATGTTCAATCAATGTATTGTTTTACAAACATTCATGTTTTGCCTTTCAAGAACTTGGTTTTACCAATCAACATTTTTAAACATTCACAAACGAACTCAAGCAGTTATAAAAAATATGTTGACTTAATGTTTTATGTATATATCCTCTGTTATGATAATCATAACATGTCACAGCCACAAATCTTAGTAAAATTTGAAACAATGTTTTATTCTTTCACAGACTAAACTGATTCGCACTGAGAGACCCGGAGAAGGAAGTGGAAATGCAGTTTTTAGATTCAAACCAATATCTAATGATTTATTATCTGGTGACAGAGGTGGGAAAGCCATAAACTTTGGTGCAAATATTCAAAGAATCACAACAAACAAACCCATAATGACTACCTTAGAAAATTCTGCTACTTCTGCGATGCCCAAGCAAGACACTCCTATGGGGAATGTCCCGGAACCTGTGACCTCTGATCCAATTGAGAGTATATTTGGAACTCCCGAAACAGTTATTGCCAAAGTCCAGTTGATAGAAAATAATCAACCTATAATCATAAGTGTTCAACCTTCAGTGATTTCAAAAATTACACCGACACAAGAAATGTCGACGACAACTGCTGTACAGGACTCAATTACTCCTCAGATTACACCGGAGTCTACGACTGCTACCTCACAAGAGGTACCTTTGCTGGAAACATTTTCTGTTCAACAAATACCAATGCCAATGTCCACAACAACAACGCAAAGGACAACTACAACAACACAGCCAACCACAACTACAAGGGCAACAACGACAACCCAAAGGCCAACAACAACAACCACCACTACCCAAAGGCCTACTACTACTACTCAAAGACCTACCACAACCACTACAACTACAACTCAGAGACCTACTACTACGACTACGACTACAACTCAAAGACCTACCACTACGACCACAACCACGACCCAGAGACCTACGACTGCGAGGAGGACAACGGTAACAACAACTACTGAAGTTCCTACAACTTTAAGAACAACAACCCAGAGAAGGGCAACAACAACAATTCCAACTACACAAAGAACAACAACCACCACAGAAGCGCCTACTACCACCATTACTAGAAGACCGACCACTTTAGAAATGCAAAGAGTTGTATCTACAACACAACGGCGGCCAACTACACAAAGGGTCGCTTCAAGCGTCACAAGAATGCCAGAGCTTTTGCAAGCGGGAGTGACGACTGCTCAACCTGAAGGAACAACTTATTCTGTGGAAGACGATATTGCTTTTCTGACAAGCTTGGTAAGTATTGTATAGTACTTGTCATTTATGAAATTAAATGGTTGTAAGCTTGTTTTATTTATACATGAAATGTGATGACAAAACATGGCATTATGTGCCATGGATTCAACAATTACAATGAAAATAATTCTTACAAAGAGCAAATAATAATTGAAAAATGATTTTAGAAATTTACAAAATACAAAATGAACTAAAGTATTGTTTACAAACACATTCAAATAATAAAAAAAGAAATGTGCCATTATAATAAAATGCGAATTAAAGAGCCCAATGATCTGGGATCCAGAACTCAAATTCCATAATTCGAATAAAACTAATTTACACTTTAGTGAATTAAGTTATTGGCTTGCTGTATCCAAAAATAGGGTACAGCGATTACAACACAAATAGTTCTCATTCAGTATCTGTAATTCAAAGTGGATTTCAACAAAGTAATTGTTAATTGATTACTTAATAACGTTAATTATTTAAAACTAAAATTATCCTAAACCTTTTTCTTTTGTTACAGCGAAGATTGGTTACTCCCAGAACTCAAGATAAAGAGCAGTCATTGGCAAATAGAATTATCGCTTTGGCTGTGGATAGAAATTTGGCAGAAATAAAATCAACAGGAACTATTTCACCTATATCTACACCAACCACCACAACCACCACAACCACCACAACCACCACGACAACAACGACAACCACCACAACTATGCGTCCCATGACGACCACTGCCCTTCCTCGATCTCCGTCTCGGGGTGGAAAAAATATTGCCAACAATGACTTGAGAGCAAGCCTAGCCAACAGTTTAGATTTGACTTCTTTGAAACAGCAAACATCTTCGAAAGATTCTCCTTCTATTCACGATGACTTGATATCTTTCCAGAATGATGCAAAACTTTTACAGACTCTTCTCAGTCTAACTGGTCAGACAACTCCGAAAATTAATATACCAAGGCAGACGACCAGCACTAAACCGGTCACATTGAAAGCTGGCATTGACGCTCCAGATCTACAACTGCTGCAGTCTTTATTGGGCAGTCCTTCTCCGTTTAACACAATAGATTCAAGTAATCAGTTGCTAAAGCAGCTATCTTCAAGCACTCGCCCAAAACCGGTGGAAGTCAAAACAACAACAACTACACAAAGACCTACAACAATCACGACTACAACAACACCCAAACCAAAAGTGGTGACTGTGAATGTTGAAAATGCTCAATCTGCTTCATCTATTCAAGATGATATCAAAAGCTTTGAGCAGGATAAGAAACTTCTCGAAAGCCTTTTGAAGCTTCAAGGAGGAGACCCAAAATCAGGTAACACTCTGAATTTGAGCGGATTCACCGGCGACAAAGCTCTGGCAACTTTACTAGGTCAGCCTGACAAACCTGTAGGTATAACAACTGCTCCGATAGCACTCAGCACGGAATATGGGCAATCAAATGATGCCATTTTGGCAGCCCTTTTGAAAGAGAGAGGTATTGGACCTTCAACACCCCAAAATACTTTACAAGAACAACTAAAATTGGCGGTGAGTAAATGACTAACAACGTATTTAAACATAACTGAATATTATTATGATAGTGCTTGATTATTTTAGCAAGAATTTTTTTCACAAACCAATGGTTTATTTAGCACTTGTGATCAATGTTATTTATGCCAAAAAGAACATATTTGGCACATTACTGCTCTAATGTTGTTATATAATCATAGGAAAAATATAGTTTTATTTTCAGTAACTAATGAACTGAGAATTAAATTAGATGCTACTGATATTTTCTTCAATATTATCATAAAAACTAGAATAAACCAATTATGTAACTAAACATTCTAAAACTGAAAGTATTGCGAGTTTGAATATTATTCTATAGTAGTTTTTATGTTTGATTTTTAGGCATTATTGAACCAAGTGATTGTGACACCAAAAGTGAGGCCACGCACAACTCCGCGGCCAACGCGGCCTCCAGCGAGACAGGCCCGTCCTATTCTGGACGGCCTAGCCTGGCTTTGGCAGCAGTGGCAAGAGACCGGAACCGCAGGAGCAGATAAAGCAAAGCCTGCTCGACCGGCCTCCCCCCCGCGGTCACAAGGTGGAGGAGGATTCTTCCTCGGTTCAGGTCCATTCGTAGGCAACGCGGGAGAAGAGGAACCTAGACCTGTCAGACAAGGAAATAGAGTGAGTGATTATCTCATGTGACCTACGAAGCATAAGGTTCTATGAAATGGTTACAAAGAAAATAACATGCATAAGTATCAATTGTCAAATCTACTATCAGTTTCATCCCCATTTTAGTCCAATATCTGTAATAATCTGATCGAATTCCCATTTAAAAAAAAAAACAATCACCTGTAGTACCTTATAATTCGTTGGTCACTTTAAGCTTGAAACTAACAACTAAAGGACACCCTAAAATTAACCTAACCTGTTTGATGTTAATTAATCTAAACCGATAATAATTGTATACTAAAAATATTGAAAGATGGGACATGATTTTTTTTTTTTGATAACAGGTGTGCTGACTTGTAAATAAGAATAAATTGTTAATTTTCATAATCAATTATCTAAAAACTAGATCAAATAATCATTCATATGATAATAATGTTTATTTATTTTATTGTGTTTATTTAATACATGTAATAATTTATGTTTAAAAGATATTTTTTTCTTTTAAGTCAGTATGGTATAAAATTATCATAAACTACATATCCCTCTATTGATTTCAAAAAATAATCTTGCTATTTCTTTGATCAAATTCACTCTCCAATCATATTGTCAACAATCATTAGCATTTTGGGTTAGGTTATTTTATTGTGTCCACATTGATACCTGTATTTAACCTTTTTTTTGTGTACAGAACAACGAATAAAAAATCTTGCTTTGTGTGCAAGTTTAAATGTGAGAATTGAATTATGTTTGGACCAGGTACCTCTGCCTCCACCACAAGTGGTAGAAACCCCGGAAAATGGTCCCGGAAGAGGGCAACTAGTTACCGCTGCCATAAATGTCACCAGAGCATTCTCACAATTTCTAGGAGCTGCTATTCAGGTTTAATTTCAAAATTTAATCCTTCATTACTCTCTTCTATCTGTGTGGGTTTTTCTGTACATATTTCACTTTCGGTCAGAGAGTTCTAAAGGTGTTTGTATCAAATTTATCAATACCCAAGTTCTAGAAAACACTACTGTGAGAGAAAACGGATCTAATCTTTATTTATAAACTGCAAATGACAATGGTTTATTTTCAACAAAATTCAAAAGAACAATGACAGATAGAGCAATTAATAATGCTCCTGATCAGTGTCATAAACAAAATTTTCTTAAACTTCTTAAGAAAAACTATAGACAATACCTTTCATATCAAACATGAAAATTAGCTAATTTTTCAAGTTGGCAATTATAAAATATCAAATAATTTGTCAAATGAGAACCAATTGTTCTGAATTGCTTCTGATTGAAATAAATATTAATGGGTTTTCTGGCATTATTCACGATTTAGCAAATAATTTGTTCAATTCAACAAAGTTGTAAACAAGTTACTATCTGAATTTAACATTAATTTAAAAATAGATTCAAATACAATGAAATTTGTTTATAATTAATAATGCCATGAAAACTGCATTTACCATTGTGGAACTAATGCTGTTGTGAGTTGGATAAGATCTTGTTTTCTGTAGGTTGATTTATAACATTGTGTTTATCAATGTTCTTTTTTGAAATGTAAAAATTACTAAATTACATTCAATGAAATGAAAATATGCAATTTCCTAAATATTTCATATGATGAGCTTTGACAGATATGTATAACTATTTTGGTTAATTTATTATAACAAATGGTTAGAAAGATATAAATATACACATTGAAAAATAATGAAATGTTTAACCTATAGGTAGATATGTCAAAAATATTTTCTCCTACATTGAATTGTTACTATTCTCATTTTGAGTGTATTAATTTGTCACTGTGGTGATTTGATCACTCAACACTAATACTACCAATAAGAAGCACTCATTTATATTTTGGCATTAAACAACCATCAAATTTCTTGTATATTGATTTCACTGAATGGAGTTTAGATGTATGTATAAACACAAATGTTATAAAAAGGTATTTGATTACAAAAGATAGCTGGTGTTACTGAAAAATCAATTAAAGGTATATTTCTGTACTAGAATTCGGGTATTGATATTAAAAATCAAATTATCATTATTGTAATGTTTATAAAAAACACATATAGCATGTAAGCCAACTCACATGTATTCTAGAAGAGTTTTGCCATTGTAACAAGCGAGGGAAGGAGAATCTACTTCACGTAACGAATGGTGAAACTAAAGGTTTTGGGATTTTATCATTTGCGATCGCATATTGTTCTGTATGTAACTAAACTCATGGATGATTTTCAGGGAGCCGCTCAAACGTTCCAAAACGTCTTCCGGACAGGACAGAGAGTGGCCGGTGATTACTACAGCAATGGATCTGGATAAACATGTAGTCTATATAATTTAAAAATTGTACTTTTCTGGATATTTTCGAGGCCATATTTGCACTGAATTAGATACGTGTGACACATACAATCATATATATTTTATTTATATGACTGATATGTTTCCATTCTTCGAGAGATGGTATTTCTAATACTATGAAATAATAAAAAAATTCTACTGAAATTAGTACCTTGATTTAGGTATACAAATAGAGCGCTTAAATTTTATCTCTAGGTAAAATGGATGAGACTGTTAAAAAAGTATGTAGTAAAAGTGTGTGATATTGAAGAAAATGTGAAAATTTATTACATTTTTTAAGTTTTCGATGAAAACTGGTTAGAGAGCATGTTGTTATTATTTGATGGTTGTGAACAAAAATATGTTTAAAGAGACACTACTATTTTGTAACCACAGTAATTGTTGTTATGTTTCATTAGGATTTTTAAATCTGTCTACTTTTTCATAAAATAATCATTTATTTATATTTATACTTACTTACATCATCTTGTTTGACAATAACTTTTGTGATCAATTGACTAAACTTTAGCTAACAGTATTAAACACAATTCTAGGCGTTGTCACAAAACACTTATGATTGTATATTGAATCTATCGAAAAATGAAAGCTTCAATATTCCACTTAACCAGTTAGTCCAGCTCAGTAACAAAAATATCATATTTAGCTTTTCATTGAAAGTCAAGATATTGAATTGTTTGTCACATATTTATTTTATTCATAGTGATTTGAAAACATATAATTGAATACTCACTAATCACAACTGGTCTAATAAAGTAACTATATTAAAGAGAGCTAGCGCTTTTAGCTATTACTTTAGAGTTTATCAGATTTTTAAATAAAAGAATTTAGAATCACTAGCCATAAATTATAAATTTTTCTATGAAACAAAATCTTAAAATGGAGGAAAACCAGGGACAATGTTATTTTATCAATTAATTATGTTTTAACTAAATTTAAATGTCATATTGAAAGGTCAATTTTAATTTACTCTTTTCATTCTTCTTATTGACAATAATGTGAACTGATGTTAATATAAATTAATGCCATCTGTTGAGAATACAAAAAATTTATATAATTAGCCCTTTTTTACCATTTTAATGGCACTTATAGTATCCAATCATAAAAGTGCAATATTTTCATTTGACAATATCACTGTTTTGTCTGTTTAATAAAATTGTACAAATTAGATTGTCAAGTAAGTATTTTAAAATAAATAAGATACATTTTACATCAAAATACATTATTCACTTCTTCAATACAATAACTAACTGTGGAAAATAATCATGCTTCCTAAACATATAATGCTGTTAGTAAAAACTTATTTCCTTTGTCTAAGATTGATTTATATAACAATTATTTTTATACGTCGTCACATTACGTCTATACCTGATATATATATTTCCATATTCTGTTATTTTATTTCCAGATAAGGGACCTAAAACGGTATTTACATAAAATAGATATTCTTTTGTTTTATTGGAAATTTTCAGCTCTTTATCACATCTTTAGATGTTTTATAATCAACATATTAACCTTTTGTTGTTGACAAACAATGATACAATTAAGGTCACTTTGCTAATGAATGAAGAATTATGAAGTTTCAAATACAAATGGTTAATAAATGTTTAATTATACTGAAAAAAAATATTATACATGACTTTCAATGACTTAGTGCCAGATAAGTGGCAGTCAAGTTATGAAAGAAAAAGCAACGCTGTCTCTAAGGCTTTTAAGAACAAAGTTATAATATTATTTAAGAATTCAATAATTCCAAAATGAGGTATTTTGTAAACTGTAAGTAAACAAATATTGGAAATATATGTATTGCGTAATCCATTTAATAATTAATTTATTCCTAGATATTAGTAACTAGTTTTAACTTTTTGTACTGAAGATAACAACTTCCAATTTTACTTTATTTTTTATCGCTTTGATTTAGTTAATAACTTTCTATGTGCCATTTAGCACGTCAATCAATAAAATGAGTATTTTTTAAACTTAAAACTGTGGCAATATTATGATATTCTAATGCAAAAATATGTAGTAAAAAATATCTGGACTTTTCTATAATTCTAGATTATAAATCTTTTTGTATTAATGATATTTCTTAGGATAAATGATATTGAACAATTGTTATGTTATTTAAGCTTTTAAACAATTCAGCTTGAAATACACTGTATTTAGCTCTGCAAATATAATTTTTGAAATTTCTTTCCAAAATTTAATATCAAATTAAACCTTGTTTATTGAATGTATTAGAAAAGTGTACTTCATAATTTTGCCATTATACTTTACATTTTACAATATTGATAATTATTTCACTATTTAGCGTAGTTACTTTTTCTGCCACTAGAGTTGCAATACAAGTATTCCTCAATTTATGAAGGGGTTCGGTTCTGGGATTTTGGTCATTTTAAGTTCATTGTCAAGTTTAGCATACAATATGAAACTTTTTGATTGGTGGCCATTTGATTGCTTCATGATTTTTTTTGCTCCATAGAAATGTCAAAATCACTCGTATGGATAAAAAACATATCTTTTAAATTATCAGTTATATATTAGTTAAAGGTTTCTTTGGAAATTTTTAAAAAAGTAATTTTATATGCAAAAATTTCAGGCAATTCTCCGTTTCCTATCAAACTTATAATTCTCTCCCCTAATTTACGCAGTAGATACGCTTTTCACAGATCCGTGTAAATAGAAACCGCGTAAAAATAGGTAATAGAAAATTAAAAGATAGCTTCAATTATACAAAAAACTGTGTAAAAAGACACACCGATTTCATTTTAAAGTTTAATTTCGGATCGGATTTTTCGGAAAAATCCGCATAAAATATCCAATGTTCGTTGTATAAAAAAATATTTAATCAAAATTATATTTTCAAATTCGTAAGAGGTAACAACGATTCATTCACATTGAGTTCATTAAAAAAATCTTTTTACTTGAACTTTTTTAAGTGAAACCGCGTTAAAAAGAACAGCGTAAATAGGGGGAGCGTATACATGAAGAAAATTAAAAAAAAGGAAAACAGTAAATTTTTAACAAAATCCTTATCCTTATTTTAATATATTTAAAAACTCTTCTTCATTTGCGAATTTATATTTATTGTACAATAAATTATTAAAAACTATTAGAAATAAACTTTTATGCTATAAATTCAACAATGACAGTTGAAACAATAGGGTGTTTGTAAATATGAGTTGAGATTTATTATAAAGTTTTAATTCAGCACATGTAAGTGACTTAATTATATTTATACTATGAAACCTTATTATAAACTAGGTATCAATAATTTATAAATATTCTAATATACAGCCTTTGATGTTGAAGCTATTTGTGCAGCCACTGATTGTGAACGGCGCTAATCAACTGTCATTATTAGTCATTAAATTAATTTTGTATGTACTTTTACCCTATCAGTTGGATCTATTTTATAATAATACTAATAGGTGTAAATAGAAAATATAGTAGTTTTGCTTGTAAATAATAATAAATACATTTTTTTGTCATTCCGAATTATTTAATGTTTATTTGTTACTTAGCAATATGAAATATAACTAAATGAAGATCATTACTTCCATTACCAATAATATTTTTTTGATATGGGATTCTGCTTTTCAGAAATAAGGTAAGCTTCAAACAGTTGTCTAATTTTTATTGAAGTTTTTAAGCTATATTGAATTAAAATTGATTTATGTCATTTGATAAGCATTATATTTAAACATAAGGCACACACCGTCTTAAAACTATGACTGACCTTTCATAAGGAGTAAGTATGAATTGATTTAAGTCATGACTTCCTAAAGTAAAATCTACTAAAACAAAAATATATATATCTATATATTGATTGAATTGGCATTCACTTGGTAGAACTCCATTATAACACGGTGAAAAAATAGCAATGTATTTTAATTCTACAATTTTTTTTACATGTCAGATCATCCAAGAGTAAAAAAAAACATATTCACAATTTGCTAATTATGTTATAAAGGAATCGCATAATATAAATTCAAGTGTTTGCATCTTTGTAATAAAGGTCGTAATATGACGGCTTTAGAACAGCTGGAAATCAATAGATATCAACTAACACAAAGGATTCTTAACGAACAAACTAATATTTGTCGGTCGCCATTACCCAACCCATTACAGGGGCTGTTTTGTTTCCGTAATAGACGTTTTTTTTTCCGTGCCATATGTAAATTTATTCATATATCCGCCTTTTTAGTTTCATTTACAATTTAATTTTTTTTTTGAAACAAGCTAGGTCGTTAAAACAGAAGAGAAGATGTATTATGTACCTTTTCTACACAATTCTGACGATGGCGTGAGCCGAAATAACTATCAACTATATCTTATAAAAAAAATTTGAACTAAAATACATTGTTATTTTTTCACCGTGTTATAATGGAGTTCTACCAATTAAATGCCAATTCAATCAATAAAAACAAGCTGTCCTCCTAGTGACGTAATAAATATATAATATGTTGAACGATTTTCTATGAAAACTTTATTGATATGTTAATAGATATATGATATAGGATTCTGAATTATTTATTTACAGTTAAATGAATATTAAATATTTAAAAAAATGCCCACTGTAAAAAAATTGTAAAACAAAATCTATGGGCTAGGCTATTGCAATCTGTTTACTAAGAGATTATCAGGTGAATGCTACGAAGTTTGCAAATAGCTGCAGGTTGTGTAATTGAAAACGGTGGAAAATTCAAAGAAATATGAAGATTTCCATATATATAATATTCATTACTTCCAAGATGTTAAGCCGAAAAAATATATGTAATTGTTTGACAATGTTTTAATTAAAAATATAGCGCTCAAATTGATACAAACAGTATTTAGCTGTTAAAATAAACGCCTATACTTTTTCATGAAAATGCTTCTCAAAAACAATGAACCACACCTTCGATATAGAAAGTAGTAACTTAATTAATGACTTGTACGAGATGGAAATTTTTAATCCAATCATTTTAAGGTTATAATTTTTCAATCATGAATTTCGATCCTCTAAGTTAGTGACTACTTTTTTCGCTAGGGGTGTCTTGAAAATTTAATCTATTTCATTCGATTTCTTAAAAATAAAAACGACTTATTTCTGGATTTATAATTATATACAATATTTCATAATCACCGTATGGTTTGAAATATTAAATGAATTTCGGTGGATATATTTTATTATTATATGTAGAAAGGTAATTCGATTACAAACGAAATACAAAAAAACGTAAAGTGCGTGCCAGGATACTATTAAACGCTACATTAGTAATAAAGATTTTATTGCTTCGATGAAATTAAACTCAGTGTCCTTATTTTCGAGAAACTGTAACGGATTCAGGATACCTGCATACACATTTGAATAATTAATTACGATATTCTAGTGCTAGCTCGTAAATATGTCAGACATTGTAAACGCGGCAGGTACATGTCAAAATTTGACTTATTTCTCGCTGTACTTAACCCCTTTAGATACAAACACATTATTTGAATAAATAACATTTTATAATAGGTTTTTAACAACATTTTATTTGATAAATATTATGAAAACTAGTGTCGGCTACAGATAGTTTTTAATATGCTTTTGATAGTAGACTCAAATTCCGTTAAAGTAGTGGAGTTTTAAGCGAGACTAAAACGTTAAATAACATAAAATTTAAAAGCATTCACAATTATCCCAAAAATAATAATTAGTCAAAATGACATGTTATAATTAAAATAATTAAAAATCGAATCAAAAATTAATAATGACTAAGCAGGGTTCCACTGCTTCTCTTAAGATGCTTGCCATATTTTTAAACCATATCCGCCCCACAATCAGAGCATATGGCCGCTAAACGGCACTTCCGATGATTTTCTCTTCCTTGTCTTTCTCCATATTTAAAATAACAAAAACACATTTTAAGTACTATTTATTTCCACAATATATTTTATGATCAGGAATGATAATATTAGCAGCTGATGGCTTAATACTTCACGATGAGCAAGACCTGCCCTAATCATAAAATATGTTCTGGAAATGAGTACTAAAAATGTGTTTCTATTATTTAAAATCTTATAGAATATTTTATTTTAACTGTATCTATAATTATTTTTTTTCATTAATACACTCGACAAATTGATTCAGTACTTTGTAAAACAGGAGAGCCTTTTAATAAAATATAATCAATTTTTAATTGTTAAAATTTGTAAAAGTTTGTAATCATTAAAATCTATGAAATATCTTTTTTTTTTTGATCATAACTAAAAAAAATATCTCACTGAATATTGTAACAGATGCATTAAATTTTAATATGATAAAAAGAAAGAAATTTTCTCACAAGAAAAAATTTTGATAGAGAGACAGTAAGGGGTTAATTGTGGTCAATATTATTAGCTTAATACCACCTGTTATGTTTCCGCGTAAACTCCCAGCTTCTTGTGGTATCGACTAGCGTAGGAGTTGCAGCCAATAACTACATATTTATGATAAACTGTTTTTTAGTAATGATTAAAATACAGCGCTTTAAATCAAATATGGATACTTAAAAACCCTCAGCTTGCATAATTGAAGACACAAAGGTAAGATCATGTTTATTGTGAATGAGTTACCTTTCTTGAATTATTATTTTTCATTAGTATTAATAAATAGTTTTGATATTTTCATTACATTGGCTATATTACATTAACACTTAGAAATATAATTTTAAATAAGTTAATTTGATTGAATAGGAAGAGATATCAATTTCGTTTCATTCAGAGTGAGGCTAAAGTTGTCATCTAATGATGGGATACATTTATCGCAATATACCCGTGGACTTCACTGAGAGTAGAGTTTCCCAAAAGATTTTTTTTAGCCTGAAGTGATTGTATCTTTAGAACACTTCCTTAGTTAAAAGACAAGCATTTTAGAATATTTTCCAAAAATAGTGAAATCGAAAGTTGCTTTTCTTACAATAGGCTTAAGTGAAAGGTAATGAAAATCCAGTTGATTCATTCAGTCATTGTGATCAACGATAAGCAACTCAATTAATTTTTTAAAAGCTTATCATTAGAGCACAACAATGTGTCAAAAAGAACGACTGTTGATTTACATCCTTTTATTATGATATTTTATGGAAAGTAAAATTTTCTTACGTTAATGCAACAACATCAAAGTCCAGACTTGACGTCTCACCAGATAAAGTAACATATACAGTCGTCGGCCACCCTTTATTGACGGGCGGTGAAATACCAAAAAAATGTATTTTACTTAAAATCATAAGTTGAGTATGTATAATACTACGTTCTTGCTCATTATTTTGTATATTTGTGACTACACTGATCTTAACACACGAGAATCTACCTTTTGTTTTTTTGGTTCTTTATTTTTCTCAATGATAATGACAAGGCATATCTATTGTATAATATACATATATTCTTGACTATTTTGTAAGATTAGACACTGTGAATAAATGCTTTATAAAAAAATATGCATTTGTTGTACACTTTATGTAGAAAAACACGAGTGACTGACAGCTTTTAGCAAGGGCTCAAATACAATTGTCAATTATGGATTTTTTTGCAATTTTGTAATTAAAATTTACAATTATGGTAAAAAATACGAATCCATCAACACATCAACAACGGTTCTTGTACGATTCTGATTGGAAATCGATCATCGTGAAAATTCAATTTAAACGTAGCTCCTAACATAAAAAAAGTGTCACACTCTTGGCTTTGAGTGTAGCCAAGCATTTTTATGAAATTTTTTAAATCGTCTTGTTTATTTATAGCATTATGAATTATGTACACAATACAAAAAATGATATGATTGTTAAATGCCCAAAAATGCTTTTTAATTCAACATTATAATTAAACCTTTGCCGACCTATCAAAGCAACCCATATACTTTATGATATCGACTGAAGGTGCTTGATGGAACTTCAATATTAAATTTGAATTGTTGCAACTTTGAACGATTCCATATGTCTTGTCACAAACGACCCGGGTTTCGCCCTTGGGCATCTTCAGGTATTCCATCGCACGGATGCAACAGAACTGACAGTCAGTGGCAGTCAGTTCTGTAATCAGTACATTCAATTCAGTTCAGAATCGTACAAAGTTGCAACAATTCAAATTCATCCCATATACAATACATAACTGACCGATCACTGCATCTAGTACCCTATGAAGAGTTCAAAAACATTTATTATTTACGAAGCAAAAATTATTGACGTCGAAAAGAGTTGAATTTGACTTGTTATTGAATTTATTGCTGTGGAGTCGTTAAAAACCACGACTCCGACTCTAACCTAGACCAAAAACACCACTCCAACAGTCACAATCAGAGTTGAATTGACCAACAATACGAACTCGACTAAAAAAAGTTTGTTTTTGTCGGGTTTTTTCTACCTTACCTATTTATGAGCATTAAATTAAAGATTAACCAAACAATCCTGCAATTGTAAATTGAGATATTCTTCAAAATCTTCTAATCGATAATGTATTATTCGAGGGACTCCGGTTATGTATTATTTACATTGTTTTTTTCGCGCAAAAAAAATACCAACATACCACCCAGCACTATCAATTAATTATCTAAAAGATCTTTTGATTTCGATTGTAATTACATTAAATGTTTTTATATTTAAAAAACAAAAAAAAAATATTCTGATCTATTTTAAGAGCGATCAATTTCAATACGACGCGATCGCACAGATACAGTGACGTAACTACTAACAACGCATACGCAGGAAAATTTACGACACCACTAAAAGTCGTGCTAGATATAACAAGCGTAATCGTTTATTACCCATAAAATGATTACAAAATACATGTGCATATTTTGAATATATTATAAATAACATCAGGAAAACCCATCGTTTTTAGTTGTACGTAAGAAAACGTACATTAAAGATTTCTAGAATATTTTTTTAGAGAAAAGAAAAATTTTGGCAAATATGTAAAGTTTCACTTTTTTATCAGCGGAAAAATTTCGTCAGTTAGCATCGTCTATATACTGAAGGTATTGATTACAGCAAAACTCAGACCCCAAGGCAAAAACTAAATGGCAGCTAAAAAAAATAATATAATATTGATCTTAAAATAATTAACATAATTGCCTGTGATAATTTTCATTAAAGATTAATCTTGTTAATAGGTCATTCTTGAAAAGGCTTTATAACAAATAATAATCAACTTTTATTAAATTATAATTGGGTTTTTTTTAAGAAATACCTACTTTTTTCATTTAGGCAAGTAACGATTAAGCATCTAGTGATGAAATATAAGAATTTTCTTAATGAGATTGTCGATTCATTGAACCGATCTTACGTAAAGGTATAAGGGGGATTTAGTGACAAAACATGTGGAATTGTAAAAAAATGTAACAATTCAAATTTGATATTGAAATTCCGCCAAGCATCTTCAGTCGATATAATAAATTATATTAATATTTATAAGCCCGCTGGGCCGAAGATAGACGATGCTAACACTTCGACGGCGTTATTTTGGTGCAAGCTTTTTGGTTAAGTCTCAAAAAATAAAGTACATAAATTAATATTCATGTTGAAAGTTGAACGTTTAAAATATCACTCTAGTCTAGACCATACATTGTGTTACACATATAAAATACGCTCATGTAGTTGTAGTCAATTTTTTAAATTTGGATACTGAGAATAAGTACTTTTAGAATAGAAATGACAGCCAGAATAACATGCGCGGATTTCTCATCGCTACCGATTTTTACTTTTTTTACTGACATACAGGCATACATGTTTATACGTGTATTTTCTGCTATGTACTACAGACAGGAAAAAGATTGTTTTATTTCGGGGATAGTTCTAAACATTACATTTTTATTGCTTAAATATAATTTGAAATGTTAAAATTATAGCGGTAAAATCCATTTGACACATTATAATCTGGCGCCAAAACTTAAAAATTAACCGAAAAAATATTTTCCTAAAAAAGTTAAAAACTAGTTCTGCATTTAACTGACGATCGTTTGAGGGTGCTATAAAATACAATAAAATCGTTAATAAAAAGCGGAAAGTTCATTGCTTACAAAATATAAAAAATATATTTATTTGAACGTTTTGGTTGTTTTGTAAACTTAATATTTCCACTAAAAAAACTTCGTCAAGATTAAAATTTCTCAAGTAATGACTTAAACATAACAATATAATAATGAGAATTAACTATAATTTTTCTTTTTCAATCAAACTTCATATTTTATTACATTGTTACTCTCTCGTGTAATATTGTATTTGGGTGGCGTTACGAGGTTTGTTTATACAAAATTTTAATACGTTAAAAATAAAATTAAAATTATTTACAGAAAAAATATAATATTCAATAATCATGAAAATATAATTAACATTTTAATAATGATCAATTTTTCGAAATTTAAATAAAAAATAAATTAAATCTTGGATATTGCGACGTCCTTTTTTTATCTCTGTTGACATCTTTAAACAAACTGGCTCATTGGTTAAAAGTATGCTTATATGATTCGACACGTTGCACATTCATTTTATAATGAAAGTTTTATCCTTCAAAAGTATTTTTTAAATGCACCGTTAGACAGCGGTTTTAAGTGCATGCAACAGCGAGAAGGCTTTATGATATACATTTTAATACGAGTCTTATGCCTCGTGGCATTTAGAGTAATAAAGTCATTTAAATAGTATAACATAAATCAAATATTATATGTATTACATCAACTCCTAAAGGTAGACCATATGGACGTCGAAATGAATACATTCATTGTAAATATATCACGGTGAAAAAAATAGCAATGTATTTTAGTTCTACAAAATTATTTTTAACAAACATAGTTGATAGCTATTTCGGCTCACGCCATCGTCAGATCTATGCTTAAACTAACATTCGCTTATCTATATATAGCTGTGCAGAAAAGGCACACAACACATCCTCTCTCCTGTCCCAACGGCCTAGCTTGTTACTTTAACACAATGACACTAAATTTTCAAAAATTCTAAGTGAAACAACAGGTGTCTATGACAATAAGTTTATATGTGGGACGGAAGTGGTCATTTTGGAAGCAAATCAGACCACGCCTTTGTACAACGGCTGGACAAGTGGCGATACTATTATGTTAGTTTGTTCGTTAAGAATCCTTTGTGATAATAGGTGTCTATTGATTTCCAGCTGTTCAAAAGCCGTCATTCTCCGACCCTTACTACAAAGATGCAAACATTTAGGCGCTGAGTTTGAATTTATATTATGTGATTCATTAATAACGTGATTAGCGAATTGTGAATCTGTTTTTTTACTGTTGAATGATGTTACATGTTCCTTAGCTCGAGTAGATATACTTCTACCTGTCTGTCCGATATAAACGGATAAACATGAGCCACAGGACACTTTATAAATACCGCTTCTGTCCAGTTTATTAATTTTATCTTTACTTTTTTTTTAAGATGTCTGCCTAAGTTATTGTTGACCTTGAAAGCTACGTTTATTGAGTTTTTAATCTCCCGATGAATTTTTTCGCTAATGCTACCTAGGTAGTTGATTGATTGTAAATATATGCTACGAATATTATTTTGTTTTGTGTGAAATATTTATGTGATTAAAATATTTGACTTTTAGGGAAACATCTGTCACTTTTTGGTGGAAAGCAGGGCTGCGAATTAATTAAAAATAAGCACGACTCCGACTCTATTTCCAATTCCGACCAACAACACGATACCGACTAAAAAAAGTTCAATTTTGTCAGGTTTTTTTCTTACCCTTCCGATTTATGTGACTTCCGATTCGTGTTTTTGTTGTTGTTAACCGGTTAACTGCCAAAAGCGTCTTAAGACGCATAATTTTCTGTGAACATTGCGCCGCTCATACAAAAAATTACGTCTTAAGACGCGACGTTTTAACAACCTTGACCTTGTTTTTTTTGACAATTCTGCACCATGAACAATCAATTGTATGATTATGGATAAATGACGTCATGACTGGCGCGCTCTTCATTTATTTGGTAAGTTTTATAAATAAAATTTATTACACTTTCAATAACGATATGCTTAGAAGGTTTTATTTTTGTCGTAAAATTCGCGGCTTGCTGGGTACCGCCATACACGTACCTGCCGGCAGTTAACCGGTTAAAAAGAAACTAATGTAATAAATGACTTCGACATTGACCAACAACATAACACCGACTATGTCTTTTTAAATTCTATCAGGCCTTTTTCCCATCTTTCTTATTTATGTTTATTAAATTAGAGATCTACCAACTAATCCGGCAAATTGTTCATTGAAATATTTTTCAAAAATTGATAAACATTTATTTGTTAAATTTCCCTAAAATAATATAACTAACTAAAACAATTTGATTTCATGTTAGTCTTTTTTGTATGATTATCAACTAATTCCTGTCATAGATTTTGGAAATGCTGTTTTTTTTTAAATATTTGGTATAAATTACCTCTTCATGCTCGGTGATGGATTGAATTATATTTACGAAGTAGTACTCACAACGAGAAAAAAGGTCTTGATTTCCCAAAGTTGAAGAAGCGGTGATAAGAAAATAGTTATTTATTTAGATAAAATGTCGTCACTAGAGTCAGATTATGCCGACAAATATAAACAAAAAGTACATTTGAATTAAACTTAACATATTTTATGGCTATGAGTCCAGGATAGTACTGGATTTAGGTGTCAGCAATTGATTTGAGAAGACAGCCGTTCTGTAGAATTCAACCAATAGGAGGTTATGAATTGTGTTCAGGTTGCGAGTTCCAAACAGTTTGGAGACAGCAGTGCATGAAAATTTAGAGTAAGGTAAGGGTAAAAAAAGTAAAGTATTATGACAATATTTACGTGAGTATTTATATATTTAACTGAAAATTTTCTCTGATAATGCTTTTGTGTAAATATAACTAATTTATGACATTTATGGAATTTCAATATCAAATTTTAAGTCTTGAAATTTTGTTAAAGAACTAGTTCTGTTGCATCCGTGTAGTAGAATTACTCAAGATGCCAAAAGGCGAAACATGAAGAATGGCTTAAAATTTCATTAAGTCGAAGTTAAATATAAATTATTAAATTTACATCTCGTTCATTCTTGTCAGTCTTAAATACAATATATATAATAAATAAATTATATGGTATAATTACCAACGACTTGGAGCATTTTTGCGGAGGTTGCTATGTCACAAGAATCATTTCTCCTCAAACTTAATATCCTCTATTTTTTTCTGCATGATGAAATATAATAACTCACATATCTCAATTAAAAGCTCTAAAGTATTTTAGAGCTTTTTGTGTTTGATATTCGCAATAAGATCTGTTGTTTCATGTTAAAACTTGACGTGAAATAACTTGACCGAACAATAAAACTTTATTGAACAATGACAAAGTAATACATCAAAACCATTCAGCTATATGTTGACCTGTTTCTTCGACATCCTGGCTTTAAATGCAACACAAATCTGATCATTGGCGTGACTTCAGTTTCATTCTTACAATCTTCACAATCAGACACAAATATGTTCAAAGTGAAATATATTTACAATACAACGAGAATAAGTTGTACAATGGTTAAAATATTTACATCATATTATCTCAGTAACAGTTGGATTTTTATAAAGAAATTATATCATACGTAGTTATTACTCAGTAAAAAAGAGGTGGACATATGTCAAAGATATTAAGATATTTCCAACGATTTACTGTCGTTATCGTTAACATGGTTTCTAGGAAATTAATAACTAGATTTTTCTGACCATTTCATTTTTATATTTATAATATGTTATTTACATTTTTTGTTAAACGCTACTGAAAGAATTTAATACCTTCCGTACTGACTCACGACTAGATAATTTTGTAATGCCCGTTTTGAAATATGTATTATAAAAGTATTGGTAATAAATGTTAATGTTTTCCAGCGATTCGCAAGGACGCGTCGCCGTAGGTATTCTATGAGACACCGAAAGACCTTCATCAGACAGAAAAACGATATCCATAAGTTTAGTCATGCAAGGATGGAAGCAAATTTGTTTTTTTTTCTTTAATGAACACAGTAAAAGGTTTCAATCTTTAGTTAGTACAAAGGAAGTAATTTTCATAATTTAAAATATCAACTAGAGGTGCTTCAACATGAAGGAATTTGGTATTGATATTCAAGGAATGTCAATATCAAATTTTCATTGTTACAACTTTGTACGATTCCACATGTTTTGTCACTAACGACATGGGTTTCGCCTTTTGGCATCTTCAGGCATTCTGTCACACTATCTATTATAAGAAATTTAACACTATTCGATTATCTCATTAAATAAAAATTAATTTTCATATTATAAGTTTAACATAACCCTGACATATTTATCAATTTTTGTAAAATAAAGAACGGGAACGTTATGTTTCTTTAAGATTTTACTTTTTTTATTATTATTTTAAGCTTTTCCGCATTCCTTGTTTCCCACGTTTTTCGTTTATTTTTTAGGCTCCATTGAAAAACGTGGAATCGAGGTTTCACTGTATAATATTTAAAATAATTAATAGACAGTCGGGAAATAACAGTTAAACGATGATATCAAAATATGTGTGATAACTATTAAAACATGACTCAAACGTTTGTATACTTATATTCCTTATAAAACGAGAAAAAGGTTAAAATATTAGATAATTTTTCTGTAGGCTAAGTAATTAATGAAACATTTATTTAAATGTTATTCGTTTATTGAAAAACACAGCACGATTAGCGTTAATTATCGAAATATTTTAACCGCTGAGGTAATGACTTTTTTAACCTTTTATCAAACAAACTTTTGTCTAATTTATTGTAAAAATTAATGAAAAAAAAACCCTAAGAAAATATACGTTAATTAAATTAGTTTTTTCCGTTCTTAAATACCGAATACTATATCATATCGTGACTAATTTAGCCCCAACTCGGAACGAAGTCTGTTGCACAAAAACTTTTTCAAGTAGAATAATTTTACCTGTCTGTGCTGTAAAGCGAATTAAACCATTTATTTTTTGTCGGTATATTGGAGCGTTGTAATTATGGCATATTGTTAAATGATTGATAAAACAGTTTTCTGTTATACATTCTAACTTAAGGTCGTTCACAAGGTTGCAAGCCTTTACAAACAAAGAACTTCAACCACTTTTGTTAATTAACTCAACTTGTTGAACTGCGCATGAAATAAATATATTATTACGCAATATTGTACCAATATATGTTAGTTCAATCGTCGACCTTTTTAGATAATTATGTTAATAAACAATCAACTCTCCTAAAGCGCTCTCTTTTACAGTGCGATTTTCTAAAGCGCATGCGCCAGCCTTTTATATGGAGCTTTAAATTTTCAAGATCAAATTATATTTTTCTCAAATATTTAATATAATACATAAATATTTAAGTTATGAGAATTTTTGTCAGCAGTTTTTTGTTTCTTGAATCTGTTTGAAATATTCTGCTGCGATTCAAAAATCATCATTAAAAAACAAAACTCCGAGCAATCCAATCACAATACCTTCTATCTATCGATTTCACGCTACTTATAAATACTACTAAAATTGAGTAATTTATCAATGTCAGTACATTTAACACATGTAAGTATGTATGCCTTTATTTGTCTGCCAATCTTTTACACACACACACCATCTTTGTCAGCCTTGCGCAGTAAGGGAGAGTGGGCAAGTGCTAAGTGATCACAGATCACACACACTAACATTTTCTCTCTATCTTTCTCCATCCGTCACTAACTACGTCCATGTGTAACTCATGTTCAGCATTATAATTGAATAATCGTTGATTGATTTGGCAATTAATTGGTATAACTCTATTATAACACAGTGATAAAATAGCAATATGTTTTACTTCTACATTTTTTTTGAGATATATCGTTGATTGTTATTTCGGCTTACGCCCTCATCAGGATTACCTTTAAACGTATGCTTACTTTTATATATATATATAGCGGTGCAGAGAAGGTACAAGAGAAGAGAAGATGTATCGTGTCAACTATATATTTCATAAATACATTGCTATTTTTTAAGCGAATTGAATAATCAAATTATAAAAGGAGGCACTACTAGTGGCTATAATTTTTAGTTATATTATAAACTTTAGAAGTGTAAATTTCAATAGTAGATTTAGTTATAAATTATCATGCTTTCTTCGTGATATTTTTTAAGAATTACATTTCACTTAATAAAATCACTTCTAACAAATATTATTAGTTACTATTGTTGGGGTTCAAGCTTTCACATATTATTTACGGTAGGTTTGATCATAGTAAGATAAACACAATATGTCATAGAGAATGCAGAAAAGAGTGCAGCTATACAGGATTAGCCAGTTCTAGTTTATTATTCCAGCAATTCAAGATTGAGAAGATAATTGAGAATAGAGCTAGACCAGTCAAAAAGCTTCCCTGCAGGGCAAACGTTGAAAAAATGAATATTTTTTCATACTTATTCTGCAGGGAAAAAATGAGGAGTCGCAAAAGTTTTTATTAAGGTAGACATAGATCAGTGGTTCCATGTAAAATTGTATTGTGGTCGCATTACAAACACTAGCATCATATGAAAATGTTACGTTGTCACGCCAGTGCAAATTAATTTGAAAAAAAACACATTTTTTAAAAATATCAAAATTTACTATGAAATTGTTGGTGGCCGCAGTAAAATCTTCTAGTCGCCGCAAATGTATACCCTTGGTATATACTTAGTCTTTAAATACATTATTTGTGTAAAAGCTTTCTAAATAATGACTATGTAAAAGGTTTAAACGTCCAGAGGGTTTTTTTAACGGTAAACTGTAGAAAAATCCAGTATCAAAACAAACAGTAGCAAACAAATAATTGTCACTAAGAATTATTCGTTACACAAGAATCATATGTAAGACATTATCGAATATGAACCTATATAATTTTAAATACTGAAAAATAATAGAAACCTATCTCATATCACTTAGACGTTAATGACCCTGACGAGAATCGACGGTAAGGCGTAAATTGTATTCTTGTCAGATTGTGTTAATTTTTATTTTATATATACGTAAAAAAATACTTTCAAGGCTACAAATGTTTTGTTTGTATTTTTAATTTATACGCACGGTATCATTTTTTTGAAAGCACACGATTTATATTTGAAATATATGTATTAGCTGTTAGACATTAAGGTGCCTGTGTAACGCTACCGGTCGGTCTGTTAAGAAAACGAATTCAAACTGTCCTAGAATTATATCTGTAAGCTTAAGTCGATAACATTACAGATTGTTGTATGATGAAGGAAACAGTATGTATGTTATATGCTTATTGGAAGCGCCATGTAGTGATCCGATGATATAGATCCGATTTTTGTTTTACTATGTATTATTTTGCCGCAAAAAAACTATGACAATTGAAAAATTTCCATTATAGATTAAAATATAGTAAGATTCCAATCTGGCAATATGACGATCTGTCTTAGAAAAAAATATAATTTTAGTATTTAATTATATCATCACTTGAAAGCTAAAAAGAATTGTATGATAATTTGGCTGTAACTGTGAATATTGTCATATATTGCACTGTGACAGTTTTTCGGGTACCTGTTCACATATTTCTTTCGACATATCCGTGGTCAAATTGAAAATTTTGGTATTTTTGATATTTTTTGAGAAGTCGTAGACATGAATTGTTTTTTCTTCTAAAGCGTATAATGAGTCTGCCAATGGGGATACCACTGGAAAGAACATTAAAAATATTCAATAAAATTGCTTTAGATGCCAATAATTCTTCGTAGACCGGAGTGATTACAGACGAATGCTATTGTTATGTAATGTATTGAAGAATATTTTACCCGAGCTTGCTTATTTCCTCGTTATTTTTTTTTTAATTTTCAATGTAACCTTTTATATATAAATCATAATTTATGTGGACATAATTTGTTGTATAAGTCTTTATAGAAAAACTATTATAAACTTTCTAATCTAAGTTCTATCCAATTCTAAACTATTAAAAAATTCAATTAAACACAGACAGAACAGATAACCGAAATGATTGTCAAAGCACAATTGTTTAGGCATAAAATGAAAACTGAAATCAATATTTAAAAACAGTAAATTGATATGATAAATCAGATAAAAATAGTTGTATAAGCTATAAAAACGAGTGTACGAGTGTGTTTAAAAAAAAGCAAGATGTTACAGAGTAAAAAGGGAAAAAATAAATTTTGTTTCGAGTGAGCAGTAAATGACGATGGTAATAATAATGAATGTTACGTAGATTAAAAAACGATTGTGATGGATTGTTAATCCTCTCCAATATTCTTTTTGCAATTATAATCGAACTATGTTATTAAATGCTCTAGGATATTTGGCTACAAGATGGTAAATTGTATGTTTTTTTGATAGTGTTATGACATCATTTCGTTCAATACAAAAGGTTTCCGGCATGTGAAAATTTATAGTTCAATAGTTTTGAAAATGATCTCAGAAATCGTATAAAATTGATCAAAAATAATTTATGCTTATTTAATTATTTTACATACTAGGATCGTTTTCTCCTAAAATACAATTAATTACAACATATACCACCCAGAAGAATTTTTTTATTTATGAAAGGAACTCTTTTAAAATAAAATAAATGTGGGATAATTATGTACACATGTTGAAAACTCTTGTCAATCTCTCGGTCAAAGCCTAAAATTTATCTATAAGGGAAATTGTAGTTGAAAGTCAAAATATATCACGGTGCAAAATGCAATTCAAAGTAAAACAGATCTACCCTATGATAAAAAAAAACGAGCAGTATATAAATAAGTGCTTAGTAGGTGAGTCATTTGTGGAAACATTTTTTTTTGGTATCCTAACAAGAAGACGCTTAGAAACATTCAGTATATTTTACGATGGTAGTTCAGTGGATTCACACGCGCTTATGGATAACTACAAAACAATATATCTGTGACGAGATAACATACGGGCTGAGTTAAGTTATGCGTATTTGTGTGAAAAAATCAATTTCGATTAAATAGTGACCATTTGCAAATGTGCATCGTAACATTTTTTATTCCAAATGATAAAAAAAATACTTAAATTCCGTTCTTAAAAGATATCAAAATTATTAGTAAATAAGTTAATCTGTCAATTATCGCTATCAATTAAACTCATGTAAGAACAACAACATAATATCTGATGAATTATTTTGCATGAATCACCTTGATTATGTGGACAGAAATTAGTCTTGAAAATGGAAAAAAATATATATTTGATAATACTTAGCTTTACATCTTTAATACAATATATGATTCCACACGCATTTTTTTTTGTTTTTGCGAAGATTTGTATGTTTTAAATTGAGAAAGAATGTGCTTTACGTTATCGGTTTTCACCGAGTTGTCGTTTGAAGATATACAAAATACGTTATCGCACAGTGCTGAAAATTTTGAATCAGTAACATGTGAATGAAATGAAAATATACTAGTTCGAAACGAAATAAATGACTGGAAGTCCGGAACAAAACTGACTTATCGTAGATATAGGAAAATTATTTAAAAAATGAATACGAGGCGATTAAACCAAAAAATGTTGTGCTCAATTTGTAAAAAAAGTTTTTTATTATACAGTATTTTTTTGAATTCGAAAATCTATTTATGTTTTAGGAAGGAGGTTAATAATTTATTAAAACGTATTTAAAAGAAATGTCGATGTGTACTTTAAGATTTTTTTGGATTTAATGCTCTTTTGAAAGATTAAATATTTTTTTATGTTTTTGCAATTATAAGTATATGTAACTATCAATTGTTCGTTTGATTGTTGACATAATGTGATTTATATTGTGTTTTAATAAAAAGCATTTTGTATTTCAAAACCTAATGCCGGTTGATGATTGTTTTAATTTATGATTATAGAGGGACAACAAAATTGTGTTGAAAAGATGTGAGATTTTGCGACTGAGTTATAATGATGTTTTTCTCAATAACATGGATATAAATTTAATATTGTTACCAGGTTTATAAGAACAGCGAACTCATTGTTAATAGTAAATCATTCTTCAACAAATCAAACAAAAGTTTGATATAAAAAATATCAATTTATCGATTTTCGTATATTTCTAAGTATACTTTATTTTTTCATTTTCCATTCCTAGTAAACATCTTAAATTTGTACGCTTGGTTAGCAACCTGTATATTGAAATAATTATACACTTATTATAGACAAGGAATACTACCTGCTATCCAAACGAAATCAATCTTATTTTAAAATTTATGACCGAAAATGAGTCAAACGTACAGATGATGACGCAATTGCATTAAAAAATAAAAATTTATCGAGAGACTTGATAAAGATTACGTAAAAAACCTCAATAATTATTTATGAATGAAAAAAGTCTTGGCATTATACTTTTTATAAGTGATGATTTTCTATTTCGTTTTATTTGAATTACATCGATAGTAAATTTAAGCTCTGTATTCATACTGTGAAACAAAAGCCTAGTATGCATAACACTGCGAATACAGGGTGTTTAATTATTATAATCAGACTAGCTGTATGAATTGATAATTTTTTGTCTTCATTTTGTTTATATTACCATTTGTTTTTTTTTTTTTTTTGTAAACTCTGAAAAGTTATTGTCATTGAGACGTCTTATATATTCCATAATTATAATATTAAAATTTGTTATACAAAACACGTTTTATCATTTTCTATATTGAGTCACGTAACTAATATTCTAGTCCCAAATACAAACTGAGTAATTAATAAGTGTTGGTCCTTATGAATCTATGATATATCAAGATGAAATCAAAAAAAGCTTTAACTTTTACACGAAAGTTTTAAAATCCGTCTTACATATTAAAAATAAAATTATTTACAATTTAAACAAGTGTCTCAACAATTTAGACATCAATATACTGTCATTATTTTAAACAAAAAAATAATAAGCAGCAAAAAATGTAGAGTATAAAGTAAGTAATTTTATTTCTCTATGCGTTTCTAATATTTTTGAGCTTCTTTTTTTTCAGCAATCATATTTTTCTATTACAGTTACGTATTATAGAAAAGTATGCATAAAATAAAAATTCGTTATGATAGGTGCTGTTATTATCGAAACAACCAAATTTTTTCATTCAAGTTGTAAATTTTGAAGTGCATTACATATATGAAATTCTCAAAATATAGAAAAATAAATTTGTGTAGCATAAGGCAGTCGAAAATTATATATTAAGAATTTAAAGTTTTCTTGGATTAGGGAAATGCTTTTTTGCAACACAGGTTAACTAACACCCACTGCATTGTCGAATGGAACGTTGGAATTTTGATCATTGTGAGTTTTCATAAAAAAACACAAAATATTTATCAATTATTGTACACCTTAATATAGATGAGGAGAAAAAAAGTGATAATAATGTATTTATTAGGAGTACTGACTTGTTACTACTCTATATATAGGTGGCCATTATAGGAAAATTCGATGTTAAAATTGTAGTCATTGAAAAAATTGCTGTTCATACTAATATATTGGGTGATCGGTCAACGAGCATAAAATGTGTCCCAAAATTTTTCTCGGTATCCGCATTGTTCGTTAACCGAACATCGATTTACCACAGATTTTTATCATGGATAAGAAAGGTCGCTTAAGTTCGTTATCCGAATATGTGTTCATTTTCTGAACACAAAAATCTTTCTTGATAGTATTCGTTGTCCAATTTGTTCGCAGTGCGAACTGTTCGTTAATCGATCACCCACTGTTTTACAATCGGTTATCTTGAATGATAAGACTTGTAAAGTGAACAAATATGATAGAAGATCAGTAAAAAAGTAATAGTTTCCTATATACATTTAGTTATATTTTATCTGTTGCTATGGGTCTTTGCTTTAAGGTTATATAATATATGTATATATATATATAACAAGTTCTCATGTATTTTATTATCCAATAAGAAAAAAGTGTAACGTTTTTTTCGTTTTTACTTGAGGAAATAAATTCGTTCCGATAAATGTAAAAAAAAAACTAACAAATTAAATTTAATATCATGTATATCTGCTTATTATCGAGTCAATAATTATTAATTACAACCGAAATATTCCTAGAATCGGTAGCTGGTAGAATAAGCACGTGCACATATTAAATAACCAGATTAATTGAATAAAGTTTTTTTTATTGTGAAAAATATTAATTATTTTTTAGTGTATAAATTGAATCGAGTTGTCTGTAGCAAGGATAAACTATTTAGATATGTTTTGAGTTATTTGAAAGCTTTTGTGACAGTGAAATACAAAACAGGTGTAAGCTTTTTTTGAAAATTGTTCAATAAAAAAAACAGCAATATGACTTTTTACTACTTCTGAATAATATGCTATTTGAATAAGGTATTTGAAGGATACCTCAATCTTTCTTATCAAATAAAATATAATAGAATATAGACCGAACTACGTATATTATATTAGTTTATAGGCTTATTTCATTTTCAAAAACGCTACCAATGGACAATTTAAAAAGTCTTTCATAAGTTACTTACTATAAGGATCTAAACTTTTCAGTTATTCTTGAGTATAAAATTTTAATTACTTGCATTGTAGTTGAGTGAATGCATTTATCGGCTTTTTTTGCAGAATCCACGGAATCAAATCCTAGGACGAAAATTTTCATAAATTATTTTTTTAGTAAAATTATATATTTGTGTTTGAGAGGATGGATTTTTAACTCCTATAACTCTCGATAAGGAGACGCAACGTGAGAAATAATCTTCACACCTCGTATGACCCTAACCATACCTTATACTATTATTATTTTCATTTTTTAAATAAGGTCCATTGAAATCCATATGCTTCATAGTAAAGCGGATATGGCAACTATGAATAATAGGAAAAATGCATTGTTATGGAAAAAGTAAGCAAAATGAATTTATTAGAAAACGAAATTTTAAAACAGTATTTTAAATAAAATATTGATTATAAAAGAGATAGAAATGTAAAATTATTGTTTTATGTTTTCTAAATATATAAAAAAAATCTTCATAAGCAATTTCAAAATATTATTCCCTTTGAAAAACTGTCAATGAATTTTAACAGTTTTTTAAAACGAATTCCACATTGATAAGATAACATTTTGAATTTTTAAAATATTGCAAGCCGATTCAAATTGATTGCCGTAAATTTCATATTAAAGATATTTAGCAATAAAAATAATTTTTAAATACAATATTAAATCCACAATTTATTTATTAAAGGATAAGAAGATTATAGTGTTTCAGCAGCTACTGTATTCAATAAACTAGTATTATGATAATTTTAAAATTGCGACGGTAGAATTAAAATCTGACAGCTTTAATATTTTGATAATATAAAAAAAAAATAGTAAAACAAGCCTCATACGTAAATGATAATATGATAAAAATATGCCAGGGTATTTTTCTCACGTGAATGAAACTAAAATTTCCGAAAAATATTTTTTTATTAAAAATGAATAAAAAGCTCCTAACAATCGTCGTAATTAATCTATGGTATCGACTGAAGGTGCTTGACGGAATTTCAATATCAAATTTGAATTCTTACAACTTCATACGATTCCACACATTCCAGTGCAACAGAACTGACACATCCGTATGATAGAATGCCTGAAGATGCCGAAAGACGAAACCCGGCTCGTTAATGACAAAACATGTGGAATCGTACAAAGTTGTAACAATTCAAATCACAATTGTCTTAAGTGTATAGAATGCTGAAGAATTTCATCACAACAAATTTATTTTTACGAGAGTTGCTTGTTACTTAGTTACGCAAATTTTATATTTCGAAGTTAATATAGCGATTAGCTTATTGAAAGAATAGTGAGTTAAGTATGATTATAGGCTATTTTAGTCCTGTCAAAGTATTAACCTTTCACTTTTAAGGTGTTAACTGTCACTTCTTGATGGAAAGGCATGATATTTTAAATAATAAAAACACATTTTTAAGTACTTATTTCCACAATATATTTTTTGATCAGGACCGGTTTCGCTCATCGCGAGCATTATCAACTGATAGAATACAATTTACAAACAAGTCTATTTATACAAAACAAAAAATTCTCCTCCTTACTTCCTTATTGATTGTTCAGAGCTCCTAATGGATTATTGATATACCATAATTGTAATTTTAATTCTTAATAAGTGATTGTGAACATTTAATTTTTATACTAATTTACTTTATTTGTATCAATATTGTATGATTTTATGTAAATTGTTTCCTAGTTCTTGAACCCATGGTTTTGTACACCTGCTACCTTTAACTCAACTTAATTTTTTGTTTTGTATAAGTAGACTTGTTTGTAAATTGTATTCTATCAGTTGATAATGCTCGCGATGAGCAAAACCGGTCCTGATCAAAAAATATATTGTGGAAATAAGTACTAAAAAATGTGTTTTTATTATATTAACCTTTCCCCTGAGCCACGTAAAGGATATTCCAACTCTAAAAATTAAAAAAAAACTGGAACATATTATAACACATCAAGTATAGAGTTGAGTATCAACTATCAAGAAATGGAAATCAGCCTTCTCACCGGTTTAGGCGTTAGCAGCCAGCGTGACAATCAAACATTGTAATGATTTTTTTATGTATGAATTAAATTAAAATTTAAATTGAAAATATCGTTTCCCACAATTGAATGATTACCCTTGTCTGCTAACTTTAATGAATGACTAGATAAGAATTCGCTTTATTTGTTATGCTCGTAACAACATGTTTTAGATATTTTTTTTAACTATGACATTGATTTTGAGGAAAAACCTAAATTTTATGAATAAATGTGTGACGCACTACACAATTTTTCTTTTATTAATAATTGGGTAAAATGAAAATGTACTTCGTAATCGATTTATCGTTTTGTGTACTAGTATTCAATATTAAAACTTTTGAGTATAAAAACAATTACTAAAAGACTTATGTATGATGTAATGAGAGATCAAACTATTTCTTTTTACATTATCTTTTCAGTAAAATAGAGATTATGTATATTATAAATTTTGATATATATATATAAACATTTTCTTTTTAAATCTCCTATTTTGATTACAATCATTCATAAACAATATTGTATACCAAGGTTATAATTATACAAAAATGATGATAGATTTTTTGATGACCTACATACAGGGATGAGTTAGGGTGTGTTTGGAAGGACACGTAATAACCCCTTGATAATTTTGACCTGGTTAGCGTGTTCTTTGTAAAATTAATTATAAAAAAAAAATTCTCTGATAATATCAATACTTTGATTCCGATACATGACTTAAATGTGTAATTTAAAATAAAATATGTAAATACTTCTTTCTAGGTTTCTGTAATGGACCATTTCCGTGCCATATGAAAACTTATTGATATAGCCGCCTTTTTAGTTTCATTTACAATTTTTAGTTTTATTGCGAACAGGAAAAAAGCTAGGTCGTTAAAACAGGAGAGAAGATGTGTTGTGTACCTCTTCTACACAGCTATATATAGATAAGCAAATGTTAGTTTAAGCATAGTTCTGACGATGGCGTGATCCGAAATAGCTATCAACTATATTTAAAAAGATAATTTTGTAGAACTAAAATACATTGCTATTTTTTTCACCGTGTTATAATGAAGTTCCACCAAGTGAATGCCGATTCAATCAATTAAAAAAAGGACTTTAGAGTCAATACGACTCCGGTTAAAAATAGTTTAATTTTATCATATTTTTTTCTAACCGTCCAATTTATGTGTATTAATTAAGCTAAAGATTCAATCAATCCTGCAAATTATTCGTTGAGATGTTTTTAAGAATCGTCAAATCGAAAAAGTAGTCGGAGTTACTAGAATTTTACATCTCTGACTCCAACCAAAACATCCAACAAAACAACAAAAACAACCATAACTGACTTCGATTCCACAGCCCTGGTAATAATTGTCGTTTTAAGATGTCCTTTGATGCTTCGAAAAACGCTGTTGGAAATAGTTATAAATATGTGCATTAGTATAGTAACATTAAATTTTTCAACAATTATTGGCGTGTTAATTAAAAAATCCAACCTATATGTTGACGCCCCTCGTACACGTATTCGTCTGCACACAGAACTGAATAAATATTTTTTTTTTTTTTTTTTTTTTTTTTTTTAATAAAAACACATTTTTTTAGTACTTATTTCCACAATATATTTTTGATCAGGACCGGTTTCGCTCATCGCGAGCATTATCAACTGATAGAATACAATTTACAAACAAGTCTATTTATACAAAACAAAAAAATTAATTTGAGTTAATGGTAGCAGGTGTACAAAACCATGGGTACAAGAACTAGGAAACAATTTACATAAAATCATACAATATTGATACAAATAAAGTAAATTAGTATAAAAATTAAATGTTCACAATCACTTATTAAGAATTACAATTACAATTATGGTAAATCAATAATCCATTAGGAGCTCTAAACAATCAATAAGGAAGTAAGGAGTGGGAAATTTTTAATGACGAAAATAACCCACACTCACTACTTAATGGAACAAATAAATTAATACATGAGAAGTCGATTAAAGATGAATCGATGAGATGGGAAGATATGGTCAGTCAGGGGCGTTCCAATATTTTCTGTAAAAAAATTAAGTAAAAGGAGGCAATATCATTTTTCAAAAAAAAAAAAAATTTATTTGAAATATATATTTATTAATCTAATTTAATGAGTATAACAATGGTGACGACGCAAAAGTAGTTTGTTCATTTATAAGGTTAGAATTAGGCAAAAATTTATATCGATTAATTTCAAGGATTTCTTGTTTATCTAATTTCAGTGATTTGTTATTGAAATGCAGGATTTTGTAGTTTATAGTAAAATCACATGAATGTTTATTTTGAAACAAATGGTTTCCAAAAGTAGAAATCTCATCGCCTTTTTTGGCACAAGCTAAATGTTCCTTAAATCTAGTATGAAAGGATCTTCCTGTTTGACCAATATACCTAGCCTCACAGGAATCACCTTTTAGAAGATAAATACCACTTTGGCTTAAAATATTAATTTTGTCTTTCGTGTTAACTAACATTCGACTAAGATTATGATTGTTATAAAAGGTTACATTAAAAAGTTTTTTGTCTAACTTCTTGGATATGTTTTCAGAAACTCGGCCTAAATAACTTGGTTTTACCCAACGTTTTTCAACGGAGGGAACATCAATCATCAAGCTCGAGGTTACATTTAATAAAGCTAATTTTTTAGTTTTTTTAAAGACAAGTCGATCAATCAACTTTGCATCGTATCCATTGTTAAGTGCGATCTGTTTAATGGTGTTTAATTCTAAATTGAAATTTGATTCTGTCATAGGAATTGTCAACAAGCGATGAATAAAGGAATGAAAAGTTGACAACTTATGTGAAATGTGGTGTCTAGACAAGCTACTTATGATATTGTCACTAAAAGTCTCTTTTCTGTAAATACTGAAACTATGACGATTATTAATTAGTTCAACGGTTAAATCTAAAAAGTTTATTTTATGCATACCCAATTCCATTGTGAATTGAATTGAACTATGAATCATATTCATATTATTCAAGAAAGTATGCAGTTGCCTTTCGGTACCTCCCCAAAGTACTAAAATATCATCTACATATCTATACCAATAGATGATATTTTTAAAAAGATCTAATTTTGAAATTTTTTTTGATTCAATCAAATTCATGAAAAAATCAGCTAAAATTGGTGACAATGGACTACCCATTGCCAAACCATCCAACTGTTTATAAAATTTATCTTTAAATTAAAAATAATTTTGATCTATGCAACAGTTAATGATTGATTTTACATCTGTAGCCAACCGGGGATTAAGATTTTTCATATCTATGAAATCAACAATCGCTGACTTTAGGTCAGATATAGGCACACTAGTAAATAGGCTCACTACATCAAATGAAACTAGCTTCGCGTTCAAAGGTACTGATAAATCTTTAATTTTTTCTACTAATTGAATTGAGTTTTTAATCCCGAATTTGGGGGTGAATCCCAACTTATGTTTGAACAAGGAATTAGCAATCCCTGCTAATTTATACGACGGTGCAGCATTAAAGGAAACTACTGGCCTTAAGGCATACTTTGTTTATGAATTTTTGGTAACCCATACAGTCTAGGGCACTGTGGGTTCATTTGTTTGTGCCTTTTTTTAAAAGGCTCTGTAGGAAAACACGTATTTGCTTCATCGATAACTGTTTTTACGGATTCAGAACTAGATGCAGTTGGATCACGTTTTAATTGAATAAACGCTGGACCCGACAAGACATCCTCCATTTTTTCATCGTAAACACCTCTATCCATGATAACAGTAGTGTTACCTTTATCAGCTTTTGAAATTATTAAGTTATTAGAATTTAATTTTGTTTTGATAGACTTTACGATACGCGTTTCAAATTTACTAGTATTTACAATATTTCGAGATTCCTTTTTTAGAATAGTTGAGCATTCATATTTAATGGCCATATTCGATCGTATAGCCAGATCAGCATCGATCGCAAGATTTTCTAATTTTTTGCCTATTTACTAGTGTGCCTATATCTGACCTAAAGTCAGCGATTGTTGATTTCATAGATATGAAAAATCTTAATCCCCGGTTGGCTACAGATGTAAAATCAATCATTAACTGTTGCATAGATCAAAATTATTTTAAATTTAAAGATAAATTTTATAAACAGTTGGATGGTTTGGCAATGGGTAGTCCATTGTCACCAATTTTAGCTGATTTTTTCATGAATTTGATTGAATCAAAAATTTCAAAATTAGATCTTTTTAAAAATATCATCTATTGGTATAGATATGTAGATGATATTTTAGTACTTTGGGAGGTACCGAAAGGCAACTGCATACTTTCTTGAATAATATGAATAAGATTCATAGTTCAATTCAATTCACAATGGAATTGGGTATGCATAAAATAAACTTTTTAGATTTAACCGTTGAACTAATTAATAATCGTCATAGTTTCAGTATTTACAGAAAAGAGACTTTTAGTGACAATATCATAAGTAGCTCGTCTAGACACCACATTTCACATAAGTTGTCAACTTTTCATTCCTTTATTCATCGCTTGTTGACAATTCCTATGACAGAATCAAATTTCAATTTAGAATTAAACACCATTAAACAGATCGCACTTAACAATGGATACGATGCAAAGTTGATTGATCGACTTGTCTTTAAAAAAAACTAAAAAATTAGCTTTATTAAATGTAACCTCGAGCTTGATGATTGATGTTCCCTCCGTTGAAAAACGTTGGGTAAAACTAAGTTATTTAGGCCGAGTTTCTGAAAACATATCCAAGAAGTTAGACAAAAAATTTTTTAATGTAACTTTTTATAACAATCATAATCTTAGTCGAATGTTAGTTAACACGAAAGACAAAATTAATATTTTAAGCCAAAGTGGTATTTATCTTCTAAAATGTGATTCCTGTGAGGCTAGGTATATTGGTCAAACAGGAAGATCCTTTCATACTAGATTTAAGGAACATTTATCTTGTGCCAAAAAAGGCGATGAGATTTCTACTTTTGGAAACCATTTGTTTCAAAATAAACATTCATGTGATTTTACTATAAACTACAAAATCCTGCATTTCAATAACAAATCACTGAAATTAGATAAACAAGAAATCCTTGAAATTAATCGATATAAATTTTTGCCTAATTCTAACCTTATAAATGAACAAACTACTTTTGCGTCGTCACCATTGTTATACTCATTAAATTAGATTAATAAATATATATTTCAAATAATTTTTTTTTTTTTGAAAAATGATATTGCCTCCCTTTACTTAATTTTTTACAGAAAATATTGGAACGCCCCTGACTGACCATATCTTCCCATCTCATCGATTCATCTTTAATTGACTTCATTAAAATTCTCATGTATTAATTTATTTGTTCCATTAAGTAGTGAGTGTGGGTTATTTTCGTCATTAAAATTTCCCACTCCTTACTTCCTTATTGATTGTTCAGAGCTCCTAATGGATTATTGATTTACATAATTGTAATTGTAATTCTTAATAAGTGATTGTGAACATTTAATTTTTATACTAATTTACTTTATTTGTATCAATATTGTATGATTTTATGTAAATTGTTTCCTAGTTCTTGTACCCATGGTTTTGTACACCTCTACCTTTAACTCAAATTATTTTTTGTTTTGTATAAATAGACTTGTTTGAAAATTGTATTCTATCAGTTGATAATGCTCGCGATGAGCGAAACCGGTCCTGATCAAAAAATATATTGTGGAAATAAGTACTAAAAAATGTGTTTTTATTATTTAAAATATAATGCCTTTCCATCAAGAAGTGACAGTTAACACCTTAAAAGTGAAATATTTATTAAATAATTTAATTCTTGTTATAATAAATTTACAAAATAATTACTATTGCTTTTTTAGTAATTGAATTTATATTTTGGAATTTTAGCGTTGTGAAAAAAAAAACAAATAACAACATGAAATATTTCATATCATTACGAATATGAAAAATAGGATTTACATTGTTTAAGTTATAGAACAAGCAAGAAAAGCTGTAATGTAGTAATATGAAGAGCGAGGAAGACTAATAAATAAATCTATATTATTTTAATACAAAAACAAGAAATGTCAACACTAAGCCAAAAAAGAATGGAATTCATAACGAGTTATGGAGATTTTAATAATAAAAAGCCAAATTCCTAGTGAGACAAACAACCAAATATATGAATAATTTTATTACTGAAATCGTTGCTAAGGAAAATAATTATTTTTCAAAATGTTGTACAGACGCCCGATCGATATTATAGAATAAAAGAATAAAAAATGGCCATGTTTACCATATCAAAAGAAGCAGATTATTTATAAAACAAACGCGTGTTTACCCGTGTTATACATCATTGTTTTTTTATAATTAATAGTTATTTTTTTTATAATGCATCACAACACAATTGAATTTGTATAAATATTTTATAATAATTTTAAACTTATTTTATTGTTAAATCTCGTCTCTTGTAGTATCCAAATAAATAAATTACTTTTTTTTCTAAATAACAATAACCTGTGAAGTAACTCACAAGTTATTCAAACTATGCCTTTTGTATAATAAAATTTCCCTTATTTTTACTCTATCGGTGATTATGCCACTATAGATTCAAAATAAATTAAAACATTTTTTTTCAGTGTGTACTGTCACTTCTCAATAGAAATACGTGATATAATAAATAATAACATCAGTTAATCATGCACGTGATGAGTGAAACATAGTTCTGATGAAGGGTAAGCCGAAATAGCTATCAACAATAAATATTATAAATTTTGTAGTAACTAAAATATATCACTTTTTTTCACTGTGTTATAATGGAGTTCTACCAAGTAAATACCAATTCAATCGATGAAACTGGTCCTGATTATCAAATATAAAGTAGCCTTATTACATTTATTTTTTGATCAAAAAAAAAAAAATTATAACATCAAAAATATTAGGGATGTACATTTTGACTATAGTGAATTTATATTTTACTGTTTTTTGAACGTTATTTTCAAAAAAAAAATATTTTGATGTTATAAATTATTTTAATATTGGTTTCATGTTTTCAAATTTTTGATCATGAAATGATGAATTTGATTGATTTGAAATAGTCGATAATCAAAGTCAAATGTGAGCCTTATAAAAAATAAGTATATACAGTTTTGGCTACGTGTAGAATTTAAAAGGAGATTTTTTTCGTAGACCAATTTAGTGGTTGATTTCCAGAATAGCTAGTTCACTGATGAGATCGATGGTGGTAAATGCAGGTGAGATAGTTCTATAGTGCCAATTTTTAATTCTGTTCCTTTTGAGCTTGTAATTGTAAGAAAAGGATTACAAGACAATAATGCTGAATTCAAACAGTTGTTGATTAAATCGGCATTTACTTGGTAGAATTTCATTATAACACGGTGAAAAATAGCTTTGATGAAGGCGTGAGCCGAAATAACTATCGACTATATATCTTGTAGAATTTTGTGGAACTATAATACATTGCTATGTTTTCACTGTATGCAAATAGTTGTCTTTATATAGTAGAATATAAAAGCATGTACGTTTAAAATACTAGAGATATTTAAAATAAAATTTATTTAAATTATTGATTAAAGCATAGTTTTTATTATTCTGCAAATATTTAACTAAAGAAATAACACATTAAGATAGTGTATTCACATAATTTTATTTCACAGTGACGTCAGACAATCATGAAAACGTTTAAATAATAAATTTAAATAGATTATACGAAAAAATCATTATTTTCAAATAAAAAATGTGTTTATCAACCTATTTGTCACTCTTTATTTTTCAGAATACTAATCGTGTTTGTAACATTTTTTATTCATAACACGATTGTTAATTTGACAAATGATTTTTTTTTATACAAGACATACCTGTTATATTGGTTTGTCAAGAATTGTTTGTTAATTTATTTCAATGATATTGATTCATCAAGGTCTTTAACAATATAAAATTCAGTGACATATCATCTAAATTGTTGGTAAAATTATCTAAGTGGAATGTTTTGAAAACTCTTTTTTTTGTTTAAATAATATTTTTTATTAGAAAACAAATCCAACAATATTGAAACTTATTGAACACAATTCAAACTAATCTTTTTGTAATATATAAAGTCACAGTTTTGTACATTGTAGTTTATTGTAATAATTATTGTCCAGTATTCAATTTATGTTTTTTGTTAAAAATTTGATAAAATCGACGAAAAATATTTAGTGATATTTTACAAAAATCATTCGTTTTTCTTTTGATCCTTGAATTTCAAGGCGTTTCCAATATTTTCAGTGACTTTCATAATGATTCCATAAATTATTGAAATAACAGTGAAATAAGCAAATTTTCAGAATTTCATTGGAATTGTTGCACTTAATTACAATTAAAAATTCCACTGTGGTTTTCATAAATAGGCCAAGTTGAATTTAAAAATTTATAACTGTTATCATTATTTTTTAACTCTAAATATTTACGTGTGAAAAATAGTCATTTTATATTCGCAAAAGTTTTTACGTCAGCACGCATAATGGTGATGTAGTTTCCCACGGCTGTATTTGATCTAAAGGTAATATTTTTAAAAAATGTATATTCATCTGTACTAATGTTTTGGTTTTTTTAATTTAACATAAATATCGGCTTAGATCAAACGCAGTCATATCTATGAAATATTAATTCAAGATAATCAACGATATAAATTTAACATGCGTACACTTTTGGATATTATAATGGTTAATTATGCTTAAAGAAACAATGTCGGTGTTTATTGAACATTAAACTGATGTCATTTACAAAGTGCATTTGTTATCTAACTGGCAAATCCCAAGGAAGACGTATATCACTTGAAAAAGAATCCAAAAAAGAAAGCTCAATTTTTCAAATAAAAACTAATTTAAAATTTAGCAAAGTGTTACTTTTCTTCTATTGGTTTAAGTCATACCTATTCTCTTTGTTTATTCTATTTACAATGCAATAAACTTTTCTGTGTTTTTGAGTTCAATTTTTTTGAGTTAAAATGATATCATTGGACGTTTCGCATCGTTTATCTGGTATGCATGCGATACTTTAACACATTTCTAATTTTCTCAATTTTTTTGATTATGTATCCCTCTTCAATAAATTTATAGAATAATCCATCAAAATCTTTTTTAGTACTATTTCCTCAATATGTTTAACGATCAAGACCGGTTTCTCTTATCACGAACATTATCAACTGATGCTCACAAAAGGTGGAACCTGCCCTAATCATTTAATAAATTGTGGAAATAGTATTAAAAGATGATAAGTTATTTTTTTAAAATATCGTGCCTTTCCACTAAGAAGTGAGAGTTGGCATATTGAAAGTATTTTTTTTTTCATTCTTTCGCGCAGTGTTAAATGATGTACGTGAGTAAAACAGTACAGAAAATATATGAAAAAATGACACTTATTCTCAAAGATTATTTAATGATAATATAATACAATAGTGTAAGACAGCTCATCTAAATTTTAATGCTGGCTCTCATAATTATTTTTCACATTCATTAACACATCAGAGCGAAGTGATGGATTTAAATAACACAAACTCATTTTTTAAGTAGTATCGCATATATATCTCTTTTAATAATGATAATCGAATTTGCCTATAGGGAAAATATCTCCGATACTAAAAACGGAGTGCTACCAGAACGTTACCAGTTATGTCCTAGTTGAGCAACTTATTAGCAATTTTATATCGAAGATTTTTTTTTTAAAAGACTCAAATTGGGGGCCATCCGTAAAAAATGTTTTACAATAAAGGTTCAATACTTAAGGCCCTTTGCTGAGCGGGAAATTGAATTTTCAGGTACCGGGATATCTCGACCAACATAAAAATTTAGATTATAATTCAGTTTAAATGTAATGAGTTATTAATTGTAAAAGATTTGGTATAAAGATATGTTTATTATAGTTCAAGGGTGCACAATCAGTCGATGTAAAACCAAAATTTAGTTGATCCCAATTACAGTTGAAGATGTTGGCTTTTTTATTTACAACTTTGCTAAGCATAAATATAAAACTATATTATTTTGAAATATTCAACGATATTCAAATTTTTGTTTTCCAAAATACTTTAAAAAAACATCAACACGATTATTTTGTATACAATTCTAATTGGATGACGATCGCCATGATAATTCATCTTAAAAGTAGTTTATAAACTCATAAATGTTACAATGTAGCGTCTTTTTATTTATTTTTTAAGATTTATTTTATAGGAAAAAAATGATTTTTTTATCATAAAGTTAATGAGTTATGATCTTATTAATCGATATGTCATATAAGTCGTTTTCCGCTGTATTATTCTTTATAGAGTTATAACACAAAAATGTATTGTATAACATGATCACGTATTGTGCATTTCAATTCTGATACTTTTATATTGAAAGACTAGTTAAGAAAAAAATATCAATTTTTAAATTCTCTTCAATATTTTTTTTTGTTATTATACAAAAAAATAATCGTAGAGTTAACTTTACCGCCATTTTGAATATTGAATACGCCGTTAGCGCCATCCGACGTAGAGATTTGAAAGTATACGCGAGAAGTAAGTGGGTCGAAAGAGTCGCTCGACCGGTGGACGCGTTTGAAAACTTTATTCGCGTCATTATATTCGTGAGATCGCGCCAGAGCGGGAGTGGATTGTTGTCCATTTGAAATAATGATACAAAAACCTCTGATTATTTTTGAATAAACCCGTGAAATACTGTATTTTATGATTGGAAAAGTTATGTGCCGTGGAATTGTGAGGTATAACGAAACATTTAAACGTTTGCAGTGGAGATTTTGCCGATTTATGTATTTTTGACAAAGTTTGACGTGAACTTTCGCTCTGCTGTTTTTCTTTAAAGTCAAACGGCGACTTTCGGATTACGATTTATTTAAGTGTTAAAAGGACTCACGTGACAGCTATACAATGATTTACGGAAGGAGTTACGAAATGGAGGGAGAAACGGTAAGGAAACAAACAATTAATTGTACAATTTAATACTCTTACTATTCAAAGAATTAAATTATACAGATAAATATAAACAAAATTCTGACAGCAATTAAATGTAAAATAAGATATTAGCGTTAATTATATCTATCCAAGGCATAATGGAGGTTCAATTAATTTACAATTTAACAAATTGAATTAAGATAAGAATATAATTGGTTAAAAAAGAATTCCCAATATCCCAACCCATCTAAAAAAATTCGAATTCCAAAAGGTTTCTTAGAATTTCCACAATTAAAAAATATTTAATCATGAGATTAAATCATTTTGAGTGTGTTGTAAATTATGTATTTTTTTTGTTATCTTTTTGTATGCTTAACTTTCTTGATCTTAAAAATGGTATATAAAATTCATATTTCTATCTTAAATACTACGGATTTTTTTTATCTTTGATTGGTTTATGATAAATAATAAAAAATACCTCGATATCAGTATAACGGTTACCCAACTTTAGAGAATTTATTATATTTTATTTTGATAGTAGATTCTATACAAATATTGAGAAATATCTCATTTTTATCACTAAAAAATATTTTTTCAAAAAATTGAAAATTATTATGACGTATTTTAACCTTGACAATAATAATTTGCCAAAGGACTTGTTACAGAACTAGGGTTAAGCGTTACTGCTTTACATTAATTTCACTGTTAGGCATAATAATAAATAATAAGAGATGTTATAATTGGCATTATCGATTCAACACTCGTAGATTTGCTTTCAAGATATTCGATTCGATGTTGCATATTAATAAGTTTAAATTTGGACAAGATGCCAACATGAAAAATAATTTTTGCACGAGCGAATAAATTATCACTTCGTGTGAAAAAAACTTTTAATACAATATACATAATGGTCGCTACGCCATTATTGTACTATGTGCAAAGGCAACATATTCAGTAAACTGAACCAATCCTCGCGGATATATTAAAAGTCAAACTCGAAAGAATAATAACTATGTTGCTAGTGGGCCAATCCTATTTATTTAACGTTCTATTATATACATATATTAAGTTTAATATATTTCTTACAAATACGTCGCAATGAGATAGTCATAATTGACCTCACACTCTTTTATTACAGATATTCGCATTTTTTACAGCATTATTTTTTTATGTTATTTAATAAACTATACATTAAAAGCCATAAGATAGACGATTAACTAAAATTATGGATAAAAAAATCTTATTTTATTTAACATTAAAATTAAAACTGTATACTACTCTAGAACACTCTCTCTCTAAAAATCAGGCAAGTATTGTTGATTCTTATTATATTCGTACAAAATTCTAGCTTGAAGTTTTCCTTGTAGAAAGTTTTGTACTTTATAACAAAAGCATAGTTCACAACAGCACCAAAATAATTGCATTTGCTTTATAATATATACAGTACATTGTTTTATAAGATGAAAATATTTAAGATGTAGAAACAACATACGTTAGATCTCAAATATCAAATGAGTATAACCATCCTATTAAGCTTCACCACGTGTTGATTCCAATTAAATTGTTAAGCTGTATCAAATATGCTTAGTTATTTCAGCAAAAGTATATCACTCTATAAGACGTATTGATTAAAAAAAAAAATAGAAATAAAATCAGAAGTATTTGAAAAAAGCTAATAAACTAATTTTATGTAAGGAATAAACAGATTTTTATGTTTTTGAATCCGAATCCATAATCAATTAATATTTTTTTAATTACCTAATTCCAGCAATGATTTCGTCAAAACGTTCCTAATCCGGTACTGTGACCAAAATATTTCATTGTAACGTATAATTAACGTTTATTTCTAAAGACTAAACCACTGCTTCTCAATGTAAATTCCGAAAATATCAATAAATATAATTGTTTATCGTAGTTCTATGTGCATAGATTATAATGGCAAAATTACTGTTTTGTGTTAAATTTATAATAAATGAATCACTCAACTATACGCTAATTATTTACTTTGAAATGACTATAGAAACAAGATCAGGAAATAATTACAAGTATTGAAGATATTTTCATTGAGACTATCTTAAAACTTCCGTATTTTTAATGCATGAACTATCACTTATTGATTGAATTGGCATTCACTTGGTAGAACTCCATTATAACACGGTGAAAAAATAGCAATGTATTTTAGTTCTAAAAAATTATCTTTTTAAATATAGTTGATAGCTATTTCGGCTCACGCCATCGTCAGAACTATGAATTCATAGTTCTGACGATGGCGTGAGCCGAAATAGCTATCAACTATATTTAAAAAGATAATTTTGTAGAACTAAAATACATTGCTATTTTTTCACCGTGTTGTAACTATCACTTAATTAAATAATTGTATCAATATTTTTATTACGTATGTTTATAATCACTACATTTATTTTATTCATTATTCCACTAACTTGATTATTTGTATTAAAAAATTAATAGCAATAAGACACTGCATTATTCTTACGAAACTTTAGACTAAATTATCTTAATATCATTTATATTATCAACTGTTTATCTTCTGTTGTAATGATAAAAATTTGATATTTAGCAATACCAAATATGTATCGCAAATAAATTAGAAAATTTAAGTCACAACGATGAAACGGTTACGTAAAACATTATTGAATAATATTTATCTAATTTTTATTAAGCAAGGTTTGTATTCATCGTTTAATGTGAGGATTTTTTGAAATATTTTGTATTAATTGGCACCTGGCTCCTTTCATACTATTTTATTGAACACAGCTAAATTTAAAATAAAAAGAATTGATTGGTGCAAAAATGTTTTTTGGCCAGTAAAAAATCATCTAATTCATTTTCGGACAGGGTGTCTTATTGCTTACGCGATTCCACGACTTGAAGAAAATGGAAAGCGTTAAAAAATGGAATAAAGAAGAAGAAAAGGCTTCTGAGTCAGTAGTACAACATCCCAATAACTTGTAAATTATTTTTTTCTAAGCATAACAAATCGCTGAGAAACTAAAAATGCAACTGGATAAATTTAAATGGGTGGTGAATAATTTTTGTTGCTTATTATTAAATAAAATTTATTTAAATAAATACACGAAGCTTAGTATTTTTTACATTTCCTGCAAACATTGGTTGATATTTTAATTAAAATTTTTTTTTAAATACAAATATATGATGTATTTAAAGTTTCTGCAGACATAGTACTTTCGACTCAATCTTGCATATCGTTGTTACGCCGCGGAAAACACCCCTTCAAAAGAGTATGAATCCGAAGCGGGTAGTGGTCGGTATGAAGTTGAATGCTCCATGAAATTATGAAATTTAGATTGATGATAAGAAAACTGAAATTTATTTTCAGTTTGAACACCATTCCTCAAATCAGTAACAATGTAGACTCATTGAAAACTATTCCATTGCGGTTTGATTGTATACATAAACATTTTCATAAATATGCTATATCGACATACGCTGGCGCATAATCGGACAAAACAATATAAGCGTCAGTAAAACATTTAATATTTTATCATAATTTAATGCAAGATAACTTCATTGGTAAGTTTAGTATAATATTACACCTGATCGATATTGTATTTGAATCACGACTATTTAAAATTGCTGTTTATTATCATAATATTGAAATACGCGACGTTTATTACTGGAAATAACTGAATTTATTGTTTTATATGAATTGTTCTACTAGATTCCTTGCAATATATTACAATGTAATGTAACAAAACGTTATTCTGACTCTATCTAATCCAAATCAAATTATTATTTAAATTCTTTTTTACTTATAAAATTTAAGAAACGTTTTTGTTCCTATAAAAATAATTTCTGTAGAGAGCTTTCTCCAATAAAATCGGGTAGACGAAAATAAAGTTTTAATATCAATTTACAAGCTTCATTTAAAAATAAAAATGACAATTGAAACAAAGTTCGTATACCCAAAAAAAAAAACACAATAAAATAAATCGACCGAATATATGTTCAAAATTGTTTCATTGTTCAAAAACGATTGTTGTAATTCTTCGAAATGTATGCGATGAAAAAATTCAATGACTTAAATTATAACTGACATACCGATATTTTAATAATTCTCGAGAAATAAAAAAAAAATCTGTTTTGTTACCGGAAAACTCAAGCGGTAATTTTTTTATTTTCGAGTATCGTATAGATATTTTGATCAAGCGATTTCTGCGAAATTTATTTCTTCGGATTAAAGAGTGCTTAAAAAATAAATAGGCATCATAATGATATATATATTTAAAAAGAATCTTATATTTAAAAAAATTTTTTTTGAAAAGTTAGCTATGATTCCAAAAAATTGTTGGTAGTCGATACAAAGCTCGTAGACACAACTTTTAATATGATACTGAGGAGATATTTAATTTGATTAAATATATAAGACAAGGGCTTGTAACCCAAAATATTTTTAATAGACGACAAAGGATGATTGAAAGTTTTTAACTAAATCTCTTTTAACTAAATATTCTTATCGCACTTGTATATCTGTGTCACTCAATATCTCAGTAAATACGCTGACAAATGAAGTTTCACTTTAAAAAACTTAATTTTTACATTAAAAAATTTTCATTGATAGTCATTTAATAATGGTTAATATAAATGTTAGCTCTTAGACCTAGAAAGGTGAGATAACCTTGATCTAAGATATCGACTGATATTGCTAAGTAAAATTTCAAACTAAAATTTTGAGTCATTCATTTTCTTTATAAAATTTTTACACTCAAATATTCAAGTATAAAACTTATTGTGATGTTATAAAAACACGATTCAAATTATTATTTTTTTTCTTCTTTCTTCTATAGTTTTGGAGTATTGAAAATCGTGAAATTTTCTGTGTGAAACTATTAAGAAGTTTTTGATTATTTTAATATTCCCGCTACATATAAATTAAAAAGTAAATTATAATGTATTTTATATCAGAAAAGTTTTAAATTATTTCTTATTTTTAAGTTGATTTAAACGATTTAATAGCTTTCCTCTAAAGTATTTTTTAAGCAATTATTATGAAAATAGCATAGAAAAATTGATGTAGTTAATTCAAAGCTTAGAAATAAATCAAACTTCATTATTTATTGCTCCTTTCATTCAATAAAGTACAGTTAATTATTGCGACGTGTCATTAACGACATCGTCACTATTTGCGGTTATTATGATAATTTAATAAACTTTTTCCTTTAATTTTTTTATTAAGAAATTATACTATTTTTCAAAGAAATCGTTTGTTTTCCTACATGCCTAGCGGCCTCAATATTTTTATCATCACTTCCTTTAATTGCGGTCATATTAATATGACGATGTATCACACAAAGTGTAGTAAAATGATTGTGAAATTCGGAAGGATGTCATAAATAGTATGGTTTGCCTATTACGATAAATAATACATAGTATTATATTTTGTTGGACAATTAAATCACTTTATAAACAAAGAATTTTTATACAAATACTGGTTAGGTGATTAATCTCGTGATATTTTGCAACGAGAAATAATGTCAAAAATAATAAATAATTTAATTGAAATTATTATCATTTAAATGGGCATCTGCCGTCTGAATTTGGTTTATTGAATGTAAAAACATATATTCAAAATGTTGGTTTTCCTAATGTTTTTTATTTGATGCAGATAAATAAAGATTCTTCATAGTTATCTTAAAACACATTTTATTAGTACATTAAAAATATATATTTATCTAATATACCTATTATATTTATCACTCATTTGACCGTCAGAAATAAATCGCGAGCAATTTACTGCCGCGTTTATTGATCACATTAACAAATTTATTACTTAAAAATAATCGCTAGCGTAATTTATCGCCATAGTATAAATTTCATTAATTTAATATTCCTTTATTTTAAATGAAAATTACCTAATTTGATGTCATTTGAAAATATGATAATCATAGCTTAAGGTTGAAACTGAAATGGAAAAATAGCGTTTTACGATTAATTTAAAAAACATTTTGTTGCTTGTGGACGGTAAAATATGCTAGCGATCATTTGTAGGCTAACTATCAATGTGCTAAATTAACGGTGATATATTTTTTAATCAGTTCATCTCCTTTTATAGCTTTGTCTAAAATTATAAGCTCACATCTCTAAGCTTATATAAAGTTATTAGAAATTATTTGTTTATATCCACAATCATAAACAAACAAGTAAAATATCAAAAGGCTGTTGCGCGAACGTAATGAATATTTCATCACCAAGTAAGTCCGCAAGTTCTTTTTTGTGTTTACGTCTCATTTAAAATAACTGTAAATCTATGCGATCGCAATTGTAAAGATTCTCTTTGCGTATTCAAAGTCTTGCACAATCAATAGAGCACAACACAACAGTACTAAGAATATCACTAAGCTGACGCTAATATATTTTTCATTCTATTTTCTATATCAAATCAATCTATTTTTTTTACTCAAGAATAATTGTTTTCTTATGTTGCACAATATATAAAATAAATTTAATAACGTCTTTGACTTACTTATTCATCTTATGGTGTATGACATTTTGTTTGCATGCCAAATTTTGATCTTTGATCTCTAGCAAGCAAATGGTATCAATGAGTAATGCAGTAGGTTAACATTTTTAATTTGATAACAGTTATAAGAAAAAAATCTTGTAGATCGATTGATTTTTTTTGTCAAAATAGGAGATTAAATACAAAATGTTGCGAAATAATGTTTGTTATCTATTGCATGCATATTATCAAACCGTGACTCTGTTATCAAAAGATAGTATATCAATATCGTTTTGCTTCAGTTTTATTTATTGATTATAGTGCACTGTTTTTGTAATGAAATTCTATACAGACAAAATATGTATTATTTTTCTGATATAAGTTAAATAAATATAATTAAATTATGTTATCAGTTGAAGGTCCTTACGGAATTTCAATGTCGAATTCGAATTGCTAAAATCATTTGAATTTTCACGTGTTTTGTCACTCACAAACCGGGTGTTTCTTTTTGACATTGTGAGGCATTATATCACACGAATGTTATAGAACTGACTATTGTATCCAATTCTTAGTTCTATTTTATACCAGGGAATTCATTTCTATCGCATGCGTGGGATTATTAAGAATATTGTTGATAAACTCGAAACGATTAAATTTTATTGGAAAACATATATAATATATACAGTAAAAAAAAACATATTTTTAGTACTGTAAAATGCGACAGAATACTATTTTGTTTTAAGATATTTTTATAACTCATCTAAACTAAAATTATTTATGAGTATTAAGGTATTAAAATTATATTTAGAGAAGTTTTCACTGGGAAAAAAATAAAAAATAATTGCATTTTAAATGCGAACTTTTTAAAGTATTAAACAATATAATATTATCCATGAGTATATGGACAAATTTAGATGAAATTTGATGAAGTCTTTCCTTATTACAATATAAATTATTTTTATCCTTAATATAATTAAAGAGATTATCAAACTTGTAACAGTTTAAAAATTTACAAACAGGACTCGTTTTACACACGATAGGGGTCATATATTAAAAAAATGCGTTGCTATATCAACCGTTATATTATAAAAATATTGTTTATCAATTATTGATATCACATGTATACATTTCACTTTATACCAATTCATTTTATCTTATTTTTCTTAGCGTAGAATGTTCTTGAATATATTGTCAAATGTTGACCAATAGATAGTATACTACGTGTCCACTTGCAGTCGATATAAAAAGGTGAAAGTTATATCTCGACATAAATCGGCCCATTTGTTTGAAATATTTCACATACTGAACTTGAAATGATTAAGTAAACCCAAGAAGTGTTTCGTAGCTATTTATTTTGTAAGAGCAATATGTTATATTTAGTTGTGAAATTTGTTCCAAACCAGTTAATCATAATGTGTAAATATGTATCGAATATATTTTCAATTTGTATGATGACGGGAGTTCTATTTATTCATATAAAATTAGTATTAAAGATAGACGTAAAAATTATATAAATATTTTCTTTGAATTAAATTATTAACGTAGATGCTAATATTAAATGACATTGACGATTTTGTGTGACATTTTTAATTATAAAAACACATTTTTCAGTACTTATTTCCATTATATATTTATCATCAGGACCGGTTTCGCACATTTTAAGCATTGATTGCTTCAGTTTTCGATGTTTGCGATGAGTGAAACCGGTCCTCATCATAAAATAAATTGTTGAATTAAGTACTAAAATAATGTGTTTTATTATTTAAAGTGTTGGTTAACACTTTAAAAGTGATTTTTTATGAGTTAAATTTTACTATTAGTCAACCGTATTGGATGAATTCTCGTGATTCGATAGTATTCATTATGAAAACTGTAACCTAAACTCTAATGAAGTAACGATTTAATAATAAGAAATTATTTATCATTGGATTATTTTCTGTTTGGAAATAATTTATTGTTTAATTCTTAGTAACATTTCCTTGCGACATGCGTTGCCACGGGCAAGAACAATACGAAAAGAATTTCGCTATTATTTAATCGCAGATTACCATAAAATGGTACCAGTATAATGATAATATTTGAGGTATTATCTAATGACGAATAATATTTTAAAATCTACCATATTGCAAACTCAATGCCATCATTTTATTATGTAATTTGATACGAAAATTTCCAGTTAAAAGCTTTTCTTTAATTCAATGCAAACTTACGTAATAAATTCTTTTTAATAATAATCATTGTTATACGTTCGCTTTATACTTGTTTTTAAAAGTAAACTGTAAAAGTAAAACAGATTCTGATCCTAAAAGCAAATAAGAGAATAAAGCACGATAGGGTACAATTAGTATTTTTGGCCACTTAGATTTTTTTTTATCTCATTCAATTATCTATTCGCTTACATTACTCATTGAAATCAGTTGTCGTTTAGGTTTTATTTTATTTTGTGATAGCGTGTTGTTATTAGAAACGATCATATGAAATTTAAAAATGATCATTGAATAATATAAAAATATTTAGTTTTCACAAGGTTTCACTACAAAATAATAAATGTTCGTAAATAAACAACTAAATGATAATTACTTCAAATTACGTATTTCGAAATAAGCGGTGATATACTTATATTTCTTTATGACTCATCAAATATAAATAATTAATATTTAATATGACCAAAAAGCTTTCTTTTAATCAACATTATAGTCTTAATACTTAAAATATTAGCATATTTATAAATGGAGTATTAAAGCCACTTTTGGTACCAATATTTTCTTAAAATATGTGTATGAAAAGCCTTTTTGAGTCGATATGAATTTTTTGAAGAAAAGTCAAGTACTTCCAAAAACTAATAAATAAAAAAAATGATCGATTAAGTTTTTTGCTATCGTGATTTTAAAACACTTTCGTCGATAATGAAACATATAACTGTTTACTACAAGGTAGAATTTCTGAATAAATTAATCACAATTATTTTCTTTCGGTGATCAAAATTACCACGCGTCACTCTATAATAATTTTGTACGACATTTGCGTCCAAAAACCAAAATGTTGATACAAGGCAAAGTGGTCACGTGACATTTGATTTCGGAAAAACCACAAACTCTTTTTTTACATGTCCTTGAACAATACGTACGAGAGCCGAACCGGTTCCTCGTGTGAGATGGATTTAGGCAACTTGTCAAACGATAGACAAAGACGGCCAGAATGAATGCTTTTTATGTTTGTTATTTAAACCAGTAGTGCTCAACACTAAAACTATGCCGTCATAGTTTTTTAGACGACATCCAACCAGTTCTCTATATTCCGACATTCGGTAAAAACTATCGAGTTAATTAAATGTTTTCTTCTGCACTATTTTTACAATGTTATGAAGGTTGATACTTTAATTGGACAAAAATTTATTTTACGAGAAACTGTTGTTAGTTAAATATACAACACGTGAAATAATTTAATGGAACGATACACTTATGTTCATTATGCACATATGGATTAAAACATAAAATTTATGGCATCGACATTATTTATACGCCAAGTATGCTAAGATAATTAATTTTGAAAACTTGCTATCAGCTTTTTTTAAAGAAAAGTGTGACCGACATACTTTCGAGTCATTTGTGACACATATGCCATAAGAATTTAAGCGAATTAAAATTTTCAATTAGTTTTGAAAATATGTTTGTGTATGTTATACTGCTTGTTTTGAGAAGCTTTTGTTTACGAGGCTTGTTTTAGCCTGTCTAATGGCGAAATTCAAAGTTTAAATTATAATCGGCATTCCAAGCATTTTTTATACAAAAATTCATGGACGTAAGAGCTTGTAAATTTTCAAATGTTTTTCCTTTATTTTTCCATTTTAAACATTTTATCTTATACAGGTTATGCAGCTGCTTATTATAATACAGTTTCTAATAAACAAAAAAGTTCTTAAGACGAGAATTTTATTTAAAATAAAAATAAGCAAGTACCATTACATCGTGAGTTCAAAAACAGTAAAAATGTAAATATTTTTTCGGTAGATAGATGTTTTTTTAAAGAATAAAATTTGCGATGTTTACCGTGCGTTGAAGTCACTCGTCTGAGATAGATTGATTTCATGGAGGCACCAATTTTGTACAGTCTTAGAACTTCGTCTACAAACAACTTTTTGCCACACGTTTGTTTAACACATTGACGCGACTGTTTCACAAAAGTGTTAACTACATAATCAAACAACCGAAAATATTTTTATTTAACATTGAAATTAGGTTTTTATATGATTTTGTCGAAGTTATCTGATTGGTACATGATATAATGTTATTTTATATGTATTTCTTTATAAAACCGGAAAAAAGTTACCTCCAAGCGAATTTAATTTTTATGAAGCTTATTTTGAATTAAGAAAATCAAGAAAAATGTTCGAAAAAAATGTTACGCGTCTTCAAATCTTAGCTGAACATATGTATTTGTATTGCTGTATGTAAAATAAACAATTGCAGCGAATGGATCTTTGGCGCGAAAAAAAAGATTCTTTAAATAAATATCTTGCAATATTAACCACTTAGATGCTAATGACGTGCCTGCATGCAAAAGACATTTATGAATATATGTGGATTTTTAAGCATTCTCATATTGAATTACTTTTGATTTCCATGATTTTCAAATGCAACTTAATACTCTTGCTATTTACATTTAAGTGGAACAGCTGTCACAGAGCTGTGGTTCTTTGTGATAGCCTACAAAGCATCATATTTACATATAAAATCTTTACATTACACTGCATATTGAAAAAGACACAATTCATTGTTTCTATTTCATTTAGTCATCAATTACATATATTTATTTTTTGTTTGAGAGCCATGGTAAAAATTGAGTTAAATATATAGCCTCTGGTTGTGTACCTCTGTCAATTATTAACATATTTTTTTTTATAATTAGCCTCAGTAAAGAAAGCTTGCAATGAATGAAACAGATCCTGATCAAATATATATATATATTAGAGCACAAGTACTTAAATATGTGTATATTATTTAAAATATAGTGCCTTATAACGGTGATGTGAAGGTTAACACTTTAAAATTGAACAATACGAATAGAAATAAGTGGCGTCTAAGCGGTCAAGTTATTCTAATGAAACTCTGCCAGATAAATGTTAAATTACTCAATAAATATGCATTATTTTGCCTCTTCCGTTTTTGGGTGGAAAGAATCAATATTTACTGTCAATATTGAAAAAAAGTCATAATGAAATGTTTTATGTCATAAAAAACTGTATATTTATTAACAACAATGATAAGTAGATGCTTAATCGTGAGCCTCCCGCTGGTACACAAGGCGAATCAAATGTCAAAGAAAAGACAGTCCGGCTATCAAAAGTAATCGTCTTTTGAAACAAAGGTCAAAGTTGTTCCCATTATATAAAAAAAACTTTTTTCATATGATGACTCAACGAAGAGTCAATATTATTATCGTCCTGTGTTAATAAAATGACTTATAAGCCACTTTACTCTCCCTTTCTTAGGTACTTGATAACAATACATAAATTCATAAATAAATATTTTCGAATCGTTAAATTTGTACGATTTCACATGTTTTGTCACTAACGACCAGGATTTCACCTTTCGGCATCTTCCGGCATTCAATTACACGGATGCAACGGAATTGACCGATGCCGAAAGGCGAAACCCGGGTCGTTATTGACAAACCATTAAAAATCGTAGAAAGTTTTAATAATTCAAATTTGATATTGAAATTCCATCAAGCACTTTCAGTTGATATCATAAATATTTTCGAATTGCAAAAATATCAGTTGATAATGCTTTCGATGAGCGAAATTGCTCCTAATCAACAAAATATATTGATACTAAAATATAAAGAAAGAACTAAAATGTGTTTTTCCGTCAACCGTCAACAAGTGTTAATAATTTTTTATTGAAAAGAAGAGTTATTGTAAAATTTTATTGTTAAAAATTTTAAAATATACGTCTTGTTGACACTTTCTAAGTGTTCTTAATTTATCATTTTTTAAATATACTAGTTTTAAGTGGAACATAAATTTTATTTTAATAAATTTACTTGAATTTGTTGAGTTGGAATTAAAAATGGGTGTCTCTAAATAAAACTGTGGTTTTGTTTGTAACACGAAAGTATTTACGAGCAAGGTAAACCGTTTTCGACGAATGCATTGTGTATTTTTCATATTACTAAAGTGGTACTTGAAGATGACTTCAGCTCTAAAAGAGGTTTTTTGATAGCTGAACAATTTTGTTAGTGCAATCCAACTCATTTATAATAAAGATTCGAATTATATTGCGTGATTAAATCTGGATGTTTTTGATAGTTCTCCTTTAGTAAGATATTGTTAATCATGAATATCAATCAATAATATAAAGTGGAAACCTAAGTTGTGTATTGTCTCTACATGACTAAACACAATGTGAATGGCATAAAAAAGAAAATAACATTTAATTTGCCGTGTCAAAAAATCTATTGCTGAATTATGTAATATTAATATAGTGCCGTGTCAAACAAAGTAATTAAGAAAATGACTTTAATGTGATTGCAAACCAGTCGCATATTCAAAATGTCGATTCACTGATATTATATTAGCTATATTTTATATGAACAGTAGTTATTTTACTTGGTATGAAATTTTCATTCATGTGTCACCGGAAAATTATGTGAATGATTTTTAATGAATGGCGTGTGTAATTAAGTTGTTAGTATTGATATATTAATAGCATATATTATAAAAACATTTCATATTAAATACACAAAAGGAATAAACACGGCAACTTACATTTATTGTATATCACACTGAAATGTAGTCTTTAATCGTTTTTCTAGAAGAAAAAATAAATCTGTCATTACTATTTACTAATAATAATGATTATTACAAAACAATCGTATTAGACCAGGCAGGGTCCGTAGTATAGTGGACAATGTACACATCTTTGTTATAGAATTCACGGCTTGAGGGAGTATGCGGACAGTTAAAAAAAAGATTTTTCAATCGTTTTATGTACTAATATTTGATAATGTATGCTTGTTTGTGATATCCTAAACTCTTTACCTCCCTTTCGATACAAAAAGTAAAGTGTAGCGTAAACAATTAATAGACCACCAGTACTGTCTTAGGTGTTTCCTCATATCCTTAATCTTTTCGACAAAGGGAGAGTGAGCCACTGGGTTATAGTTAATTTTTATAGTACAACTCTTTTAGAGATTAAGTGGCTATTCGGTCCATATTAAGGGCGGTTAAAGTTTCGTAAAAATAGCACAAAATAGGAGAACAAGCTATCAAATCATTGATACCTCATTGTTGTGGTAAATACTCAATTTATTTTGTAGAAAATATCTCGGCCTTTAGACATTGGTTTTTAGTTATATTATTAATGACAAATACTGTAATATTGTAAATTTTGGACGAAAATAACATTATAGGTGTTGTTTGATTAATAATATAACTGAAAAGTATGGATTAACTATTATATTATAGTACCATTTTTTATATTGCATATATATATGTTAGCTGCCTATCAACACTCATCTTGTATTTGATTTGTTGCCGAAGAAATACGGCAAAATATTAGAAACTGCTTTTGTATAAATAAAATCTGACGCTATTATTGGTCTTAAGTGTTTTAAAGTACACCAGTCGTATGATTGGTATCTTTGTAAATCAAATTTTATGGGTAAAACGAATCATATTTTTTTTAAACAAAATTAAAAAACATTTTGAAATAATGACCATTCATTGACATTGAACCAGTTCTGCGCGGTATAATATAAAATAGAGCACTTACCAATTTATGTTAAAAATCAAATTTGTTCCACTAACGATATTTGAGAATTGTTATTGCCGCATAAAAAAATCAATTACCAAACAGCAACTGCCTGGCGATAAAAAATATTATCAGCGAATTCGAAAAAAATATTTAATAAATGTATCTTTATAATGTTACTGTTGACAATTTGAGGTTAAAGTGTGGTTTAAATTGGGTTCATTGTGTAATAATTATGTCTTAAAAAATGTATTTTATAAGTTGTTTGTTTTGTTTATTTATTGGACAGATAATTGCCTTGTTAAAAATAATTACATATCTCGAAAAAATCTATATTTATTACCAATATTATCAAAGTCAAGTTTTTCTTAAATTTTTATATCAATTTAAAAGTTTAAGCTGAAATGCAGTACTCTTTAGTACTTTGTTTGTTGTTATTAGATGAAAAAAAGTTTTAATAAATTTACTGCGAGTTGAAAATGTTTTATAAAATATTATGATCCAATTTAGACACATATCTGAGTGTTTATTCAAGAAATTCTAAATTTTGTAGACAAACTAATTATTTTCATTTTAAATATAAACGTGAAAAATGCAGTTAATTTGCTGCTGTTTTCTAAAATATATTAAATAAGAGTGACTTCACTATTTAATCCTGAGACATAAAAAAGAATAACTTATTCATTCATGTCTATTTAAATTAAATTATTCAGAATTGTCCCAATTTTTGAATGTAAAAAAAGAATATTAAAACCTAAATTTTCACATAAATCGTCAGGGCATTTCCTTATACCTACCACCACAATATTAATCATTTTAATTCATTAAATTCATTCTTAGCTCTGTAAAGAACCATTACATCATTCAATATGAATGACAATAATTATTCCGTACGATTATATCATCATATAGAATGTGCGTGATTTGGTATAATAATATTCAATTGTATTGCTTTACAAGTGTTTATTTTTATTATGGAATAACCCTTGCCAGTTTATTAATAAGCAATTGCAAATTTCTATCAATATTCTATCATCCTACGTCAGTATGTGGGTATTGCAGAGATTTTTATATTCCGTGACTAATGCATTTTTTAAGTCGGGTCTCAATTTGCAGATACAATCCTACGTAATGACAGTTTAAAACTGTGGGTATTCAATAATGGCACACTATGTTTGGAAATACTTTGTGGTTTGGTTGGGGTTTTCTGTGATGCAGATGAATCTTTAATATATCATCACGATAATTACTCTTTCATTACAGTCGTCTTCATCTGTTTGTTACCCATAGAATAGGTAGAACTTTTTTTAGTTTTTATGATTAGTAAAAAAAGCTTATTACCGGATATTTATATATTTACTATAAACGATTCAAATTCTTCTTATAAGCTCTGGATAATTTTTTGATCAAGGAAACCCCCACGATAACATCCTGTAAGTTTTATTCTTTCAATAACTACGGTTAGAATTAAATTTTGTATTCAAATTATTTAAGCCTGTTGAAAAGTTTTCTTTTTCCATGACTTACATCGGATGTAGAAAAATATGTATATTTTTCATTTACTTTTCGTAGAAAATAAAACTATATTTTTGTTCAATATATAATAGTAAATTCTTGTTATTACATCAACACAAATTGTTTATTCGTCATCATCATTACAGCTTTTTCGATCAAAACCAAAATCTTTACCCAATAGAAATTTTCTGCACATTAAAAACATACAATTAAACAACCACGTCATTTGAAGCACGTGCTGATTGACTATTGATATGATGTTGTTTATTTATCCCATAAATGAAAAACCTGCAAAAAATTATATTCATTACAAAATAAACTTTTGATTTTGACAGATACTCCGACTGCATTGAATGGTATATTCACTCGTTTACTGTACTATTTTATGCCGTTCTCTATGTTAAAATATGTAAATATATAAAAAAATCTTATTTGTGGATTATTTTCAGTCTTGTAAACAATTAAAATAAAATGTGCTTTTGGTTTTTTTTTCGAAAATGTTACTCATTAAAATCTTTTTCGCCGTTATAAGGTCAAGGAATCGAGCATCTTTTAAGACATTATTTAAAAAAAATGATCGATATTTTCATTGCTAATAAAGCTATGCAATAAGAGTGTAGTGAAAAAGGTTTGTTAATGTAATGCAGCGATGTTATTAAAATTTTAATTTCTAAAAATGAATTGTTATGTTGTTTATAAAGGGTTAAGTAAGGCAATGACTTTTCTATGAGATGTGGTGACTACTAGATCCAAAGTTTGTTTACGCTATTCTTGAAACAGTTTTTAAGTTTCGAAAAAAAATCCATTTTTGAGCATTTAAAATATCCAATGAAGCGAAACTGTCACTATGATATCGATGGCGTAGTGCATAGATTCGGTCTGAGGTCCGAATAAAATCAGACAAATGACGTCAGAGCCTCACCAGGAAGACTAATGCCACGAGGACTTGAGAAAAATCCAAGGCGACCGACACAATGTCGACTCGCGATAAGAACAAGACGCACGTATCACAGCTACCACACGCTGAAACGAGATAAAAAACATTATAAAAGACTTTTTGCACGCTGTAAATTATATCAGGTATTTCCCATGATGATTATTGTGCGTGAACGGGACGGTGTTATGCGGACGCTTGCGAGGTAGAGCGAGTGCGCCAGATCAGTTGACTCGAAACACAGGGCTAGAATGGTCGCGGTATTAAGTGCTCAGTGGATGAAAACAGTCCTCCCGTGAGATTATTCCTGGAAGTGAAGTCTGGAGTTCATAGTTTGAGCGGAAGCAGGTTTTGCAATGTTTCCGGGCGCACAATAGCGCCAAAGGTGATGATACAAGTGAATTTTATCAAGTGCTTTTTTCTCGCCGGCTGAAATGTTTCGTTAGATACCAAGCAATGCGGAAATCCTTATTTCGATCGTTTTATTGCGGATTTGTTTTTACTATCGAAGTGTTTTTGCCAAATTTTATATACGAAATTTTATCTCTGAGATTCAGTAATGTGATCTGCTGAGAGAAGCAAGTATTTGCCGCCATGAATTTATATTACTTAACGTTTGCTATGCTCAAATAATTCATACTATAAAAAACATGAAAGTGAGGTTAGGTACGTATGCATTGAATGTTTCAAACATTTTTTTATAATACTTAATTTGTTTATGTCTTTTCAAATGAATAACAAAAAAAAAAACATCCTTTTCTATAAAATATACCAACTAGCGTTGCATAATCTCCTTCCTTATTGCTTTCAATCAACAAAAATATAATGTCAACTCATACCGTTTCAACACTATTCTAAACAAATAACATGAATAGTATTTACACACTTATATGCAATAGTTTTGAATTAATTCTCAGCTCAAAATTGAATTGTGTATTTCAGGACACCTATGAAATATTTACTTTATCATTTATAAAGAAATTGTTATTTATCAAAATGAAAGTCTCAAATTTAAAAGAATTCCTTCCTCTCTTTTGGCATATTTTTCGATGAACTTAATTTTGTAACATCGACTAAAAATACCAAATATATAAAATACTTAAATACCAATATTAAATTATACTGTTCATGATGTAAACATCAAAATTCGCAACAGATATTGTATTATTATACTTGGTTTTGTTTGAAATAATCTAGTTATATAAAGTAAATTTAATAATGTATCGGCTTGCTCTAAAATTGATAACGAGTTTAATATCAAAGGAAATTTTATACCACTTTCATTATATCTAGATTTTGCAAAGAAAGCAACGAAACCTGTTGCAATTTCCACGCGCCATCTTAAATGTCAGCCAACGAATCACGCCATCTTGTTTGTTTTCCCGCGTGTTTATCGCTATACACCCCTTTCTCTGACATCTTGTTTGAATGGTATTGTTGAGTTTCACCTCGATTACGGTATTGGATTGATTCAACTATATATAATTACTATCTCATTTCCGTTGTATAAAAAGTAAATTTGTAAAAACGTTATCGTATATATATATATATATATGCGTAATTAATTGTACGTATAATAATACGCTGACGTATATTAACATCTCATAAATAACCCTTATCATTAATTTATGGGTTAAGTCATGACTTTATATTATAACTCAGTAATACTGTCACATAGGTAGGAGTGGAATTAAGTGTGAATTTCTTTAACACGGTTTGTTTTAATACTACACAAGGAATGTATGGAAATACATTTCTTTTTCAATTTTCAAATGACTATATTTTAAACTGAAATTGAATAAGTTGAAAAAAAAGCAATGAATATTTTACATTCACTTTTATAATCTTAATACAACATTTTATAAGCGGTTTTAAAATTCATATTACGAATATTTGCTCAAGTTTTCAAAGACACATGTGTATGTCAAAATTTGTTTCATTATCATTGGGAAATATATCATTTTTCTAACAAATCTCTAAGAAAACAATATACTTTTTAATAATAGGTATAATGTGAGACTTCACTATTAATTATTTTAAGGTGATAACTGTCATTTCTTGATGGAAAGGTAAATATTTAAAATAATAAAAACACATTTTTCGGTACTTATTTACAAAATATGTTTTATGAACAGGTCCGCTTTCGCTTACCGCAAGCATTATCGACTGATAATGCTTACAAAGAGCGAATCGCTATTGAAAATATTAAATTATTTGTCATTAAATTCAAATTTATTTAAGCTTTAAAAATCTCAATAAAAGTTTTGGCACGACTTTTGGTTGTCGAAAAACTTCATTTGCATAATATTAGATTAATAATTTTTACTCTCGCAACGTACAACAACAATAAAAACGGAAATTCACTGTTAATCAAATTGATATCATTTTTAATTGCTTAAAAGCCTTGTAAGCAAACAATTAACATACCTAAAGCTTTTTATTGTTTCAACCAGGTGTAAAAAATACCTTTGTTTTTTTTTAGCCAAGTTATGCAAAGTGGCGCCGGTACGTCATGACGACCGTACTGATTCAATTTTGAGGTTAGCGTCGCACTTTGGCGGCTGGATAGGTATCCCGCGAAGCCTTCCGAATTCGCAAAAGTTCATCGACCATTCGCAAAAAGCCCAAGGCCCCCGCAGTCGGCGGATTAAATGTAAAGCGAAACAAAAACGAGCTTCGAATTGTCGTGACACATTTCGTCAGTCGGCTGTTTATTGTTGTCGGTACAGTTTTGTGTTTTTGTAGATTTCCGCATTTCGCGGACATTGCGCGCCGCACGACTGTGTTTGCCGACAAGGGCTTTCAATCCCGGGATCCCGATCAGTAGTCTCTCATGTAATCACGGATATGTCTAAAATTAAAAAAATCACATATAACAATATATACATACAATCTGATTCTATACAGTTATTTTCATATAACCAATAAATTTATTCTTGCTGGCATATTTCCCATGTAATATTTTGTAAAAGCCATTGACAGGAATACGTAAAGCTTACAAAATATCTATTCTAAATTATTTTATATAAATATTGTAGCAAACTTACAATCTTATTTGACGAGCGACGGAGATATTGCACTGAAAATTATATTAGTAGTACAAAACATTTTGTATTTTTTTGTTTAATTACACAGTTATTATTATGTTTGGTATAGTCATGGTTTTTTATAAACAAGGAAACTTTTTCAATATTCCAAGAACATAAATTGATATACTCATTTTACTTGAAGAATTAATGGATATAAATCGAATTTAAATTATGCTAATAAGTTTAATGTCAGCATTAAAAAATTGTCAATTCCAAAATACCGGAATAGTTAAAAAGCTCCGTGATTAAATGCCCTACTGCCTACCGGTCAAACGATAAATTTTGCACTTTAATTCCTCCATTGTCAACACAGAATCATTATAGTTACGATTCATTAAAAAAAATGCGTATTGAGCGATATTTAATCGATTTATTCGTTTTTCAAACTAGACTTACCGAAATATGTTTTAAAATCGTATTCGTGAAGTCTTCCATTATTTTCAAATAGAAAACTTAATTCCTTTTGATTATAGCAATTATTCTCGAGGTCAAGATTGTCATTTTTAAACACATAATATTTCAGACATTACATTTGATTTTGCACAAATATATAATAACGCTTTTTTGTGGAACATGCATTTTATTATTACAAATTACGTTAAGCATGGAATTATTCTAAACACAATGACGTTTATTTTTGTATGTTGCCAAAATCAAACCATTTGAGGATTTTCCGACATTGTATCCAATTGAATACGGGCTATCCCATTTTACAAAGCTTTATGAAAATCTGAACTAATATCATAATCCGACGTCTACTCTATCATGTTTTTTGTAACAAAGCCATTCTAGTAATTTTATTTTTTGGTTTAACGATATGTTAAATATAAGTCAAAATTTATGCCAAATATTTCCGTCAGTTAAAATATTCATCGTGCTCATTGTCGCAAGGTTGCAAGCCCGAATAATTCTCTCGCGATTACTGTTGTTATATTTTTTATCGTATCTATCAAAAATTAAAAATTAAAAATCTATCTAATAGTCTATGTAGATTAAATTTTGTTTTAATTTATCATTTGGCCGTAAATTGTAATATTTGTAATCGTAAAATATAGGGACAAATAAATATGGAATAAAAGAAAAACATTTAACATATGTTATAAAACAGTGTAATGTATGAAGTTTAATTGATGATGTGCCGTTATTTTATTTAATGTGGGAATAGATTTTTGATTTTAAAAGTGTACGTGAATATGCATATTATTTAGCTCTACAATCTTACGCCATATAATAAAATTAATAATTAAAATATCAAATAACTAGACATCAAAAGTATTTCAAAAATATCATGAGAGACACTTTGCTGTAAAAAATATTTTTTATATATATATTATTTATTTAGTAAACTTTGAAATTTAAAGATACACCGTTGCAACTACAAATTAAAATACCGAACGAAAAAATCGATAAATATCATTACCATCATATTAATAATTTCGAAGACGTATTCTTATAATTACACTGGTTAATTGAGATCATACTGATATGAACCGTTAATTTAATATTTCATATTAAACACCGACATTAAGCGTTTGGCTTAACGTATCATCTATTAAGAAGATGATTACAGTTTGTTGAAAACTGACACTAAAAATATATATTCCATATAAAAGTGGTAAAAATTTCGTGTATGAGCCAATTTTTTTGTTGAAATATACCCTTATATTCCGTAATAATCTTTGTAAGTTCGATCAGCCCCAAAACTACTATGTTTGTTATTGAAATATTCAGAGGTAAAATTTTCTTTTCGCAAGTCAGTAAACAGGTTAAAATATCATTATGGTAAAAAATAATTTTTCTTAATTTGTAAGCATTAAATAATTATCCTAAAATAATAAGTTAATATGTTTATAAGCCAAAATGATAATTCTGCTATTTTTGATAATATAATAGCATTACACATTATGTTCAATAAAATTTTTGGAAAAATCGTTTTATAAATTATTTGTTCTTTCAAAGTTATTCAGCAGAATCATAATGTATAAATAAATATTTCATTATACATACATGTTTTATAAATAAATTGATGGAGTGTACCAATCACAACTATTGTAATATATATTCGAGCCAATAAAAACAGTCTTCTTAACTATTATTTCGTTTGTTAGACAAACGCTCAGTAAATAATAATTTTACAGTCATATTGTAATACAGGAATATAATTGTATTATATTCCTGTAATATGTTATATTACAATCCCTAGTTGTTGTACTCACGTATCAAAAAAAAAATATGGTGTTTATAAATTGATCATTTTTTTAATGTATGCTTCTGTTGTTTGTCGGCTGATTTTCGACGGTCGGTTTTCGAAAACCGTCTTCACCGTATAAACTCATGATTATTTTTAGATTCGTTTCTCAGAATTCACATTTTGATAATCACGCTTTTGATGAAAGCAAGTACACTGGCCAATGTAAACAGTGAGATATGTTTGCAAATACGAAGATATACGCAAATATTAAATTATCTTTATTTAATTTAAAGAATTTATAATGATGTAATGCTGAAAGAAAACTTGGATGACGAACATATAGCCATTATCGTAAAAATAATGTACGTCACTTTAATCTTACTTTTAGCTTCTTTTGCTACTGAGCTGCCAGAAAAATATCAAACGAATACAATACATCATTGGATTTGTAAAGGTAGCCGATTTTTTTATTTATGTATGAATACACATCATATTTAGTATGAAATTTGAATTTATAACATGATAATAAAAAAAAATGATCAAACTTCATAGATGATTGGTAATGAAATATATTTAAATTTATCAGTAAGAATATTAACACGGTAAAAAAATAGCAATGTATTTTAGTTTATTGATTAAATTGGCATTCAATTGGTAGAACTCCATTATAACACGGTGAAAAAAATAGCAATGTATTCTATTTTAGTTCTACAAAACTATTTTTTTAAATATGGTTGATAGCTATTTCGGCTCACGCCATCGTCAGAACTATGATTAAACGAACATTTGCTTATCTATATATAGCTGTGTAGAAAAGGTACACAATACATCTTCTCCCCTGTTTTAACGACCTAGCTTGTTTCTTGCTCGCAATAAAACTAAATTTTTCCCAAAAATTGTAAATGAAACTAAAAAGGCGGCTATGTAATTGATAGCTATTTCTGCTTACGTCGTCATCGGAAGTATTACACGTACTATATTATTAAATCATTGCGTAAGCGGAAATATCTCATAAATTTTACAGAACTAAAATACATTGCTATTTTTTCAACTAGTTATAATGGAGTTCTGCCAATTCAATCAATAGAGTGAAATTATTGCTATTTTTATCTGTATCGTACAAGATCTCGAAAACGAAACATGTAAATGTGAATTAGCTTATGAATAGTTCTTCTCAACTATGATACAATATCTATATTTTCGTTTTGTTACTAAATTGCTTTACTTGTAGACAGTTCTTATTGTATAATTTAAACGAAAAGATTTTAACGCACTGGCTGCTTATGCTTCAAATGTAGATACAGGCAATTAGAATGTGTTAATTATTAAACTATGAATATGTGTAAAAAATGTGCACTAGACTATTTTTTCTTTTTTTTCTCTTCTTTTAAGCACAATAGTGCACGGTTTAACGATCGGTCCGTGCAGCTCTGTATCGGGCCAAGAATATGAGGAGTAAAATCGATTCTTTTTATTAGTATCGCGTTATGGATGGCGGCCGTGTAACAACAGCTGCATACACATAACGGGTGAAGGTGGGACAACCGACTTATTTTTCTGTATAATATAGTTTGATTTTTTCTGAAATCTTGAAAAAAACAATATCAAAATATTTTTTTATATGTTATATCCTTTACACAGTTGAGCAGGGAAAGGGTTCAAATAAATGTATAATTTACATTGAGAGATATTATTTTCGTTACACTTTCCAAATATATTCTAATCGAATTCAATTCACTATTTTAAAATATTTCATTTCGTATAATTAAAATAATCAAATAGACAGTGTTAGTGAAATGGTAATATAATTAATGTGCTAGAAATGTTTTGAAAATAAAATGCATACAAACATTACGGTGAACATACTTATTAAATGGAACAAAAAACATCAATTGAACTTTTTATATGACAGCTGTTGGCTCAACGGAGCATATTGTCCAAGCGCATCCAAAATAATAAACATGTTCAGTGACGTTGACAATTCAAATTATTCGTTATGTATTTTTATGTGGGAATCCTTAAGCATGTGCTATCTTGACAGGATCTGCATCAGTGTCCCAGGAAATATCCCGCGCGAGGAATCCATAATGGCGTCATTTGACGTCACCGCTCTCCAAATGACGCATACGTTTCATGCCAGAGATAATAATAATTATTTTATTCATAGCCACATGTGTGTGAACGTATTATAATTTGTCGTTTATTTTCATATTAATGCCGTAGTAAGCTCTCTTTATATTGTTTTAGTAATAATTTTTGTTACTTGGATAGTAAATAAAAGACGCAAAGCGGTATAAAAGAATGACTGTTTCTCCTTTTTTGTATCATTAAACAAATTCTGGCTGTTAGTCGTGTGAGATAAAAATAAACGCAACCAAGATTAAAATACCAAAATAAAATTAATTTTGTTATCGAGGCAAAACAAAATATTGAAATAAATTATATTTGTAAATTGTTAGCAAGCACAGACTTTCTCCAGTAACTGTTGATAATAATTATTGACGATAAATCATTATTAAAAATAATTATTATCAAATCAAAAGTGTTTAGCACGAATTTAACCAGTAAAATACTTACCAAAGAAATTTATAAGTGAATATACGTGTTTTGAAATTTGCTTTGGATAACTGTATCATACCACTCATAAAATAGTTCGCTAACAAACTTTCAATAACAAAAACATATAAAGAGGTTATGAATATATATATTATTTTGCTAATTTTTGCTTGTCTTTTCTTTCCATTCTTCAGATGCCCCAGACAGTTCCATCCGCTGGCCTTTCACCGCCTTGTTCATACAACTATTCAGCAGACAGCTTCGACCTGTCGCTGCTGCCCCCGGACGGTGAGGTCCCCGTCTCCCCACCATCCTTGCGGCATCTCATGAACCTCTTTGGAGACCCCACCACATCACCGGAGCCTATGTTCAACGCCCAAGAAGACGAAGAATACTTGCAAGGTATCGAAAAGATAAAAGAAAATAATCTCAGGGACTTTGACTTCCCCACGACAATTCTTGAAGACAACATTCCGCAGCTGAAGTCTGCGCCAACGTTTAAGACTGAAAATTTACCACAGGTTAATCAGTACCAAAACAACAACACAGCTTTGTTTGAGCAATATCATAATTTTGGTTATCAGTCTCCTATCTACCCAACACCATCTCCTTCTTCAGACGAAGGATCTATTCCTACGTTCAGCATCCAACCTTGTTCTCCTTACGATACTTCAAACATTTCCTATCCGCCTTCGAATTCTTATTCTTCATTACTTACAGTAAAAGAAGAACCAAATATTCTTCTTTCTCCCCAGTATTCGGGGAATTCTCCACACCCGTACTCTCCAGCTAGTTCTTGCACATCATATTCAAATCATCCTTCCCCTTACCACTTCCAGCCCGTTTCACCTTCTCAGTACATTACGAGACCAGTGAAAGACGAGGCGGCAATTGATATCGAAGAGTTTTTGAAAGAGAACCAGATTCTTCAAGACACAGTTACGTACCAACCACAGAAGACTGAACTGAACCACGTGCTACAATCCGATTGTGATCAGGCGTTGTTGGTGCCTAAACTAGAAAACCCTACTAAGCCCAGAAATTATCAACTGCTGAGGGAAGTATTGCAAGATACCTCTTTTCAGAAGAGATTCAATTTGAGGCCTTTAAACTTTGACTCTCTGACTTCTGGTTTTACAACTCAAGCTAACTTGGGAATAGTGAAGATGGAAGAACCAGACGGACTTAGCTCTGCAAATGACAATCTCATGACGTCATGCAGCAGTGCACTCGCTAGAGAGAAGATTGAACCCGTCCTGTCGCTGGCTATCGAGCAGATGAGGAAAGATGTTGACAACACCTGCAGTGCGCTGGGAATTTCCCCAGGTAAGATTTTCTAACCCACTTCAATAATGTCATAATGTCCTGATATATATCCTGAAGTTCGTGATTGTGTGTTTAAAGTAATATACCATAAAAAAAGAACTATTGTAAGTTGACATCTTCTCATTCTGCACAGAACACCATGAACCTCTTGATACGATATAATTTGCCCTAAGAGTAACCATGTTGGCAACCGATTGAGTATTGTTTCTTTTCGATCAATTATGGTTTTCCATATCTGGATATTCCCACAAAGAAAAACTCTCATTAGAATTTGGTCCATATTTCTGTTGGACATTTAATATATTAAAAAAATATGGAAAGTCATGAAGGTAGCTATAACTGAAAAACATGATTATTATATATAAAAGCTGTTTGTCCCACTTTCACTTGTTATGTGGATCCAGCTACTGTTTCACGATCACTTCCCTTTACACAATAATATTTGATAACAATAAGTGAATTCAATTATAATTTTCTTGGCTTGTTCAACAGGTGCATATAATTAAACTTTTACTATGCTCCTTTGTTCCTAAAAAGGATGAAAAAGGGAGAAAAAAATGTTACTGGCTTAAATGATATTAAGTATTATGAGAATCTGCAGTTGCGGAAGAGTTGAATTTAGACCGCGTTGAATCTAAAGAGGAATCGAAAATATCTCGTTCCCCATATAATATTATTAATTTATTGATCGCCTCGTGTTTATTAACGATAGAAAATATGCCGATTTACACTTTTTATCATTAATTAGGACCAGACTTCTTATTTGCAAGATCGATCGTGTCAAATGGCGATTGGCCTCAAAACTTTTGTAACTTTCTTCTTCTTGCAAACAATAATGATGACAAATGCTGCTCCGCATAAATCACGAACTTCCCACTTGTGCAATCCATTCGGAAGTCGAGGCATAACAAAGAGGCTAGACGCGACTAGAATATGTCACACTATTATTACCCATCCAACGTATTAAATATTCAGCTTTGAATAATAGAAAACGTTTAGCGCAGTATTCATTTAATATCACCACCACAATCTTTGCAATTAAGCACTAAATGAGTTTGTTTCTACTACAAATAATTCATAAAATAATATTCAACAACAAAATTTCTTTATAAAAATATCAAATATGATGCATTTATAATATTAGTATTCGACGATTAATTTGAAATACATTTCCTATGTATTCACAGTTTATCTCAACATTTTAAAACCGAATTTAAATGAAATATTCTAGATTTAAAACACCTAAAGACATGTTTGTAGCAAAGATAGTTTTTTTGTTTTCCAATAAAGAAATTCACCTTAATTTACTAGTTCGCTCATATTTTATGTAATAAAATAAGTCTAGTCAAAATTTGATATATTAGGATTTCCGCGCATTTACCGGTTTTCATCTATGATTTTCGTGGCATACGGCAAAACATCAACGTTTATTTTTGTCAGTCTATATAACTACATAATCGAACATTGCTTGAAAGGACGTGCAGTCTTTTTTTCAAATAATAAAAACATATTTTAATTACTTATTTCCACAATATATTTTTTGATCAGGATCGGTTTCGCTCATCGCGAGCATTATAAACTGATGCTGTCAACTGACTCGATGTTCGCGATGAGCGAAACCGACCCCGATCAAAAAGTATATATTGGAAAAATTAGTATCAAAAAATGTGTTTTGTTAATTAAAATATCATGCCTTTCCATCGAGAAGGGACAGTTAACACTTTAAAAGGAATTATAGACTTTTTTCAATAACATAATTCTTGTTAGATTTTCAAAAATAACTAAATAATCAAGTCATTTAATCTACGATGGAAAATTATATATAAAATGGCAAGTTTAAAGTATCGTTGGATATTTATTGAAAGATTGACATTTTAAATGAACTGTTGTATATAAATAAAATCAAAGAATCTTTGATATTGTGTTTCATAGCATTAACTGTCATCGATTTGTAAAATCAATTTCTATTATTACCAATGATGCAGTAAGATTAAAATGCGGATTTTTTATTACACGTGAAAATGAATAAACATCAGTTAACTTAAACATATCATATTTTACGTGACGTATTTTTTTTAAAATCTTAATTAAAAGCGCCGATTTAATATCAATAAATTCATAATGGAAATATTTTATAATCTCGTTCGATTTCCTTGCGCACTGATTTTACGAAGAATATTACATTTGGTATTGTATGATGGTTAAGTAACCAAGAGTTACGCTTGATTCAGAAATGTTTCCCTTATTCTGTTCAAGGAAATAAAATGAATAATTTATAAATAAACGACAATTTTATACGCAACTATAAATAAATATATAAGTCACGACACCGATTTAAATATGTCAGGTTGAAGTACATATTACGATGGCATTACGTATTTTCAATTTGAATATTATGTAAAAATTTCCCAGGATATACTGTGATACACAGAATTGTTTTTCTTACACATTTTTTCTTTAGGATACAAAAGTATCAGAATTTGACATTATGTGGTGAGATAGTTTTGCCTACTATAAAAAAAAGGAAAAAGAAAAAACATCTATTATACAATGTTAGATGCTATTTCATCACAACTGATTAGACAAATTAGCAAAGTAACGTTAATTACTTAAAAATATACATTAAATTAGAATGTAATTGAAAGGCTTATTATATGTAGAAAGTAAAACATATTTATGGTAATCCCAAGCACCCAATTAACTATTTATTAAAACATAATATTAACTTACACTTGTTTTATTTTTAAAAATAATTTAAAACCTGATTGATGGGACGAAGAGATTTTAAATTTTCCGAGTTTGTACAGATATATAATATTTTTTAAATTCAATATTGAGTTGATTTTAAGTAATTTAATAACATAATGGACCATTCAACATTTTACACGGCAATTTTTATTATATTAGTTTATGATTACAAAATAAACTAATTTATTATTAGGTAGAGCGACTTTGCTGTCAAGTTTCGTTATTTGGCAACTAGATATTCTTTTCGCTTTTTTGTTTTTTTTTTAAGATATTGACAAATAATTGAACTTTGTAGATTAAAATTTTCATAAATTTTGTCAAAATAGTTGTCATAACAATTGACATATTTATATGATCATTAAATTCTGTAGATTGCTGAAAATACTGTGATTAATTACATTTATGCGTATATTTACAATTGTTGTCGATATTTAATTATTCGTGTAAATATCAAAATATTGATAAAAATACAATATGGGTCATTAGTTTCGCATGAAAACCACAGTAGCAAACCCCTAAGGCTTAAAACATGGAATAAATTGTCTTGAAGACGTGCAAAGATCACAAATGAGTACGTGCTAAGAATTCTAATATAACCGAAATGCAGAAAACAGTCATGTCAGTAATTTTCAATAAAGCTTGTACTTAGACAGCGATACGATTGTTTTGTATAACTATTTACTTCGTTAAGCACTCCAAAATCATCACAATAGTATTAAAAACAGAGCTTATCGTGTTATATTTAAACTTGAAATATAAGATTTCAAATGATGTATGTATGTGATTTAAACATAGATATTCAATATTAACTTTTAACAACTATTTACGACGAAAATTGTGATTTTTTGCAATACTTGGATACTTCGCCAATTAGCAATAAGACAGCTTTAATTCTGATCGATTTTTTTAATCCGTTAACTTGTTAGGAAAAGGGTTTACCATTCGTTATAAAAATAGCATTTTGAACAACCATAAAATATTTACAATATACGCAACCTTATGCCGAATTCATAATAAAATGAAGACTGCGTTAAGAAAATCTCGTTTCGAATATAACACGGATTTGTTTTGAAAACTTCGATCATTTTTTTGAATTGCTAATCATTTCTTTTAGCATCAGCTATCCATTTTCACTGAATCGAACGTTTTTAATAGTGATAAAACAATCACTTTATGTTTTCGATGATTTTATTTGGTGATTTATTTAGCAACATAAATTTGTATGCCAAAGTAATGGACGCATTAGCAATTTAAATAGTATGTTGGGAATCTTTTGAATAAACAAGGAGCTTGTTTTTTTATCTTTCTATATCTCATCGTAATAACCGATTTTATGTATTCGTTCACACTATTTGGACTTTTTATTGCGTATCTGTTGATTTACTTCATTGGATGTTAGTGACTTGAGATATATAACGTTTTATGTGGTAGTAAATATGCGTACCTTTTATTTATATGTTACAGTGATAAAGAATATTATAAAAAAAAACTTCTATACCAACTTAAATTTTTCATAAAACATAACTTTTAAAAGTTACGATGTTATTGTATTATTTTTTTATTCCATTCAGCAGTTAAATTTATAAGACAACATTTTCTATATTAAATTTAATTTGATAACTTTGTTAGTTCACCAGTTTTGTGAAAAGTGTTTCATTTCTATTATAATAGTTCGAAAATCAAAGCCTTATATTTTAATCAGAGAAATGTAAATATGAGATTTTTGTCATAAGTCATAAGGCGAAAGTCGTCAAAAACTTTAGTTTTTTAACCCATATTTTTACTTCAATTGTAATGGTTGTAACAAAGAAAGTCTAAAATATATATTTTTTGTATTATAAGTAAAAAATGATTTTTTATATAAATAATGCACATAATGAAACGTGTTTTACTATTTCGAAGACAAAATAAACACTGACCAATCGGCATTATAAAAGTAACGTCTTTAGTACTTAAAATACTGTATAATCTCGATTTAATGTTCCCATAGTCAAAGTTTTCCCGCATGCATCGTTGATGTTGAGCAGTCCTATCTTAATACTAAAAAGATGGTAATTAATCACTATGATGAAATAACTGTCACTTCGTCGTGGAAAGACATTGTATTCTAAATAATAAAAAAAAACTTTTTTTTACTTTTCCTACAGTGTATTTAATGATAAAAACCGGTATGGCCAAAATCGTTCCTGGTCATACAATATATTTTGGAGGTTGTTCCAAAAATAATGTCATTTTATTTTTTAAGTGGTAATTAATCTTACATTTATTTGTTATCCGGTCTATCGTTTTACTTAATTTGCAACATATTATGGTCCCGTCATAATTATTATCCCGGACCATATTTTTTGTCCAAGATTAGGCAAAAAAACAATTTTTTTGCTATCGAACATTCTTTTTATTTGATATAATTTATGTTATCTTTGCTGTGCGTTAAAAGTTCACCCAGAATTGTAAATGAACGCTATTAAATTATGATATCGACTGAAAGGTTCTTGATGGAATTTCAATATAAAATTTGAATTTTTACAACTTTGTACGGTTCCACATGTTTTGTCACCAACGACCTGGGTTTCGTCTTTTGGTATCTTCAGGCATTCTATCATCTGTACTTTACAGTTCTGTTACAATTGTGTAGTAGAATGCCTGAAAATTCCGAAAGGCGAAACCCAGGTCGTTAGTGACAAAACATGTGGAATCGTGCAAAGTTGTAATAATTAAAAATTTTCTTTTTACTTGAACCTTGTTATTTAACTATCACGAGTGCAAGTGATATCTGACACATCCGAATTCCGTGAAACGCATTTCAACATCACGTCGTCTGAGCGACTCCCATCTTCCTTGTCGGAAACTAAAACGAAATTCCTACGTCTGCAAATGCCGAAGAGAACAAGACCTTGCCGCGGGGCTTGGTACTTCACACCGCATAGTACCAGATAAAATATATGACGTCATTCAACACAAACACAACAGTAATAATCGTACGTACGTATATTCGATTACATTCACACAAACAAACAAAACTCGATTAACAATTTACCTCTCAGCGTAAGGTGAAATTCTTGCGCGAGAATGTAGTGGTCAACATTAGTTCTCAAAGTGCAAGTTTAAATGACAATTAAAAAAAAAAATACTTTTTACTAATGGAATACGAAAAGATAATATATACCATTAGAAAAAGGTGAAAGTATCGTATTGAATCATATATACAACTTAGATATTTAAAGTTGAAAATGATAGCGTTCAGTCAATCTTGCCGTACTAGCATTATTGATATAATTTATGATATCGACTGAAGTTGCAACAGAACCTACAAGTCAGTTCTGTTGCATCAGTGTGATAGAATGCCTGATGATGCCGAAAGGCGAAACCCGGGTTGTTAGAGACAAAACATGTGGAATCCATCATGCGCGTTCAGTCAATATCATAATTAAATTGCGTTCATTCACAATTCTGGTCGAATTTTTAACATAGAGCGATGTTAACACCATTGATTTAATAACTTTACCGTGTTTTACTCTAAATGTGGATACAGTGATCAACGTAAGCTTGTATATGAATATTTAATTGGCTGAATTGGCATTTACTTGGTAGAACTCCATTGTAACATTGTGAAAAAAAATAGCAATATATAGCAGATAGTTCTGACGAAGGCGTGAGCCGAAATAGCTATCAACTATATCTTATAAATTTTGTTGTCTATTTTTTTCATGTTCATATCATATGATAAATATTTAACCTAGCTTGAATCGTCATTAAGTCAGTTTTTAAATAAGAAGATTTAAAAAAAAGTAACAATTGAATGCACCGCTTAGAAGGTAACACATAAAAATGTACCTTGATAGATCTCGTATTGCCTTAGATTCTTTTTTTTCAGCGATTTATTAAAATACTTTTATGTTATGACTTGATACTATGAATAAATATAATTTGTATTTTTAAATACATTTATTATTTAAAAAAATGTTTTGCATTAAATGTTGAAAAGCGTCGGTTGTTTGGACGCTCATTCTTCAGAAGAAAGTAGTCCAACGTAGGCGGCACGGCTGATTCTTGCGCAGGCGTTTTAATATGACAATTTCTAATATATTAACCCTGCATTACAAAACCGAAACTAAGCAAATTATATATTCACATTAAGTTGCAACTTTTCCAATTTTTAAAACAAATCACTTCATTTGCGATGAATGCTTTTCGTAATGTATGCAAAACAAATTGTATGAACAGCTAATTAAATTTTATTTGATATATGGAAGTACTCAGCTAAAACAAAAATTATTTTAAAGTAGTCAATTTCTTTATAGATTAAAATAATATGACGATTTTTTGGTTTTATAATATACATTTTTTAAGAAATATATTTCTACTTTGTTCAGTGCAATTAGTCATTGATAAGTTAAAATAAAAGAAAATAAATATAATTTGAAATTGCACAATTGATACCATAAACGTGATATGGATTTTTTTAAATTTTTCCTAGTTGTTCATGTTGCGTTTGCTGACATTAGACAAATGAATTCTATTTGTTTTAAAGACATAAAGAATAAATTCGTGACAGCAATACGGTATTTTTCAAAATTTATTCAGAACGTTTTTTGTCTATAGAAAACGATAAATGACTCATATTTTTATGAATCACTGTTATTGTATCCAGAAAATACGTGGGTGTTAAATGTTAATTTAAAACAAGCACGCTAAAATCGCTGTTATTATTTTGTTAAGAATTTTCTTTACTTTCACCAAGAATCATAAATAACTCGATTGTCATTTTTAAAAATAAATTTTAACTATGTAACCACATTGAAAAATAATTGAATTCCATTAGAAGTATGATGTTTTTTTATGCTATTTGCTAATCATAGGAAAAATTATACGAATTTTAAGTAACATAATAAAAAAATTGCTACGTATTTTAGTTCTACAAAATTTATCAACTATTCGATAATTATTTCTCATTTGAATTGTGTTATCGGTAACCTCTTTGTGGAAACTGAACATATATTATAACTAAATAAATCATTGTATTTGATTCAAAATTATTAAAAAAAATAGGTGTTTAGACAATAAATGAAAAGATAAACAGAAAGGCTTCATAATTTCATTATGAATATTAAAACAAAATAAAAATACTGAGGAGAATTCGTTCTGATGTCGGATTGCGAGAATTCTTAAAAATAATTAACGAGTTATTTTTAACGAATGTGCTAATATGTCGTTAACTTGTAAAGTACCATGAAAAGGTTCAAAAAACAATTGATGTGGGTCTAGCCGTCAATTGAAATTTAGGGAGATTATTAAGAAAAAATGGCCCTTTTGAGCTAAATTTACCATTTGTGTCACAAAATGCAGGCCTTTCAGCCAAAAATATATAGAAAATACAAAATTAATCATTCACCCAATATAACTTATGTTGACAAATATAAAATGACATTTTTTTCAAATTTCATATCAATATTTTCCCAAAACAGAATTAGATAACTCTAAATCACCCTTTTAAAATGCTTATTCACCTTTAATAGTTTTTTTTGTATTGATTTAGTAAAAAAAACTATTTTGTAATTTTTCTCAGTTCGATATTTTTATAGTTAAGCTCCTATGTAAAATATCTAGTAAGGGCTGCGTCAAGATTTATGTTGCACTGTAAGACACTATTTTTAGATCAATTTACGATTTTAATTTGATTTGAAATACAAAATATCATATTCCTAGAAACAATTTTGTTACTGTCGAAAAATGTGCCATAAAATGTGATAATTTAAACTTTATTCAAAAATATATTCATCTACTGTGTAAGGAATGAATACTTATTTATACCGGTATTAAAACATTATTTAAGACACATAAACAAATATTTAATTAACATATAAACCTAATTGATTGTTCAACTCAATCAGGTTTATTATTTATACATTTAGAGAGGGTAAAAAAATGAAACAAAGAAACGCTATATTTATTAGAGATTGCGTAAGGTGATAAATTGAAATTCAACCTTTATTATTGCACTTATGGGTTTTTCCAAGACAAATGATTCATTCATCGGTTTACGTAACGCCATTCGAAAAGATAATTCATAAAAATGTTCAAATCGTTATGTATGAAGAAAAGGTTTTTGCTTGGATACCAGGATTTACTTTCAAATTTATTTTGCTTCCGTAAAATGTGGCAATAATTTTACTGCTCGTAAAATGATACGTTGAGTGATAAACGTAGCGTAACGCATTTCGCGATTCATTTTTATACTATATATGGGTATAATTATTTTAGATTTAATATTTTTGCCTTGTATTTTTTTCGTTTATTAATCGATAGAACTATAAAAATCTGTTTTTTTATTAGTTAATCATTGCAGAAAACAACATAAACATAAAAAGCTTAAAATATTACACGTATTAAAAAGAAATTTTTACAATTTATAAATTAAATTGAACACGTCGGATTTTCTATTTGATTTGGACAAAAATGTTAGTTTGTTTCTATAGGCAGTTTCTATACACTGAATGTTTCTCAGTTACATGCTTCTACCATTAAATAATCTGTAAATTAAGCTACTGACCGTTAATTTTCATTAAATATATTCCACCTAAATCTACTCTTTGTGTTAATTTGCTTTAAATTGTTAGCGGAAATAGCATTGAAAACATTGTCATTTGAACGTCACTTATTCAGTCGCTTTTAAAATATGTGTTAGTTTACTAAGCAAGAAAGTTGCCTTTTTATGTTTTTTAGAACAGGAAAAGAATTAATAGCATTTTAAAAACAAAGGTAGAGATGTTTGACGAAGATAAATCCGATGAAACTAAATATAATATGTATCATTCAAACATTTTTTTTTTATATCGAGAGTATTTTTTCTTGTTATACATATAAAACCAATTAAATATCGCTGTAAAGAGTAATAAAAATATTAAAGTGTTTTATTGTCGATTTCCTTATACCAGCTACTAAACGTGTTGTCAGTTTGTTAAGTCAAAATCCTATTTAAAGTGCCTAAAAGATTTTAAAGGTTTACACCTCTGGACAGTTGTAAGAAGTGTGCTATTTAAAAAAAATAACAATTGTATGTAGTTGCATTATGCTTTTAAATGAAAATTTTGACGCTTCAGTAAGTGATTGAGAAATAAAATGATTTATCGAGTGTTCACCTAGAAGATTTCGTTTGGAAGAGTGCTGAAAAAAATAATATTATATCTTACATAAATTGATAACGATTAAAAGTATGTCATGTATGGTATTGAAAAAGATTTATTTAAACGGAAAGTGTATTCCGTCGAGTTTATATTAGTTGTTGAAATCTTTTCGAATATGTTGATGATAGATAACTTCTATAGTTATATAGCAGTAAGGATTTAAATGTATTAGTTAGTTAGCTAGTTCCCATTTTTGCTCATTATAAAAAATATATTAAATTATCGATCACATTTCACAAGCTTTTGTATACAGGATGCTAAGTGGGGCATTTAAGTTGAATGAGCGTGCAATACGTTGTTGTGATTATTTGCTGACTGCATTCGCCAACAAAAAGTTGAAATGATAATTACAGCATCCACACTGAAACTACTCAGTACTAATAGAATGCACCGCACTGCTATAAAAAAGATTTATTAAGTAAAGATGAGTTACGACTTAAAGAAATTGAACAATATTTATTATTAATTAATAATGAAAAGTTTATTAAACATATTGATTTTTATATGATCGAAGAACTTGACTCATATTAATAAAACAAACTGATATTAAAACGCTGAATCAATCAATTAAATCAAATGTCGCAAATGAATATAACATACTAAATATCTACACATTTTAAATCGTTTAAAAAATAGATTTATATTTTTTTCCAATCGTATATGAATTCTTCTGTGGTACGAAATCCTTATTATTATTATTATTATGGGGATATTAGTAAAAGTGTAATAAATGCATACACAATTACTGCTTATTAATATGTATTGTATTTTTTTTCGATGAAAAATGAGCTCATCGCATAATCGACACATAGTCACACTTTTTATAGAATGACTATAAAATCACTCATCTTATATGAGACCGACTTTTCAATTGTGACCCACCTGCCTTGTAGAAAAATTGCGATCCGTTTCTTGATAGATTCTTCGCAACCTGATGCCACAGTCCGACTAATCGGTCACAAAGTCAAATCGTTTTTTATCAATCTCACCGTATACTTGGAACTAGTTTCTACAGTAGGAGGGTTTAAATTCACTGGACGTTTTTATTGCGCTCGCGTAAGGTGGAATTGTGAGAGGTATTCCAGGAAATTTATTTCCGTTAGGCGAGCCACTATACTGCCGCGTACGACGCAGGTTTCAACGTGGGGCATGAATTAATCTATCAACAGTCTGAAGACTTTCAATATATACTATTCAATGATTAATAGACGCCTGTAGCCTCGAGAAATGATTATAATCCAACACATATATTTTATTTACGTGTGATTAAGACTTCACTATCAATTTTGATGTAAATTCGCATATATTTTTAAAAAACATCATTGGTACTCTATCTATGATTTAATGAAATGAATTATTACGTAATGTAAGAGTGTAACATAAGCCAAACTTTTCGGATACAAAATAACATATTCCATGTTTCCAATAAAGTTTACAAGCTTTTCAATCCATCAATCGATTCTTCGATCAATTCCGTAATGTAAAAATTTACGAAACTACCTTCAAGTTATATGTAAAAAAACATGATATACAAGCTATTGTGATTAAAAAAAAGATAAGTAAAGAAAATATACGTTATTGAAAAAAATATGAAATATAATAAAACATCACTGTTTGGTCGGTCATTAAACTTGTATCATTAATCGTTTCCTTGTCACATAAAACAAATTCCGTGTATAAAACGTATCATTTTTAATGTATTATTTGTAGATGACAATTTTAAATGTCTTTAGGCATTGTGAAATAAAAGTAACAATTAATTACGTATACGATCATAAAAATATACCATTAGATTTTTTTGGAACATAAATTTCTTATCTCTTTGAATAGAGTTTGATCGATTACTTTGTATATTCAATGTCAAAAAAATCTGCATTTGTGGAACTGGATTTTTTGAATGATAAAAAAAGAGACGTTATTTTTTTCAAATATTTTTTTTCATTTTATTTATTATATATATTATTTTAATGTAATATTGTATCAGACTAGACAATGTAACAAAATAATAGATTAACACACAATATGTACTAATACACAAACTAATTAGCTAATGAAATACTGGTAAACATTTGCAGATAAATATCTCAAATTTTCAAATTGACAATACCTTGTTAAAGCTGTGATTGATTAGATATGTCAATGATTAACTACAGAAATTGATAAAAAAAGCAATTATTTAAATCAAGATTTGATCAAACCACCTTTGAAATACGAAGTGTGCTCCGAAACAAAAAATGGTAGTAAACCAACACTCGTTTAAATGAATAAAACATCATTTGTTCGACACTTAAAATTGTGTTTAGTAACGCAAAAAATAAACCAGATTATTTTCAAGGCTGTCATATATTGTATTGGGTTGAAAACTTTATGTGACGTTTGACAAAGTCATTAGTTTTATTTTGTTTTCGGGCGTTTTTTTCTAGATTTATTAGAATAGATTGATCTGGGTAGATAAGTTAGGTATCGTTTTCATACGGTTCTCAATATTTCGAATCAAATCAGAAGCTAAATAATATTGAGCATATGTGTTGGATCAATTGGATTTGACTATTTTATATTAACACCACTAATAAAAAAAAACAAAATGTCAGCATATAAAGAAACGCAATAAAGATCGAAAGCCGAATTAGAAGTAAAGGCGTCTAACTAACATCAGGAAATGTCTCTTATTGTAATAAAATTTACAAATCAATCTATCGTATTTTACAACTATCAGTAATTTAAAGTTCATTAAACTAACTCGTTAAGTCATCGTTAAAGGGGTCACAAAGCTATTTCATCCATAAAAAAACAAGAGTATGTTTTTTTGACACTATGGTATTTAAATCCTGAATTACAAACAGCCGCTATTAACCTGCAAACAAGTCAATGAAGGGTATAGAATTAAAACATATTTCTACAGTTTGCGACCAATTTTGATATAAGTTTTATTTGACACTACAAAAACAAGTAAAAAATATTTTCTCTTAACAGTCGTGACAAAGCCATTAATTAAATTTTATCGTGTTATCATAACACGAAAGGTTTTTTAGCGAAGTAAAGTAGCTCGGAGCTACCAACTTATCTTTTAAGACAAAAGTAATAAATAACAATAAAAAATTATAACATTTTGAAAATAATTGCCATCTCAATGATTCTAAATAATATTCGCTAGTTTGTTCTTGGATATATCTTTTACAATAAATTTTCCTAATATAAAACATTTTGTTTTTTTATGGCAATATTTTGTCTACAAACCTATAAAATTCTACAAAGATGTATTGCCTAACTACTATTTTTATCATCAAAAAATATGAATAAAAAACTTAATTAACTTTCATTTATTCCCACTTCCAAAGATTTCGGGATATGTTGATGTTTTCATGGTGAATAAATAACATGAAAAAATATTTCTTGTTGTACATCATCAAAGCTCTGTGCCAACATAAATGTGGAACCTCAGTATATAATGTTGGTACATTTTGTACCGAGTTTTTTTTAAATTTTAGTACATTAACACTTTCGCATTACTATCATCATAGACAAATATTAGGTTTCCGCAAAGAAGTAAAATACTATTTTTAATTCAACTTTTCCGGTGTTTTAATAAAACCATTAATATTTTTATTAAAATTGTCACTGCATGATACCATTGTAGAAGTCGATTCATTTTATTCAAAGATTACAAAACAATATTTCAATAAATTCTTAATTGTATTCATTAGCCATGACCAATCCTCAAAATTCGTAAGTTAATATTTGGCATATTTTACGAGTTAATCTGAAAGTGGCGATTAATGTTCATATTATGAAACAAAACCTAAGAATTATTTTTTTAAATCCATTGTTAAGCTAGTTTGAAAGTAGGTATAATTGTATGTATTTATTTTATTCTTATGTCGACCAGAAACGTGCTGTGATTATTTTATCGTTTTTAAATTACCGGTTTTATTGGCCTTCGATGACGGGTGTGGCCTTTTCGCATGGAATGCTACACGAAAAAAATACACCACCGGTGATATGTTAATGAAGGAAATAAATACTTTGGAACGGTCTACGATAATTGATATTACTTACAGAGGCATCTATCATATCTATTCTTTGTTTTCAACACAATTATTTTCATCATGATTTATACATACCATTGTATCATATCTCTCACTAATTATATTACTCGTCAGACAGAAGTGCCACCTGTTAACTTCTCTCATCACTCAAGCGCGAAAAATGTTTCAAATACGAACGAATTTCATTAGTGTATATCCGATACCTTAGCTACAAAATATATATAGTCAAAAAATAACAATTTCATATAAGTATGTAATGCTTGAAATACAAATGTAGACCTATTAAATAATATAAAAAATAGTAACTTTTGGATATTTTAGCATGATAATAATTACTTTTCACTAGTTTTATGTAATAATAATACTAAATAGTACACTTTAAAACTGATATGAATCATCATTGTTTAATATCAAAATACTGCTTTCTGATAAACTTCTGGAAGTTTATTAAACGGAAAAGAACTTAACCTTTACAAAATCTTGTATTCTAAAAATCATTCGCCTCACTTTGAAACCGATTTATTAACAAAAGCGTAGCTGATCGTTACATAAATTATCGAAAAGATTATTTCATACTAATAATAATAATAAAACTAGTAATTAGTTCAATAAAAGAACATAAAGAACACCACTCTCTCGTTAGTTTTAAAACTAAAAATTGTATAACACATACCTGTTTCTTTGACCAGTATTTACATGAGCTTAACCCTTTACCCATGAGTACAGATTTTTTTCCACAGTTAATGCTAATCTTCATGGCTATTTTTTATTATATGTAAATAAAGTAATATTAAATTTATTTACGCTTTAGTTAATTGAAAAGAAAAAAAGTAATAAAACTAATTCTTTTTTAGTTAATCTTAAACTGTAATTATCAACAATAAAAATTCTTAGACAGTAATACGAGAACTAAAACGATAATCGTAAAACATTTTTATTTATCTACTTTAAGCAAGATTTCAATTGGTCGGAATAAATGTTAGTTTCCTTCTTTCAATTTGAATCATGTACTATCTGAAATATAATATAAAAAGGTAGTATATTTTTTTACTATCAGTGATCTATTTTGCGAGCTTAAAGCTTGACGCGAACGATTGATTTTTTACACTGTCGATAACAATGAAAAAGCACTTAATTTAATGTGCTTTGGCTTTCCGTACTGACCTTTAATAAATATACCATAATTGTATGTTAGAATATTTCTTTGTTCTTTATGAAATCTGATTCACACTTTATCTCAAGAGGCATATTATAATATTCATATTGTTATTTTGTATAACATTATTGACAACACTATACAAATAATATTATTGACACATAGTTAATTAAGTTTTTTGCATTTAAGCAAAACAATAAAACAATTTAAAGTATTCAGAATTCGTAATGAGAAAAAATAATATGTCATGAGCTGTTTATTGTATAATATTTTATAATAACCGTGTATGTGATGTACTTGATGTATACTAAATACACCAAGTTCATGAATGTATGTCTGAATACAAAAAATCCACATTGTTAGTTATCATTTATTCTTTTATTGGTAGTACTTTTTTAAAAGATTTCAATCGTGTATTTACCGTTGAGAAATAGTTAAAAAAATCATTTATTGAGAATAAAATGTTAAGAGTTCGGTAATGGATTTTTTAAATATTAAACAGTTAACAAATAAATTATCAATAATCTACGACATGTGCTAATTTTTTTTCAATATCATTAAAAAATCGAATGAATAATTAATTTCTTGTTAACCTTCAATAATTTACGTTGTTACATAATATAGGAAAACATTTTTTTTAAATTTTAAGCTACAACAAAGAGACAAGTACACGTTGCTTACTCGTATCACTTCTACTCAAAATATGAATAGTAAAAAAACCTTTTGGTTGATTCGTTGTTTAATTATCTTATCTGACAAATAATTTATGGTTCAATGAACAGGCTGAGTTTTTAATTTATTATGTAATTCAGAAATCGTTTATTTACACAGTTATAATCTACTTTTTATTATAGTAGGCGGGTTTTACTGAATAATATGTTCATTTACCTTATTTAATACGCGATAATCGTAGTATTGATATAATAAGACATTTATTACACCATTTAAAAATCCTAAAGTTAAATACTAAGAACATATATATTTATAAATATATATGTGATTGTGAACATTGCAATTTATACTATATATCTCATTGTTCATTATTATGTGTGATTACTTCCAAAACGAGTAATTATATCGAAAAAAATGTCAAGTTGTTTAAAAAATATGTCGCTTATTATTTACCGAAGAAAGCAGTTAAAAGTTAAGGTCAAGTAACTGTAAAGAGATCATTAAAATTACTTTTTAACAAAACATCATTTCGAAGCTAATCATCAAAACAGTTTTCAATTTCACATCACATATGATATGAATCGAATTATTAACTAGAGCCTACAATTAAAGTTATTGAATCAATGTTTCAAATATATTCTTTTCTATTGTCTGTATATATATTCAGTGGTTAAATGCAAATTAAAAATATTATTTTCTTTTATCTTCTTCACTAGATCCTGTCGATTGGAGCGGCGAGGATGTTAAGGCTTGGCTCTTATGGACGCTAAGACAGTACTCCCTTCCTCTAGTTCCTGTGGAGTACTTCTGCATGGATGGTGCACGGTTGGCTGGTCTTTCCGAGCAGGACTTCGTTCAGAGAGCACCTCAGGTATGTCTTAATCAAAACATATTATTGGGCTATATTTTTTTATTGAAAATAGTCTTCTATGGTCCACCGATCAGGAAAAATGAGTATTTTTCGTTTTAGAGCATAGCTTCCTAACCTTTTCCGGATGGCGACCCCTTTTCATAAAATACACGAGACCCGCAACCCTACAATCCAAAAGCATACAAAAAAATTTTTTTTTTTAGTTGACCGTATAAGTTGGTGATCCCCCAATAAGCCCTTCGCGACCCCAGGTTGGGAATCTATGTTGTAGATACTTAATAATTTTCATTTTACGATGGCAAAAAATATTTTCGGATAATGCCAGAGAGTTTTGTCTTTCAAACAACGGAAGCGGAGCTGCAGGAAACATAACACAAACAGTGTTGATATCACATCATTGAACGAAAATCGACTGATGACTTAATATTGTATATGAGAGTTCATGTTCTTAGATTCAAGCCCGTTGCCATCAAAAGCACCGCCACTCAAAGTCGTTATCTACTTGGCTACATGACCAGCTGTTGAAAAGGTCGATAAAAGAGAGGAAAATGAATATATTTTGTAAATTTGAGGAAATATTTCATATTAATTGAAAGGATAGTATAATTTCTAAAAAAAAAATTAAATGAATGTTTTCATTTTAGAATATCACAAAAAAATTTAAATATTGCTGATGGAAAAATAAGATAATTACTATGTTTTATTTGTATACATTGAAGAAGGCGAAAAAGTAATCATTCTGCGTGCCATAATTTACTGTTTCTTTTGACCGAACGTGTCTTAATAAAAAAACAATTTAAAAAACAACATGTCCAACTTTCTTTTGAGTCGGCCATTTTGATTCAAAACAACCTTGACAAAGAGTAATCCGCGAGAGATGAGTAATTTTATTACATACATTTTAAGATTATTTTCGTCGAATTACCTATATCAACACTCTGAGAAAACATTTATATTATTAGAGAATTGCATCCTATTTTATATTCAATAAGTTTGATAAAAAAAAGTTGTAATTGAATGTTTTCATGTTATATTTTCGGCAATATAGTACATCTTTTGTGAACCGTTCTATGAACAGGTGTAATAACAAGATGGCTTCTCTCTTCTGTTATATCATGACGTAGTGCGGTGAAGCAGTTGGCGAACAAATTTCACCATCGCTTGGGAAAGTCAGTTATGCCGTAGGAAGTCGCAACTTTGTAGGTGGCCGGAATGTTGTTATCTTTATACAGACAAAGAAAGAGATGTAAAAATTTTGGCAAGGTCGAACGGTTAAAACAGATTTCTTAGAAAAATCGCATCTTTAAGCCGCAAATTAGCATCAATTTTTACGCAATATCCGCAGATTTCCATTTGGAATCATGAGGAATTGTTGTGAATCGATTTTTGAATGCATTAGATTTGGTAGGAAGTGATTATTTTAATATTAACACATACCATTAAAGTTTGCTATTATCAAAAAGATATCATAGCTTTCTATTTTAAAACAGATAATCTCTTGTTTTATATTGATATTTGAATCAGAGCATCGGGAATCGTTTTATGAAAGATTTATGTGTTGGTTCAAATACTGTAATTTAAATATCGATTGTCTAGCATCCATGTTAATTTGTCGCGAACATTTGTACCTAAAATCTGGCGTTGAGCCCAAATTTTGCATCGATAATTAAAGTAATTGAACTAAAAAAGTCCTGAATAAAAAACGGCTTGAAAGATATAGAAAGGTGAATTATCATTAAACTAAGCAAAATTAAAATTGATCAAAATTTTTTTTGCGTCAATGATGAAATATGAGAAATCGATTGAAAAGGTGACGATTTTAAAGTACTGTATATTGTCTTCTCACGATTTTTTGACCGCATGACACACAACACTAGTCAAAAATATGACTAAACACTTGAATAATATACGTTACTAATTTGCTTGCCGAATTGTGTTTAAATTCACAAAGAATACACGAAACGCTACTGGTGTATTTTCTGGAATCGTCGCAACCACAAAAGTACAACGAAATTAATTTTCACGACCTGCCTACTAATTTTTCAATAGTAAATAACCTTAATTTAGTCACGACAGAAGCTGAATTTCGGCGCGTATTACCAAATATTATATAGGTGTCGTATGTTGTCACTGGTCTCCATTGTTTGAAGTAAAAAGAAATGGTGCTGAGAAACTGCGCATTGTTTTTTGTGGTTAACGTACTTCGCATTCATTCATAAGGATCCGGGATCGAGTCAGAAATGTTAAAATAATTGTACAATTGATAGCTAGAAAACGACCATAATTTTAACAACATTTTATTTATACGTACTTTAGGCCTGTGATAATATAGTTACTACGATCAACGGCCGACATACAAAACAATGTCAATTAATCAGCGAATAAATTTTGTTTATTTCTTAAATGATTTTAATGGTTTTGGTCCAACTCAGTTGATCTGTTAAGATATTAAATCTCTAAATATATAGATATTTTTCCAATTATTATATATTGTTGTATTCAAATTAAAGTGATATTTTTAGGTCGCATTTTGAAAATGGTGTATATAAACGTGGATCGATTCAATACTGAAGCCAACGTACTCCAAAAAGAAAGGTTTTGATAGTAAATAAAATAAATTATATATTTATACTATTTGTATTAAATGTCATTTTTGTTTTAATTTTTGAGCAATTTATCAATAATTATATCGATTGACAAACGAGGAACAGGATTTTTTTTCCAAATATGTTTTTTCCAAAAATGAATATTTATTGGATTCCTGTAAATACGAAAGTTTATATATCTTAGAACTATGTTACACACCTTATGGTTTATGATCATATCAATTGTGTTGATACTGATGTCATTAATTTGTTGCGAGACTACTTCCTAAGCAAAAATTTTACGCATATGTGGATAAAACAGCAATCAACAAGAGCTTGGAGCTGATTAGTCAAAAATATGATCAGAAAAATATTTTTTTATTAAATAATATAAAAATACCTTTTTCCTGGCATATTTTACCTGGAATTGTCGACGTACATGCTAATAACAACGTGCTTAGCTTATGATCATACAGCATGTTAATATCTTTAATTAAAATGTACCAATTTGAAGATTATTATAGAATTTGAGCTTGTTATACGTTTTCCGTAATCACAATGCTTAATAAATATAATTAGCATTTGTTTATCAGCAGCGCATATGTACACTATTAATGGTTTAAAAACAATGCAAGTTTTGGTAAAAGTAAAAAATTCGACATGAATTAAGTGACTGATTTACAACAGGAACATCAATTTTTGTTGAGATATTACCATTAAATAACCAAACAGATAAACAATTGAATACCGATATGTCTTCTTTTTTGTGAAATTCACATTTGGAATTTAAAAATTAATTATTTATAGTGTTGACTAATTAATAAGCATTCATGAGTCGTGAATCGTAATCCAATATGGCGATCGAGTCATTCGATGATTATTTATACACCATAGAGAAAGTTTTTGCAATAGTGAGTCGTATAAACATTCCCGCTCACACTTGCGGTAAGCGTTAAGTGGCAAGTGTGGTAACCTACTTGGCCGCGAATTTATCACAATCAAATGACACCTATTAACTATTGGCCAATACAATACAACGTATCTATCGCTTCATTGTCGCCGGTATATTTTCGGTCACATGGCAACTCTTTCAATAAAGATTTTATCCACAATATGCATTTTTAACAACCACCAAATTTTAAAGTCGATAAAACAGAACAGCAAATCGAAAAAACGATACGCTACAATATTTATCATTCATTACATTAAAATTTATTCAAATCGATTAATTATTCACTTACAATGTGTTAATTGTCATTTCTTGTTGGAAAGGTATTATATTAAAATAATAAAACATAGTATTTAACACTATTTTCACAATTATAATATATTATATATTCTCTTGTTTCGTTAGAATAATTTCACTTAATTTGATAATACTAACGATAATCGGGAAAATAATATTTTAGTAATATTTTTATGATTAAAAAAATATTGTTTATTTATACACATATTTATCATATTTAAGATATTTTTGTGGTGCCAAAGATTAGGTGGCCACAAATACGAACCTCCACGTATAGGAAGTAACCCCCACCGATTGATGCCCAAATGTTATTTATAATTCTGGAGTAGTCTTTTAAAGAATATATTATTGTTTTGTCTCCAAATCCATTATTAGTAATTTTTTATGTTCCCATTTAGAAATCCCACAATATTTGGTAGTCGAATCATTAAAGAGTGAGTAATACTGCAGGGCTTTCGTTTTCTGGAAATCACGAATGTATACACAATGATTTTTTGATCAATTGATAGAAACGCTCCAAAAATATGTGTATTTTTTTAAAATACATCGCCAAAAGCAGTTAGAATATATTACTACAAGTATTCACCAAATTATAATCTTTTGGTATAATTTTATATTCTCCCAATATAAATTGTTGAGTGCATGACTTATGACCAGCCTATGTTAAGATTCTTCGTTAAGAGTAACTTACCGCGAACTGATTTTAATTTGACTTTAAAATTAATAATTTGAAAGTATGTAAAACATTTTTTGTTTATGATGAGTGTACTTTTATATTTCTACATCATCAATATAAATAAATATAATAGTAAAGGTTAGTCTATTCGCAAGAGTTGAACGTACTATAAACACACGAAAACTGTGATACGATTCCTTTCATTGTATTTATTTACTCACTAGATGAAGTTTTTTTTATACCTTACAGCTATGAGTTAATTGCGATTGAAAGGCTAGCCTTTGAATGGATTTAGAAATGATCTCATCTTATCTCTGGTAAACCGCCATTTGCTTAAAAATTCGCTACCATTCGAAGATGACCACTTAACCAAATGGACGAATCGTGCGAAGATTATTAGGTGTAATAAAGAAAATTAAATTTTCAATTACTTTGTTAAATAAACCACAGAGAATATATTAAATAAACACTTATAGAATATATTAAATAAGCACTTATATAACTTAAAACTATATAATTATTTACTATACTGTTATCAGTGGCAGTGGATTTTAATTTAAAAATATGGTATTTTGAGTTACATTAGAAATTTGGTAACTTATAAAATTCATTCCACTCATTTCTATTGACTTCTGAAATATTTTTTCAGTAACTATGGTATGTAACTAGCAAATGAATAAAATTAGCAAATCTATTTTCAACAATACACATCATATAATATTAAATTTATCCTCTTTTAAAAACACATTTAAATATTTATTATACTAAAGTTAAATTTAAATACTCGACTAGTAAAAAGGAAAGTTAAAAACGTGCAAAATAACAATCGAAAATTAATTAAATTACATTGGGTTATCACGGAAGTTTGAAAATTCAAATTGACTGCCATTAAAATGCATAATTCTTTTATAACGTAAAGATCAAATGATACTTAAAAAAGATAATACAATTGAAAATATAAAAAAAATGTTAAAATAATAAAATATCAGCCATTTGTTTAAGCCCATAAAATGAATATAATATTTTTTATGTTCCTAGATATTTTTTTAAGTTTATTCAATCTCTCTTTTATGTTTAACCCGATAAAATATTTTACATACAGATTAATGCTTTTAAAAATCGATTACATACAAAATAAAAGCGACAGATTTCATTGAGAGTAGAGTTGCCGAAGGTCCTAGACCGGCTGGGACTGTTTCGGATCCCGGATAAATGATAAATATAATTATGTTCAATTTCGTGCTATTTTTCCCGGAATCGTTACAAAAAAAGTTGGTAACCCTAATTGAAAGTGATTTCAATTAAAATTTAATATATATTGTATAATTTTAACTATGAGAATATGAATTTACATTTTTCTAAAAAAAACCGTTGAATTTTGTATAATAATAAGTTAATTAAGCACTGATTTGATTTCAACTATGATGTGGTGTTTTACGATAATAAAACATTAATTGTTTTGCAGAGATATTTTTTACCAATAAACATATTGAATTATATTCATTTAAATAAAACACGTATTATATATTTTTTGTATTCTATCTATCTCATCAACGTGTGAGTTGCCATAGAGAGGAAAGTGCAAATTTTTCATTAGCAAGGCCTTCAACTTTCCCGATATGTGACTCGTTTTCATAATTATTCTAGGTAAATAAACATATTAGGTGACTAATTACTTTTTTATCAACAGGCTGGCAGCACACTCTTCGCTCAATTGGAGATATGGAAAGCTGCCAGACAAGAAAGCGGAAGTCTTGGAGAAGCAGGAATGAGTTGGGGACCTGAACTCCATCATAATTCGACAGTGTCTGCAGCTTCCAGCAATGAAGATGCTAGTGAAGGTAAGCATTTTAGTAAGTGAATAAAAAAAGCCATTTATTTAATGAATAATGTTTAAATAATATTTTTTGTCATTCTTTTGCTTACGCTTTACATGTGGATGTATATTTACAGACATCTTACTTACACTTTATATTCCTATATATATATATATATAGACTTACACCATAAAGAATCATTGAAAATGTTACGTATCATAACATCGTATATAAGCGTTTGAAACTAATTATCTGGAACAGTTTTGTAAATTACAAATTAAAAAATGTATATATTTTTGGATGTTGCATTTCCTATTATTATTAAAGTAAAAAATATTTAAATCGAGTATAAAATTAGGTTATGTCAAATGTATCATTGAATCCAATCCAATGTTATCCCTTTTTGATATCTGTATCTGTAAAGCACAACAAAAAAGACATTCACAATACTATTGTGTAGTGTGATTGTAGTCGTTTATTTATTGAATTTATGAGTAACTCATATTTATTAATCAAATATACAATGTGTTATCGATAATCGAACATAATCTATTCCATGACTATGTTCGTTATCCGAATATGTTTTCGTTGTCCAAATACATAAATCTTTTGTGATTGTGATCGAAGTCCGAGTTGTTGCAGTATGAACTGCTCTTTAACCAATCAACCACTGCAATTTGAAAATAAATCATGAAATATAATACAACCTAGCACGTAAAATATATTTTAGTATCATTTATTTTGATTCAATATTAGTTAAATAGTACAATGCTTTCCAAAAAACAGTTGATTTGGTAAAAATAAATTTCGGTTTTACTACTAGTGTTACTGTTGCGAATTAATTGTTATGCAGTTATCATCAATTAAACTATCAATATTAGGTAACATTTTTATTTTACGATACAATGAAGTAATTTATATCAATTATCATTATCTCATCATTATTTACCAATTAGAACAAAGTTTAAAGTAGATTATTATTTTATCTTTTGCAGTTATCATAATTGCAATTGTTTTACCTTCAATATATTATTATCGTTTAATATTACACACGTAATTAAAATTTAAAAGATTACTGTGGATATTAAAATGCACGTTTTTTATTATTTTTATCGCCAGAGAAATTTTATAAAACACCCAATAATCAATAATAGATAAAATTTCTCTCAAAATTAAAGGAATTCAATGAACAAAGCATGCTTCTTGTTGATAAGAAACTGACAAATGTCGAAAGACGAAAGTTCATATATTCAGATAAATACGTTAAAATTTAAACACGGTGAAAAAATAGCGATGTATTTTAGTTCTACAAAATTATTTTTAACAAATATAGTTGATAGCTATTTCGGCTCACGCCATCGTCAGAACTATGCTTAAACTAATATTTGCTTATCTATATATAGCTGTGCAGAAAAGGCACACAACACATCCTCTCTCCTGTTCCAATTAAATTTTAGTTAAAAAAGTTAAAATTCAAATATAAAATATATTACTTACACAGTTTTAAGTTTCGCTACTTGGTGAAAAGGCATTTTATTAAGAAAAAAACAAACTGTTATATTGTGGAAATAATGATTTGTTAAAAAACAAATCATTATTTCCACAATATTAAGATCAGGTGCAGTTGTGTTCATCGTGAACATTATCAACTAATCTTTGCATTATCAGCTGGAATCAATTGATAAGGTTCAGGAAAAATAAAAATGGTTCTTATGTTAAATTTAAGCAATTGCCTTTTATAATAATTTATTTTAAATAAAAATTTAATAAAAAAACAAAAAAAACATATTTTTACGTGATTTTCGGTGAACATTGAAATCCTTGTTAGTATGGGATTGTCATTTTTTTCTTTTACGTAACTCGATATAAAATACTATTCATAATGAAAATTCACACGAAAAAGCACATACATAAAGATGGTTAATAGGTGAAACGAGACCTCAACATATTTTTGATAATATTCATTTTTAAAAAGTTACCATATTATATATTTAAAACGAGCAAGTTCAGCGTCTCGCAAACAAGGGTCTATACACCATTCCAAGAAGCTACAGACCTTGAAGTAGCTATTTTCTAACAGTGCTTGAGACTCATTCCATGTTGATCACTTCTCGGGAAAAACGGCTTCAGGTTTCTGGGTGCAGCTTCCACCATCTATGAGGGAATGTTGAATGACAGGTTAAGTCTAGGGCTTGAAATATATAGGACAAGAGTTTCTGTTTGACGACTTGACAGAGAGACATCAGTTATGTTCGTGGAATATTGTGACTTGTTAAACGAATAGCTCTGATATGGCATAGCTGTAAATCGATTTGTACGTTACCCCTAAAAACGGTCCCACAACAAGTGTATTCTGAATCACAATTTATTTTATCATTACAAATTATTAAGTCAATCGTGTAAATTGTTGAAGTATTTATAATATATTTAAGATATAAGATAAAAGACCGACTTATATAAATTTAATTTTTTTCAATAACTTTTGTTTGAAATACTCTATCTACTTTTTGCTACTAATACTCAAATAGAAGTCAATTCACTTTTAGTGGCGAATAGTAATTTTTGGTTGACAGTATTTATTTATACATATTGACAATCCATTTTTTTCAATCGTGTTTTGATTAAAAACGAAGACGTTTGTGGCTACTTATAATATTACTTAAAAAAAACAACACTGTTAAAGTTGCGAAAATAATATCGAGAAAAAATTCGAGGAAAAATTTCGCGATAAAATTTGGAATAAATTAGATACAATAGAATATACGCCTATAGTGTTATAATTTATGATATCGACTGAAGGTGCTTAATGGAACTTCAATATTAAATTTGAATTCTTACAACTTTGTACGATTCCATATGTCTGACTGACTTGGTCAGTTCTGTTGCATCCGTGCGATGGAATACCTGAAGATGCCGAAGGGCGAAACCCGGGTCGTTTGTGATAAGACATATGGAATCGTACAAAGTTGTAACAATTCAAATTTGCCTATAGTGTTGTACGACAGCAAAACGAATTGAAAAAAGTATTTTTGGTTTGATTATTTTTAATATATGTTCAATCCTTTTTACTCGACTCATTGATTCCAGAATGTAGCGCATGTAAAAAACTCACTTTCATATAATTTGATAAATTAGTTCCAAAAATCGCGTCAAAAATATCAAAGATATACGAAAAGACAAATTTTGTTTACATATAGAGTTTTTTTTATTGATTATACATGAGAAATAAATACATATGTATACATGCATAATTGTATACACTCATAGGAATTATTCACCGGCGTCACTGTCGGTTTGCAAATATAATCGTTCGTCACTTTTTGAACCAATCTTCTGAATTTTGTTCAGACTCATTTTACGAACTGCTGTTTTTCCTAGGTTTTTAATCTAATTCAATAAATTCATTTAAGTAAAAATCGCGTAATTAAATCGCATTAAACAGTAACAATATTGTCAAAAAAAAGTCAAGTGTACTCAATGCACTTGTTTTACTCAAAATTGAAGTATTTTTAAGTGAGTTGTTTGAAATTATTTTTTATTATAAACTTATATTACTAACAGGGGTGGGAATTTTTTGAAATTTGAATTTGTTGAAAAAACACGAACCCGATTCTGACATTGACCAACAAAACGACTCCGACTAAAAAAGGTTGAGCTTCAAGTTTTTTCCTATCCTCTTTTCTTTCTGTTCAACGAGTGATATCATATATTAAACATATATAAGTAACTTAAAATTTTACATCCGTACACTGATTTTAGCATAGGTATAATTTTTCACAAATTTACATCTCGGCGTGTTCAACATTCAGGTGTACAAACAAGCAATGTTTGTTTATAGTAGAAATATTTATTCGAGTTTAAATATTTATAGTAGACATTTTTGAGGTTGCTGTATATTAAGATACAAAATAGATATTACGGATTTTCAATTCTAACAAAAAAATCGTATTTAATTATACAGCTTTTAATAAAGATGTGCGTGGCGTGTGGACAAATTATTTTAAAGCTATTAAAACTAACAACTTTCATGTGTAGAATATGATTTAAAAAATAATCCAGCTTTAACGCTTGCTTTGCTAAAAAAACTATTATACCTAGAATACATAAATACATATCAGGGTTTCCAATTGAATATTAAAATATTCGAATATATTCGGTTCTTTTTTCAAATTCGAATATATAATCAATTATTTGTATTTGAATATCGTTTGTCCATAATGTCGATGTAAATTATATCTGTACGTCAACGAAAAAAAATGGCAGTCGTTGTCGGATTAAATTATACATATATTGATAAAAGATATTTTGTTTATTTAAGCAATATACAACTCACTCTAGACACGTGCTGACAATAAACTTACTTACACAATTGATATGTTTCGTTAGAAATAAGAAAACACAAAAGCATTTTCATCTTTTATATTATTCAAATATATTCAAATATTCGAAGTGCAGTTCGATATTTGAATATTGATTTCCAAACCAAACCCCTAATCTAGATCATTAATTAATATACGATTAAACTCATAAAACGTTAACATTTTAAGTATGTTATAATTTTTATATTTCTCTAAATTATTTTATATTGATATTCTTGAATAAAGCCAGTCACGTTGGTAAATATATTACTAAAACAACACAAAACGTTCGTCTCCAGGCCAAAGGGCGAGCGATAACCCCTAAAAACTAATTCAGATAAATTCATCAAAAAAAGATAACGCGTTAAAATTTTTATCACTGAGATACTAGACCAAAACACACAAGTATAAATATTTATAATGTAACACTATAGTAAAATGAGACGCATCTACACCAATTAAATGAGATGAATCTACTGTACAGTATCAATAAATTTCGCATCAGCCAACTAGTCGCATTGCAATTTTATAAATATTTTACTTTTTACAAAGAACTAACAAGTTTCTGACATGCGTTGCGAGCCACTAAAATAAAAAAAAGTGTTGATGTTTTAATTCTTTTCACTATAGTGCTTTTGTATACACAATATATTTGTTTTTTCATCTGTCGCGTACACGAATAAATCAGACGAACTTTACGACGCGTGAGCAGGCCACATAAAGCTGTTAGAATCGTATTAACATAGTCCAGTGTATCAGTTGGCAGTGTTTGCGATAAGCGAAATCGATCCTGATCTAATTGTTGTACTAATTCAGAAATTTCATAAATTATTTTTTTATCGTATTCGCATGAAATAGTTAATGCTTTGTAGCGTATCCACAGATAATTATAATCGGTTGTTTTTCTGTATTAGATGTAAATATAATAGATGTATTCTTTTTTATCTGCAAGAATTTCCACAAATTGAAACATTACCATAGATGAAATACTGCGTAGATCTTCGTTGTGCTTATTGCAAGTACGAAACGAGCCTTGAAAATAGAATGGAACAGTCAATAATTTGATTAATTGAGTTCTTAACTGCGCTTACATAAATCGGTTACAGAGCAACTATTGCGTACTTGCATCTAGCATTATGACTATAGTAATAAACTTAAGAGTATGGCGATAAAACACTGTGCCGTGCTTACTGCTATGTATTTGAAATTACTGTGAATTACGATAGAAAGGAAAGTCTAATCGTCTAGTGAATTATAATATACGTCATTGTCAGAGAAGGCATTTTGAAAGGCTTTAATGTTGTTATATAACAATTAATTCAATAACAGCGACATAATTATTTACATAAACATGAACAGCTGAAATTGCAATTATGTGTATTATTGTTTTTAAAATATTAACTGGAGTAATTGGAAAGTCAAAAAATGTCTACAATTTGTAGAGTACGTGCAATAAATTAAAGTAATTATTCTTAGATCATTGTTAATAGTGGTATTCAACTAAAGGTTCATGCAATAAGGACGCTCAAATTTTTTTAAGGTTATAGCAACCGTGTTGTTAAAGTGACATCTGTCATTTTTTAGTAGAGAACGGCAAATTAAAATAATTAAACATAGTGTTGCACATTATTAAATTTTGATAGACATTCTGCTAGAGTAATTAGAATGTACGGAAATGGTCACCGAGATCGTGCGATTTAACGCCTTTAGATTTTTTTTATGAAACTATCTTACATCACAAGCTTTCAAAATAAACCGCAAACAATTGACGCTCTCAAAATCAATAATTTCAGCCAGATTTATGCGAAAAAGTTATTGAAAATTGGACCTCCCGAATACGTGCTACGCAAAACCGACATTTGAATCAGATTATATTTTACATTTAATGTCACATTATTATTTTTTTCAATAAGGAAAAATAGAGTGGATATCTCACACACAACTTCCGAGCGTCCATATTGAAAGATTCTTTATAAACTCGAAATTATAATAATATTGTTAAGTGACTGATAAAAGGAAATGTATTATCCAAAGATTTACTCCTGCATGTTATTATAAAGTAATTTAAATTAGTTTGTGAAAATCCAATATTCCATATTAAAAAATACAAAAAGCACTGAATCTTCTTGATTCGTAAAAGAGAGTTCATAATTTGCCACACAAAGACCACGATTTATTAGAATTTAAATGATTAATTTAGAAAGTTGTTCTATTAAACAATATAATATTATAATTTTATTTCGTTTTTTTGAGTCGCGAAAATTTTTACATTTATAAATTCTTAATACTGCGACAAAATTCCCTTAAGTGTAATGTATAAACGACTAAATTATCAGAGCTCGAAAAATATTCTAAAATTCTTCAGTTTTTAATTTCCAAATGAAAAAATCGTTTTTAATATTATTCAATATGTTGTTAACATTAACTCTTGTATGTGAAAGTTTATTTCAAAGTGTTGACTTTATTTTTTTTCTTTTTCAACAGAAGAGGAAGACGAGGACATGGCTGCGAAAAATGGTAGTCCATCAACACCAGCACCTGGAGTAGTCAAGGCTCCAGCTGCCAAACAAGGTGGATCTCACATTCATCTGTGGCAATTTTTGAAAGAACTTCTAGCTTCACCGCAGCTGCACGGATCTGCTATCCGTTGGTTGGACAGAGGTAAAAATACATTGTTTGTTGTTATTATAGAATTTCTGAAAAATTGCAATGTTATATGATAGTTCTTAATGAATGAATCATACCATTACATTGGGTATACAAAAAAACAGACCATTTATCAGAAAAGAAAAGTTAAAATTGAATTGAATTATATACAAATGTCGTAAGCCGATTCATGGGTAAGGATTCCATTACAAACAGTATCGATACCATTGTTTATATAAATATTCTAAAATGACTCGTACAGAGAGGGGCGATAAACGATTCGCCCTGTACAATTTGATGAATTCGTTCTCGTATAAATATATATATAGAAATACGCTTCACCAACAGTCGATATGCATAAAGGAAGTCAATATTCAACTATTAAATACGTATAGTAAAATTAGACGATCCACGATTTAATTCATTTATTAAAGTCAAAATCATTTTTAAGACTAAAAATAATGCCTGAATAAACAAGTGACGTCCCAAATGACTTTATTAAGATAAAAAAAATGTTTTGCCAATAATTGTGATTTATATATACATTGAAAGATTAGCGTATGTTACAGATTAATAAAATGAAAGTTTTTCTGTACTAATATAATTGGTTTGAAAACCTAATACAAGTGCTTAGTGGCCACAAAAACGTTTTAATAATCTACGCAATATTTCGTTATCTTATCGTATTCACTCCCACTCACCTATAGATAAATTTCGGATAGACTTTTACTCTCATTGTAAAGGTATCAGTAACATTTTAGACAACGCAATGGAGTTATTGTGATTTTTTTCTGTTTAAAAAATATTGAATAAAACCTTTTCAAAGTATTGCTTTTTGCTTTGTTTTAGTCTAGAAGTATTATATTGGTTTTTTTTACAGTTGTATTATATATAATATTTCATTCAATTTTAATTTTTTTTAGCGCTTTTAAGTATTTAAATGTCACTTCTGTGTGAAAATGCATTATATTTAGAATAATAAAAATACATTTTTAGTACAATTTTCAAAAAACATTTTATGTTAACTACCGATTTCGTCAATCGCGAGCATTATTAGCTGATCATATATCATACAAAATATTGTGGAAAGAGTACTTAAAAATGTGTTTTTTTTTTAATATTTAGGTTTAAAATGTTTTTATCTATGGTTTCTTTTTTTGAAATCATACGAATATAGCAACATTGATTTTTTTTCTTTAGCTATGGTCTTCACTTAGCAACTCCTGTTAGTGTATAGAGAAGTAGCATTATCTGCTTAATTCTTGATAACGGAGATTGTACTCAAACCAGAAATTTGCGCGGCAATTTCACGCCATTTTTTTGATATTATTGCGAGTCATTTATATTTTCCATAAAATATTTCAACCGATAACATTGCTACTACTCTAGTTGTTGACAGCAATCAGAATAACATAGCATAACAATTTTGTATTTCTTAATCATACGATTACGCCGCTTGAGATATATTTTCATTGGACATTCAGTGAAATCATATTTAAGCGCAATTTTACTTGTGAAAATATATTTTAACTTACTCTCACTTATACAGTTTTAGAATGATCAATTGGATCATATGGTCACTTTAAATAGCAAACGTAGAGTTCGTCGGTCGAGCAAAAACTGTTACTTCATATTTTCTTTATATATCAAGCAAAGTTTAATGGATACTAAGCAGTTAATTCATTTTTTTATACATTTTCGCTGTCTGAATATGGAAAATATATTTTTACTTAAAATAGACTTTCGCTGTTAGATATGCATATATACGAGACAAAATGTAATAATTCTTCAAAATGTAACGCAAGCTGGGGAAATTATTGATAAGAGCTTGCATCAGCTGTGTTTCGAGTGATATTTTAATACCTGGTCGTTGATATCGTGAGATATACTCTTAATGGAATGTGACTTCTGAACCGGCTCGCCTCGCGACGGTTTTAAAGTATTTTGTTCAATAATAATAAATATTATCATTCAAATTGTAGACTTACAAATGACCATATCTACGCGTTTGAGTAATAACAAATTCCATTATCTTTTTTTTTGCAACGGTTTTGTAAATGATCTGTATTGCACTTATTCAATAATATCGTAAATTTCGTATTGCATTATTTTGTTTATATCTGATATTACGAATTAATTTCTACGAAAAATGTTGTCAAATCTTTCATTTGAACATTGTATGCTTTCAAAATATCCAAGGGACATTACAGACGGTATCTTTAGTAGTATATTCGTTGTCAATGCCAAATATATGATAAATAATGTTTGCTATTCCCAGTATAATAATGCGCACACCACAAATGTTACATGTATTGAGCTGTGCTTATTGTTTATGTAATAGAATATCTAATTGAAATTATTTCTTTTCATGTTTATATTCACTGAAATTTGTAAATGCAAGGGTGGAAATTTTAGAAATGTGATATTCAATCATATTTTTCAAATTTGTATACAAAATAAATTGTTTTAAAAATCTATGAATATGAAACTTCTTTAAAAGCGATGTGGTAACTATTTTTCAGGGCTATGAATGAATGAAATATTGTTAGGTTTTGTAAACATATTTTTATGCCCTTTCTTTTTTTGATTTTGGTTTTTTATCTTTTTCGCAGGCAAAGGTGTATTCAAAATCGAGGACTCAGTGAGAGTAGCACGTCTTTGGGGAAAACGCAAAAACCGCCCAGCTATGAACTACGACAAATTGTCGAGATCAATTCGACAATATTACAAGAAAGGCATCATGAAGAAAACGGAGCGTAGTCAGCGACTTGTTTATCAGTTCTGCCACCCTTACAGTCTATAGATCTCACAAAAACACCCGCCATCTTGTTGAAGAAAAGCATCACAAAATGGCGGCGAGTTTTAATGGATCCAATGAAATTCGTCGTCCGTATTCTATAATACTGCTTGACTTTGACAGATACTCGGTTTATATCGCATTTGATTAATGCGCTTGTTTATTATTTATTTATGCTACATTTAATGCAGTCGCTTTATTATTTGACATGTTTTATTATGTCGATATTGAAAGTGTAATTTTAGTTATAGAGAAACTCGTGCAGCGTTGCAGTCAGCAACGAGGTATTGAGGTTCCGATCTGGTCTTCGTATCACGCACATCTGAATATAGTATCAGGTATCGTGACGTGTTAGTCACGATCTTGAAAGCATTTAATCCGATGTCGACTCGAAGATCGCATCTATGAATTAAGACAAATTAATTTATTATATTATTTATTTAAAGGCTTTACAGTTTCAGTGCTTGCCTTGTTATGTAAGATAGCTTTGTAATTAGGCTAACATAGATCTCAGTGACATTCATGAAAGGTAATTTTCTGAATCTCACTCGACGATCGGTAGAATTTATTTAGAATTAAAAAAATTTTTTTATTTAGATTATGAATATTCAAGTGAATGATCTTTAGTTTTAGGTATCATATAGGTCTAGTTTTAAGATTTTTTGCTGACGAATAGACGCGAGCCATTTTTCTACGTTCGAACAGGTCTGCAAGAGTTATTATTGCCGACATCGCGTAACGCTGTCCTTTTATTCGGAGTTATTTCGTTTCGACGCCGTTGACAGAGCGGGAAAAACCCAACCTCCGCCATCACAGCGTTCGCTTGTTTTTTTGTCTATTGCCAAACACGAACTAGGCACGGTTGCATTTTTGAAACCGCAAGGTACGCGCGCAGCTGTTGCAAGACGCCATTTTAGGACGGTTTTCCTGCCAATGCAACGAATCAAAGGACCTGCGTTGTCTTAATAATAATTTTATGACGCTGAGAGAACTGGTTATGAAATCTGGCTCTCCGTTGAAAGTTGGTGATTTTCGGTCCCATATATCTATGATATATTTACTGTAAGTTCTATGAACGAATAATGAAATGCAATAAGCAATATATTTCGTAAGTCAACATTCTGTATAAGATAATGCTTTAAAAATATTGGTAATGTTTTAAGGCAATTGATTTAAGCGACACCGTCTCATGTGAGATTAAAAACATATTTTTATACTATACATTTTTAAGAATTGTATCATTTTGACGAGTATAACGTCTATATTTATGACTAACCAATGTATGCGTGAAGGCAAAGTTATTGCCCTCGACGTAAAATACACCAAAATTAACATAGACTAAATGAGCCAATAAATACTTGGGTTTCGCTCAGAAACAAGAGCTCTTTTCTGGACGTCTCCCGACCTTTATTCAAACTATTGATACTTACTAAAAATTGTAAATACTTTCAACAACTAAACATTATCAAATTTCAATCAATTATGTACATATTGTATATATATATATGTATGTATACATACTTTATTTATTACCCGCCGACAGTAATCTAATTAAATGATTGTTTTTACGGTGGTGGAAAAAAAGCATATTGTTTAAAAAAATATTGCAATATTGTTTTTGTGGGTTAAAAAATCAAAAAAAAAATACATATATAATTAAAAAAAAATATTTTCAAATAACAATCATTGTCTTAAGAAAAATCTCAATATTTATAAATGAATTTATTTAACCTTTCTAATAAATTAGAAAACTTTATTATAAGAGATTATAAAGTTTAAGTTTATCAAATAAAAATGCCTAGTTTTGGCTAATATTATATGTTATGTAAAAATGTACTTTTTGTAAAATATTCTGTATATTTGTTACACTATTAATAAAATTTATCAAAAATTTAATTTGCATTTTGTATTTGTTATGTGTGAAGAATATATAAAGGTATGTACAAAAAAAGTCGGTTAAATATTGCAACACCCCCGATCCCGTCATTTACTACAACTTTGATACACATACAAAGATTAAAAAAATATTCATTTCATAGTCAATAAAAATATATTTAAAAATAATAAAATCGACATTGGCATAGTTTCGATAAAAAAAATACGTATTAATTAAAATTGGTTTTATATGAAAAAAATAAATTAAATTTGCTTTCGAGCTGTAGAAAACTCTGAAAATCTGATAAAATATAATTATCAAATATTATAGATAAAATGGTTTGAGACATCGACTGAGGGTGATTAATGGAATTTCAACATCAACGAACATCGGTAAACGATGTCCTTATACAGTTTACTGATGCCAAAAGACGAAAGGAAAATGTTTAGGGATAAGTAATTCAAAAAAAATGTTATAATATGAAGCTTATCTCGACGTTTTAATTCTACGAGAACTGATTGTTACTAAACTTTTGTTAAGTTCCCAAGAGTACTCAACGTTGTACCCATCACCACCAGCTACGGGTTAATATTCTTCGAACATTGTATTGTATTCCGCAGCGTAACAACGTTGTGCATGTTTCAAATTTTTGCCTGGAATGTCCGGGAAAAATTGTCAAAACTCGATTTCATACTCTCAAGTGTGCAGAAAATTAAGATAAATAATACATTAAGTGATTTATTATTTTTAAAAGGTAGGCCTTTTAAGGATACAGTTCCATTTGTTTTTTATAAGACGAAGCAAATTATTCGAAAAGCGTATAATTAATCGGAGATACAACTAAGTCGATATGACCGAATCGTTACTGAGGTGCATAACCTTTTTTTTCTAAACGAGTAAGGAAAGAAGGATAATACAACGAGGACACACTATTGGCTATCTAATTCCTCCCACAACGCCACAGACATCCACATCTAAATACACATATAAATCGATTAAAAAATCATACTCTTCGTCCTGAGATTCAAACCTTTGAGGACCATAATCAAAGCTTACGAAATTCACTACTCAATGTAGCTAAAAAAAAAAAAAGACTATTTTTCTTACATTGATATCAGTTATGGACAAATAACAAGGAGTATATGTAAAATAAAAAGACGATGTAAATAACACGTGCTTTACCCTCGATTATTTTCATCGTTACACTTTGTTGATAATAGGGATTGCAATTTACCGTCAAATTTCAATAACCGGTAAACGGTAAATAATTTCACCTCTTACCTCACCTCTTAATTTACCGTTAAATGAAAAAACAAATAGTCGTGGATTATATCATTAAAGTTTGACTGTACGTGGCTTCTATCACTAAAAATGGTATCCTGGATTGAAACATAAATAATCTTAAATACATTTCAGGTGAATATGTGTATGTTTTAAATGTACTTTTTTAAGTAAATCAGATAATTTATTATTTTCCACACAAATATTGATTAATTTAAATTACGACTATGTAATATTTGGTTTACCTGCCTGTAAGAAGTTCATACGCTAAACTATTAGTTTATCCATTAACTTATTGATGTAGTATATATATATATATTTTATACTTGGATGCATAATTTTTATATATTATAATAAATTCATAATTTAAAAAAAACATTATTGGATTATAGAGTTTATAAATAAGTGGTTTTTCTTTGGTATAATGAAGACATTGTTGAATATGTACCTAAATATGAATTTTCTTCGCTATCTGTCCCATAAATACTAGAATCAGCTGCAATCTGCAGTGGGCATCACGGTGCCCGCGATTGCGATTGCAATGACAGATGACACCAGTGTGGCAAGTAAAAAACTTTTTATCAATGTTGCCGGAGTTGAAAAAAACTTCTCACTCCCTCATGCATATATCATAATACAAATTTGTTATATTATACCTGTATCTGGCATTAATTCGCGAAAAAAACATTTCCAGTAAAAAACCGGTAAATTTTTAATTAATCGGTAATTACCACTGGTGCATTTTGGACCATTTACCGGCTAACCGGCAAATCCCTAATTGATCACCTGCAAATGTATTAATCAGGGCTGCTGAGTCGTTAAAACATAACAACACGACTCCGACTAAAAAGTGTTTAATTTTGTCAATTTGTCACCTATTTTTCCTATTTATGTGCATAAAATTAATGTCACTCGTTTTTTACGACTCAAATTCCACAGCCCTGATATTTATTTTAAAATGAAATACACACCCTTTGATATGTCTTGAGTTATTTTTTTGAAAATCTATAGAACAATACTGGTGCTAAGAATATTACATATTTTGTTGGATTAGAATTAAAAATTAACGCTAACAAAACGTTTGAGAAACTTTATTGTGAGTAAAATTTTTGACATTGAATTTTTATAAGGACATCGTGAATTTTAATTAAAAGAGAGTTAAAACGATGTGCTTGAATTTGGGAAGATTTATCGATACATATATTTTAGCAAGACAAACTTGCCGAACGCGTCAAAAGCCACTTTTATACTAGACGCAAAATAAACTTTTTTTTACATCCAATAAAATACAACATTTGATATACAAACGTTCTATATTATTCATGAACTTCAGATTTTTATCGTGAATATTTTTAATCAAGCCCGCTTGTCACAAATGACCGAAAGATTTAAAAACATCAAATATATCATATTTAATTATAAGAATGTAAATTAATATTATGTATAAAAACCAGGGCTGTGAAGTCGCAGGCGTAAACTTTTTCGATTAGACGATTTCGAAAAATATCTGAATGATCAATTTACCGAATTGGTTGGTTGATTTTAAATTTAATGCACATACATAGGAAAGATAGGAAAAAAACCAGACATTATTATACTTTTTTTTGTCGGAGTCGTGTTGTTGGTCAATATCGGACACACCACCACTAGGGATTGCATTACCGGTTTACCGGTTTACCGATTAACCGGAAATGTTTTTATCGCGAGTTAATGCCAGATACAGACATATTATAACGAATTTTTATTATTATATATGCATGAGGAAGTGCGAAGTTATTTTTCAACTCATTTATTAATAAACTCCATAATCCAATACACTAATTTATATTAATAAATACAAACTATGCATACTTGTATAAAATATATATAACCTACATCAATAAGTTAATGGATAAACTAATAGTTTAGCGTATGAACTTCTTACAGGCAGGTAAACCAAATAATGCATAGTCGTAATTTAAATTAATCAATCTTTCTATGGCAAACAATAAATCATCTGATTTACTTAAAAATATACATTTAAAACATACATATCATATATTCACATGAAACATATTTAAAGTGCATTTTATGACATTAATATTCACCTGAAATGTATTTTAAGTTATTTATGTTTCAATCCAGGATACCATTTTTACCGAAAGTGGCCAGGTACAGTTATACTTTAATGATATAATCCACGTCAATTTTTGTTTTCATTTACCGGAAAATTACCGGTAAAGGTGAAATTATCTACCGTTTACCGGTTATTGAAAATTGACGGTAAATTGCAATCCCTAACCACCACAGCCCTGTTAAAAACAGATACCTAATTATATGCAACGGAGCTATTGGTATATGGTTTGAAAATGTGTATTCGTTAATTATTTTTTACAATCTTATTGATTTTAGAAATTATATTCATATAAACTAATAGAAATGATTTCTATTGTACTTAATTATTAAAAAACATGCACCTCGCATATTCTGACTGAATTCATTAGTTGATTGAATTAGCATTTACTTTGGTAAAACTACATTATAACACGGTGGAAAAATGGCAATGTATTAATGTTCTACAAAAACTATAAGGTATGTAGTAGATTACTATTTCGGCTTACCCTCTTCAGAACTTTTAATGAACCGCGTTAATTCATTAGTGTTTTCCGAACTTATTGAGAAGAACAGAATATTTCAAACTAACGTTAAAATTCATATTACCTCTTATACGGAATTTTTATCCAGGGTTATCAAGTCATTAAAAGAAAAAGCACGAATCCAATTCCGACTCTGACATAGACCAAAAACAAGACTCCGACTAAAGAGAGCTTAATTTTGTCAGGATTTTTCCTATTTATGTGCATTAAATTAAAGATTAACCAACCAATCCGGCAAGTTGTTCAATTAAATATATTTCAAAATCGTCTAGAGGAAAAATTATCCATCTCCAATCGTCTCAATATTTGATACATTAACAGTCAAAGTGTTAACTAATGAATTTCAAAGGCATGCGTTACGGATTTTTAGAGTTAGAGTATTTTTTAATTCCACATTTTTTTAAAGAGAGTTTTTCAGTTCGGAAGATTGAGAATGCACCAGAAAACACTTATGAATATAATTCTACTAATTGCCTATTTACTTCTGTTAAATATCACTCGATTAGATTACTCATAATCATCATCCATACAATTCTCCCACGCGCGTATCTTTCTTTTGTAAATAACGAAGCATTGTGAGTAATGTTAATTTGGATTGATTATTTACAAATATTATTTACTTGCCTTAAAGGTAGGATGTCAGTCAGGCCGAATCAACATATCTAAATTAATTAAAGCTTGGTGTTGAATAAAATGAAAAATATCCGGGAATTATAACTAGGCACTATTGTTAGTTGAGAATACTCATGCTAAATACTCTAGGTTAATTTATTATACCATTCAAGTAGTAGTTAAAAGTGAGTTTTCAAAAAATCTATTAAAATATATTGACAATGTTATTCCGCAAATAACTTAGCAATTGAACATTTTTGGCCAAGTCATTTATATTTTTCGCAGTATTGGTATTATTATGTCGATAAGATTTTCAAAAGCTTTCACCGATTGGTGACTCAAAAATATAAAAAAAAACATTTCCACATCAAAAATATTTACGTCGGAGGTATGGATTATGCAATTTGCGATGGGTTTTTCCCCATAATGCGAATTATGTAAGACAGCATCAACTCAGAATGTGACTAAACTGACCTAATTAAAGATTGTTTTTACTAAATATATAATACACAAAATGGTTGCAATAAACAATTACTGTCATTATTTTTGGTTAAATTGTATCACGCTTGAGTTACCATAATGAAGCAATGTTTTTGAAATGAATTTTCTACGGATACAATAATCATTAGAATGTGGTTGATTCAACGTAAGTTTTTTGTGACATAGTCTACCCCAGTTAAACGAATTTATGTAAAAATAAATGCGGGGGCAAATTTTTACATTATTTTTTTTAACTCATACCTCGCCGCTCAGAATTTACAACATATCAATATTTGATGGAGAATTTCAACAGAAGTTTTTTTACATCTTGCATTATATTGATCTATTTATTGATGCTTGGGAGGGGATATATATATCATATGCGTGTATACCTTAATATTGATTTGAAACCACGTATATCGCAGTCGAATAAAATGAACGCAAAAAAATAATAATCCCAGTGCATCGTTCCCTATATCAAACGGTTCAAAAGCTTCAATAAAATATTTTTTTACAAAAAAGTAATCATTGACCATTTTGGTTTGCTTTCTATTTGAAACATCTAGTTGGTAGACTAGACTTGATGTAAACTTTGTATCACTGTTAGGTCATAATTCACTTATATACTCATCTCTTATGACAAACTGCAGTTATTTGAGAAAAAAAACACAAAGTGAACTGATATGAGAATAAATAGAACATTTTGAACTTTACGAGATAATCTCAAAAGTAGTTTCAAATGTAAGCTTTTTTTTATTATTTACCGCTAAAACGATAGTTATTCTGTATGATGAAACAGTATATCGATTTCATAAGCATACGCTATAGTTTTTACATACACAATGGTTAATATTTTCTTTCAGATAAAGAATAATTTTATTCATTAAATTAAATTTATTAATTTTGTTTGGTACAACCACGTTACAAAAATTACTACATGAAAATTTATTGCTTTTGCAACGTCAAAATATTCAGAAATTTTATGTTGAAAATTAAAAGAAAAAAATAACAAGTGTAGGAAAGAAGTCAACCAAGCAAGGTCATATGAATGGTTTACTTTAATATATTAAAAATAAAGAATCACCTGAACTCACTCTCTTCCAGATGGAATATGTTGAAATCTAAAGAAACACTGTTGAAATAATAATCTCATAATATTGACAGACTGGTCCTTTAGAACAACAATGTCCACGACTTCTCAAAAAAATATCATACAATTTGATAATATAAAGGATGGCAGAATTTTCATTTTGGCCTCGTATAAGTCGAAAGAAATATGCGGGTAATAACTTAAATATTCTGTTTTATTAATACCTTTTATAAAAATGGAACGGAAATATTCCGAAAGTGTTAAATGACAAATATTCTTAAAATTATTCAATGGTCGAATAATTTTCAAAGCAAATAATTTCGTAAAGGCGTTCGTGGTATATGTAATAAACTAACGAAGTTAATACGAAATATTTAGGTCAATTTTGTCTGCATTTTATGACTACAGGCGCGATATTGCGAACGAATATGTATATTGCCCAGCCGTTAATTTGCAGTGTTTATTAATAAAACCAAATATTCCTGCTGTTTATACTTTGCAGGCAAAAACAACATTAATGCATTACGCAATTCAATTGCAAGGCACACACACTTTGTAAGTGAATAAACATCTAGATTATGATCAAATAAAGTCGAATTGTCTATGGACATGGCTTGAATAATTTACTTATAAAGATTGGGACAGTGGGCGTTAAGGAAAGAATAATAAAGTCTTAGCATGAAAAACAAAATTAAAATTAGTCATACACGAATATAAAAGAAACTTAAACTATCTAAACTTTGGGATCACCTTTTAAGGTTATTCAAGGGCTATAAAACACAAACAATTCTAAGTATAACGAGATGCTTTGTTGTTCTGACAGTTCTAAATATATCTGCATATTGGTAAATATTCAATCCTTTTTACGCGAAACATTAGTTCCAGAAAATGGCTCGTATAAAAAATCGTCTAAAAAAACTATACTTTAATGCAATTTGATAAATTGATTACGAAATCCAAAATACTATTTTCCTAGATTCTTTACTAATTTTATCCTTCGTAAAAAAAAACACGTACAAAAGTCTCATGAAATGCATAGGTTTGAAAGAAAAATGCTAACGAATTAATTTAAATTTCTCTAACGTGTTGACAGAGAGCTGTCATTCGAGTTATGAGAGAAAAGTCAATGCCACCTTTATGGCGACATTCGAGTTCAATAGGTTAAAAGCTTGTCGGTTTTCTTTTAGAATCACAGTTAAATAATGGTGAGTTTCGTTTATTTTTAAATATTAATATTGTTTTATTACAGTAAAGGTACATATCAAATGAAAATATATTTCCAATAAACAATTAATGGAAAATATAGCACTCCAATTTACGTACCGAAAATGTACGTTTCAACGAAAACACTTGAACCAATTTAATTATATTATTTAATAATCACTAGGAAGTATCTGCTAAAATATAATATATATATATTTCTAATAATATTTTTTCGCGTTTTCTGTAATTCTAATGTGCTGAAGCCTAATTTAAATGAAATGTCAGTAAAATTATATTTTTACTACATAAAAAGTAAATTCAAAAGTTGTGATTTTTTATCTGATTATTGTAAAAATATTTGTTTCGATTTTTTCATCAATTCAATTTTATTGGATACATAATAGTTGAAGATGAACAGATAGTGTAGTATTCACAGTGAACATAGCTGCAATGAAAACTGCATTTCAATGAGGCACTACCAATATAAAAAAAGATGAATAGAAAAATACAAAAAGCATAACGATCAACCCATAAAGTATATAAAAGTGTTTTCTTTCTGATAATAAACATCTGGCAACATTTTCTTTACTTTTATTCATCATTGCATTGGTATGCAATTGTATTACTCAATACTATGAAATATTTTTACTAAAGCGTGATTGTCTATAGTCAAAATTGATAATTGAATGGTAATTTTGAAACGACATCGATAAAAGAACAAAATTTAAATGTGACAGTTCTTTTTTTATTATTATTTAGAAAAATATGAGCTATTTAACAAATATGTACTGTCTGTTTTACTGAGGTTTGTTTCAATATGTATTTACTTGGAACGATTCTGTTGCGTTGGTCAATAAACTCTTGTAAGCATTTCGTATTTCATAGAATCGGAGAAAGGAGACCCGGTCACTTTCTCTTCTCAGTGTTTTGTTACTGAAATAATTGCGTCAGTTTTTGTATATGTGATGGATTTCTAAAGGTTTCAATTAAAACCGTCAAAAAAATATTGTAAGCTCTCTGCATAATCACGTCTTGGTCCGCCTTTCTTGTTATGCATTAATAAATATATTGATTGAATTGGCATTCACTTGATAGAACTCCATTATAAAACGGTGAAAAAATAGCAATGTATGTAGTTGCTGCCGATGGTAGTGGATAGTTAGCGGAAATAGCTATCAACTATATTTGTTAAAAATAATTTTGCAGAACTAAAATACATTGCTATTTTTTCACCGTGTCATTAATAAATACTTTAAAATACATAACACAAAATTCATTAAAATTGTGTTTATTAGTATAAGAACTCCACAGATAGAGTCGATTATTTTTACTGTGAACCTACATCGGACAACATTTATTTATTAATAAATTGAAAATGTTCGCGCCATTTTGTCTATTAATTTTTATATGCAAAGATAAACTAGTGTAGATAATATTTTATTGAATTTGAAAAAGGAATAGTTCGTTTTAATTTAAATCGATACAATATTTTTTTAGAGACAAAATTTCACTTTATATTTTAAGATTTATTTTAAAACCATGTAACCAGTTTGGCATTGTTTTATAAAATATATATATTTGAAAGACTTATCTTTCGAAAAAAAAACGAATAATTATGACGCATGCATATTGGCATATAAATTGTTTATGGCGAGTTATATTTTGAAATAGTTTGTGCTAAAGCAATCCAATATAGTTTTAATTTGCTTCTTTTGATAATAATTAGCGGGATAAGTGATTCCATACAAATAACGGAGCCCATCTATTTGCAAAGTGCTTAAATAATATTTAATTCTTTTAGCATTCGAAATAAAAACAACTTTTATCAATTTCGAAATGTAAAATTATATTTTTTATATTCGCATTATTGCACGATTTGAATATTCGAGCAGACGATTAAGCTATATTAACTTTTAATTACTCAATAATGTTAAATGTTAATTAGAATTTCCACAAAACATCTTTCATAAAAAATGATATTTTGTGCCAAATTGAGGACAAAAACAGAAAGAAATAGTAAAACGTGATTATAATATTGAAAATCAAAAACTTCGACAGTGTCATTAGGCATACTTCACTAGTTAAAATCATTTATGTCATATCAAAAAACAAAATACTAAATAAACATCAATAAAAAAATAGACAGGTAGATACCTAATGATATCAGAAACTGCGATTAAAAAAGCGGGCATTTATAAAAAGTTAATCTTTTGTTCTCGTTTGCTAATAGCGGCTTTTTATAACAAATCTCTCATAAATAAAACCTGTCTAACTTTATATAAAAATATAAATGGCCGCGATATAATAAAAGTACCTACCTAGCTCGGCAATATAGAATGTTGTCGACCTTGGTTTGGTCCGCTCAACATGAAAATATACATAAATATTCTCATCTCATTTAGATATTCTTGTAGCAGAAATCATAATAAAATAACACGATTTAACGAAGTATCATTCGATGATAAAAAAAAATATATGCAGCAAGGAAACGCCAAGAAAAGAAAGTATTAGCTCTATAATTTTGTAAATTAATGTGTACGAATTTTTTCAAACATGCCGCGTATTTTATCTATCATGATAACTATCGCCATCTAGCGGAGTACAATTCATACTATGATATGAGGGTTTGTTTGAAAATGGCGAATTCAAATGTCAAGGGTGAAAACGAAAAACAGATTGTGAAATGGTTATAGAATTGATATTTTTTAATCACTTTTGTGATAAAAACCACCGACGTCACGCTAGATTTGAAACAGTTGTTCCACAATGAGTGCAGCGAGAGAAAGACGGCGTCTTTCACCTTTAACAACACCTGATCGGGCAAATACAGTTGTCGAAATACACAATAGAACGAATATGTTGAATGAAAATTCTTCCCCTCCTCTTCATCGAACCAGAAGAGACAGCGGTAAAAACGAAAGGTCAAGGAGGTCATCGAGGACTGAGGAAGGTCAGCCTCAGGCAGAAGAAGTCATCCAGACGGCTGTCATTAATGTCGCAGATGTTACAAAAAGTACACAGAAATTGCGCGATTCTTGGATAGAATCAGATCTGAATGTTTCAGCAGAAGGCGAATTAGAAATTCATCATCAAATCAAACAAGGTATCATGGGTTTCATGGAGAATGAGATAAAGAAATCTGACACCATAAAACACCCGATCGCAACATTGTCGGCGTATGTCAATTCTATTACAGAATCCGAAGAAAATCTTAGAAATAGTAAGAATAGTTCTCGTCCAAGCAGCGGTCACAAAGAACGCAAAAGCCCTTCAAGAAGAAAGAAGAAACGCATTTCTTCTAAACACAGATCAGACTTGGGTTCTGACTTTGAAATAACTGCATCGAGTATGAGCGCTCTGGAAAAGGTTGACGACTATTTGAGAGAATATAATAGATGCGAAGAAGTGACGTTGAGCGGTGAGCTTGAAATTGAACCCAATGATATGACTAATAACAACGGAACTTCGAAAGAAAGTAAACTTAAACCGAGAAAGAGAAGAAAAAGCCGCCATGAAGAAGGGAAAAGAGATAAGAACGCCAACACCCGAGATATCAGTCCAAGAGTGTTTGACCCTTCTACTGGAAAGCATATTAAACAATCTACCGGTAAACCAGGTAAAATTAATGAAATTCTTCAAATAATTTGTTTGTTGCTAGTGTCATCTTGCTTGCTGGAATATTTGATTCAAGAATGATTGTCATCTCTTCATAATATGGAAAATATGATTTGACTAGATTGTAAATTTGTATTAAAAAATCAATGCAAACATTTGTCTAGGATGTTTTTCGAAGCTTTGAATTTGATGAACTAGTAAAAAAATATGAGATTCAAGTTTTACATATTTGATATTAGTGTGAACTGGGAATTAAAACACCGAAAATATTACAATTACAATATTTATTTTTAGCTCGTCCCACTCTAGATTTGTCTTCAATGCTGGACGACCTCGGATCAGATATAACATCCTACAATGAAAGACATATTGATAATCCATTCTCCTCTCCGTCTCCCATGACGTCACCGAATGATGGGACATTAGATGGAGCTTTCAGCGGCAGATCAGATAAGATCTATGTTCAGAGAGGAGGTCACTTCCGAGCTGTGGCCAGGGATAAAGTATTGGGAGAGGCACAGAGAAGAGCAGAAGAAAGGAAGTATTTCAGGTAGATGTTTTTTACCATACATCATTCGAAAAACCCGAAGCAATAAACCACCTTCTTATGGTGAATACTAAAATGTTCATTTACAAATCAGCATTATGACGCTTGAATATATCTGAAATTTTCCATTTATTTTATTAATTTGAGAGACGTCTGAAAGTTATGTCAAAAAATATAGACTAAAGAACCTACAGAAAATAGAGTTGGATAGTTTTCATTCACAAATAAAGAATTGCTACTGCCAGTGGTTTAGTGCCAAATAAAAAGTCTGGGAGAGCTGATTTATTGAACATGCTTAGTATCTGCCTACACAGTCAGTTCTATAACATTGGGTTTCCGTTAAAAAAAATTCAGCATGGAAATAAAGTATTTTACTACCCTTCCAAAAGTGGTACACATTGATATCTATGACATGGTAAAGGACATATGAAATAGATTTGTTGAGTTATGGAAGCTAACACAGTACTGCTTCACAAAATCTCAAAATAACATCCAATGGTTTTTTTTGCTTTTTACTACAATATATGAATGAAAAATGATTGCGTGTAATTCAAAACTTCTATTAATTGAAATCTACTTGCTCACTGTATGACATGTCAAATTTCTCAAATGCATCTAATCTGTACTGCTCACCAATTCAATTCTGGACTGAAACAACTAAAGTATTTCTTCACTTTAAGTTGTGTGTGAAAATAACCCTGTGAACGTCCAGAGATCAATATATATATCATTCACAGAGTCTTGCAAGTATTATTGTTAAAACAATCATAATTTTGGATAGTGGTTATTACAAAGTCTATCTTCGGTTGTTTAATTGTTTTTACTTTAATTTTTTAGGATAGCCTTATCTGTTGTATAAAGATTTAACATACATGATACAATTTATCAGAGGGGATATAGTATTGAATTGTCTGTATGATTTATACACCCAGTCCTTTTTTTACGCAATACATTGGTTCCAGAAAAAGGCGCGTAAAAAAAATGATTTCACGCAATTGCATTATATTTCTTTACACACCCTAAAACATAAATTCGCATAATATCCAATACACTTGTCAACATTTTGCAATTGTATGTGTATTTAAAAAAATGGAATGCTTTACAAAATCATGTTTTAAAAATACACATTTTTTTTATTTAAATTTAATGAAACGTACATGCCTAGCATCGTATATAAATATCTTCTTTAAGACAAATTTGGGGAAAAAATTGCGTAAAAACGAGTGAAGCGCGTAAAAAAATGTAGCGCTGCCATCCAAAAAAATCGCGTAAAAAAAGGACTGGGTGTAGTAACATATCACAACTTCTCAACCATTTGCCGATTTGTGCTCATATGCTGTAATATCCTAGTAATTAAATACTTAAAAAGTTTATTTGTTTGTTTGTCCAAAAGTGTCCTACCTGTCACCATTTTATTTAACCTCAAATGCGCTGTCAAATATTCTTAAAGCACAACATTTAAATTGATTGAAATATAGAATGTTCACATAATGTATTGGAATTGTGTATTTATAGGTTAAGTAGTCTGACACCTCTAGATGTTGCCATAAGCGCACAAGGAGGGTGGCGTGGTGTAGCAACACTCTGTCATGGGCTGTTGGGTGGTCTGTCGCTGATGCATTTGTTGGCTGTCTGTTACGGAGATGGTGCTCGTCCAGGTCACCTTTCATTCCATGCAGCCATAATTGTACCCTATTCAGCCGCATACTACTTTTTGTGCGCATGCTGTCTTGTATCCGTATTTGACAGGTGTGTTTCCATTCAAATTATATTTTCATTGTCAGTTAATGTATTCCTGAATTTTTCTCAATTTTACTTTGACAATGATATTCAGGACAAAAGTAGTGAATCAATAATACATTGCTCTATTGTTTTTAATGTTTTTCTTTGATGATTATTCAAATTTGAATTGTTACAATTTTGTACGATTTCACATGTTTTGTCACTAATGACCCAGGTTTCGCCTTTCGGCATCTTCAGGCATTCTATCACACGGATGCAACAGAACTGAAGTGATAGAAAACCTGAAGATGCCGAAAGGCGAAACCCGGGTCGTTAGTGACAAAACGTGGAATCGTACAAAATTAAAAAAAATCAAATTTGATATTGAAATTCCATCAAGCACCTTCAGTCAGTGAATAATCATCATAAATGATGATTATTCAATTTCAAAACTTGTGTTTTCTTGGAATGCAAGCTTATTTATATCAACTAACCCATAGATGAAGATTACTAGAAGTTCTCAACAGAAGTTGTTCTATGAGAATTGAATGTTATCAATCTGCAAGGCATGTCTGTTTTTGCTTTGTTAAAGTAATTATAGATCGATGAGGTTAAACCAAGATTAGTTGTAAGCTTATTGCTTTCACCGTGCCCTAGTCTTAGGATCAGAAAACGGAATATTAACATCGCAAAAGGCCATGTCTTTGTATGTGAATTTATAAATCAATTTAAAAATATTCATACGAGGATTCAAACTGGTAACCAAAGTGTACAATGTTGACCATTTGGCTAAAAGTCTGGCCAGGATAATAAATATTTGAATACTAAAACATTGTGTTAACACCAAAAAGTGTTAACAATCATTGCTGTTATAACTTAATATTGCTCTAGTGCGTAGTGGCAACACTTGAGTAATATGAAATACAATTGGTTAATGCTATATATGTATATGTCATTTTTTTTCCAGCTTGGATATAAGTGGCTTTAGTTACTCTGTCAATATTCATCCACACATCCGAGGAGTGTTATTGGCGGTTCTCTATCTCATCTGCATGCTGATTACTCTATCCAGCCGAAAGTATGATGAGATGATAGCTTTTGAATACAAGCCCGATTCCAATACAACATTAATCGAAACTAACAGTACAGTAACGGTAAGCAAATAAATTTATTAATTTGTGTATTGATAATATTGCTAATCGGCATGTTACATTGCAACTATTTATTTATAGAAGATAATACAGTCAAAACAGTATCAGTGTGTTTTCCAAATTTAATATACAGATATGTAGATCAGCATGGTTTATTTTGGAAAAACTACTAATCAAGAAAGAGAAAATTGTTATAATTTTGTGTGATTTTGGCCATTTTTTTTTCAGTTTGCTTTTTTTTTGATTTCTACTTCTCTGCGACGATTGAAATAACATTGTTTGAATTGATTGTCTCTTTTAGAATTTTTAAAAATAAATAACTTTAGTTTGTTTAACAGTTTGTATTTTACTACTCACAATAGCCATTTGTTATTACCTGTCATGTCTCGGTGACTTAACTCTGCTTCTCGAAATTCATATAATGTTACAGATATTTCAATATGCTGGAAGTTTACCCTTTAAGTCGATAATAATTTATATTTATTGATTGAATTGGCATTCACTTGGTAGAACTCCATTATAACACGGTGAAAAAATAGCAATGTATTTTAGTTCTACAAAATTATTTTTAAGAAATATAGTTGATAGCTATTTCGGCTCACGCCATCGTCAGAACTATGCTTAAACTAACATTCGCTTATCTATATATAGCTGTGCAGAAAAGGCACACAACACATCCTCTCTCCTGTTTCAACGGCCTAGCTTGTTACTTTAACACAATGACACTAAATTTTCAAAATTCTAAATGAAACAATAGGTATCTATGACAATAAGATTATATGTGGGACGGAAGTGGTCCTTATGGAAGCAAATCAGACCACGCTTTGTACAACGGCTGGACAAGTGCATAGACATAATTGGTATCTATTGATTTCCAGCTGTTCCAAAGCCGTCATTCTCCAACCCTTACTACAAAGATGCAAACATTTAGGGGCTGAGTTTGAATTTATATTATGTGATTATGTGATGAATGCATAGTTCTGACGATGGCGTGAGCCGAAATAGCTATCAACTATATTTGTTAAAAATAATTTTGTAGAACTAAAATACATTGCTATTTTTTCACCGTGTAATAATTTATATTGTTAAGATTATTATAAAAAACCTCTATTATAGACCACATCATCTAAAATCTTTCCGGGAAAAATGTATTAAAAACAGAAACATGTCTTCCTCTTGTAGATAACTTATAATTTTAATTTTATAAAGCTAAGAATAAATTTTTTGAAAATTCCCAAGAACTGACAATTTTTCCTCTAGTGACATTCAGTTATATAAATTGGTAAGATTCATTACAATCAGAGGATTATTTTTCTATTGATTGTTTGGTTGCTGACTGATATGATCATAATATCCAATTGATTACATTATCTGTAAATGCAATATCTAGAATTTATTGTATTTTTATTTATTCCAGATTCAACCACCATCTTATTATTCAACTTGGAGCCATCTGTCAGTGTGGCGAGCTGTTTTACCGATACTGGCAGCATTCTTTGTAGCAGTTCTGAAGCAGGAAGACACGCTCTACAGAGATCTTACTAAGCTTCTACAATTTAAGCATTCGCTTCAATCAATTGGAGGTTGATTATTTGGCATCATTTTTGTGCTAGTTAGAAGAGGTTTACCACCTGTTTTCTGGTCTATTTTACGTACAACATATTATTTTACTGTAGTTCACACGGGTAATCAGTAATTTTATCTTGAGCAAATTTTATTTTACACTGCACAAGAAAATATAATCCCTTGTTTGACTGAGTTTTGACAGAAAACCCTATTTCATTTTTTATATTTTCTAAAAACTAATTTGATGAAGTCAAGTATTGAGATTGAGTTGAAGCAGTAGAATGCCTTCATTATTGTTCTTGAAATTTGGAAAAATAGTAATGAGAATTTTGAACAGCTTATCACTTAAAAATAATGTTTACTTTATATATATTTCATTAAAAAAATCAACCAATGCCATTGGAATAGTTCTCCAAATATTCTAATATTCGATTGGAATGTCTTTAAAATTTAGATTTCTTATTTTCAATACAAATTTTCATGTAGGAAATCGTATCCTGTTTCCTCTTGAGTCAAATAACATATATGCCAACTTTAAAAAAAATAATTGAGTAATGTTGATGTTAATTATACCTGTGGAGGTTGTCAAAACAAATAAGGCTATATTTTCCACTCTTATATTTTTGACCATCAAATATCAACACTGCAATCTGTGGTGTCAACAGTTGAGACATTAGCAGTCAGTGGGTTATTGACTAAAACAATCAGATACCATATCTGTTTAAAAAGACATAATAATATGCACTAAATCATTTATTTTTTGCTGTGCACTATATCCAATATTTGACAACTTAACAAAGCTTAATGTTGGGTTTTACTTTGTTACTACATTGATAATAATTGTAAAAGAATTATTGATTTATTCTCATTTGTTTTTGTATAGAAACGTATTTGTTCTTTGCTTGTAGTCAATCGTTGATTTTTTTACAAACTAAAATTTATGCAGTAAGTTTAAGAATGTGAATATAATATCACCAATCTATTACAATCATTGTATAGATTACTATATCTTAAACATGTTATATTTATTTTGTGTTTATTTGGCACTACATCAACGCGTGAATGATTTGAATATGTCTAGCGCAGGTGTTATCCTCATAGACAGGGCTGAAAATCTTACTCAAAATTTTATGTTAAAACATATTCTTAGAGTGCCAAGATTTTGTTTCTAAATGAGTGTAATAAGATGATGTTTAATAACCAACACTTAAAACAGTGTCCTATGGCTCTGGGTTATTAGTATGTAATGTTTAAATTGCCTAACAGCTCGTAAGAGGATCTAAATTGTTGTGCTACAAAATACTGTGTAATAATCTTGCAAGGAAACAACTTGAATATGTATAAATATTATGTAGTTTTACGAATCAAATTGATATTAATTCTCTTGCAGGCAAGAGAACTTTAATGTTGAGATACTTTTTCATCACAGTGATCACATTTTAATTGAATTTCGATAGCCTAATCCTTTTACATAAGTGTAGTTGTCTGGTTAACAAAGAGAGTGCCAAAGATTTGTTTTCAGAAATAATATGTACATAATCAATGGTTTTCTTTTGGGAAACTAGTGCTACTGCTCTTCAAGCATATCGACAAAAGATTTAAATTTAAATATACTATGCGGTTATAACAGACATAAACCCACAAGTAATTGGAACTACTTATGTACTTGCTTCTCAAATAAGTGAAACATATGTCAAACAGTAGAATAACAATGTTATAATTTTTTTTTTATTTCAACAAGAAAAATAAACTGGACACAATCAATGTTGTCACTTTGATAATAGATAATAATCAAGAAATGTCACTCAAATGCAAATGGAAAAAAAACAATGTCCAATTATAATTGATATTGAAAAAAAAAAAATTCAATGACTTGACGCTGGTGTTGGCATTCGAGCTATAAGATAAAAATCGTTGTTCTGTGCAAATATTATGTATTGTCTTAAAATAAACGTTTCAATTAAGTGTTTGTGTAACGGTTGCATAATATTACATTACAAGGGAAAGTTGAACTAAATTTCTTAAAGTTTTGTACAAATCATGCACAATCTAAAATATCAGGGATTCAGGTTTACAACTTCAGTGGATGCGTTTGTTTAGATTGAAAGAAAATAAAACAAAAAATTATGTATTTGAATGTATACTTCTTGATGTCGTATTTGTTTGATGTTCAATGTTTTACTTTATAATTTAAAATGTTACTCATTCAAACATGTAATGCTTAACAACCCTATAATAACTTATATACAATGTGCCCAGAGGGCGAGACTGAGTATAAGCAATTATGAAAATATTACAACATTCAATAATATTTGTGAGGAATTTGTCGATTTTCAGGACACCGAAATTTTATAACTGAATCAAAATTAAATTGTACACATTTTAAAAACATTCTTGTTTATACTAATATAACAATCATTCTAAGGCAGCTACTTATACTTAAAATGTATTGACTGGTATTTGGCATAACTATTTTTAATAGTAGACACTCATAATTACGATAACTTAGTATGTAATATATTAGGGATAGCGTTGTAGCACATGAAAAGTGATTATACCAAATTATACCAGATTATACAAAAGTCTTATTTAAGTCATATTTTAAATTCTAAATAACTTATTTTCATTCTAAAAAATCTCATACATTAGGACTCGCTCTGTTTCTTCTCGATAATAGCTCTCTTTAAGTTTTCCCTTCACTATTTTACAGAATATTATTTTCAAGAAAATAAATTAAAAGCAGTATGAAAAAGTAATGTATTTTTGAACATATCAATCCAAATTTTAGATTGTATATAATTATGTATATCATGGCATGTGATTTTACTATTCACAGAATTTTAGATAATTATTGAATGAAATAAATCATAAACATAATTATAATAACTTAACAAAAATGGGTACAGTGATTTTTCAATATAAAAGTAAGTAAAATCCAAAGAATATGCAAAAGAAAAAGAGTCATGTCTAAGGTTATTCTTTTTCAGGAGAACTCGACGCTTAATTTTATTAATGAATGCTTTCTCTTTTACCTATGGGCATAATATTTATTGTAGATATTTTGGATTATTCAGCCTATTTGGAAATTTTTACGACTTAAGTCCTGTTATCTGCAAATGTATTATTGGGTTACTACACAAAAGTTATAAATATGTCAAGATTATTTTTGATTTTATGTACGTATTTATGTAAATATATTCAGCTGGGAGGTGTTTGGATACCGTCCGATATCGGGAAACCAAGTATAAGATTTTTTCTCCTTTAACCGTTTTAGTGCTAAGCAATTTTGGCAAAAATGAATGAAAATTGCTATACACATATTGATTAATTTAGAGGAAAAAATAATGGTGTCAAATAAAACACTCTAACTTAGACAAATATCAATCAATTTTATTAATTATTTTTGCATTATAAAGATAAAATGTTTATTGTTTATTAATGTTTATTAAACATAAAGTGATATCAATATTATTGTATTTTATTTCTTTTAGAAAATAAAAAATCAAAAAAAAATAGCTCAACAATTATGTTTTGCCGCACAAATAGCTACTAATAACTACTAATTGTTGGCCTTCTCGTTATTCCCATTTCGAGTATGACAGCAATAAAGGCTTTCATTTCGTATATTGTTGTCGGCGTCCACTTTTTTGCTCGAGAATTATCCGATACAGTGTGCGAGGCCAAAAACTGTGCAGCATATCGATTTGTTTCCCTTACGATGGTTTCGAGCAGTGATATTTTAAAATAATATAAAAAACGATAAAAGTTATTTTTAAATGTATAAGAATGCACTCTCATTACAAATTACGCGCGAGGTTAGCGTACGTGCACTCCCGCGGAGCACCGAAAACACACTGAAACTCGCAGCGCTTTTGCGCTGCGCCGCAATTTTCGATACAAACGATCGCAGCGCTTTTGCGCCGCGTAGCATTCTAACGGTTAAACAATATTATTGAAACTTTTTATTCTAATTGAAATAAAAGTTTTTCAAAATTGACTATTGCCCGTAACCCAACAATATATAGTCAGATGAAAAGTAAAAAGGCACTTAGTAGTTAATTTTTAAGGCAGCTTGTAACTCAAACTATGAAATATATATTTTTATTAAATTTTAAAACTTTAACTTTTTAAATAGTTTAACGCTGGAGTCACGGCTGGGAGAATGGTCTTGCACAGAGGGCTGCAGTTATTTGCTAATAAATAAAACCCCACAGATATATACTTTTTCTCAATATATTAATAGAATTAACAAATATTCCTGTGTTGTCATAAAATATAGACAGTAAAGTAGTATTGATTATGACACAAAATATGTCAAATGTAAGTATTACACTATTATTCCAACAGATGTTGCTGTGTATACAATACATTTGACTTGTCAAAACTTTAAACCTTGCTTAGTAGAGTGGAGGTCAAGTTAAACAAATTTACATGCTCATTCTTTATAACTGGCCCCCTACTCATGCAGTTGTGTAGCATGTTAACCCCCCTCATGTAAAATTTTTTCATACTTTCAATTTTATTTTAAAATAATTAAATTTCTTCATTTGATATGCTTGAACAGACATATAAGTTTCAGATTAATTATTTGACCATACATGAATTGAAGGTCAGTTTGAAATTCCAAAGTTGCATTTTTTCTTTTTAAATGTGATTTTGTAGGTTTTATTTCACAAATATTCTTCCTATGACGTAGAAAAAAAAACTAGTAACAAAATTACATTTATAATTCAAAACTGCCAAAATTTCACAAGTGCCCTTTTGTTTTTGGAAGGATTATATTTAATTTTATACAATTACACGCTTTGTATGATAGTCAATCCTGATAAAGAATTATATAATGTTTAATCAAATTAGTTCAGGTTTAGCCATATTATGAAGTAACTTTTTAAATAACACTTAATACTATATATTTGAAAGAAAAAATATAAAATTGAATTGCCAAAGAGAGTGTGATTTTGTATTACATAAATATGCTTGATTCTCTATAAATTCTATGAAAGATTGCAAGGGTCCACATGGAATATTATATCCCTGTATGTAATACAGCATAACATATTGTATTATTTGCACAATTTTAACAGAGCTTGTGATATTGTATAATATATTTAATATTACAATATTTTCTATTTATTAAACTGTATTATATTAGTCGAGCAGAAAAATATTTAATGTTATAAATCTTCCAAAAGAAATTTTAATTAAACATAAATTCTTCAACTATCAAATTCTCTATTTGAATTATCTTATTATATTACATACTAGTCAAATGTTTTTAGTATATTACAATCACTCGATGTAAAAATAATGTTTGTTTTAATATTGTACAAATTATTTAGAATCTAACAGGGAATTTGTGTATTTATTGAATTACATCATATATGCACCATGCTGCTAAATGTTATTAAAAAAATTTGTGCCTGCCTTCTTTTTTTACACTTATTTAATAATAATATTTACAACTAATATACTTTGTCAGTTATATTTAGAGGTGTGAAATGTGTGTGGGTTGTTACCAAATATGATCATTTAAATTATGTTTAGACACGCAGTAGGCTTATCTGAGGAAATAGCAGTGAATTATTTTAGTCACTTCTTTTAGTCAAAAGAATATTCAAACATAATTCCATTGAAATATTGATTGGAATTGATTTTGTGTGCTATCATCTTAAAATATGTAAAACATATTTTTTTAGTACCAAAGTTATTTAAATTATTTAACCTGTTGTTGTGTACTATGATGAATTATTTTGAAAAATCTTTGAGATGTTTGTGTACACATGAAAAAAAATCAAGTCTATCAGGCGGTAGTAAACAAAGCTGAAATATACATTTATTATTGTTGGCAAAGTAAAAAATCAACTTTCGGAATAAAGAAATCAATAAATTTAAAAAAATAATTATAATTGTATACATATATCTGTTATTAAAAATTTAAACACCTAGACTTATCATGACAATGCCACTGTGCAATTAAATTCAACATTGTACCTATGATGGCAGGAGTATATGTCCAAAAATATGATAGTCAGGAAAGCAGAAATAAAGTTAAATTCAATATTTATTTTTTCAACAATAACAAACTTAATAAGGATCATTTTTATCAATTTTGTTGGCAGTGTTAATTATATATTTTTACCATAATTATTTCAGTTATAGGTTAATCTAATACATGCATAATTTTCTTGTATATTTTGTACAACATCTGCAACTGTTTCTGCTAGATACACCCATTATATCTTTCAATCTGTGTTGCAATAAACAGAATACTTTCATAGAATCCTAACTTCTTATGAAACTACAAAGAAATAATATATTTTTACCAAATAATGTTCATTTGATTGTCGACATGAATGAATGTAAATGATTATTAATTTTCTTCATTTTTGGAAGTCAACCCACAATATTTTTATATATGTTATTTATTACTTATCGTTAAGATTTGCTTTTTTAGCATCAAGAAATTGCGAACATAGTTTGAGATGAGAAATTTGTATAATTTCTGGCATAACTCATAATTCTATTGATCTCATTATGTTTCAAAATATATAAATCATCATTATTCATTCATTGACTCTCATATTCCATTATGTGTCGATCTTTTCATAATTTATTTTAATGAACATAAATTTTGCAGAAATGTTCAAATTGAAGAAAAGTTAAATAACTACAGTCACAACATGGCAGGAATTTATATTAAAATTGACTATTTTTAATAAAATGCTTAGATCTGTAAAACATAGATGGCCAGAGTTCAGTACCCAAATAAATAAAGTTATGTTTCCATTTTAATGCAATAGATGGTGAAAAAATATTAAATCAGTTGAATTTGATTTTTATTTGTTTGGAGCTGCAATTGTGCTATGAATATTTCATAAAACAAATTGGAATACTTTTATCTTAATATGCAAGGTAGTCAACAGGATTTACAAAAGGTTAACTGTATTTGATACACTAGGAACTCAAGGATATTCACCTACAGGTAGTTTATTGCAATGGTTTTCTAGCAAATCGTTTTTTATCGTCTTTATATTTTTGTGTCTGCATGATATTTTATGGACCTACAATTCACAGTACATCTATCCTTCATTAGTACCCTCCTATTTTTATAAAATTACTACACATAAAGATTTTAGCCATATTTTTGAACTTCCCTCAATCTAATATATTATTTATTATATTTGGAATACATATATATAACTATGTTGTAAAATAAAATTATATATATATTGATGAGCAATTATTTGACTTTTAACTTATTTCCCCCATATTTCATTCTGCTTCCGATTCCTCTGTGCAGTGACTGTATGAACTACTGCAGGAATATAAAAATCAGTGAGTATATATCTCTATGCCAGAATGGCTAAAGATGTCACAAGGTGAGACCAGTGCTATGAGTGGCGAATCATATTGTTTTACAAAAATTGAAATATAAAATTCAAAAAAATAATATTTTAAATTTTTATAAAAATAAATTATTAATTATTACTACAAAATAAAATCATAATTCATCACATTAGTAGTACCATACTAATGTGAGAAGCTAGTGTATATATTTTTTCAAGCATGGTCACTCACAGTGTAGTCTATAGATTCCTTGTTGATGGTGATCAGATATATGAAATTCAAGTACGGGACATTTTGACATTTTGTAATGAAATAGCTAATTTTGCAATTCAAATATATTTTAATGAACCTTTTTTATTTTTAACAAGCAACAAAAAAACATACGTATTATTTGTCGATCCTACTATGAAATATTGAAATAGTTTTTCCTTGTTCTTAATAGGCTCGTTCATTATGTTCAGCAGGTTGAATTAAAAATACATGAACTGGTCTTATCTATTTTCCTGAAGATTATTGTTATTTGCGTACATTAGCTATTTTTTATTTTATTTTCCTTAAAATTGGAAGATATGTATTGAAAGATGTTTTGCCATTTACCATACACTTTTTATTTTCCTTGCAATTTCAACTTAGCTTTTAGTATTGTTTTCAATGTCTCGATCGAATGTCAAAATTGCAATATAGACCTACCCTTTTCATTCAAATCTTCTTTATCCAGTTATTTGTGGATTTCATTGTCAGCTTATTTAGTATTATATATCTTTCACATGTTTCTAGACGTGAAATGTTAGTAACGTTTGATTATAATAACATTTTCTTGGTTTAATTTTGATTCTTTAAAAACTTTTCCGTGAAATTAAGCTTTCCAGTTGGACCCGAACTGGATTCTTTTATATATCGGTCATTTTCAATGTACCGCGAATTTTGAGCTTTTTCTAATTTGATAAATTGCAAGTGTGTAATTTTTTTAACATAGTCAATATCATTACGTATATTCTATAGAAGTTTTCGATTTGACTTACACGGATCATCGAGGTGATCCGTTTACTCTGAGGCGTGCAGAATCAAATGAGACATCAATACATCTTAAATTAGTTAAAATTCATATAGTTCGGTATCCGTCAAAGTTTAATCTAAAATAGTTATCGGTTGACTAAATAGTTGGTAAAATCAATAATCGTGAAAAAGAAGACATATTTGACATTCTGCTAATGATAGGCAGAGAGAATTTTGATTCCTTGTTTATTGACACCCCATAAAACTTTACATGTATCGTGTAAGCCAAGAAATCAGTTATAATAACTGAAGATAGAATTTATTTTATTGTGCTGCAAATGTCTCAGAAAAACATTAACTTGCCTGATTTTCCGACGAGTGGGATTCTGGTGTTTAAAAAACCATCAAGAGTTATTCATACGTATACTATTAATATTAATTTGAGTATTATTACTTTGAAAGCATGTTTTGGCACTATGTAATACACGATCTGATACAAATTTGATTGTGGCTATCATTGACCTCACCCTATGACAATAGATAAAGCAATAAATTGGTGGTGACAGTGGAACAAAAAAACGCCGCGTGGTGGCCACATGAACCATATCTGTAGCGAATATGGTCCATGACTGCGGAAATGAAATCAATCCGGAATTTTAAAGAATTTTATATTTTTAGAGCAAATAATCGTGAAGCTTTTCTCTTGATAAAAATTCGATAAAAGAAAACAATGCTATTTATGTGAAATACAAAGAAAAATAAATGGAATGTATTTACAGGCATGTTTAAACACATATTAAACAAATGTATTTAAAATACTTACACGTGAGCTATGACAGGACGAAATGCTATTCATAAATCATTTAGAGCCTAGTTTCTCAACCGTTGGTCCGCGATTTTTGGGTGGTCCGTGATGTGATATTATTTCGATAAAAAATCGAATTTTACGTGTGTTATATTTTATGGATTTTAAATTATATTTTTTATTACTATCTGTTTTAATATACTTAAAAAATATTATATCAGCATACGGTGTTGCAAAATTATTTTTTTTTAATAAAAAATCATTTATTATATTATTCTAATGTTGATGGTCCGCAAAACATTTTTAGATTTTTGGTGGTTCACGGATGTAAAAATGTTGAGAAACTGCGACTTAGAGGAAGCTGTATTTATTATTAATTATTATACTATTGACTAACATCTATCTGTACGGTCAAGCAACAATGTCGCCATTTCTTACTGGGTGGTTAATGAGAAATAACCTTCAGCAATACTCGGTTCAGGGTCTACCGGTATCTAATAATTCAAGAGAGCAGATGATAATGTCTTGCAGATTGGAAAAGAATGCAGTCGGCTAGCTGGGTGACTAACAAAGACCTATCTAGTTGTCCGTGAACATTATTTTTATTCACTGCTGCTATAAAGAGCATAAAGACTCATCTCCATTACAGATAATAATGTTTTCGATATAGAGGACAATGCGTCACGGTGAGACTATATGAATATATGTGTTCGATTAAGGACATATTAAGGTCGGACGTGCTAATTTCACAAATAACTGCATGTACATATCTGAAATTATTTTTTCTGGCAGCATGTTTGCTTCATTGTACTATAATACTATATACAATAAAAGCCGCGATTAACATAACAACGCTTGTGCCGTTTAAGGGTGTAAAGTAACTTTTTCGCGGTTTTGAATACCTCCTTTGGCTTACCTCCAAAATCTTCAAAATAAAAGCACAGTCGAACTTTCACTATCCGGACCAATTGAGGATGCAGGTGGTCTTGATTATGAAAAATCCGCTTAATCGGAAAAAATTTGTCACAAAGAAAAAAAGTTCATGCAAACAAAAATCAATTATCGATTCAAACTTAAAGTTAGCTGCTCTTTTTGAAACTGCCAAATCGCAAATACTTTGCCACAATATTTGTTTTGAGTAAAATTTTTCTAGACTCTTGAACCGATTTATGATGACACCAAAACTCTGAAAAGTTTCAAAACACGTTGTCTTCTTAATTTTGCTCCACTGAGGCAGTTTTTTAATTGATGCGTGCAAAGCAGTACGTTCGTAAATTTTGTGATTATTTTTTACAATCTGGATAATCGAGGTTCTACTTAATTAGCGTCCTCTTGAATTAGTTAAGTGAGTAAACGTTTTATTTATCCAATATTATTTAAATTTTACATAATTCATATATTATTGTTTTTATAGTATATTTGAATTCTTTGTAATGTCAAAATTAAAGATTGTTTACCTTAAGCTAGCGTTGAATACTAAATAAGGTCTGACCTTTGAATATGTGTATTTAGAAGAAACAGATAATAAATTTTACCAACATATGGGAAGTGCTATAGACACATGTTCGTTTTACACGTACATATATAACATAAGAAAATTTAGTAGGTACACAATACTGTCGCAATTTTTTATGTTTTTCAACCGTAAGCCTGTAAGTTTCGCTAACAATCTTGGCAATCAATTTGCTTTCGAATTCACTATATATAATAGATGTAACGCAAAGTTTCCCAGGACACTGAAATCGAATCAGTTGAAGTAATACCATTAACCAATTGTAATGTGTCGTTCCTAATTGTGAAAATAAATAATTTAAGTTCTGTAATTGTGAAGTGGTGTAGATTTGTAGCGTTTTGTCATACGTCACCATTTTGATTACGTAGAATGATAGTACAGATATGGTAACGTACTTACTTCCTTACGATTATAAAACCAATGCACGTAGTTAGGCGATCTTGCGATGTTGGCAGGAATCCTTTCAATAAAACAAAGGAATGAAAAAATCTTTTAAATAACATTTAATAATTAAGCAATTAATAAAAATGTTGTGGATGCGCCATATTAATTAGAGATCAACTCAAGCATTCAATTATTATTATTACAGTATAATAATTTATTTGATGGCATTTAGAATTCAAGTTCGAAATTCAAAAACTGGATAAATGTCATAATCTATGGTATACGCTTATGCATGAATATATTGTATTTATTGAATAAAAACGAACATTATCAACACACCTTCGCCGGTTTTCGATCAAATAAGGCATATTAATTTTCAAGCTTCGAAAGCTCGAGTTGAATAGTATCGGCTGAAAAATGCTTAAATAATGGGAATGGTTTCGCTCATTGCGAACATTAATAACTAAATGATTGCAAATAGTGAAAACTACCGTGATTATTATAGTAATATAGTAAAATTTGGTAGTATTTATGTTTTATTTATTTAAACAACAATTAAGAGTTCATCAAACTACCTGAATACCTGAAGATAATTAAAGATGATACCCAAGTCAAGAGGGACAAACGTCAAGAAAGTATAGAAAATTTGAAGGGTTGAAATTGTCATATTATTGGAAACGTCTTAGATAAAAAAAAAAAAAAAATGTTTATATTGATTGAATTGGTATTTACTGTTTAAAGTTGGTAGAACTTTAAGCATTTATAATTGCTTCACAGGGAAATAGTTCTGTATTTATATTTCTTCTAGATGTAAACATTTTATTAAAGTAAAGTTATTTCTTTAATACATGCTTGTATAGTTAATGATAACTCTATTTCGAGTATTTCTGTATCATGATGATTTTAAAAATAAAAAATACAATAATATATATATATATATATACACATTTAAGCTGGAAAAATTGTATGAAAAATCAATTAAGACGCAGACGAATTCAATTAATTTGAATATGATTGAATTATGCAATATTATTATTAAACCAAATATGGATTTTAATAGTCCTAAAAGTACCACTGTCATTTTATTATTGCTATAATATATAAAAAAAGACTATTATAATTTAATGTTGCTATTATAATGTTATGCCAGTGTCAAATGTCTGATATAATAATTTATTTATCTACATCAAATTAACTGATTATAAAGTGGTAACCCTAGCGTGTTGAATTCGATATATTTTTATTAATTTATATTCTCATGATAACTCTTGCGGCTAACGGTGATTTTTTTGTCAACTCACTTTTCAAACCGACTCGAGGTTAAATTATTTAATGCACATATGTACAACATACTACATTATGAATAAAAATTTAATTAAAAGCTATTTTATTTATTATTCTCATATGATACTCATGACATTACCAACATTTATTAATATTATTGATACGTATAACATGCCGACCCATTTTCTTTGAATAGCGAATTCATTTCTAACTATATTCTTTTCTATATTTTGATTATATTTGTTATTACATAAAAAAAAGTTTTTTTTTTTTGTATTTCTGGTATTTTTGTATTGTCAGTCTGAGAACAGTATTTTGTTAATAAATACCTTGTTTATTTATTCGAATAAATATCTTTTTACGAACTTGAAAATGTTAATTAGATGTTTCAGTTTTACTTTTGAATATATAAGCATCTAGAAACTTTCACTTTTCGATTCGAAATAAATACATATTCTATTCCTTTACTTGTCGAAATTGGTTCCCTAGTTGAAATGAATTATTATCTGTTCGTTAACGAGCATCGATTTATCACACATAGAATGAGTAGGTTAGAAGGATTGTTTTAGTTCGTTATCCGAATATCCGTTCGTTGTACAAACACAAATATCTTTCATAATAGTAAGCGTTGTCTGATATATTTGCAATCGTAGCTGCTGTTTAATTGATCACTCTCTGTAATTGTTGACAAAGTGCAATTTACCTCCTAAGATAAAAAAAAAAAACATAATAAACATCGTTGTTTTTTGTGTTGTGATTGTGCTTCAACAAAGCGATATATTAAACAAATAGCTTAATAGTATTTTTATATAAATAAAATTAGAACTGATCTTACTTATCTCGAGCATTATCAACTAATGTTGAACTTTGATCAGTTGATAATATTTTCGATGAGAAACCGGTCTTAATGAAGTAATGCAAATATTACTAAAACATTTGTTTTAACGTTTAAACATAAAAAATATCACTGTAGTTGACACTTTTTAGTGAAAATTTTTTTTACTATGAGATATGCCATTATCACATGTAGTTAAGTGTAAATACGATTTTTTTTTTATAAGCTACGAAATTGTTATGAAATTATTATAATAGTTTGTAAAACTAAAATGAATTTCAAAATGTAAAAGAAAAAAAATGATTCCAAATCATTTTTTAACAACGACTCTATGCCTTAAATAGAAAGTTATAGGGATGCGATATAAACATATTTTTCTTTTACATTTTTGTATTTGCATCTGATTTGCATAGTGCTATTTTAACAATTGCGATACGGCACAACGCATTGTTTCAGTGATATTGTTTGTAAATTAATGATCTCATGCTTTTATGGAATATATAATTTTTGAGAATAATCCCAATTATTATGCTGATGATGTTTTTAATGTGACCTCAATCGCAGCACACCCCAAGGATAAACACTGCATTATAAAACCATTTATCAATTCAACTCTAGTATTATACCAAGAATGCGGCAATTAAACGTATCGATTTAGCGCGTGCAATTTTTGTATTGGCAAATAAATGTGTAAGCAAAAGTTTTCGATGTGAATTAATGATTATACATACATCAGTCGTTGTCAACCATTACAACCTTAGTATTAACACAATTTAAAAATCTCCAAAACGAGTAGTGTGTTTTTTTTCAAAATTAACAACAGATATGCAATAACAATATAAATCATTTATAATTTAATAAATTTTAAGTTTGGAAACTTCTTGATGGAAAGACATGATATTTTAAATAATAAAAACATATTTTTAGTACTTATTGATGAGTGTTCGCGATGACCGAAACCGGTTCTGATCAAAAATATATTATGGAAATAATTACTTACAAAATGTGTTTTTAATATTCAAAAAATCATATAAATGACTTCTACAAAGATGAGATGGGAATTAGAATAAATTTTAAAAAAATAGTGTGAAATGTATTTTTCAGTAGGTTCGTATAAATAATATATATTATGTAAATAATTCTAAACAGAAATTGTATTACTGTAGTAATTCCGCAGGTCTCGGGTTGGTAACCACTTACACTTACTTACTTAAATTACAATGCAAGTTATTGATTTGGTTTGAACTTGGTGTTCTGCAATTATTTTTTAAGATGACTTTTTCCAACGTTAAGTACACGAATCTTTTATGAAGCATCACAATATAATTTGTTTATGTTCGTCTAAGTCAGTGGCTCTTAACCGAGGGTGCGGGAAGATATTTCTGGGGGTGCTGGAGAAGTCTCAATCAATATAAATTATTTTTTAATGTTTGTAATCTATTTGGATTTTCGATGTCATCAACTAATTGTTTCTTTGTTTGAGCCTCGTTTCACCAATATTATAATGAATAAGCAACTGTTATAAAAAGTCTCATAGTAGGAAATGTGTACGATGGTCACCGTGCGATGTGTATGATTTTTGCAAACATAACGTATTAGACAAACTCTTGCCAATGTAGAGATAACAAGAAAATACTGGCAGGCTAACAATAAAGAAGTGGTAAACTTTACAGCCAAAATATACTTATTTTTAATTCGAATTTGAGTTATATCGGCGATATCTAATTTAGGAGGCGTAGAAATATGCCAATGGAGGTGCGAAACGCTCAACAGAAACAAATTTGCAATAAAATAAGATCGGCGTGATTCCAGTTGATAATTATCTCTTAACTTTTACTTGTTTATAATTATAACTTAACTCTAACCAAAGTTAATGTTAAAATAAGCAAAAACCTATATATTGCATGTAGTTCATGTACGGTTCTTTTGCGCTTATTTCAAAGATTGTCATTAAACAGAAGCGTATAATTCGTATTCCGATGAACAAGGTGACTTATGAAATTATAATAAATAAAATTTTAATACAATATTTCATTAGAGCATCAATTTCAGAGCTCAATTCGTTTTAATCTAGGTAAAGAAGTTCTCATTTATCAAGGAAAACAATGCAATTATTGCAGTCATTCGTAACGCCATATTTATGTTTACAAACAGGACGTACCAATTGATGTTAAGAAATTCATATTTTGAGCTCACTTTGTAGAAGAAAAAGAAATATGAATGGTAAAACAACTCCTTCATCGAGAAGATGTTTTTAATGCTTGAACAGAGTACAATTTGCTTTTTTAAGGATAATGTTAATTTTTATACTTATAGTGAAACCTCGATTCCATGTTTTTCAATAAAAATGCGGGAAACGAGGAATGTGGGAAAGCTTAAAATGATCTTAAAAAAACATTCCCCCCCCATGTCGTTAGTGTCGTTTAATTATATTTATTCACTATTTGGAGAGATTGAGTTATTCTAGGAGAGATTATGTTAGAAACATTTGCGCGAGTGTACTAAAATATTTGTAAAGTTTTATATTGATCGGATGAATGGTGTACTAATGCATAAAGGCAAACACACACACATACATTGATGTTTTTATGTGTATAGACAGAAGAAAATTAAATTGTTAATCATTTTTTTTTGAGAGTGGTATTCCTGAAACCTTTGCGGGAGTGTAATTAAGAAATTCGTTAAGTTCCATATCGAATTTGGGGAGTAAGTTGAGAGAGGTGGTGTGCCAAAGCTTTTGTGAGCGTGTACTTAATAAATTTGTAAAGTTTCATATCGATCGGATGAATGGTGTAGTAATGTATAAAAGAAAAATACACACATACATTGGTTTATATATTTATAGATAATGAATTGAAGTAGTATACAATCAATACTTCAGATTAAATATATTTGCTTGTGCTGCCCAACTTTTTTTAATTAAATAAAATATATCTATATATAGTTCTGACGATGGCGTGAGCCGAAATGGCTATCAACTATATTTGTTAAAAATAATTTTGTAGAACTAAAATACATTGCTATTTTTTCACCGTGTTAAATAAAATATTTCGAAAGTTAATCAAAAGAGAGTATTGCTTTTATTATTGTATTCGAACATGAGTACCGAGCTCTATAATTAAAGCATGTCTGATAACTAAATCACACTACATTAAGAATTTTAGGGTTATATGTATAACAAAATTATTATAGAATATTTTTCGCAGCTACCTACCAAAACATAATATCATATTTCAGTTGGCAACTGAAAAAAAGTGAGAATAAATACTTCACGCTCGGTGTCATTGGGTAAATGACGTTAAAAGCTAAATCGAACTTAATCCCGCGAAAATGTAATCATTTACCTTTTATCACTTGTGATAAAAAATAGAGAGGATGATTTAAAAGTTACCATAGACAATGTATTATGATAGATATTGTGTCATAGTAAAAACACTCATTATTTTTCCGTCATATATCATTTATAGTGATAATATGACTATTTATTACAACAATTATTGATGAATTATTGCACAACGTTGGTATATAATTTTCTGCCGTCAGTTTAGTTTATTGTAACTGATTATCAGCCATGCCTCTTAAAAAGACTCTTGACTTTGAGTTGTACTTTTTTACACACGATATAAAAATAAATATTATTTAAATAAAATAAATAATTTATGATATCGACTGAAGGTGCTTGATGGAATTTCAATATAAAATTTGAATTGTTACAACTTTGTTCGATTCCACATGTTTTGTCACAAACGACTGGGGTTTTGCCTTGTGGCATCTTTAGGCATTCCATTACACGGATGCAACAAAACTGACGTACAGTTAGCATCGTGTATATATCAAAGTTAATAATTGTAGGAAAACACAGACCCCCAGGCAAGCACTAAATGGCAGCTAAAACAAATTTAATTACATTAATAATAATTAACACAATTTCGTATGATATTTTTCATTAACATTAAGTTGTAACTATTCAAATTTTAAATAAATAAATTCAAATTATTGTGAACCCTACAGTGATCCAATTTTATATATATCCAACTAACCCTCAAAATAATCTATGACAAGACAAAATTTAAATATTTAACGAATTTAACTGATTTAATTACAACGGATATTTATTATAATACCTTAAAAGAAGCGAAGCATTCATAGTTCACAAGAATTTTATACGGTTCTTATTAGCTATTTCACCTTCACGCCATCATCGAAACTATATTGAAACGTAATTAAATGATTGATTTTGGATTATTTATATTATTTCCGTGAATCAAGTTTCTATAGTGGTCCTTTCTTTAAATAGTGCTTAAAAATAAATCAGTATGAGTTATGGCATTTTACCAATTCTATCTAGGGCAGCTATATCCTTTCTCATGACACTTTTTATGACATAAACGTTTTCTTCCAAATTTGAATTGTTACAACTTTGTATGATTCCACATGTTTTGTCACTAACGACACGGGTTTCGCCTTTCTGCATCTTCAGGCATTCTATTACACAGACGCATCAGAACTGACGTACAATAAACAGCATCGTCTATATACCAAAGCTATTAATTACAGGAAAACACAAACTTTAAGGCAAGCACTAAATATAATAGTTTTCTTCCAAATTCACGCGTATCAAAGAGAATAATTCACACATGATAAAAAATAAACATTTATTATAAGCAAAATAAAAGTGCTTAAATATTAATCGTGAACAGTATTAAAAATGAGAATTTAATAATCCAATGTGTCCATTATAGAAAAATGAAGTAGAAATAAATACATGTAACCAGCTGTTTTTTTTATGGTTGTATCGAAAAAAACGACGTATACAAATCCATTGATTTGGCTCGTTGTCTACTATTTGCGGTGTTCGAATCATCTTTTTATAACTAACCTTAGATAAAAAAAATATAATCGTAAAATAAAACATCAAAGGTCAAACAAAAAACTGGTTTCTACAAAGAGGCTTAGCGAACCTAAATAACTCTATATCGATTGTGCACAATAATCGTGTAATTCATCTTATTATAGAATAATCATGATCGAAGCTAGTATTTTTAATGATATAATACACAGCAGTTAACACCAGTTATATGAATATTTAATTGGCCAAGAAGTATGCTATGAATCAGCACGATGGCCCTTAGAACAATGTGTGTACGCATATAAATGTTTAGCAATGGAACGAGTTTTTTTTAATGATATTGCCCGTAGATGTTGTAGCTTTATTATTGTTTCAGGGCCAATGTAAGGCGCCAGGTGATGGACAAGATGCTATGAACCTGCTATCGCGATGAACGAAACTAGTCCCGAAATAAAATACTATATGCAGATCCGTTTATCTTGTGAAAGTAAAATTAAATAAACATTTTAGCATCACCTCAAAACGACATCAAATCATCTTGAACTTTTGTATTGTGACTTAACCACTTTAGTACCGCGAAATTTTAAACTAGGTTACATTCATATACCGCGATTTTTCTTTTATTAAAAAAAACCTTATCGAATTTATAAATAATACTTTATTAACTGTTTATAAATTGACATATATTTTATAGTTTATGATATCGACTGAAGGTGCTTGATGGAATTTCAATATCAAATTTGAATTGTTGCAATTTTGTACGATTCCTTATGTCTTGTCACAAACGACCCGAGTCAGTGGTTAGTTCTGTTGCATCCGTGTGATGGAATACCTGAAGATGCCGAAGGGCGAAACCCGGGTCGTTTATGTCAAAACATTTGGAATCGTACAAAATTGCAACAATTCAAATTTGATATATATTGTTTGAATTTTTAGTATCAAAGAGTTGAAATTTCCACTTTTTTAAAGGGTTGTCACTAGCATTAATAATATTTTATAAAACATTAATTTAAAGTAAATATAAATTTGAATAATATGGACAGGATATTGACAACTGAAATAATTATGTGTGAAAAAAGAAAAATTCAGGGCTGTCACAAGCTGGCACAAGCAAGAGTTCAGGTATAAATTCAAAACAAAAGACCCAAATGGTGAAAGTCGGCCAAGGTATACAATAAGACTTGCATTATTTCGCTTCACAATTATTCACGCTTCAATTGTATGTTTTACACCAAAAGTGACACCCCTAGCAACCTCTCTACGTCGACTTCTATTGAATTTGGTTTTTCGGTAATATTTATTAACAGGAATGACACATTTTTTTTTCATGATAATAGATAGATGTCGCTAGCAATATGTGAAAAAATAACTCGATATCTTCAATTGGAATATTTTATTTTCAAAAGTCTATGGACACATGTTCCTACGGTATTCGCGTCGCCTAGAGGACACATATGTCCTCGCGGTATCGAAACGGTTAAGTTAGTCCATTGATACGAACGATGACCCGAACGTGGAAAGTTAATTATGAATTCCTGTCATTATAAATCAAAATAAATGTTTCTGTATTTGTGGCTTAAGAATTCTGGGAAATTTTCTAGTGTTAAATAATAGAAAATCAAGCAGATTGTTTTCAAGCTCGTGCGGTGTGAAAGTGATATGATGCGGGAATAAATGAATGTCGATTTGTAGTTAATTTAATCGTTAATCATAATTTAGAAAATTAAGTAATCATTTTGTACAAAATGTCTCAAATGAACGGGTCCTTCGATTCCAACGTAATATTAATCAATGCTTGGCTTAATATGGTGAGGTCTATAAAGATCTAACAAAAAATTTGAAGCAAATGCTAATAACGGATTTTATTACCAAATATCCTTGAAATTTAAGTGTATCTACTTCAAACATCGAATTGGCACAAATAATTTCGGGTGATTAAAGTGACTTTGAACCAGTGACGAAGAAGAGATTGACAATGATTTGTGATAGTGATGAATGATAAAAACTTCACCGTTGCAATATTTTTTTTATGAATCTTTTGGATTTAATTTTTTCGTTTATCTATATATGCCTTATGTGTATTTAATTAATAAAAGAATATGTATAATTGTAGTTTTTAATAATTCTGTTTAATGTATGTATTTAAGAAAACAACCAAATTATGCGTTTTCGTGTACTTTTCGATTTACACGGTTTTACATTAAAAAATATACAATTTCGATTTACACATTTTTGTCGTTTCGGACGTGACAATTCGCTTTTGGGGCGAGGATTCATAGCTTTCTTTCGTTTAGTTTGTGTTGTCATTGCCTATATATGGCAAACTTAAATTTGCTGCATAATTTGGCCGCCGATTCATTTCCTATGCAAAATGATTACCAGACGAGTATTGAGACGCCATTGCTTAAACCTCTGCGGGGTGCTTCATTGTTTCTGTTATAGACCATTTCCATGCCATATGTAAACTTATTGATATAGCCACCTTTTTAGTATGATTTACAATTTTTAGTTTTATTGCGAGCAAGAAACAAGCTAGGTCGTTAAAACAGGAGAGAAGATGTATTGTGCACATTTTCTTAACAGCTATATATAGCTAAGCAAATGCTCGTTTAAGCGTAGTTCTGACGATGGTGTGAGCCGAAATAGCTATCAGCTATATTTAAAAAAATATTTTTGTAGTACTAAAATACATCGCTATTTTTTTCACCGTGTTATAATGGAGTTCTACCAAGTGAATGCCAATTCAATCAATAAATCCTTAAATTTTGCTTGCATACATATTTGTAAAATTATTTAAAAACGAAGAATAATGAGTGGACAAAAACTAGGTTAATCGTTTAATGTTAATTAAAACACTGTGTTTCAGTAATTAACTTTACGATGCCACATCGTAAAATTCAAATCATATAGGTGATAAATCCTAATGTATGTTACTTAAATTATGGCATTGAATTATTGACATATGCAATCTATCGAAAATACCACAAATTAAAATGAGTTCTGTCACGAGTGTTATTTGTATCGCAATAAAGTAAATCATGCTGTGATTGATGTTTCTTGGGAAATTATACAAACATTGATTGATATCGGCAAATCGATGCGGATTTTCCGTTCTTCTATCATATTTTCCAGACATAATTATCTTTGGGTACCTTGGCGACTATCACCCAAAAGTCTGGTTCAATTTACTTACTTAAATGCCAGTTGGTGGATATTGTTTTTTTTATGATAATGGCATAGTAAACACGAGATAAAATTAAGTGGTAAAATATGGATGGTCAGAATACATCAATTACGTGATAATTCAGTAGCTTAGCGTATGTGAAGATAATTGATATTTTAGCGAATGAGTTATAGGGTTTGTGAATAGTTTCGATTTTGATAAAACACATGCATGTAAAATTTTAAGCACGATTTGTTGAAACTTTGTAAAATTTTTGTCACTCACAATCCAGATTTTTCCCTTTAAATATCTTCAAACATTCTATCACACATTTTGTATCAATAGAATAGAAGTTATGAACAAAAATTAAAATTTTATGTTAAAATTCCATCAAGTACCCCCCGTCGATATCGTAAATGAAAACATTTATGTAATGTATGATATCGACTGAAGGTGCTTGATGGAACTTCAATAGTAAATTTGAATTGTTGCAACTTTGTACGATTCCATATGTCTTGTCACAAACGATCGGGGTTTCGCCCTTCGGCATCTTCAGGTATTCCATCGCACGGATGCGACAGAACTCAGACGAACGTCAGTTCTGTTGATGGAATACCTGAAGATGCCGAAGGGCGAAACCCGGGTCGTTTGTGACAAGACATATGGAATCGTACAAAGTTGCAACAATTCAAATTTATGTAATGCATTCAATGTAACCAACAATTTTTTTTGAATAGTCTTATTGGTTAAGGTCCTCATTATTATATATATAATACTATTTCAATAAACATTTACTATAAAAGGCAGAAAGAGCGCCAGTGGGGTTCTTAAATAATAGCACATTATATGTTCCTGTAAAATTGGTCGTCTTGCGCAGAAATTCGTTAAAACAAAAGTTTTTTATTGTTTTTCTAAGATCTTTTGAACGTTATAAATTTAACACATTAACATTTGTAATATCGAATGTGGTTTATGGAATTTCAATATTTAATTTGAATTATTCAAACTTCATTCATTAGCAATTAATTTAAGCTTTAATCTCAGACAAGAATAAAGACAGCTCGATGACAAATTTTCCTAATTAAAAAATGAAATGTAGTACGTTGTGTAGAGATTTATCAATATTATATATTGACAAAAAGTAATACTGCTCTGTTTTAGGAAGCCGCATGAACGTATGAAACAATGTATTTTTATAAATTACGGTATTAAAGAGTAATGGAGCGTTAAAAAGCAAATAAATGTAATACACGACATATTTGTGGCTGAGGTGAGTTTTTGTCATAGCGAAAGTTCATTTTTTCTATAAAACAAACATGGCAATATTTACAGACGGGAAATAAAATTGGACATATCGGCACTTGTCAGATTATAAGTGGCATTTTTTTCCTATACTTTTATCGGTTTTTACAAACTATTTGTCATTACACATTGTATAAGATGAGATAATTTATAGTAGACCTCGTAGCTTATTTTTTTTCGATTTAGATAGAATTTCTCATTGTTTTCTTTTCATTGCCTAAGTTTTACTAAATAATAAGTGTCATTTCAGTTATTAGTGCATATGTTACACTGGGACCCCGATCAACCGTTCTCGCATAATACGTTTTCCCGGATAGATCGTTCATTTGTATAGTCCTGTTAAACACACATAAGAAAAATATTAAAGAATTCCGCATGAACCGTTCACCGATTTATGGATTTCCTCGATCTATCGTCTAAATATTATGGTCCGTCTCAAATATTATCCTGATTGACAGGTTTTGGTAGATAAATCTTTCTGTCCAATACAATTTATGAGTTTGAGCATATCAAATCCTATATATTAACAAATAGGAAATACATAGTTAGCTCAAATATCTTGAGATTTTCTTTAATAAAGAATTTCACAAGATGAAGTTTAAAACACTATTCGATTGTTTCAATAAATAAGATTTAACTAATAACTTTTACAATACTCTCTCATATTTACCAATTTTTGTGAAACCCCGTTTTTGAAATCAAAGAGTGGGGGACTTAATGTTTTTTTTTAAGATTAAATTTTATTTAATATTATTTTAGTCTTTCCTGCATTTTTCGTTTTTTAGTGTCCTTTCAAAAACATAGAATCGAGTTGTCACCGTATATTATTTCTAACATTTAACATTTTAAAATGCAGCCACATATAACTCCGTCATTATTTCAATATATCATGATAATATTATTTGTTGAATTTTAGTAGAAGTAACCTTGTGGTCGAAATCATTACTAAACTTGTTACCCGTGTTTCACAATGGACTATACAATAGTGTTGCCAGGTTCAAAACAATTGTCGCGCCTTTGTTAGGCAAATTGATACGGTTGACTGCGACTCAGGAATTTGCTTATGAACTATGGTACAGTGGGTCAGATATTTTCGCTTCATATTATTTTGGTTGACGAGGTCCACCATACAAACAAATAATTGAATAGCTGCACTCTTTATTTGGCCGATCATGATATAATTTGATTGTCGTGGAAAATGCATAATTAAATAACTGAATTAAACTAATAGTCAAAACTGTGTCGTAGAAATAACTGCGTAATACTATCAGTGTATCAAATTGAAAATTATTTCAGGTCTCATAATCAAGTAGCCATTTTTTTAGCATTTTTATTCCGATTTGATTAGGAAATATATGGGTCCAAGTGTTAAAAAAATGTTAATAAATTTTTAAGTCAATTTGCCCATTCTATGAATGAATATTGGAAATTTTAAGGTTTTAAGCTCACCATAAAAAACTTTAAAATTTAACTGGTCGTTTTTTAGTCGCATGGTGTGTATTATTCATATTTAACCCTTTCCTGTTGAGCTGCGTAAAAGGTATTACAATGTAGATTACTTAAAAAATCATTGCAGTATTGTTGGTGTTAAAAAATTGTAGAGATTATCAAGTCAAATCAGTCCATATTTTGAGGAAAACTTGAATTTTTTGGTATGATCCATCAACACGTTGAATTAGCTCTCTCAACAATTGAAACTTGTCAGTCAGCTGTTTGATAATGATTGAAGATTGGGGAATAAAGTGGCTTAAAATATTGTGTAAGTGAGTTGAAATATAAAAATCATTTTCACAATTACGAATTCATAAATCAATTTAAAATCTTTTTATGACGTCGAGTAAGTCGAAGAGAACGAACACCTTTACACGTTCAATACTCCGTTACAGTAATATGGATATATATAGCTCCACTTATTTAACGTTGCTAATTACTGATTGTATAATTGTTTGAAATTTTATTTTAATAATTTACTATACCTTATTTAAGTCATAAATATACTTAACTCGTTCCCTTCTGAGCCGTTCAAAGGATATATTCCAACACCTAACCTAGACTTTCACTTAAAAATTATTGAACACTATTGATTTGAAACAATCTTATTGAGTGAGGACAAATCAAGTAATGTATTAACCCAAAAATTAGCGAGTGCAATATGTTAACCACTGTTAATCCATATGTTTTCGGGTATGAACTATCAACAGACTTAAATCAGCCGTATCAACAGTTGAGACGTCAGAGGGTCAAAGAAAAAAAGCCTATAAAGGACTCATAAATAAGTTTTTTGACATTATTACGTATATTTTGAATTAATTGTTTGACAACGGTGCTTCAAAAAACCTTCCGTTAGATAATCGTGTCCATTATATCTATGAAGCATAACATTTAAATCAATAATTAGAGGCCGTAAAAGAAATCAATTATAGAATTAATGAACCAAAAAGAAACTATTTACAAGATTGTTTGCAGTTATCAAATTGGTGGAGCGTTAAGCTCTATAACACGTTAGCATCATAGCTCTTCAAGTGTCCTTCATCTATTATGCATAGATTTATTTTTCGTATAATTGTAGTGTTGTTGTTGACAAACTGAGATCGCTGCAGAGCTGAGCAATACACAATGAATCCGGTTCACGTGGACATCACAGGCATTATAACTATATTTATCTACCCACATACCACATTCACTCACACATGCGTATGCATAAAAGCACACACACAGATACACGCATGCATATACAATATGTAAGGAAATGAGTTGGGAAAGTCATTTTCAGGTGCCGAGGTTGTGTATTTTAAAATTAAGGTATAACTGATACTGGAAAATCATTGCACATAATGCGACAAGCAAACAAATTATTCTTCAAATCTCATAGTATGAACATTTTTTGCATTTGTTCTCACTATTTATAAAAATTGAGACAAAGGATAAATTAGACGCATAATTGTAAATCTCTATTTTGTAAAATGTAAATGTGTTTTATGGTGTGAATTAATTTATCTCAAAAAAAGTACAACCCTCGAATTCATATACGCACACATACTAAGCATGCGCAGACAGAGAGAGACTGGGTTAGTGTATGTTAGACTACACATAGCCAAATGAACTTGAATGATAAACATTGGTATAAAAAAATATTTCACCGATGACATACATACTTTACTATGTGGTGACTGAATTTTATTTCGCAAATAGAATGAAACTCCAATTTAAAGTTGGATATTACAAACACATTCAACAAATCTTTACTTTTGGTAGTAAATATCAATCTATGTGTCTGAAAATGGCGATTTATTTAAACAGATTGAATGAATCATTTCGTTTTTCAATGAGATGTATCATTAAATTTTTACGAAGAAATTTAAAACCTGTTTTTACGGCAAATTATAACCAGCTGCGCGGATTTACAATTCAGTTTTATACTCGGAATAAAAATGGAAAAATATAATATATTTCTAGAAATACTAAAAAACAATATCGATTTATAAACTATATTCCGGGTACCGCAGCTGAAATAGGTAATAACATTAAGACACTTTAATTTATAAACTTCTCTGTAACCACTTCCAAATTTTTTACTGCAATGAATTAATACAGGATATTTGAAAGTTCATACAACCGATTTGTCGATTATTAATACGTATAATCACATGTAAATTCTATTACATAAAATTAAGTACTAAGCAACTAATCTGACAAATTGTTCATTGAGACATAGATCAAAATCATCTAATAGAAAAAGTAGTCGGATTTGTTCGTTTTTCACGACTCTAGGCTCCAATCCTAATATTGACCAAAAACGCGACTTCGACTCATTCATACGAATAGCTTTCCTAAGCAAGACTGTTTGGCATCAATATCCGCATTGAAATAAAGTTAGACCAATACTTTAAAATTTCTAAGTTCAGTGGCAATAAAAATACAAGTAATTTTGAAACTTACATACATCTCGATTATCCGTGTATGGATTATCCGGTTTGCCGATTATTCGTGCCTGAAAATAAATATTTTTTGATTCAAATATAATCTGATTGATTTTTTTTCTACAACGATTATGAGACGCATTAATGAATTGCGATCTTGAATATGCGCGTTGTTTGAAAAAAAGGATGAATTTAACAATGTGTTTGTGTTTACGTAACTAATCGGTGAATTTTTTTTTAACCACTTGTGTGTTTTGAATGTATGAATGTTCGCATATACCGCAATAAATATCACAATTTATGGGACTAGAATGAGTCATCAATTGAATTCCTTTATACTTCACATGCGTTTCTATTTACATTCCCAGTGAAGTGCATAAACCAGCGCGAGTGCCCGCAGTAAATTTGTTAATTTCGATATTTATTGCCTATATTTGTCAGCTCTCGAGACAACGTTTGTTATTATGATAAAATATTATATTTTTACGTATTTTTTTGTTTTCTTGATAAATAATGACTATATAAATAATGTGTAAAAATATTGTAATGTGTATATGATATTATATTCGAAAATAAAATAAAAAATTGATGATTCGGTTATCCGTGTTTTTCAATTATCCGTGACCATCCTCCCCAGCATTAGCCCGGATAATCGAGAGTGCACTGTATGTATATTTATTCATTTTAATTAAGCTAATCTTGTACCTGAAATATAATATATATTGATCAAAAAATCTACATGAACTCATTTTTGTCCTTCGAGTGATAGTTCAATAAATGTTTTGTCGGCCTTTTTTGTAGGTTTTGCGCAGTTAAATGTAACATAATAACATGTGAAGAAATACATGATGTATTCCATAAAAATTAAATTGCGGTACCAAATAACATCAATTTGTTTTTACATGTTTCGAATTACACCACTTGCGATTTTCAAGTAATGGCGAAGACATCATAAAAACATTTTTCGCAAAATCGTCGAAAACAACGCATACTGCTTTTTTCAACGGAATGTTTCCCAAAGTATCGTTTACATATCGCCAAATGTTTGTTCGAAGGTAGGTGTCTAATGCTTTCATAAATGTAGCACGCAATTACGAAATCTCATGTCAGAACCGCTTTAGTCCGGATTTTATTACACATTTTGCACTTTTTACGAATGTAATGAGACAGTGAAAATCAGTATAATAATTAAAACATTTGCATTAAATACAAATTATGAGTGACTTAAAAATAGTAAAGTGTGATAAAAAAATTAATTTAATTTAGCGCTCAGGATAAATATTATTCAATATCTTGATTTTCTGAAAAAACAAATCTATAGAATAAACATTTAGAGGTATTATTGTTAGCCGAAAGAAGTTCCATAAAAAGATGCCGCCCTCTGAACCACATATCGAGCAAATCGAAATAATGAGATTTTTACGGTTTTTGTATATAAAAATTACTTTTACTAGATAACACTTACATTATGATATTGTAAGTTAGAGCACACTTGAACACTGTCATTTTTCAAGTGAACATCACTAAAATGTTTTATTTGTTTAGAACTGCGACTTTTTCGTTATTAATAAACTAAATAAAACGGCATGTCATTTTTAATAGTAAAGAAAATTCAATACTTCTTTTGACATTATCTCAAAGATATCCGAGTTTTCCATATAATAAAAACCTCATTCTAACTTTGTCAAAATGCTACATTTTTAATAAGACTTTTAAAGTTTTAGCCCTTATTTTGTAAGAGACACAGAGTTTTAAGCAGTACAGTTTTAGTCCATCGAATGATGGTAAATGCCAATTCAAATCTTAAATCAAAGGTTCATTTTATCGCATAAAAAATTCTCTAGTTTGAAGAGTGTTTGAGAGTTGGTTGCTATTTTGGGCCATACAGTTTTAAAAATAACGCAATCGTAGAAAAAGTTCATAATAAGTATTTAATATATTACTTTTGAAAACGTACAAATACCACTCTTGGCTTTATTCATATGACTTTCGCATACGTTTGATTAATCTTTTGAATGAATGAAAAGCAAGAGAATGTGATTGGTAACATATTTCTTCTTCCTTGTAAGATACCAAAATGAGAATTAGCTATTCTTTATTAAAAAATCTTCGTATCCGATTCGAAAAACGATATATTGTGTACCTCTTTGTATTGTTTAGACGATGTTATAGAATATTCACTGGATTTAGAACACTGATAAATAATATGAGTAATAAAATTGTTACTCAGGCACGACGCACACAATCGCCATACGGTTTCGATTTCCCTGTTTGATAGTCATATATTTATCTTACTAAAACAAATTTTATCGTGCCAGGCAAAAATATTCAAAAAACGCGGAAATATTTTGTGATTCTTGGAAATGACGCCGATTATCAAACTCCGAGCTTGAGATATGTAACGTATTACTAATATTCTCAGAATATTTTCAAATCTATTATGTATTTAAAATTTATTTTGAAATTAAATTGGAAATACATTACATAATTATGCATTTTTAAGCAATTCAAATACAAAATTGGCAACAAATTATATGGTCAGATTTTAAATTATTTTTTGGTCATAAATTAAATCAATTTTTGGTCAGAATAAAATATGAATGGTCAGAATAAGATTATAGATGGGTCTGAATAAAATTATCATTTGGTCAGACTTGTACAACCATTTCGGTCAGGGAATATTGATGATAGTCAGAATAAAGTTTATGATTTATTATAATAAGAAATCAACAGTCTTTTTGATACAACACAAAACACTTAAAAAATCTCTAATTATGTTTTCATTACTTACATATCTATCTTGTTTTATTTCACATGTCATGTAGCATATTTTATATTAGTTATGTACGTATTTTTAAAAGGGTAAAAGACCAATTACAGATTTTTAATACAAAATGTCATTAGAAATTTATTACCTCACTGTGGCAGTTTTAAAAATGTGAAAATACCAATATTTCTTAATTTAAAAAAATATAATACTCGCTAAAATTGATGATTTGCTAAAATTGAAGTATGAAATATTTGAAAGCTTCGTAAAAGTTTTGTAATGGTTTAAAAATAATCAGATGTGTGTCATGTTCTTGTAGTAAGCCAGAAACCTTTGCAATTGTAGAAAGAAGATATTTTGAAAGTTTCAACCATTTATTATCAATAATATAGCAATTCATAAAGGACATACATACAAACAAAAATTCATTTTTTGTTATATATTATATATGTGATATTCCAGTATTAATGTATTGTTTCAACGAATATTTGGAATCTTTACTCAATATGCATACTTTGTGTTTCTGAATATTGAATGCTTTGTCAAAATAACTTTTTTAATTTATTTAAAGCAAGTAATGTAAACAAACGAAGCGACGTTCGTCTGCGTATCACCTTGATAGCGGTCACGCGCCGTGGGTTGTGGCCCTACAGAACTAAAGTCCTGGTTTTTGTTGTGAGTTAGTTTCAAATAATACGGATTTGTCCTTGAATATAGCACAAGGTTAAAGTTGTTTGGGAAAATAGCAGCTGTTTCGTTTTAAATTATAAAGAGATGCTTTAGAGGCAAACCAAGGAGATAAATCAACAGTAATGGTGTATTATTAAGAATAAGGTTTATAAAAAGAGCCCTGTAGGTTGTTTAACTTTTTATTATAAAAACATTTCTATAGATTTCTTTGGAAGACAGGTGTTGTATGCTATATTTAGAAATTTTGAATTTATTAAACCTGCTTTTAATACTCAGAACAACAAACAGTACATTCGTCTGACGACCAATTATTGTATATGTTGTCAATAATATTTGCTCAACACAGTTTTGTGCTATCAACGCAATTATTGAATTTTTGAAGTTTTCTTTAATTATTCTAACAAAGGTTAATTCACTTTGTAAATAAAAAAAATAGCTTTTTTGAAAGCATTTTATTATGAATACGCAAAAAATAGTTTCATATAATATCAATGGGATTTGTAACCCTGTTTCAGTGATACCGAAGCATCAATATCAACTCCAACGAAAGGAGTGTTTATGAATTTTCGAAGTGTTGGGCCCAAATTTATACTATCCAAATAAACGTGCTACAGAAATACAATCATATAAATAAGGATGCCATTTAATTTAAAGCTAATAATAAAATAGCTATCTCAAGTGAAAATAGGCGATTTTTTTCTGGAAATTTGAAGCCTATTCTTAAAATACATTTTGTTTTATGGATGATGTTTGCCTTTACATTATCGATACTTTCATTAGATATATGGTATTTTCAGATATCTGTAAACCGTTGGCACTCAAAATTATAGCCAAATGAACTCATCGTGTAGAATATTAATTTACTACATTTAACCAGAAGTTGTTTTATATCAACTATTAGTTTTAGAAGTGTGTGTTTTATTAGTTTTAAATAACGACCAAAAGGTAGGAAGAAATATAAACATTTTTGACCAAATGTAAGACATCATGATTTTCAACAATAAAGAAGAGAAAAATCAAATACAATATCAAGAATACGTGTCAAAAATAATAAAATCAATTAATTGATTGAATTGGAATTTTCTTGGTAGAACTCAATTATAACAAAGTGAAAAAAGCAACGTATTTCAGTTATACAATATTTATAGGGTAAACAGTTGATAGCTATTTCGGCTGATAATAATAAATGTATTATTATTTTTTCACCGTGTAATAAAATCGATTATTTTATTTGTCAATCCATTATGAAAAGAAGCCGTTGTTAAAAAGGATATTAAAAATCAGCTGGACATACGATTTTATTTTCATTAAAATTTGATATTCGTCGTCATTTTATGACGTATTATACTAATATAGTGATATTTTTATTTTGGTTTTATTTTCAATCCTTAGCACATGACAAAACTGACAAAATATGTTTGCAAGCAACCAAAATAAAAAGTTTCCTCGCGTGTTAATAATTAGCATAGTGTATTTAAATCAATAATACAAACTTTATTAAAATAGCGCCAAGTTATTCAAATGAGTTTTCAATTCACAGAAAGTGACAAGACGATTTTTGAATTCGTATTTTAATTTTGCATCTCACGTTTTTTGACTTACAACTCAAGCAACTTTCATATATAAAAAATGATAATTTTATAGCAATTTTTAAATTATTAAAAAAAGGCAAAAACAAAATTTTGTTTTGAGTGAAAGATTCGCAAGAACTTTTAGATCTTCAAGTGCAACTTGTTGACTAAATTCAAATTGTTCTTATCCAGCTATATTTCATATTCCACAATGCAATATCTTTACATTTGTCGTCTTAAACATTTCTATCCTGTGTATCTAAAAAGTAAGCAATGCTTTTAGTAATTTAATTTTCCATACATATATTATGCTATTAATAATGGACTAAGTTTCGAGATATTCCTTTCGTATACAATAACGCATCATATAAAATAGCAAGAGGAATAATATTTGATCGAAATTACGGTATTTACAGGCAATTAAATTTACTTTATAACTACATATCGGTGACTCTGAAATGCTTTTTAACCTTGTATATACTATATATATTATACATATTCTATATTACTAATCTTTGTATGATGTTTATCAATTATACAGCATCAGAAAGCGCAATTATTTTGCATAGCAAGATAAGGGTTAAATCTTGTTCGATAATATTATATTTTACTAAAGAAACGTTTAAGCGATATTCTAAATATTTTTGACTAGATCTGCTCATTATTGTGGAAAGGAGGTAAAGTAGGTGACCGGTTAACAAATATAATCTGTTCCAATATGTCATGTTTGCTAACTGATCATTATTATGTAATAATATATAGAATAAGTCGCCAAGAAAGATCGTTTTAGTTTGTTATCCGAATGTGTGTTTATATTCCGAACTGCAACTTATTCGCAGGCTGAACTGTTCGGTAATTGATCACCCACTGTATATGAATTTAAGAATTGAGAAGTAATATATCTTCCTATTAATTATTTGCGGCTTAAAAATAAATTTATCTATGATACAAGTGGATAAAAATTCTCAGGAATATTAACTGAAATTCTACAGCAAGTAAAGAATTAGAATAAATCGTAATTAACATAATGCAGATCCCGTTAAACGTATCTTCAAATTCCAACATGCGACCGCTGTGCATTTTTTTTGCACAAAATGAAGAAATTCCCAACGATGTGACTTGAAATAACCAGATGAGGTTTAGAATAACAAAGTTAACCTATTTTTTCACCAATATTTTAAGTAAGCTTAAATTGTTTGATGCATCTTTTAGTCACCAGAAGATATAAAAAAACGTGATAATCTAGACTAAAATCTATCAACTATATGGTGTTGGAATTAAATAGTACTGATACAATGCAATATCAGGTTTCAGGTCAGGATTCATAGATATTTATCTCCAATTAGGATGATTCATTGAATAAATTTATTTCAATGTAGCAATACTTACACTAAAAATATATACTAAAAAAAAATGCTTTATTTCACAAACCTTACATCTAAAATGATTTGTTTACTTGAAATTAAATAAACTCAAAAGCTCAATACAGAATTCTATTCAACGCGAATGACTTTGATATCAAATTTCGGATACAGTAAAGCCTTAATATACCACATATTTTCGGCATATCACAAAAATTCACAACATTTATCCTAACATTTACAATTTTACTATGTTCACATTTATTCTAATTATTGATTGACTGACTTTATAAACTTTAACTTTACTGAATAATACGTCATTTGTTGCAAAGTGGACATGTAGTTTTTTTGTTGTTTTTAAGCTCATCAAATAATAAATAATTTTCGTTTATCATAAATAATAAGCTAATAATAAATACAAGTTTTTTTTGCATTTCACTATAGAAAATAAACGACGCAATAAATTTGTAGATCAAATGACATCCGTAAATAATTGGCCGACACGCATTTAAGTTTGACATTTGTGTGACACACCTTTATATGTTGTTCTTAGTTGGAAGCATGCAAACCAATAACGAGTTGATTTTACAATATAAAACTTGGCCCATAAAATCCATTCATCTATGTCAAAGATTAATTGATTTTATACATCTTCGAAATTGGTATCAGAGCTTTAATATCGAAATCCCGTATTAGGTTGCGACAGTATTGCATAAAATTTCTGTTCTCACATCATTTGTCCGAAAATTCACTATTATGTATCACTTTGTCATAATCGTAAATATGTTAAAAGTTAATGCATTGTTATTAATCTATTATTAAAGCATATACTATATTAAACAAATATATATTGTCAAGTTTTTGATTCATATTTACTTTAATATATTGTAACATCGCTCATACTTTCAAACATATTTACAGAATATCCACCAGTTAGTAGTAGCGAACTTTTGAAAAGTGAATCAAATTTTGTGAAATTTTAAAGACTATCCCGGTGGTCATTTGAAAAAGTGAAAAGGATACATTTGATACGTATGTATATTTTTAAAATATCCATTGTCTGAGGTCTCATTGATGATATAAAAATTATAAAAATCAATTCGTGTCAGTGTTAGACACGCTAGTCATAGGTTCACCACCACTGCACTAGGTAATACCTTCATCGTAATTTATTCACAAAGCCAATGCTCATAAAAATGGCCTGTAAATATTTTTAAAATTTCGCATAGCGATTAAGGTTATTCTTTTAACCTGCTAACTACTAAGCTCTCAATAGTTAAGTTGGTTGATTGTAGTGTTGTGAAAGTTGATTCTTTAAATATGAGAGTGCGTATTGCGTCGAAACTATCGAGTAAATGCTGGTTCGTAGGCTGAAATATAGCCTGAATTTTCCTGATAATCTTCACAATTTCGCTTTACACCAAAATGCTGAATTAATCATTAACCCATTTTCATTTTGAAATATTCTATATGTGACTTAGAGAAAAATGGCTTTATATGTAGCTGCATATCAAAACATATGTAAATTCTATAACGATTAATACTGACAACATGATAAAATAATTCTCCATGAAAATTAACATAAAACTTATCATGACCGCATTAATGTTGAACCTTCTAAATACAGGACGAATCTTAGTTGCTTAAAAAAAAGTTTCATTCATGTATTTAAATCTCTACCAGCTGAAAGTCCTTCACAATACTGGTTTTCCCAGCAATGCGTCAATCTATCTATGACTAGATTCATTTTATTTATTCTCTATGCATTACCAGTTTTGAAATTCATCTAAAGAAATGCATATTATTCTAATAACAACATTATGCTGTTATAAATTATTACATACTTTTCAAGATCATTATAATAATTCATAGAATTGCGACAAATAACGACACGACGGATAAATGCAATAGCGATATAAAATAAAGTATTTTATTAATTGCATATGAATAATGAAAAATTACTTCGTTTATAGTATGTTTATAAATGACTATAGCTCATTACAGCATAAATTTATAATATACATAAAAATATCGTTTATGTTTTCGGAAAATTTTAATCTGGTTAATTTATAGCCTATTCATGCACTTCATTAAAAATTTTCGAAGACCTTGGCTGAATTATGACGATATAATTTATTCTGTAATAAAAGATTGTTTCTTCGATTAGTTTTTATTTTAAAAATGATTTTTTTTAATAATCAAAATATATAAGAAGTTAAATAAATCGAGATCGATAAACCCAATAGGACGCCTTATAATACTCATTATTGTATTAAAGTAGATTTTTCATGAGCTTGCTTGGTTGACTTTCTTGCAAATTTTCTTTTATTTCCAAGATTAAACATTTAAATTGTTTGACATTACAAAAGCAACAAACTGATAATGTATATTGGTTGAATTGGCATTTACTTGGTAGAACTATATTATAAAATAACACGGTGAAAAAAAAATAGCAATGTGTTTTAGTTCTACATTTTTTTTATAATATAAAGTTGATAGCTATTTCGGCTCTCGCCATCGTTAAAACTATGTTTAAACGTACATTGGTTATCTTTATAAAGCCTACACGGCTAAGGTACACAATATATCTTCTCTTCTGTTTTAGCGACCTGGCTTATTTCCTGCTAGCAATAAAACTTTTTTTTTCCTTTATTTCTTCTTCTTTCCTTATTCCTTTTCTACACAGCTATATTTAGATAAGCAAATTTACGTTTAAACATAGTTCTGACGATGGCGTGAGCTGAAATAGCTATCAACTATATCTTATAAAAAAATTGTAGAACTAAAATATGTTGTTATTTTTTTTTCACCGTGTGATATGTATTTTTTTTGTATTTACCAAATAAATAAAATAATAGAAATATAGAAAAATATGTCATAAAATGAGATTTTTGCAGGAAGCGAAATACTATTAATTAAACTAATGAATGTATAGTGTAAGAGTGCTAATTAAACAAATAAGGTAGTTGTGTCGTTGATGGATAAATGAATTTAATACTGACAAGTGTTGTAACAGTTATAGTGTTTATCCCACCGTTTTGGATTCTTTTATTCAATTAGAAGTCTTACTATTGTAGAGTGGATTATATTGTATTATTTATAGTAGAATATTATTTTATGTCGTGTTTCTAAACATGTGTTGCGAAATTAACTCAAATTTGGTTGGCTCTAGAACAAGTTTCGGTCCACGCGGAAAATACGCGAATTGACAAAATGTTGTTTCATGCTAATATTCTCACGTATTTGCGGTCTCGGAAACCCCCGTAAACTCGATGTTTACTAAATTTATAAGAAACGCTGTAAGCAGCACGTTAAGTGACCATGTTTACTGCATTTAAACAACATCGAAAAACCACTTTTGCAGTATGATCAAAAGAAGATAAACTCCAAAATTAAAATAATCAACAAAACTCATATCATTTACGATATCGACTAAATGTCAATCAATGAATTGTTCAAACTTTGAATGATTCCACATGTTTTGTCACATGTTTCAAAAAATAAAAAAAAACTTTATTATATTTTAATGATAGTTGATTACTATTTGTTGTAAAACCATTTCAAGTATGATTCATTAAGAATATTAATCGTTTATGAAACTTATCACAGGCAATTGTGTTAATTATTATTAGATCAATATTATTGAATTTGTTTTAGCTGCCATTTAGTTCTTGCCTTGGGGTCGGTTTTTTCCTTCAATTTATACCTTTGGTATATAGACGATGCTAACTGTACATTGTGCGTCAGTTCTGTTGCATCCGTGTAATAGAATGCCTGAAGATGCCGAAAGGCGAAACCCGTGTGGTTAGTGACAAAACATGTGAAATCATACAAAGTTTTAAAAATTCAAAATTTAAAAAATTCATATCGATTATAGAACGTAAAACATGCTCGCATTGTAGTCTACGTAATAAGAATTATTTGTTATATAATATTATATAAAGATTATCGAAAAAAAAATATAAGTTTTTCGGTGTTGTAAAATCATCAGTTCGTCGTTAGTTGGTGTTCACCAGCTTAAATCTCCCTTACGACAGACAATAATTCGGAAACTGATCTTTTATGGATCAATGCATTTGCGTATAAAGTCATTGATCTACAATAGTCTACAATATCATACTTCGTCCACCCGTGTGATCCACGGAGTATGTGAGAGAAAGAAAAGATGTGAGGAGCATCTGAAGAATAAAAAGTCATCATAAAAAAAAATTATTGTAACAAACTTTATAATAAGTATTATATTACATTGGGAACATATATAATAAATAGCTTAGATAATGGTGTGATTCTAAAACTGTTGTCAAGAGCCTTCGTCTATTTTTGCAGAATTTTTAACTTAGTATTTAAAAGTTTTTATACATTATTTACAAAATTGGATGCATTTTTGAAAAGTTGAAAAATCTTTTAAATATACAGTGCTTAAATGAAAAACGAATATGAAAAAAATGTGAATTTTTGATGGATACGTAATATATTAAAAAATATATATATTTTTGTATAATGCTTAAAACAATTTTAGCTCGTAAAACTTATTATCTTAAAAACACAACATACAAAAATGATTGTGATGAACGAAGCCAATGAGGTTGAAATAAAAAGAAAATGTACAAAAATGCTTTTTTTCTATTTTTTCATATTATGTAAAGTTTCAAAAACTTAAGTGATTTACAGAACTATTATAAATGTGAAATTTTCCCATTCGTTCTTCTTCTAATGAGAATCATTTAACTTAATTCATTTTTGATTGAACATTAGTAGATATATAGTTCTAACTAGTACAAATATTATTCGTAAACTATTTTACTTCATTTAGATATACTATTTGTGATTACCTGTTGAATAGATTTTGGACTATTTTTTGTATGCCTAGTAATTATTAAATGAAAGTTTTGTATAAAAAAATGTTTTGATTTGTACTGTATGAGTTGTTGATAGTAATATTGTTTTATTTCCATATTCTTTCTCGTCGTCTCAATTAATAAATTATGTTTTTTTAAATGTGCCCAGATGTAGAACAATAACCTCATTACTTCAATAGGTAATGGTTGATTCTATGTTTGATTTATTATTTTAATTACTTCCTGTACGCCAAATTAGGAAAACCGTGTGAATGAAATGTGATTACGGTTTTCCATTTCAGTATCTTGAATAGCTTTGCAGTTTGCAAGAGCCTTTTAAGGATAGCAAAAGTTCAATTTACTAGTTGTTATTTATATTTTTATGCATCAATGTTATAAGTATAATGATAGTATTCAAAGACAATGAAAATATAAGATAAATAAGCATTGAATTGAGAAAATGATTTCCTTTTCCTTGGATACTATATGACAATCGGTTTATATTATTACCTGATGCAGTTAAAATCAAATGGCACACTCTTAAAACAGAAAACGGTAACTTAGTTGGTACAAATAAATTAGTTGGATTCTAGTGCTCTCTCCAACAGTCGAATATTATTCAGTGGGTGTAATCGTTGAAATTAAATGATCCTGGCGAGTAGTAGGTGGAAGGAAAGGAATTGGTAAGTGAATTTTGAAGGTTCCTTGGGATCATTTTGTGTGTGTGGTGACGTTAGCGCGCAGGACATTAACGCGCTGACATTGGGAAGCCGACGTTAGCGCGCAATACTAATATATTTCACATTTCAAAAAATAGTCATTGTAAAAAAATAAACAAATATACGAAAAAAAAACAATTTTATAAAATTAACGAAAACAGCTTGAAAATGAACATATATTGAAAAAAAACATTTCATAAAAACTATCAGTAGTATAAAATACACATACAAACATATATGTAATACTTATAAAGTAAAGTTATTGCTTTTTTTCCAATTGCTACAATTTTCTTTGTACAGTGATTTTAACAAATGATTTGGGTAATTGATTGATTTGACATTTACATGGTCATTATAATACGGTGGAAAAATAATAATGTATTTTATTTCTACAAAATAAGTAATGAAAATTATAAAAACAATTTTAGAACTAAAATATTATATTGATTGAATTAGCATTCACTTGGTAGAACTCCATTATAACACGGTGAAAAAATAGCAATGTATTTTAGTTCTACAAAATTATTTTTAACAAATATAGTTGATAGCTATTTCGGCTCACGCCATAGATAGTTCTGACGATGGCGTGAGCCGAAATAGCTATCAACTATATTTGTTAAAAATAATTTTGTAGAACTAAAATACATTGCTATTTTTTCACCGCGTTATCCTGGGTACGTTAATATATTCAAATGAGCTGTTAATGATATAAAACAATATAACACGGTGAAAAAATAGCAATATATTTTTGTTCTACAATTTTTTTTTACAAGATATAGTTGATAGCTATTTCGGCTCACGCCATCGACAGAACATTGTGCTCTGGTGTCGGCGCGCTAATGTTCTGAGCGCCTATGTCGGAGTTTTACTACATGATATGATAGTATAAAATAAACCTATACACATTTACATATAGTCTTTATTAGTTAAATTATGTTGTTATTTTTTATCAATCGATACAATTTTCTGAGTAAAGTAATTTAAGCTGAAAGGTTACAATGGCTAATTATATGTCTTCAACTGAGCAGTCAATTATTATATATAAAATAATCATATATTGCACGCTAGTGTCGGCGCGCTTATATCAGGATGGTCCTTGTATGATTCGAATATGAGAAAAAAATATCGAATTTAACGCTTTTCAGTCAGTCTTTAAATAATGGTAACATAATTAACTTTACAATTCGATCTATTTTATTCATTCTTATATTATACTGTATATAATATATCGTTTAATGTTGATTTGATCCTTCGAAATTTGAAATATTAGATTGTAAAACATGTTTTTGTCTTAAAATGACTAGATTATAACCCATTTAAGTATTCTTGACATTACGTTTAGCATGTCTATCTTCATTGTGACATTTGAACGTGATTCCCCTTCTTGCAGCACAACATTGATCTTCGATTGGTATTTGACATTTAAAAACATAATGATAAATATTAAAAATAGGTAATAATTTAGTACTGTCAAATATTTTTTTTCTTTTAAATTGTATTTCATCTTATATCGATTACCATAACATCTCTATCTGAACTTATTTTATATATAGTGTAATAAAAGAATCATAGTGATTGTTTTGCATCAATTATATACGAAAATAATCACAAAGGTGCTAAATACAATTTTGAAACAATTTTAATAAATACTAATTTAATCAAAATGACATTCAATTGTGGAAATAGTCATTTGATAAAGAATACAGCCTAATGACTTTTATAACAAAGGTGTCAAACTCAAATCAAACTATATATTATATTTGAATTGTTAAAACTGTAGAATTCCACGTGTTTCGTCATTAACGACCCAAATTTTGCCTTTCGGAATCTTCAGACATTCTATCACTCAGATGCAACAGAACTGAGGGTCAGTTTTGTGAACTTAATCTGCTGATTTTCAATATCGTTTTGACCGACAGAATACTTTTATAATGCATTAACGGATAGAAAAACCTTATTTATTATATTTTATATAATATAATATATTTATATATATATATTGGTTTTATAACTTTCTTTTGTTTTTTTTCAGTTGATAGTGCTCGCGTGAGTGATCAAAACCGGTCCTGATCATAAAATATAATGTAGAAATAGGTATTGATTGAATTGGCATTCACTTAGAATTCCATTAGGTACAATTCCATTATAACACGGTGAAAAAAATCGCAAAATATTTTAGTTCTACAAAGTTATTTTTAAAAATATAGTTTATAGCTATTTCGGCTCACGCCATCGTCAGAACTATGCTTTAAATAATATATGTCTTATCTATATATAGCCGTGTAGAAAAGGTACATTTGTAAAGGTGTACCTTTTCTACACAGCTATATAAAGATAAGCAAATGTTCGTTTAACCATAGTTTTGACGATGACGTGAGCCGAAATAGCTATCAACAATATTTAAAAAAATAATTTTGTAGAACTAAAATACATTGCTATTTTTTTCACGGTGGAAATAAGTACTCCAAAAAGTGTTTTTTTTTCAAATATCATGCGTTTCCATCAAGAGGTGACAGTTTAAACATAACAAGTGAAACTATTTAGTGTCTGTCAGTTCTATTGAACACGTGAGATTTTACTATTTTAACATTTTACCGCCAATTGTATAAATTAACCTATGTTTACCGTAAATCCTAAGCAGAATTAAAATAATGATATGTTATTACATATTGTCCGTACATAAAGATGAAGGACTTATGAAGTAAAGCCCACTGATTGTTAAGTGAGCTATGTATGTCAGGAATTCGAAATATTATTCAAAACATTCAACGATTACATCGGCAATTACGATTTCTCGGTATTTTCAGCACAAACATGTATTGTTCGAAAATCCCAGCGAAAATATGTTGTGGAGTTTTTATTGTTTGTCGCTATCAACAATTTTAATCAGCTCGTCATATATTGATTAAATCCATGAGATATATTTAAATGAACAATTAACTATGTATTTTTGATAAAATCTCAGTTTTTACAGTCATTGGGAAAATATTTCTACACAATGATAATAAAAATTCACCAAAAAAATGAAAACAGCAAATTTCAATCTTATATATTTTAATTCACTAATCTAATATTTAATTATCATATTTCATATAAAATAGTTTATTTTCGATCCTTAAAAAAAAGAAACATTATAATAAAAAATATTTTAAAAACATTAAAATGCGGCGAAAAAATAGCAATGTATTTTAGTTCTACAAGTTTTTTTATAAAATATACTTGATAGTTATTTCAGCTCATAGTTCTGACGATGGCGTGAGTTGAAATAGCTATCAATTATATCTGGTAAAAAAATTCTAGAACTACAATACATTGATATTTTTCACCGTGTTATAATGGAGTTCTACCAAGTAAATGCCAATTCAATCAATTAATTAAAACATTGTAATGATGACTGCTTTCAATGTATTGATAGTTGATACACAGTAATTTTATATTGTAACAATGATTAAATTTCGAGAACAAACTAATTTTTCAATTAAAATGTAGCAGCGCGTATTCCCATAATCTCTATATGTTTCTTGTTTCCATTTTTACTGCTGAATTAATTTTTGAAATAGTCAGTGTTGGCTACTTATTTTATAGTAATTATTTTGGTAACATTTTAGTGATCTGGTAGTTTTAGCAAAGTAAAGATTTCTTTGATAACTAACTATCAAATCTGATATAAAAAAAGAAAATAACAGTGATGATAAATTTATATTTGGACCTTATTATCAATGTATAGTTTTTTTCAAATTTATGTGAGATTGGATCTTATCAGGTTAAAAATGGCAGAAATCAATTTAGCTAACATAATTTTGCATCAACAATCTAATCAAATTAAATATAAGAAATCCGGTTATCAATAACGCTATTTTGACCCTGTACCGAAGCGTCGAGTTGAAATATTGATAAAAAATATATGAGAGGATGATCTCAGCGTTGAATTATTCAACCTGACTTTTTATATGAAGGTGTTTTGTAAGTTTTTTTTGCTAGCGCCTTTTCGCCATTTCTATGCCAAGCAGGGATAACAAAATCGGATATCAGATTTACCTTTCCGTATACATGTACTGCGAACAGTCATCATAAATTCGATATCATTAATATTCGAAAATTGTTTAATGTAGAACGAGCTACGCTTATTCAAGTTGGTATTCATCAAAGTTTCTTTATGTCGGTTAAATTAGAATAGCTAAGAAATGAGAACATCACATAATAAAAAATAAAGCCTTATATTTTCTTAGTATATCGTAAGCTTACCAAATATTTTCATGCTCAAATGGGAAAAAAATATAAAAATAAGCAAATCATACAATTCGCATGTCGTATTCATATAAAGTTTAAGCATAATTTACATTGGAGACAGGTGACTTTCATCACCACCAAAATATAAATAATATATAGAAAATGGAAATTGAGTAAATTTTTAAAGGTTAGGTTGAAATTTGTATTGAAAATAATATAATTACATGCTTACACAAAATGTTTAAAAGTATGGTCTTGTTATATTGCATGGCGTTGTTCAGTTAATTTTTTTTAATGCAATTTATATAAATTTCGGGCGATTAGCAGAAATCCAAAAACATTGATAAGCATCTGATATCAAATAATTTTCAGTAAATAATCTACTTTATTGATTTAAAATAATACGGCCTAACATTAAAAGACAAGCTTTAATGCAAAAGAAATCATGAGGATTTTGCGTATACAAAAATTTGGTAAATTTTTCATTTTTATTGTAACTTTCAAAAAAATTAAAACCCTTCGATGGATTCGGTGGTAACTTTGTCGACGTTCATTTTACACAGTACATGTTATTTACACAAAGTTATTTTAAATTTTATATTAATTTATAACCTGTTTTTATGGCTATTTCTGATGAAAATATAGTTATAACGATGTATAAATCCGAAATAGCTGTAAACAGCCTTGTAGCATACTATTTCTATCCGATTATAATGAAGTTCACAAAAATGTCGATTTAATCATAAGGCTTATTGTTAACTAAAACATTAATATTTTTTTTAAAGAGTTTTTTCGTTGAATGCAGTTATTATTTCAATTTCTATTTAAGAAATATAAAATACCAACTCACTTTTTTAAGGCATTGACTAATAAATACTGATAATTGATTGATGATGAAAATTTGCCATCCCTCATACTAAATGTTAAATTATAATCGGCTTAATAAACTATAATTAAGAATTTAACTTTGGAAAAAAATCATCGTGAAATTTATTGTGATGAGAAACATTTCTTTCTCTTTTATTTTTAAATCGACATGTAACTTGCTTATAGTTTATTTTCATAACTATTTCATCAGTTATATATACTAAACTATGTACTATTAATTTTAAAAAGATTGATTTGAAAAAACTTTTCTTGCATTAGTGGATATATGTGGTTGTTGGTGATCCCGCTCTTTCAGTACAGTGTCATTTGTATTATATAATAATATGCGTATGTAAAAATACTCCTACTAAATGTATTGCCATTTCAATGATTTGCATTACATTGTTACATTTAGAAAGTTTTTTTTAAATAATTATTAGCTATCATGACATAGTGTTAAATTTACAATACATGTGTGCAAATAATGCAAATTATACAATATGTAATATATGATAATGCTAAGATGTAAACGATTTTCGATACTTGCAAAATTTGTATTGTTCCATTATAAGATTGCTTTGCAAAATGAATATAATGAGACGGATTTATTCGTTTTTCATAGTATATGAAAACAGTATGTTTTAAACTAAGTTTTAATGAAGATGTATTGTGTATCTTTTCTATACAGCTATATATAGATAAGCAAATGTACGTGTAAACATGTGACACGTGAGCCGAAATATCTATCAACTATATCTTGTAAAAAGTTTCAACGAAAATTCATATAGAATATTGAAATTCCATCAAGCATCCTCCGTCATCGTAAATGAAAACACATAAAATGGTGAAGAAATAGCAATGTATTTTAGTTATATCCTTTACAAAAAAATCGCGCCGACGTACTAGTACGTCCATACTCGTGGAAAGGTTAATGTTGTTTTAAAATATTCAAAACATATAGATAGTTCTGATGATGGCGTGAGCCGAAATAGCTATCAACAATATGTCATAAAAAAATTGTAGAACTAAAATACATTGCTATTTTTTCACCGTATTATAATGGAGTTCTACCAAGTAAATGCTAATTCAATCAGTAAGTTTTCATCCATTAATACATTTAAAATAATTATACTTTTAAGCTACGTGTAGTGAATAATGTCATCTTGTTATTTTCACAAACAAACAAATTCAAATTTTTATTTTAGCTTTTCTATCTTCAGCGGCAAAAAAACACTTAAATGTAGCACATTATTTTCAGGAAAAAGCTGAAACTATGAAACGTTGTAGTCGTAAAAAAATAGTCTGTTCATAAAATTGATTACTCTTTCAACGCATATATTATGAACAGGACATAAAAAAATATCACTCCAACTCCGACTAAAAAAGTTCATTTATCAGATTTGAATCGTACCTTTTCTATTTATGTGCATTAAATTAACTATCAACCAACCAATCTGGCAAATTGTTCGTTGAGATATTCTTTAAAATCATCTAATCGAAAAATAAGTCGAAGTTGCTTGTTTTTCACGACTTCACAGCCCTGATTATAATATACACATAATAATAAAAAAAACGTGTTGAAAAAAGGGTAGATATGTTGGAGAATATATGTATCAAATTTCATTACTGAAAGATCAATGACTATTGCCCTTCAAATGTTTTTTAACCTGCCATCTAATTTTCATTGAATTAATGGTCTTATAACGTGATGGAAAATAAAGTTTTTTTAAGCGCCTTGTAACTAATTTGGTTTTGTAGAATATTAGATTAAAAAAAAAAAAGCATTCAAGTAGATTTATTTGCATGATATAATTTTTATAACCCTCGGAATATTTAATTTAAAACGCTATAATTAATTTGTTCCGAATAGTATTTACTGTTATTTTGGCATGCTACCGTAATCACTATCGTTACTCAGTGATTATATTATATGTAGCATAATATTCGAGTGGTCTTGAATATTGGAGACCATATTTTAAATACCTGTTGCATATTCTATCCGGCTATAAAATTGCATATTTAGGGCAACATTTTGCATGATTGATGTGACCATACATTAATAAAATACTCGGAAAATTATTCGAGAGAAAAATAGACCTTAAATAGAAAACATAACAATGACTAAGCAAATTCATTCATAGATTCCCATCCTAGTCCACAAAATTAAGTAGGATAGGAATCCGGGCCATTATTACACGTTGTCATAACAACACGCTAAAAAAAAGTATCAAAGCCAAATATCAAAGCCTGGTGAGCGTCGAATAAAAAAAATCCTGTTTTTTTACTACACATTTATATTGTCATATCTTCGATCCTTGCAGGTCTGTGTCGTGCCGAAAAAATGATAAGTATAATTATATTTTATTAGAATTGCGTTATGGAAGGCGGCCGTGTAAGCGGCTGCGTACACATAACGAATGAAGGTGAGTCAAACAACTTGTATATCTATTGATTGAATTGGCATTTACTTGGTAGAACTCCATTATAACACGGTGAAAAAATGGCAATGCATTTTAGTTCTACAATTTTTTGTTGATAACTATTTCAACTCCCGCCATAGTCAGAATAGTTCTGACGATGGCGTGAGTCAAAATAGCTGTCAACTACATAACATTGATATTTTTTTACCGTGTTAACTTGTACACCCATTCTTGCAACAATTGTATCCAATCGACTGAAATTTTATTTGGTTTTTTTTTTTTTTGATGTTTGTTTAAACGTAAAATAACATAAAATTCATGTAAAACTGTTGAAGTTCTCGGTATCCTGATAATATTCTTTATTTGTATTTATAAATATGGCAATATTTTTTTTATGATTTTATTTTTACTGATGATATTAAATTTAATGCAAATAAGTAGGAAGGCAGAAAAACCTTATTTTTTAGTCGTGTTGTTGGTCAATGTCTATGGGTATTTTTAAACGTCTCCGCAGTCCCCATATAATTTAACTAAAAAAAAATAATCGATTCTTAAGTGACAGACGGTCACCCTGTGATATTGCCGTAATTTGACTGCGGCGAAAACAACACTTCGGTTGCTTTAAGCAAGTACTTAAGTATTGTCAATAAACTGGTCTTATGTTTTTTAGCAAATACACATTAAGTTAAAACTCTTAAGTGTACTATTCAATATAAACATGAAAGGTATCGTTTATGCAGTCTCGTTACTTTAGCATGCCTGATTGAATCTACCACAGAACAAAACAGTATTGTGCTATTTAGGGCGTGACATGGACAGTGCAAACTAAAATTGAACGAGCAAGACACTGGTTTGTTTTCAATCTTAAGGTATAGAGTTGTTTGCTAACCCTTTAGAAGTAAATACAACTCTCGTTTTACGCGGTCAATCTACCAGACGGTTTCTAAATAACACGCCTCACTAACTGTGTCATTTTTTTTATATAAGTAACATATTTATTATACAAAACCTTTGCGTGTCTTTTTTATGTTGTAATAAATGTTTTTTACGATATAAATTTGTTAATATTTTACTTATAAAAGTCAAAATTACTATTCACAACGCAAAACATCTTGAAAGTTATCATAAGTTCAAATAATATAAATTCAATAAAGAATCGAAAACGTATTTTTCCGTGGCAACACTTGTGCAGTCACAGTAATATTCCACGCAATACTAAAGTACTCAATATATCAATAAAAATATCGTCCGTTGGATAACAGGTGAAAAATTATAATGAAACTTGATAGTAAGTCAATATGATGAAGTCTGATTTGTAACAATATAGATTTTAGTCGGAAAATTGATATGAGAAATAGAGCAGCTGTCGCCAACCTCTCGAGTCTCACGGACCACTTAAATTCCAATTGAAATTGTGTTAACATATTTACATGAAACAAAGATCAGATAAACGAGATTTTTAAACGGATATATTGTAGTAATGACGTACGGTATTTAACCATTTTGCCATAATCGCTTCCTATGTAGAGCATATGGCAACTATGCCGTGATTACGTGATCCACTGCCACCCGATGATAGTTTTAATTCATCCATAAAAAAATCTGGATTTTTGAACCATTTTTTCGACAGCGCAGCATTTGCCAAAAGATGCAAGCAGAATTAAGGCTTTCTGGAAGCATCTACAGCATGTGATCTATCCAGTAACAACGTTTCTCCATGACCACAAACATAATAGTGTACTCCTTGGTAGGTTTAGTATTATCCGTGTTCTTCAATTCCCAAAGATACATTTTATACGTATTATATTGATGAACACGATGTTCGTTTCTGTATTTAGTTCATCTTGATATGATTATTCTGTGGACAAACAAAAATTCCTCGTTAGTGGTTCACGGACTTTCAGTTGGTGACTGCTGAAAACGAGCATTATCAATACACTCAAAAAAACTATTGATAAAATTATATCGAACTAGTTTTATTACGCACTCTCACATGAAATTCGGATTAAAGTTTTATCTTCCTTAGTACATTGTCAAAAACTCTAGTCACAATCCATTGGATTTGTCAATCACATTAAATGTATTAGAGTGTTAATGCTAAGCTTCAACGTTTCAAAGGTGCTATTATATTTATCACAGGAAAAAATTTTACGATTGAAGAAATGTCAGTCACGTAATTAAGCAGTCTATGTCACAAGGCATCAGTTTTTACAAAAAGTATGAGTCTTATTCATCGCTGGGTTGCCAGCTCTATCAGATCTATCCGCTGTTTTGCAAGTAAAGGGCATATTTTTAATTATTATTGGCAGTATACGACATCAAACATGTCGCTAAATAAAAAAAATAGGAGCAATCTATTCAATATGTAATTTATGATATCGACTGAAGGTGCTTGCTGGAATTTCAATATCAAATTTGAATTGTTTCAACTTTGTACGATTCCACATGTTTTGTCAATAACGACCCGGGTTTCGCCTTTCGGCATCTTCAGGCATTCTATAACACGTGTGCAGCAGAACTGAAGTTGTAACAATTCAAATTTGATTATTCAATATGCATCAAACATGTTAGTTTTGAAACATTGTTACACAAAAATTAAATAACTACTAGGTGTTGCGAAAAACTCAAAATGCAACATATTTTTTATATTTTATTGAACATAAAATTCCATTTACAGAACGTATACATGTGTCGTATTGGCTATGTTTGAAAACAAAACTAAATACATCTCGGCCTGTCAAATTGAAGAAGGGTCTTGTGTGAGCCTTTACAAGTTCCTTCCAGCCCACCATTGTACTTATATTTGTATAACTTTTTGATAAAAGTGAAATTTTACACAAATAATTGAATATTTAACGAATTTAAGAGTCAATAAATCTATAGATTTTCTGTCCCCAGTCGGGTCATCCCAAAAGACATGTAGGGTGAAAGCCTTTACAGTTTGTAAATTTACACGCACCAGAAAAGCTTAATATGGGGAGTTAGACTTGATTTTAATATCGATGACTTGATGAAAAAAATAGCAATGTATTTTAGTTCTACAAAATTATTATTTTTCAAGATATAGTTGATAGCTATTTCGGCTCACGCCATCGTCAGAAAAATGCTTAAAATAAAATTTGCTTATATATATATAGCTGTGTAGAAAAGCTGTTTCTTGCTCGCAACAAAACAAAACAAACAAAAAAATTGTAAATGAAACTAAAAAGGCGGCTATATCAATAAGTTTACATATGGCACGGAAATGGTCCATTACAGAGACAAAACGGCCCCCTGTAGCGGGTTAAGCAATGGCGATCGACATATATTAGTTTGTTCGTTAAAAATCCTTTGTGATAGTTGATCGATGACTTTCATACAAAGCTTAATACAAGTATTTTGAATTGTTACATACTTTACAAAGTGTGCCAAAGATCACCGATAATCGATCACATAATGTTCAATAGTTTTTTCAAACTATCTACTGTCAATAATCACAAGGTTTTAAAGTTTGTTTGGATAGTAATTATCTACAGTTAACATTATTTTTATTGCGTCGTTAGCATCTGTTGGTAAAAAGTGTTACTAACGAAAGTGAAAATCGGCTAGAAGCAGATACGTTGGTCGAGACAGGTGAAGGAACTTGATCAAAGAAATTCAAGGTGATCGGGGAACCTATTTTATGCACCTTTACTCAGTGATAAGTAAATGATGGTGTATCTATACAGCTGCAGTGGCCTACATAAATAAACCCGCATATGGAAAACATAATGGAGAAATTTAATCGAATCTCTATCATCTTCATCAGCAATTGTGCTTCTTTATTACCGAAGGTTGTGAACTCTGGCAACTTGTTTATTTGATCAATCCATATTAAAATGAACTTTCATCGCCTTAAAGTTCTTGAATTAAACGTCCAAAAAGCGCTAAAACACTTCAAGTCTGTGTATAATAGATGTTTGGTTGAGCGATGAATAATACATCATAATTTAATTAAATAAATAAAAAAAAGTAGTTGTAAACAGTTTTAAATGACTTAGAAATGGACAAATTATTTTGACTTATGAGAGGGTAAAATTAGAATGCTATTTATTTATATATATTATACACGTTACAAAAATAACAAATTATAAATTCGTTGCTTCATCAATTCAAGAAATAAACCACTAAACAAATAATAAGGATACCAAGAAAGTCAATCAAGCAAGCTCATGAAAAATCTACTTTAACACATTGAAAAATAGTATTCGCCTGAAATCACTCTTGTCCAGATGGAATATGTCGACATCCGAAGCAATACTGTTGAACATTATTAATGCTTTTATCATTGACATCTCCATTGGCAGACTGGTTCTACACTTTGTAATAACAAACAATTCCTGTCCACGATTTCTTTATCCAATGCATGTCCAAATTGTCCAGAACATACAAATTGATATTATTAAGGATGGCAGAATTCTCATTTTGGATATCAATCTGGAGAATAAAAAAGTTTATAATCTTAAGTAAAACGTCGACATAAATAATTGTTTTTTCTTGAGATTTTTAAAGCATGCCGTGAGTTAGCTCAAACACTGTATTGATTTAATTGGAATTTACTTGGTAGAACTCTGTTACGACACTGTGGAAAAAGAGCAATCTATTTGAATTCTACAAAGTTTGTAAGAAATATTTAGAATTTATCAGAACAGAACATGTTAGAACAGAAAAGTAAATGTATTGTGTATCTTTTCTACACAGCTATATATAAATAAATAAATGTACATTTAAACATAATTCCGATGAGGGCGTAAGCCGAAATAGCTATGGACTATGTATCATATAAATTTTGTAGAATTAAAATAAAATGTTATTTTTTCACTGTTTCAAAATAATTGCTTTAAAACAGATTTTGTTGGAACCTCCTCGGTTTGTTTCTTCGTACATTGCATTTTTACTGTACGTTTATAATTTGTATTTCATGTAATATGCACGTTTTTCTATATGTTATGTATAAAATCTCGTCAATCTACGCATTCACTAGTAGATGTCTGCAGTTAAAGCAGTTTTTATTCAAGTTGATGTTATTTCAATTCACATTTACATTGATTAGTTAATACATGAATTTAATTAGTAAGTGTATAAACTCACTAAAGAGCGCTAGATATAGTAGAAATGAAATTACATTTCAGCTTATATTGGGTTAAGTTCGGTTAGGTTACTCATGTAAAGAGTGGCTAGTGGACTTGTACACTTAATTAATTTTCGGTTTGTGAGTACTTTTACCAACAAATTCTAGTTAAAGCGTTCACAAAATATTCATTGACGGTAAATAAGCACACAGCCGTGACCAAACAAAAGCAATAGACCTTATGGATTAAATCGGTTGAAAGTTTAGCCCTGGTATTGATGTGTCATTAATGTTAAAATCCAATATAAGATTATCATAGAGTGGGCTTTTTACGAATGTATTATTCTGTCATGCCTCCGTGTGTTTATTGTTATGGATGCGTCACGGGTGTTGCGTTGAAAATGAGTAATCAATGCTTAGAATTAATATCCTTCCGCATTCACCAATATATTCCAATGATAGTTGAAGTCTCTCTTCATTACGTCACCTTTTACAATGAAATACTATAATCAAATCAGTCCTTTCTTCGGTTAATTTACCTGTAGCGTTGACACTTGATAATAAATACTGGTAACAGATATTTGTAACGATACAATTTTAACGATTATTGCTTTTCTAATTACTGTACATTAAAATAAACGTAATCAGTAACTCAATCTTTCATTTAAGAGAGTGAAATGATTTAAATATATTGTTAATAATCGACTGTTAGTTAGTATATCGTTCTCTTTTGACATTGTTTTCCAAATAGGCGGAAAAGAAAAAGTAACAATATAACAAACAGACTATAATGAAACTTCGATTTCACGTTTATCTAGAGACCAAAAAAAACTAAATATGCGGGAAAGCTTAAAATAATAATGAAAAGTTAGTCTTATATAAAAAAAAAATCTTATAAAATCTCTCTTGATTAAATGTCAAAAAGTGGGTTTTATAAAAATTGGTAAATATGTGAGGGGCTTTGTAAAAGTTATATCAATTAAATCTTATTTATTGAAATAATCGAATAGTGTTTTAAACTTATTGAAAAAGTCTTTATTAAAGAAAATCTCAAGACATTTGAGCGAAATATATATTTCATCATTAATTTCTTAGGTTAATATATAATATTTAATGTGTTTAAGTTAATGTATTAAATGTAAAAATTTATTTAACAAAATCGGTCAATCAGGATAATATTTGAGACGGGAGCGTAATATTTTGGCGAAAGATTCAGGGAAATCGATAAATCGGGGAACGGTTAATGCGAGATTATTTAATATGTTACCTTATGGGGTTCCACAGTACTATGTTTCTAGATATGAATCAATAAAATGATACATACAAGATTCCAATCAGAAGATTGAGTCCTTAGGTGTTTTTGACTAGGTTATGGGACTGAAAAATATCGTAAAGTTACGTATTGCAGAAATTTTATTGGAAGAAATTTATTTAATAATATTATAATATGCCTTTTTAGAAAAAAAAAAAAAAAAACATCAAACGACCGTTTTTTAAATACCTCATATCATAACATAAAACTTTGATTGATAGTGACATGTAAATGAAAGAAAGTATGGATCTGAATATTAATATAATATATTCAAATAAACAATTGAAATAAGTAAGGATTATACACTTTTAGTTACGAAGTATTGAGAAAAGTTACTAGAAATATTGTTTCCAATAAATATCGATAAACAGATGATGTGTAAATATCGTTTTTGACTTTTAAATTAAGTAAATTTTTCTTAACTGGTGATAGAATATAGAAATCATGGTTTGTGCATTTATCAGCTTAAATATAAGCTGTCATTTGTCAAGATTAAATGGTGCAGAACGATTTCATATTTCAAATCGTATACAGTTACATCATAGTCTGATGGGTGTTTAAAAAAAAACGTACTGTCAAGAAAAGCGCCTGGACAACAATAGTGCAAGAGTTAAATATTTCAATGGAAAATATTTTAAATTGAAATATTTACACCTCGTTACTAATAATCATTCGGTTGAACTGTCACATAAAGTTAGTTATAACTTTCCGTTACATTGTATCGAATTCAGTAATTGTCGCAATTTATCATCGTTACATTAATAACACCAAAGCATTGAGTGCATCTCTATTTATGTTACCTTGATGAATTAATAGCGCAGTGAGTCATTGACCGAACAAATGTGGTGGCCCTTCACTTTTAATAATGTTTAACTTAACCTAGCATGGTAAATTTACTTATATTCTTTTAAATCAAAGATACTGGATCATTACTGTAAGCGAGAGTGCTTTTATCTGATGGTTGATTCTAATGACTCGACACAAACAATTATATAAAAGAGTTATCGATATTTCTTTGTCTTTAAAAAAGGCTGTACTTCGCGAAATTAATATGACATGAAGATAGCGTATTTGCCGCACCGCATTCGAATTGCGACAGGAATGTGTCCCTCTTTAATGATGTAACTTTTGTCAATAATGATGATTTCAATTCTTCCAACAATGCAATTTGATCGAATAAAAACGATCCATCAAAACTATATCAGATACTCAATATATTTTCCAGTAAAACTAAGAGCTCATTCCGACGAACAGCTTTAGTTCAACAATGAAAAAAATAAAGATATTCCTCCAGTTCAAAATCAAATTGTCGATATTAGTATGATACTCAATGTGGCAACGAAAAAACCTGCTCTGATCAAAAATCAAAATAAAAAATCATTTCTCAAAAAGTTAAAAATTAATGTGCAAGACTTTTGCCTAGTCTTGGATTATGCTATTTTCAATGATAGTGTGGTATTGTGGAATGGCGATTTTTAGTTTTCATCGTGACCATGAAAAATGTGCGGGAAAACGATGAATGGGCGCAAAACTTTAAGTATATTATCTAGATCGCTAACATTATGCATATAAAGCATTTTAGGAAAAATAGTCAACGGTATAAAGACAAAAATAAATTCGACTCAACGCGACGATTAAATAATCTATATGTAATTGAGTGAGCAGCGAAAATATTGTGACAGAGCGTTGAACAACAAGACAAGCTTGCAGACTAATATGTTTGTATGTGTGTTTTTTTTTTACGATGTTGTTTGAAACTCACTAAACATTTTGTGACGAAACAGCTATGATAACTCGAAGGATCTTGTGTTCTTCAAGTGGGGTGATAAATATTCAAAAAACGATGAAAAGATTTGTTCGTCAAATTGACGATTGCAAAACAATAGAAAAGTAATTCGTATGATATTTCGTGTTCATTAAACTTTTGACATTAAGTATTCAACAGTATAATCCTGTTTCTTTCTTTTAAATGTAAAAACAGTTGTTATCTTTACGTTTCGCGATAATTTACAGCTTAAAAGAGATAATTGCTTTTTTCAATGATAAATGATCTTTATTCAAATTATTATGAATTATTGACTAGCAGAGGTTTTACTGAAGTACAATAATAATATTCAAAGAATACAGAAGCACTCACGTATTTCTTAAATATGCAATCACGTGATTGTCATCTGATTAGAATTTGTATTATTGGTGCATATTATTTTTATTTCGAATCGTTAATTCACTTTTGTTCATGTGCTAATATTAAAATAATTTATTTCATAGTTACACCGGAGATAGAAATATATCTGCATTTTTATTGTGCTATTTTTGTACAAAATAATGTTGAATATTGAAAAAATCACCTTGGACGGAACTCATTTAAGAGTCCATACGTCTTATATGTTACATATAATATACAAAACAAAGTCGGGATAGTTACACCATTTTTACGTTTACAGATTTGTTGGATTTGACTTGGTCCCGAACAGCAGAATAATTATTAAAACATCGGAAAAATCACGTGGGGATTTATAAAGAAAATTCATTTTCTAATACATTAGTATGAAACGGAACTTATTCATGATATCTCGAAAGCTGATTGACAGATTTCAATGAATTTACTTGAGACGATTTGGCGTGTATTCGCATTCTCTATTAATCAACGTCATTCCACTGTTGTACATTTGGCTTGTATCTGAAGAATGGTTAACGAGTTTCTTTCAACGCATCGTATGTTGCTCAACTTGTTGAAACCCCCCAGTGGCAACATTGACCATTTTATTTTTGATTTCCCAAAGTGATTCGTTTACATAAACGTTCTCTACTCTGAGATGCCAAGTTATTACACTTGCTTGATACGCTTCGTCGAAAAAAATCTCAACGTCGGAAGCAAGACGATGCGGTTCCTGATCATCCGAATGTGCATTTTACTAATGCTCTTGATCGCATTTGTACAGTTCATCCAAAGATTGACGAATGCTTCTACTTAAAAAAAATGTGAAAAAAAATTTAGTTAAGAAAATATATTCCATTGTAAAGTAAGAACAATGTACATGTTTTTTTAATTGTAATATTGGCATTTCATGCGAAGTGCTCATCAATAATGTTTGCAGTAACAAAGGCATTATTAAAGATCCTAATGGGTCAATTGTTAAAATTTATAATATATCAACTTCCAATAAATACAGAAGATATAGTGATTATTCATTTAACGTGTCATAATTTTTTTAATAATGACATATTATCAAGTCGTAATGTATTCAGTAGGACACAATAATTATTTTTATCAAAAAATTTTTTCCGAGCGGAAAAATTGATAATATGCATTAAGTACTTGCACGTGTAAAAAATTGTGTCATTAACAATGGATTTTATGCGTTTACGTGCATCGCTTATGAATGTGGCAAATCAATAAACTATTGTCATTGTAATAATACATTAATCAAACGAGAAGAAAATATTTATTTTTCGGTAAAAAATATATCATATCTAAATTTGAATTGCTGCAACTTTGTACGATTCCACATGTTTTGTCACTAACGACCCGGGTTTCGTCTTTCGGTATCTTCAGACATTCTCCCACACGGATGCAACAGAACTGACAAATAACTGTCAGTTCTGTTGCATAAGTGTGATAGAATGCCTGAAGATGCCGAAAAACAAACCCGGGTCGTAAGAGACAAAACATGTGGAATCGTACAAAGCTTTAATAATTCCAATTTGATATTGAAATTTCACCAAGCACCTTTAGTCGATATCATAAATTATATGATATTGAAATCCACTAGTAAAAATTAACAACACAATAAAAGATGAGATTTTTATTTAATGAAAAATTTTCAAATTTATTAAAATGAACGAAACGAAGGCAATATCGATTGAGAAAATAAACATTTCTCATATTAAACGCGGGTTCACGCATTAAATTATGACTGACTTTGGGCATGACGCAAGAAAATTAGTAAAAACTAAACTTGGTAAAATAATAAATTCTTTTATATAAAATGTATATTTAGTGACAACAACGCTTGATTTAAGCAATGTGTTTGTTCGCCTTTTTTGATTGAAATTCACGGTCCCAAGGCTTCTGTAAAATGTTGTTGTGTCATACGTAACACCAAAGTCAATAGAAAAAAGTCTACCGGGATTTTTTATGTTTCATTAGAGTACAAAGTATATTCCTAAGCATCGTCGATAAAAACTCACTTAGTAGTTTTAGTAGTAAATAATTAAATTCATTCGGAAATTGTAGTTCATACAAGTTGGCTGTTTCACCGTCAGCCGTTCCTCTACGGTCGCCTTCCATAACGCTATACTGAAAAAAACATACAGAGACTTATCGGTTAACGAAAAGCTTGGACTATGAAGAAATCGGACAATGAACACCATGAAAGATTGTTGTGTTCCGATAACGAACACATATTCTGATAACGAACTAAAACGATCCTTCTAATCCACTTAATCTGTAATATAATGATGATCGGTCGACGAAAAATTCGGATAGCGAACATAGTCTTGGAACAGATTATGTACGTTAACCGATTACTCACTGTATATAATATATAAATTAGCACAAGACACAGTTGCATGGGATCGATCTGCTAACGTTGCTCTAAGAAATATGAAAAAGTAGATTGAAAGAAATGTGATTTGCTTAGCCATTTAATTTAAATGATATTTTCTATTCACCATATTCGTTGCGTTACAGTTGAATCTACAACGGAGAAATTGAAATATCTCATATGGTTATTTTTGAATTCTTTTAACAATTACAAACTTGTTGAATGGCTATAAAAATGATCTTGGTTGAGATCAATTCAGCAAAACCTATTGGGCTTGTATGAGAACGGACCACAGCTAACAAATTTGCTCAACATTCATCGATTATAAACGATAATATGTTATCCAAAAGGGTTCAATAAAAATACTTATTTATCATTTAGCATGAGGAAAAGAATAATCGTCGATCAATTGATCAGGCCGAGGTCCTTGAGCTAAAACCGTGCCTATTTAGTATGTATTAATAAAACAATAATATAGTAATAAACATGTTAATTATTGTGTTTTCAAATTTTAAGATACTTATATTTACACATAGAAGGTGCAATCGTTTATACGATAGAATTTTTTTTTCCTAACTTATAATACAAGTTGGAAATGTAACCGAGGAGGTTAAAAAATTTTAATTGTACATTTAAACCTAGAAATATTAGATACGTCGCTACTGTTTTACGACTGCGAATTCTTGTGACAAACAGATAAAATTTTATTTCCTAAAACTAATTTAAATATTACTACATATGTTAATGTGCACATTATATTTATATGAATAATATAGAGTTCTTGTGACATATATACATATTTATACGTATTTTCTGCTATATATTAGAAAATAGATAAGAAATACGAAGTTATTGATTGAATTGGCATTCACTTGGTAGAACTCCATTATAACACGGTGAAAAAATAGCAATGTATTTGTAGAACTAAAATACGAGGTTGGTTTAGAAATTTCAATATGTTATTGTTCAAATAAAATAGAATGTTATACTTGGGAGATATTTCTCGGGTTTCCGTTGAATCATGAATTTGGGAACACCAAAGTTTTAATACAACGGGGAATACCGACGCCACTAAACGCCATATTTGTAGGATTGATTTTTCTCTTAAGGTAAACACTTGTCACTAAGCACACAATCCGAAAATTTTAATTTTAATCGATTAAGCTTTTTAGAATTACACTTATTTCGTCGTTCATGAACAATTTTCCTCTTTCGGCATCACCAGACATTCTGCTTTATAGATGCATTCGAACTGACAGACAGTAAACAGTTTTCATCGATTATATACAATAATGACCTAAATGATAACACATATACTATAAATATATGAGATAAATTGGTATCTGAACTATTTTTTATAACTACTGATTGGGTAATAAAACACAATACTCTCCGGGCAAACAATGACGAAATAATATTAATAGAACTATGCTTTTTGTTACACGGTGAAAAAATAGCAATGTATTTTAGTTCTACAAAATTATTTTTAACAAATATAGTTGATAGCTATTTCGGCTCACGCCATCGTCAGAACTATCGATGGCGTGAGCCGAAATAGCTATCAACTATATTTGTTAAAAATAATTTTGTAGAACTAAAATACATTGCTATTTTTTCACCGTGTTATAATGGAGTTCTACCAAGTGAATGCCAATTCAATCAATAAAATGCTCTTTATTGTTTATAGGTAGTGAAATATATGTATATAATAACTAAGTAATCAATTGAATATTTAAATTTTAGATATTAGAAAAATTGTTGGTGTATGATATTATTAACGCCTATTCAAATTATTTTTCATACAAAAAAAATCACTCGGCATTATTTAAAATGTTTTTTATAAATAATCTATTATATTCATTAAAATACCATTTGACATCTAAAAATTTATATCTTTCCCATTGGACCGTTAAAATGGAGTGAAAATAGACTGATTAGCTAACAATAAGTCCTGTTATAAAATTCTCTTTCTAATTCAACTATTTCCAGTAAAATTGAAGTTTTACAACCGAGAAGCATAGCAGACATTGTGGAAAATTAGCTTCTGTTGAGACATCTCAATTAGGAGGCCATATGATCCATATCAGGAGTGGACATGGATTTTTAAAAAAGCACCACAGTACCAAAGCACGTGCTGGCTGCTGAGGCATGCCAATGATCAATAAGCTTTTCCAGGAATATTAACTTTGTAATATTACATAAGTATAATATTATGAACTAAATAAAATATACAAATATTTATATTTATCCATCGCTAACATTCCTATCATCATATCCAGCATAACTAATTAGTTATTTACTATTCATGAAATACTATTTTAAATCGCTTTGTATTGCTGAAAAAAATATGACTTATTATGCATTTCCCAAGAGTAATTCCTTGGATCTCGTCATCGATAAAGAATTGAAGTTTCGATTTTTGGACTATGATTCAAAAATAAAAAATAAAGAAGAGAAAGACATTTACTTCTTTTATTAATATAAATTAATTTGATCGCGTAGTGTAAAGAATTTTTAATGCAAATACGTGACATATCATGTTTTAAAGACTGACCTATACATTAGTAATACAGTGTGCTGACACGAAATCTGCCTTACATAAAGAAATAGTTCAACTTATCACCCAATTAAATTAACGAATTAAAAAACAATAAGAAAATTTTAAAGAACGTAGAGTCTATTTATTTAATAGACAATCAATGCAAAGATCTCACTGGGTAACAAACAATATCAAATTATTAATTGTTAATACATGTTAATCTTTATTCGGTATAGTTATTTTTGTTGCTTAATCTCGTTGTCATATTCCATCTTAATAATTGCTAAGAAGGAATGAAAATACCATGAATATAATTTTGTCTTCACTCATCATAAATATCCAAGAGCTTAACCTCATTCCCAAACAATGATTGTTAAATACGTTATTTAAAAAAATCAAAACCAGAAGAGTGATTCTTAGTAAAGTAAAGCAAAACTTATTTTTTACAGTTCAATATGAAATATGTACAATTATCTACGCTGCAAAATTGATTATCAACTGTTCTGCTAAATTAAAGTAAGTGCAAAGCGCTTTATCACACAAAAATTTTGGGAAATGTTTCTTAACCTGCCCTTTTCACCATGGTAAAACAATTTAATGCTACCCTTTTCCTACTAAATGATAAATTTTTAAATATTGTTGCTTAAAGCTAAAAAGTTGTTGCCTATTAGTTATTTATGTCATACAAAAGATTTATTGAATGGAAGGTCGATTTTTGATGAACTGATTTTAATGCAGAATAGCTCGGATACACAAACACATCCTTTTCATAAGGATTCTTGCTTTGATTAATTAGCGTAAGCTCTCTGAATGTAAGAAATATATTTGTGTTGATAATTGTTTTTTAATCTCTTATCAAATTCGTTTGTTCCGAACTCGAGAAATAATTGAAGACACTAAAATGTAAGGAAATTCAAAAAAAAAACAGAATGACTAGATATATAAATATTTTTTATTGATTTTGATCCATCTGTAGTTGCAGGGATTTACCTGCTACGTTTGCCGAATTCATTACAAGCAAACACTTCCTGGTTGTCATTTCTCCGTAGGGAAAAGCTGTGAAAAATATATATATTATAAATATATTAGAAGGACTTTCACCTCTGCTTTTTCGTGACCAACCGTGTCTTGCTACAGGTGACCCTATAAACATAGAAAAGCACAGCGAAATAAGACTGAAAACAACATATATAACTATTCCTCCATAAGTCAAAAGGAGAACGTCTTGAGTATTGCAATCATAGTCGCTAACATGTGGTCATTGAATATAACGTAATAAAAGAAGAGAATAAAAATATTGAATACAAACAGTGATTTTTAATTCTAAATTAAAATTTTGTTTCAAAATAAAATAACAGATTCAATATAGATAAATTAAAAGACAATATTTAATAAAGCAGTCAATCAAGTTTTGTTCATCAAATTTTGATTTTGTATTTTCAATGAATATCCTTTTTCTCAAAAGTTTCTCCGACTTGTTATTTATTTCTTGAATTATTTTTATGTTAACTTCTTCGTTGCGATTTTTTGCCAAAGATTGTTGAAAAACACGTTATTATCGAACCTGAAACCAGTTTGCTTCAATTGAAATTTACTTTAAGCAACGTTTCGATAATTTTTAAAACACTTTATTATAAAAATTACGCAACGAAAAATATTATTGGGTTGTATCATTTCGATATTGAACTAATTTAAAATATAAAATGTCGAGATTTATAAAAAAATCGGCTTATACCTAATACACCATCAAAATTTATTTGTATAAACTTGTGTATTTGTATAAAATTCCCAAATGTAATTGTTCCATAATTTGCAAATAAACAGTAAACTACTTTCATTGCTATAATAAAATAATGAAGGTTCGTTCAAATAATAATATTTTAATGATCTATTTTTATAAAATAGCTTACTAACTAGCTCGTCGCGGGTTTCTGTGGTATCTTAGAGTAAGGAAATTCAAGGAAACTCGTTGTGATTGAAAACAATTTAATAATATATGATATAGTCTGAAAGTGCTTGGTGGAATTTCAAAACCAAGTTTGAATTGTTAGAATTTTATACTATTCTACAACTTTTCACCAACGACTCAGGTTTTGCCTTTCGGCATCTTCAGGCATACTATCACATGAATGCAACAAAACTCTACTGGATTTCGCCTTTCGGCATCGTATAAGGGTTCAGCAATTCATATTTGATGCTTAAATTCTATCAAGCACATTCAGTTGATATCATTAATTACATTATCTATTTATTCCATATAAAAAAAGTTGCCAAGTAATGAGTTTAAAAAAAGCGTTATCAGATTTTTTCAATACAATATGGATGTTATAATAAAATTTTTATTGTCAATTAATACTCGATTTTTTCGAATTTGTAACGCGTGTAATATGTTTAAACGTTTATGAAACACTTTGTTTTTCAGTTTTATGAATACTTTTATATTTTACGTGCTGCAGACTTTGATACATTGGAAGTAATAACAGCAAATAACGACGATGTCATCTCTGTCAATTTATATGAGACGGTGGTGCTCATTTTTGCGTCAGTGTATGAGCGTCGTTCTGCATTAAAATACGTTTTTAAACATAAATAAAAAAATGCAATTTTATTGAATAATATTCAAAAATACTGTCTTATACAATCATAGAAAATGGAATGTAAACTAAGTATTCCTTTACTTTTATTCAACTAAACGCAAACTCGGTAGAAAAGAAGGTCAAATAACTAATTTATATTAGTAGTGTCAGATTAAACAATTCATTATGATATTATACATATTATATACAATAAAAATTGAAAGCGATTATGAAAGGCTTTAAAAAAGATATTTTTTTTTATTATCCAATAAACACAGATGGTAAATGACATCATAAGGAATTATTTTTTTAATCCGCCGGATAGTCGTAAACATTAAATAATTTGATTAATATTTAATACATCAAACAAATTAAAATAAAAAGATTTAGTGCTCAAATTATCGATTAATTAATTTGTAGTTTTACGGTATTTTGTTAGAAATGAAAAGCAATTAAAAAATAATTCATACCGTGGAAAGTAATAGCAAGTAAGTTTTAAAATTTTATTATGATCATTAAATACGTTTTATTTTTTCATTATGTAACGTGTATTAATTGTACACGCATCATCGGCGTGATATTATCTATTATGAAGTTATACTGAAAAATTGTTTAGAGTAAATAGCTATTTAATACGGTACATCATTCGTCATGACTTGTTTCACTATGATTACGGTATTCATCGTATATCTATGGTTAAATTTGATATACCTCGGGCATTGATTGTTGTATATGATTAAAATTGTGTTTGGTGAAATATTTTTTTATAAATTGACACAAATTCACGATAAATTTTTGACAAGGTTGTAATATAGAATATGTCTATATTGACATAATGTCGCAGTTTCCAAATATGTAATGATGAAAAACGCCATGAAAACTATGGTTGTGTTGACATAATTTTAATTCTTTTCGGATTCCTTAAACCTTTGGTTATATATAACCAATATGACTAGACGTCCCGTTTTTTCCCCGACAGTCTCATTTTCAAACGACGTGGCACGTTGTCGACAGCTCTGGGATGGAAAAATGTCCTTTTTTGACAAAATAGAAACGCGTAATAAAAGCTTAAAAACAAGATACAAATAAAAATCCTGCCCGTAGAATCTATTATATTTAGTACTACTTAAAAAAATAGGAATTTGTGTTATGTGTCTACAAAGCGTACCATAATTTTCAAATAAATAAGAAAAATAAGTAACCTAATATGACATGAATCAAACATTACCATCATTTCAATATTATTGTAAGGCTTATAATTGTGATGCTCCTAAAACGGATAAATTATATTTATTACTTTAATATTCTTTAGGTGTCCGGTTTGGTGAGAAAAATAAATGGTCACGCTATGTACACCTTCAAAATAGTATTTTATTTGTCAATAATGCTCGCGATTAGCGAAACTGGCTCTGATCATTAAATTTACGATGGAAATATTTCTAAAAAAATATAAACACAGTTATAAAATTTAGCTGCATTCAATTAAATCTCATTCGCTGTGCATGTACTGGATTCATTATGTTCACGCATTATCCAAGCAATTTTGTTGTAAATTTCCTATTAGAAATTTACTAATGAAGTTGTCTTCTGGGAGTTTTAATCGTCAGCAAATTGCCCCGATTTTAATTGTGTGATATTTGACTTCGATGATGTTCTAATATACAAACATATATCATACCGACAAACCAATAATTACAGTAATGTCAACACAAAATTTTCCTATACTAGTGTGGCGTTTCAAATAACCAGTTTTTTTTTATCTCATTATGAAATGCTCCTATTTGAATTATTTTGAAAACTAAAACACAATACATTTTTTTTGATAAGTTTTTATGATGATTAAATATGTGATTATTTTTTATTTAGTTCTGTAAAAAAAATCTTTTTTTTGTTAGTTTTATTTGGTTTGGTTTAGTTTTATCAATGTCAGCTTGTTACTTGTGGCAGGAAAATGTCAAGAACGAAAAAATCGTTCGGAAAAATCTTCTAACTTTAACACATTTTTAGCAAAAACTTTAAGGCAACATTTTTTTTTGGTTAGCAGGATTACATATTTATTTATGACATGTAAACTTTCCAAATTAATATTTTCATAATGATATTTTCGAATTTTGACTTTTGATTCAAGACACTGCTTCTTTTAATTCATTTTTTCAGTAAAATGACATTTTAATTCAACTTCTAAAATTAATTTTCTACTATAATTAATAACGTAGAAAAATACAAATTTTAACAAGTATATTTGTTTACTGCAAAATATTTTTGCGTCATACTAAAAAAATGTTCGTGGTAAATTTTATTATAAATTGTTATCGTTTTTCTAAGACTATTGTGGAGTATCGATCTAAGAGCAATAAAGTACTTGTAGTTGAGGAAAAGTTATAAATTGGCTGAAATAAAATTATGTTTTGGATACAACTCGTTGAAATCAATTGTTGCGTTTGTATTATTACGGTTGTACTACGCATAAAAAATTCCATTGGTCATTAATTGTTTGAGACATCAGAATAAATCTTTTTATACGCAAGCAAAGAAAATAAAATGCTTTTCGTATAGAACAACACAAAATTTAAAAATTTTAAAAGTTTTAAATTTCTTATTTTTTTTAGTGTCTAAAAACTTATAATTACGATATCTATTATACCGGCATGAAAATATCATAATTCAATAGTTAAGCGAACAATGGCGAAATTGTTTATTTGAATATCATTGTGTAATTTAATTAATTTACATTATTTGTCTACTATAATTAAGTTATATTTAAAATAATAAGAACACATTTTTTAGTACTTATTTCCACAATATATTTTTTGATCAGGACCGGTTTCACTCATCGCAAGCATTAACAAATATATTGTGGAAATAATTACTAAAAAAAAATATTTTTATTATTCAAAATATCATGCCTTTCCATCAAGAAGTGACAGTTAACACCTTTAAAGTGGTAGTTGAGTTCTATAAACCATTAAATGTTGCTATAATGCATCATCTACCTTGATTAAATCGTCATGGTCATGGGAAAATTCTTCATATCTTTACAATTTTAATGAATAAAATATTAAATTATTAATATGATGTATAAAAAATAAGCGACAAAAGATTAAAGTAAAGTTTAATGCGTTATTACTGGGCGCGAGTATGTAATTGATGCCAGTGGAATAACATAAACATCGCGGAGTTTAGCTGTGTATTATTGGGAGGAAAAATTGTGTGTATTCGGAAGAAAAACGCGTTTAAAATTACGTCTTTTTAGCATATATTATTTAACTGCATAGCCAAAAGTCCCCTCTTTTAAGTATTGGGACTCGATCGGCGTAGTCCACAGTGTTCGACAGTCAGTTGATACCGGCACACCTTAGCGATCGCCGGCTAATTGTGACATCGCGCGAATCGGTCGTTACCTACACCACACTGACTTCGCGTCTCGCTAAAATCGCGACGTCAACTCTGTCGAACGAATTCGCAACGTCCATTACGAGCGATCATCTGTTTGAATGATCCAATTTTAACGTTAAGGTGGGATTCGTTTACGAGAAGTAATGTTTGTGCACTCATTTCGTTTTGTATTATTTAATGTGAAAAATCTCATCAATGACTGCGTTGCGATAAGATTACAAAGATTTTGATCAGATTGTTTTGTTTATGTAGTTGACATATTCTATTTATACCTTCGTTTGCTAAATTCCGTAAATTCATCGTTATATAATCATGGAATTATACTATATTAATTTGTATTCAATAAAGTTTATTTATCTCATTACCACATACAATTAAATCTTAATTTACTCAAAATAATTAAACTTTTATAAATATAGAATCAATTAATCAATTAATTAATTTTTAGTGTCTTTGTATTAAACTTTGTATAATTGTTATTAAACTCTCACAAACTTTATGTTGTCTAATATGCAATTATACCACTTTACGGTAAATTATATCACGAAATAAAAAATAAACGATTCATCGACACGTTTTTTTCATAAAATTCATTATATTTGCGTGTGTCTTTTTATACAAAATACTATATTTTTCTATTATTGTGTTTATCAGTGACTGTTAGACAATAGATTAAACAAACTATTTTCAATCCATAACAAAGTGCAGTGTGATATTTGCAATATCATGTATTATTTTACAGTGTAATTTAAAAAAAAACAACATTCTTTTATCAGTTAGTAGTGACAAACAGTAAGTGCTTTTACATTGGCTTAAGTAAGTCAACCAATCGTCAACTCACCTGGCTTAATAAGAGAGGTAATAAATCACAGATAATTATTGGTTTTAATTAACCGATTTAATGATTTTTAATGTAGATCGCAATGTTAATGATGCCTTCAATGCTCTGACTATTTGTAAATTTTACGAGAAAAAGTATCGATATCTCACGTATTGTATATTTCTTTACTCAAAAAACAAAGAATGTTTCTTGCGAAAAAAAACTTACATATTTGCTAATGTTTTTACATGAAGCATATTATTTTTTTTAAAGTAATTCATTTCATTTGAGTATATAAACAGTATACAAAAACTTTTTTGAGAATATTACTGTATCGTTAAAAACATACAATTTTTTTTCAATTCAGTTAATCAAACATTAATTTCGTATTACGAGAATTTAGACAGTCAGGTAAATTAAATAATTTAAGCGCTGTAGATTTTTAGTTGTTTATAAATATGAATTCAGTTTGCTTATTTTAATAGTATATATTGTATAAGAGCATATACTTTCGTTCACATTTCTCTATTTTTGCGCTTGCGTTTCTTTGGTCACATTAGATAGTAATTAACACTGATTTTTGGAATGGAATTAGTCATTTCGAAAAAAAAATAACCAATATCTAGAAAACACGATAATTGTCAATTATAATTATTTTACTCACTTCAAACGTATCCATTGAACTGTAAAAAACATGTGTATAATAAAGTTTCTCATACATAATTATTTATCTTTTAGTATTCATATATTTAGTATTTACTTCTTTTTATCCTGTTAAAGTGTTAACTGGTCATTTTTCGATGGAATTTTATATAATAAAAACAAATTTTTTACTACTATTCCTGCAATATATTTTACTGTCAGGACCGATTTAGCTCATCACGAGCATTATCAATTGTTGACTTTTTATATGAACTAATATCAAATGGTGAATTCATTTTATGCATTGAATTTATATTTAACGAAAAAAAATTAAAAAACGTTATTGGCCCGTCGTTATCTAGCATAATGCCAAAATATCTTTTGAATAAATTTTAAAAATGCAATGAAACTAAATACAAACTTCTTCGCTTTAACCTTATTTTGGACAGTACAAGATTTCAGCCATGCCTATCGCACGTGTCATTACAATTTTAATTGACTAAAAAATGGAACTTTTTTATGTGATATAATTTTCGCTATATGCAATTTCGCAAATTCTTCTTCGTATTAATAATTCGATAATATAGATATTAAATTAAATAATATTAATATAACGAACGCTTGCTTTTTTAAATGAACAATTTACCTTAATATTATGTACAGTCAGTTGACATTCGTTATTTAAAAAGGCTGATTTTTTTATTGTGAATGTAGTTCAAAATCGTTAGTTTATAAACTAAAATAATAAATGTATTTCTCAGAACATATTATTGCGGCTTTTGTTTGCATAATCTAATCTTTGAAAAAAGGGATATCTTTTTTTTCTCAAAATGATTCATCAATTATTTGATATTTAAACAATCGCCTTATGTAATATGTTCCACATCGGAATCCATATATTTTTTGTAATTGATAATGAACATCGATTTCATTTGCTTGAAGGACCTTTAATATCACACTTTTAACAAAAATATAAAACCAATATTTATCATGCATGTACACATATTGATAAAACAAGTACTTTAAAATTTTTAAATCGCATCTCTTAACTCAGAGTTACCCAAACTGTGCGCCGCGGCGCTCCAGGGCGCAGTGAAAGTTTTTCTTTACAAAATATTTTTGCTTTATAAAATGCAAAATAACATAAAGTTTGCCATGAGATAACTAATGTTTTGACTTGAGGCGCCGTGAAATAATTCTAATATTTTAAGGGTACCGGATACCGAAAAAGTTTGGAAACCCCTGTCTTAACTAATAAAATCAGACAGTTCAAATAAGACGCTCACGCTAGATGATTGAAGCTTAAATCAAATCGATCAGTGAATTTCGAGTCATAACAGAATAATGGCAACTCGTCTATTCTAATTTGATGTTTTTAATCCTTTCTGTTTTTGCGTTCTTGCCTTATATACATACGTTTTTTTAAAAATGATGTATATGCTACACTCTCATTATAAAGCGAGCTAATTTAGAGTATATGCTGATATTTTGTAGTATTATTTTACATTGTCTTGTTATTGTTCTATTTGATCGTAACTGAATGTTTAAATTTCACCTCAATGTTCTCTTATCATTTCACTTAAATCTTATTACTGATGTATCATTATTTGATTTAGAATTAACAACAGTTGTCTTAGTTCTTATTGGTAACACATTTTAAAGTAATCAGTACAAAAAATAAATGTTTATTTTATGTAATAAAATTTTTACTTTTTCGTACATTTCCATTTCTATGATAAATATTGTTGATAAACGAACAAATTACTACACATTTCAATTAATTTAAGCAACCAACCATGATCTATAGGACTATGTATATTAACATAAAGCCAAACAGTATACGTCAAATAAGATATGTAATCAGATGGATATAAAGTAATCCTTCCTTAGCCAATTTAATATTCGCACGCCTTTGCTGTTTATGAAGGTAATCCCCATTTTTTGTAATTTTATTTAATAATATATTGTTTGAATTGGCAATTACTTGGTAGAACTCCATTATATCACGGTGAAAAAATAAAAATGTATTTTAGCTCTACAATTTTTTTTATAAGATATAATTGATAGCTATTTCGGATAGTTCTGACGATGGTCGAAATAGCTATCAACTATATCTTATAAAAATACATATTTTATTACTATTATGCTATACTATATGCTATTTTTTCACTGTGTTATTCAACAATATTTGCACACAGAATTTCCAGCTTTTATAAATATTATTCGATTTAAATTTCATGTCTTGTAAACGTATCGCAATTTTGAATTATCGTCTTGCGGTAACGATGCTTTTGGTTGAATCAATTGTTTGTTAGTGTAATGTAAAACGTGTGGCACAAAAAAATCGGAAAGATATTCGCTTGAACGCTTGTCTCTATTTTTCATATCATACCATCTTTACTCGTACTTTTAAGTAATTCTAACTGAAACTAGTCACGCTATACTGAACATTTATGGGGATTCGAGAAAAAAACGTCGAACTTTTCCATATGGCTATGTTCAGATGACACGGGTGTTTTCTTCTTCACACCACCAGCAACTTGCTGATGCCATTTAAAGGTGCACATTGAATATTTATGAATCATTCAGTCAAACAAGATGAAATTGATTCAAGAAAACGAAATGTGTCATTTTCACAATAACAAATTCACAAGATTGTCGTAAAGCTTTTTATCTGATATTGTAAAATATAAATATATCAATATTTAAAACAACATTAACCTTTCCAGGGGTATTGACGTACTAGTACGTCGGTGCGATTTTTTTGTAAAGGAGTATGAACGTAGAACTACATTATAACGCGGTGAAAAAATTGCAATGTATTTTAGTTCTACAATTTTTTAAGAGATATAGTTGATAGCTATTTCGGCTCACGCCATCGTCAGAACTATCTATATATTTTGAATATGACGAATATGCGTGAGCCGAAATAGCTATGAACTATTTCTTATAAAAATTATTGTAGAACTAAAATACATTGCTATTTTTTCACCGAGTATGGACGTACATGTCGTATATTTCAACAATTATTGTGATAATATATTCAAGTGCCATGTGTCAATGGTTTGTGATCCCTGGATTATGCAACTGGTTTTATTACGATAAAACCCTAAAAACGTGAGTTGTATTTTTTATCATTTATATCATTCAATTACAATGGTGTCATTAAAAAAATATTTATAATTTTTATATTAAAAAAAACTCACTCCTCACAGGACGGTTAAAATCAATAAGTTACTTCTGGAAAGGTTAATAAAGTATTTTAAATATATTTTTTCATCATTCATCGTTACTGAAGTCATTGCTCCTTTCATCAGTACAATTTTTTAACAACCTAAACCTTCAAGTATTTTTTATTAAATCAGGTCCGGTTTGAAATCAGCTGACAAGTTAAAGAAAACTTGGTTCATTTCCGCTAAGTAATGATCGCACGCTAGGAGCGTCCAACCGAATTTCAGACATTTTATCATTTTAATTTGAGAAAAATCATATAGATTAACGAAAAGCAATATAGGTTCCATTATCTCACGGGTCAACAAAGATGACCGATTGTACTGCCAAAACATGCAATCATCCGCTCAAATATCCACACAAAATGCAAAAAATTAAAGCGCCTTGCTAAGGGTCCGTACAATAATTATATAAACTTCAAATAGAGGTTTATCTCAACAGAAGGATCTCAGCAAAAACTTAGATTAATAACAAATAAGTGGTTAGTGCTTCTTTCTTTTCACTCCTATTTATGACAAAATTTAGGTATTTTATACATCCATAGATCCGAAACAAATTCACAAACGTCGTTCAATATTCAATAATTCAAAAATATTTGACGAACATTTCTGCGCGAATAAAATTATTTCATGAGCGTTTCTGTATTAAGCAAGCTACTTGAGATTAAAAACATTTATCGTATATCGTTTTAGTACAAATGACGAGATATAGTCTGTACGATATAGTGAAAAAATATCCATGAACATTAATTATATATTTCATCACTAAACAGCCAAACGGTAAGTAATCGCTTTACTCACTGCCAGCGTAATATTGTGCACACGTTTTTTTTTCTTCTTATCAAGTGCTCACTTAATTCAATCTGGTCTGTTTATTGATTACATATTTGTGTGAGCATTGATTTGTATGATACTCTTACTGTATTATCTTTCAAAATGAATTTACGTAATGACGAGTGATTTTTGATGGAAGATAACAGCGAAGCGGAATTTTTTGATCTCGGTGTCTTCAGTTGATATTTAGTGAATCGTTTAGACGGATCGTTCTATTAAGAGATTTGGAATATACTTCGTGAAATATTTTGTTCAAATAATTTAATCGTACCCAAAAAAGAGTAAGTTAAATTATAATATATTTGGATACAGTTCAACTTTAATTATTTATACATAAATATATAAAAAATACACTCGGTATAAGATTAATTAATTACTAATATTCGCAAAAAAATCGATTTCAAAATGTCATATATTCATAGTTTTTCAACCAACATCCGCGGACCACCAAAAAATCCAAAAAAAATTTGCGGACCATCAGCACTGGAATACAATAATAAATATTTATATAATTATTTTTTATTCAAAACAATAAATTCTGCAACACCGTATGCTGATATAACAATATTTAAGTATATTAAAACAGACAGTATCGAAAAAATATAATTTAAAAATCAATAAAATACAACATAAAATTCGATTTTTTTATCGAAATAATATCACATCATGGACCATCGGTTGAGAAACTAGGATTTATATCATTAAAAAAGTACGATTTTAAAAGTAAATTATGCTTTTCAGATATTTTTTAATTATAAAATGAGAGCTTTGTTGGCTTAAAGTTGAGAACTGAAAACACGTTTTTAACGAACCAACCTGATAGTCTAACGATCTGGTGGCTAGAATTTTTCTTGCCAAAAAAATCATTGTTTGCATACATTACGTCATCGGTAGTGGATTAATGGTATTGTTTGCTAAATTAATGGACAATTTTGATCTATATCTATCTATTCATATATGAATGCTTAATCATGTTATTTTAACGTCTAACACAAAATACGATGGTTAATAAATTGTACACGCGTTTTCTGTCTATGCCATAGTTTAATAAAATATAAAAATATTTATTTTGATTTTTTTTAAGTCTCTTTGTCCTCGACTTACATTTTCAAGAAATGTGTAAACAACTTAAGAGTTTCTTTTTGACATTTTGGCACAGCGCATCTAAATCTGTTTTGTTAAAGTATTTGTCGTCTAGTATTGATTGATATAAAGTATGTGTTTTAACGTAAAATTTGAATTCCTTGTTTTACTTCAATAACCACAAAACGTTATTACATTTCCATACTTATTATATTTACCCAAAACAAAAATGAAAATCAATCAAAACAAACATATTTACATGAAATTTGAATTGTTACAACTTGGTATGATTCCACATTTTTTAATAGAAATGTAGAAACTTAGAAATGAGTCAGTTTTGTTGCATCCGTGTGATAGAATACCTGAAGGTGCTGAAAGGCGAAACCCGGGTCGTTAGTGACAAAACATGTGGAATCGTACAAAGTTGTAACAATTCAAATTTGATATTGAAATTCCATCAAGCACCTTCAGTCGATATGATAAATTATATTTAGATGAATATAATGATTCAATCACAATTTAAAAAGGGGTTACTAAGCACTACAAATATAATGGTTCAATTTATTGCGACAATGTAAAGGAAAGGTCGAAAAAATCATATAGTGTATTGCTTCGTTTCACTGGTATACCATATCTTTAAATGTATTTCTAAGTATTCCTGGTAAATTCAAATATGAAGATGAGTCAATTTTCACTTTCAATGTGTTAAATGTCGTTTCTTAATGCGGCATGATATTTTATTTAAGTACTTATTTCCACAATATATTTTTTGATCGAGACCGGTTTGAAAAAATAATGTATTGTTGTTATTGAATTCAAAATTTAACATTTTGCTTAAAAACCGTTATTTGTAATAAAATACATACAATCAAGGCTTGCTTTAATATCTCCAAAATCAATATATCGTACTTAATTTATCAACTCAATCAGTGCTAAACATAATCTATTCCAACATACTAAGTCTATAACACTTGGTAATCGCTTTCGATTACCACCAGCGAACAGTTAGAGTCGTACATTTCTTGACAATGGATTTGTAGGGTTATTAAAAGCGATTTAGTTTTATAACATAATTTAGATAGTGTTGTATTTAAGTAGATCCGTTCATATTGTGAGGTAGCAGCTATGTTGACAAATTATACAAAGCGGATTTACAATTTATTACCGAAATGATAAAAATTCGGAGACCAAAGATAAGATTATCTTTGGGATTTTTAGTGACGTATATTCAAATGCACCTCTTAACATTTGAGGAAGTGATTGACAACAATCGTTTTATAGTATTACATAAAAGTCATTTGGTACCAAAAATATTTTGATTTTTAAATATGTAAAGCAATCAAATGAATCAATATTTCAATTCTCAAAGCTTTGAGGTTAGTACAGTGGGTGATCGGTCAACGAATATAATCTGTTCCAACACTATTTTCACTATCTGAATTGTTCGTTAACTGAACATCGATTTACCACAGATATAATAAGTAAATAGGAAAACTCATTTTATTTCGATATTCGAATATTTATTCGTTGCCCGAACACAAAATTATTTCGTATTATGTTTCGTTTTCCGACTTTTTCACAGTCCAAACTGTTCGTCAATTGATCATCAATTTACCACAGATAGCATAAGTGGATTAGAATAATCATTTTATTTCGTTATTCGAATATGGGTTTCTTTGTTCGAACACAAAAAATTTTCGTCTTGTTTTTCGTTTTCCGATTTGTTCGCGGTCCGAAATATTCGTTAACCTATCACCCAGTGTGTTTCAAATATTTGATAAATTGAAATCACTGCACTCATATACAATCTTAAGCTTTCATAAAACAAAAAATCTTTAATATAATTTTGTTGTATACGTGGGAAAATATTTCCCTAAAATGAAATAACTGAGATGATCCTTGCAACAATAATATTAAATATTATAAATTATTTACAGTCATTTGATAAATTAATATGCATTTTATTTTTGATAGTAGCAATACGTTACCCTAGATTTTTCTTTCTTCATAATTTAAACAAAGTCAAAACGCTATCGAGATTTTTTAATGTTTAAATTTAAATGATTTAATATTGCAGAGCACATAGATTAAAACGTTATTGAGTGTTATCTAAAAATAAAGAAAACGTTTTACGGAGAAAACTGCGATAAAATTGATATCACGAGAATGGCATCAATCATTATTTTTTGATCTCTAAAATAACAAGAGATAAACAAATCAATTATAATATCCCAATCGACATTCAAAACTCATGATCATTTAAATTCATATATCAATGAGATTATGTTATATCCTATAATTTTTATATTGTATATTGTAAAGATGGTCTAAGTAACAGATAGCGAATATTTCTGGAGTGGTTACTCATGACAAGAAACAATAAATCTTTTACGAATAAATCTGGATATGCTTGTGTTGTTATGAGGAACTTCGTTATCAAATCTTTCAATGTCGTGTGCCGAAAAATATCATACAACATTGTTGACAATATATATGAAAAGGTACATTTTTTTAAATATTTATACTATAAGAATATCAATTGCGTTCAACGTGTCACCTGTAAATGCTCGATGAATTTGCATTAGTTTATAAATATGTTGAATGTGGATCGATTAAAAATAATCTAAAATATTTCTTTATGATGGAGAAGTTTCACAAATTTTTTCAAGACTTCTATATATAATTTGATACGCGCTTTGGATTTTTTCAACTGACTGCATCTGAGTGATGCTCACGTCTAATAATTTTGAAACCCCGAACGGTAAATATACCTGAACGTATATTTCTTTAGACTTATAAGGTGTCAAAATGAGAATTTTGCCATTCTTTATAATGTCAAGCTGTATGTTTCCGGTCATTTTTTGAGAATCCAAATACAGGAATTGTTTGTTATTCGAAAGTTTTAAACCAGGCTGGGAATTCTACTGGACCTTTAATAAGGCCTTTAAAAATTTTCAACGGTATTTCTTTGGATGTCGACACGTTCCTCGTGAACAAGAGTAAGCTCAGACGAGTACTGTTTTGCTGTAAATATTGCTCCAACTTATTTCATTGATTTTTTGGACGTTATTTCTTGTTTTTGTTAAAAAGGCAATAAACTTTAAAATTAACGAAACATATTTTTAGCTTTGTGCGGAACTAATTATTTATTATACATATTAGATACCCAAATTTGAACTGAGTATATCAACTCGAAAAAAAAATTAATTATTACAAAAATTTTAGTTCATCGAATTTTCCTAACTTTTATCCTTGGTGATTTTGGAATCTTAAGGGATCCAATAAAAATGGTGGCCTTAAACAAACCATTGTCAGCGAATACAAATAATTTTTGATAATGTAAGTATTTGCCACATTATTGTCAAGAGGACTTATATACACAACGATGACTTTTTTGCGAAATGAAGAGTTTACTTAAAACATATTGAAAAACACTTCAGGTTTTTAATGCTAATGGAATTTTAAAAAGTCAGCTTCGACAGTGCTTAACTGAATCTCATGGATGGACAAATAAATTCAGGGGTGAAGAAATCCGTTATTCGTACATACATCATGATATTGATGTATGTGTTGATAAAAATAGTGCCAAAAAGCTTGCGAAAAATGTTTTTGTCTTGAAATATTATTATAGAAAATGCAGTACCACGGTCAATGTGATAGCCAATTATTGTTCAAGAGGTTTTAAATCCAAAAAACCTCTATAAGAATTAAGGCAAACTTAAATATTTCTCCAAGTATTATAAAAATCAGGACTGCGAAGTCGGAGTATATTTTCAATCAAACGATTTTTAACAATATCTTAATGTACACTTGCCGGATTTGTTGGTTAAACTTTAATATTATAATTTATGATATCGACTGAAGGTGCTTGTTTGAATTTAAATATCAAATTTGAATTGTTACAACATTGTACGCTTCCACATGTTTTGTCACTAACGACCCGGGTTTCGTCTTTCGGCTTCTTCAGGCATTCTATCACTTCAGTTCTGTTGCATCCGTGTGATAGAATGCCTGAAGATGTCAAAAGGCGAAACCCGGATCTTCAGTGACAACACATGTGGAATCGTACAAAGTTGCAACAATTCAAATATATTTTTTTTAAATAATAAATACACATTTTTTAGTACTTATTTCTACAATATATTTTTTGATCAGGACCGGTTTCACTCATCGCGAGCACTATCAACTGATCCTAGAACGAAACCGGTCCTGATCAAAAAATATATTGTGGAAATAAGTACTAAAAAATATGTTTTTATTATTTAAAATATCATGCTTTGCCATCAAGAAGTGACAGTTACCACCTTAAAAGTGATTAATTTTATGTTCATAAATAGGAAAAAAGGGAAAAAAACCTGACAAAATAAACTTTTTTTAGTCGGATTCTTGTTGTTTATCGATGTCAGAGTCGGAGTTGGATTCGTATTTTTTTAACAACTCCACGGCCCTGATAAAAATAGCTTTTAAATATCTCAATATATTAAAATATAAATGAAAATTTTATAATCTGGTTTGATCATTGAAATTAATCTCCAAAAAATCTACGTTGAAGGCATTTAACGTAAAAATTGTTTCGCCACGCGGACTTCGTCCGCCATCACTGTGTACGCACATGAACAATATTACAGCTTTGATATGACGAATAAACTGAACCAGACCAAGTCTCCGGTTCTCTGAGTGACGTATTATAGTCATTACGAAAGAATATCGTGACATCTCGCCATTAAGTTAACGCAAAGGTGCACCGAAATTCGCGCAGCTACCTGTTCTCAAATCGCAGCGATGCGAGCCGCGTGTGTGAGTTGACCGTGAAAGTTTTCTCAGAAAACGGTCGCAAGGCATAAACGCCAAAAACATGCATTCAAACATAAATGATTGCCCGTGCAAACAATGTTCGAAATACTTCATTGTCTTTTGAAAAGTCATTTACAATTTGTTCGCAGTGCATCGAGATAAGTTCAGCAGAAATCTTGTAATTCACTCCAGCTCTGGCAAATAACGTGTTTTAGTTTATTGCTATTAAATTTTTAAACGTAATTAATATAGTATTACTTTAATTTATTACATCGACCGAAAGCCTATAATTTTACAATTTATGATATCGACTGAAGGTATTTGATGGAATTTATATATCAAACTTGGATTGTTACAGCTTTGTACGATTCCACATGTTTTGTCACTAACGACCCGAGTTTCGCATTTCGGCATCTTCAGGCATTCTATCATCTATCTATCATATCTTCCGACTTAGTCAGTTTGTTAGTTCTGTTCTATCTATGTCAGTGGTCGGCAAAATTTTGAGAGACTGGGTAAAAGTTTAAAAAAAATTAAAAAAAATTAAAAACGATTTCATTTTCATAAAATGAAATATATATTTGTAAGTATGTGTAAATACAAATTTATCTAAATATTTTTATTAGTTGCTACCTTGGTACTTATTCACCTTTTATTAATTATTGGTATTTTCAATGAATAAATAATTTTATTAAAAAAAATCATATTTTCTTGGTGGGTAGTTGAAAATTTCATAGTGGGTAATTCAATTACCCGCGGTTAATAGGTTGCCGATCACTGATCTATGTGATAGAATGCCTTAAGATACTGAAAGGCGAAACCCGAGCCGTTTGTGACAAGCATTTGGAATCGTACAAAGTTGTAACAATTCAAATTCAGTATTACTTTGTTAGTAAGTAATGTATACTATAACCGTTAGATGTTTGATAAAACATTTTATATCTCTTTTGGTCTAATCTTCGCCTACATAAAGAGATAATCATACTTTTAAAGTAATATGAATTTCTTTTTAAAAGAGAAAAAAAATGTATCGGGTAAAATGTAAGCTTGCCTTTTTTATTTAATCTAATTACGTTCCAGATTACACGAAAAAACCGAAAAAACACATTTTATAACATTTCAATTTCTGTCAATATAAATTTATTATACTTTTTTATGCCACAGAAAACAATTGCTTTTTTCTGGATATTCAATATATATATTTATATACTCATTTATTTATTTTTTAATAATAAAAATTCATTTTTAGTACTAATTTCCACAATACATTTTTTGATCAGGACCAAAATATCATGTCTTTCCATCAAGAAGTGACATTTAACACCTTTCAAGTGATACTCATTTGTATCCAAGAACACACATTTCAATACAGTATTTTTTTTAATTTGTCCAACCTTACCTAATCTATCAGTTCTTAAGAAGGGGCAATAATACAGAGTGAGTAAGAACCCTACTTCCAGTGCTTCCAGTCTTATATCGTCTCATAATTTCACTTTTATCGTGTCTAAAAAGAGAGGATAAGATACTGATAAAAAATCGTAAAACACCTATCAATTCTCACAAAATATTTTCGTAACTATCTACCCAAGTTGCCGAGCATACGCTCCAAATTAGTAGTGGATATTGCAATTCTGTATAGATTTATTTGTTTTATTGTAAAATGTAAGTAAGACTTTGTATTCTGTAGGCGTTGCTTATAGGAAAATTGGTCTCGAAATAATATCAAGCAAACATTGATTTATCGCACGTTTTGTTAACAAGATATCATATAAATAACATGACTTAATCGCTGATAAGTACGGAAATTACATTATAAAAACAATTTATGAACAAAGATAAATTAATTCAGTCCTGTATTTTTATCTCTTTAAAATCAGCAAATAAATTTAAAAAAAGATTTATGAAGATTGATTGAACGCTTATTGCATTAAATTTTTCATAAAATAATTTCTACTTATTGATAATCTGACAGCAAGTTTATGAATTGATCGTGAATTTATGATCTTTTGTATAATATAAAAAAAAATCTGTTTTTAATTTTATTCACTTATAGTGAATTATTTAATGGTCTTATATAATGAGTTTAGCTTATTTAGTTTATCATTCAACACGTTTTTGCATAATTTATAAATATAGCAAAATATTTTAAATCATTAATTTGAAAGGAATATAAAGTCACAATTCTCGAAATAATGATATATTACCAAAATAAATATTAAACTAACGAGCCTTTTTCCAAGTATAAACTTTATAAAATATAAATAAATCAACTCAAAATATTTATATGATACTTTTTAATGTTGACTTTAATTATAAACTCATTGATTATTTTACATTTATGTATTTCAAACAATATTTCGACATAATGTATTGGCATATCATATTTTATTGAAAAGATATTTGAAATGTCTTTCCTTACCAATGAGCTCTTTTGGGTCGCATTGTGACATAAAATCAACATAGAAATCATGATTGAAAATTTAAAACAGTACGAAAAAATAAGTGTTATGTTTAACGATAATATTATCTAAAACAATATTCAAAATGTGAATTGGATTAACAAACAAATATCAAATAGTTTCATCATGAAATGATAAGTTTTCAATTAGAATCTGGTATCTTATTAAAGTTAATAAAAGTCATAGGATTAAGCCTTTATCGGCTATGCAATGATTATGCGCTTTTAATCGATTGAAAACTGAAAAATTAAAGTCAAACATTCGATATTGTTTATACAAAATGGTTCATTACTGTTTAAAAACTGTATTTGAAAAAGAAAAATAAAATGATTTATATAAAATACTAATAAAATGATAGCGATTGTAAAATATTTGACGAGAAAATGTGTCTGTATTATTTATGCCTTCAAGATTAATACTACATAGTTGAAAATTTTCCCGACCTATTTTCTATCAAATTTCTTCGATCACCAAATTTACTGTAGCTGATACATAATATTCATAAATTATTCTATATCCTTTGTGCACGACTGATCATAGCTTTGAATATTATTGTTATACAGTAAATTATGAGCAGTTGAATGGTAGTTCTTTACGAAATAATATTGGAACACCGTGCACCCACTTAATTACATAAGAACTTCGAAATTTATTTCTTTGTTAGCAGCGTTAAGTGATCAACAAGTTTGAAAACTGGAAGTTTGTATAACAGTAAAGAAGTTGAAGATATTAATTGAATATTACATTTGAAGTTTTCTTCATATATCATCTGTTGACTTTATGTTGTATATATTGTTATTATGACAGCAAAATGTGCTTTTCTGCCAAAGTCGCCAAACGCTATCGTTAAGTTAAGGAGATATGCTAGCTCTCCTTTTTTATATTTTCTGACTATCGTGTTCTGTGGGTATGCAATAATAGTAGCATTTTCATTATCAACTATATATCTTATAAATTTTGTAGAACAGAAATACATTCCTACTTTTTCACCATGTTATAATGAAGTAGTACCAAGTAAATGCCAATTCAATCAATAAAATTAATCGTATTGGATTATCTCATGTGACTTAAAAAAATATTTTTCTAAGGCATTGTAATTTTTTTAAATTGTTTATACATTACAAAACTCTTATGGAGTTAATTTAATTACTTTACGTTTACATCATGTTGTGAAATAAATGCGCTTTAATTGTTCTTCAGCTAGTGAAATAACAAGATTTACACAATTTTTAACAAAAAAATAATTTATATAAATATATAAATAGTTACCGATAAACCTATAAAAAATAAATTAACTTTGATAGTAAAACTTCTATAAAAAAATCGAAAAATTCCAAATGTATTTTTTTTAGAAACGAAATATTTTCTTATGTCCTTAGGGACATAAGAAAATATTTCGTTATATATATATATATATTCATTTTTGTACATTTTCGTTTATTTAGATAAACGAAAATGTACAAAGCTTTTGTGATTCAAATATTTTTTTTAATTGAAGAAATTTTTAGTCAAATAATTACGCGAAGGTTTTATATGTGAATAAAGATCTAAGCAAACATCTCAAGGATTTTTGAAATTCACAATTTCATATGTAATTGCTTATTCGAAAGGTTTGAGTAACTGATGGAAGGAATGTAACAGCGACGTGAATGTAATGTTTAATTGAACCTATATTGGTATGCGTGTTCAACAGTGCATCTCAAATATTAGTTACTATATTTCGATAAAGCTTTAAAAACATTTCCTTGAATTTTTTTAAACTATCATTCTTACAATTAAATAATAAACACACGACAAAGCTCAGTATAGTCTTTTTGATATTAATTATTTTAAAAAAAATACCGCAAATAATTCTGATATTATTTTTTCAGTTAATTAAACGCTTAATTTTTGGAAAATTAAGTTCTATAAATGGTTTTTTATATTTATTAGTGTACAAAGAAAAATAAATTCAAAGCTTATCAGTCCTACCAGCCAATAGATGAAAGCAAGCTACCAATAATTTATAAAACTTATTGTAAATGCTACGTGCCTGAAGTTAAACGCCAACTAATTGATATTTTTGTTATCCTAGTCTATGGTCAACACTATGAAAATTTCTTCTTAAATATTGTACTGTCGGCTTTCAATAAATAAAATGCATAAAATAAACACAATTTTTTGCTATAGTGCTCGTTAACAATTTATAATTTGGGAATAGGAAGATTTTCTTTCAGATTGAATTTCCAAAAATGCTAGTATATACGATATAATCACTTTTTTATTTAGAATACAACAAATATGTTATGTTGATTATTAGAAAAAAAAACACAATGATATCCACAGTGTGATCTATTGGCTAACCTTGGTTGCATATTAGAGATTCACTCCCAGATAAAATAATCAATCAAAATGCTATCATTCTGCTAGAATTAGATATGGCATTTACATATTTTAAAATTCACGGTTATCTGGTTTAATAGAAGTTGCCCTTTGCACATAAATTAATCACGATTAATTCACTATGTCGCCACTAATATATGGATATTTATTTTATGAAGCGATGATTTATAGTTATTTCATCCGATTCTTGGAATTTCCGCCAAGCTGAAAACAAAAATCGGACTACGCTTTATATTGATTGGTACGCAACAAACAAAACTTTTGAAGTATATTTGATTGCTTAAAAAAAGCACAAAAATACAAAAGTTTTGCAGTATTTGTATTAGTTATAAATAACGTCTATTTTAATTGAAACAAGCGTTAAAAGTATTGTATTATATTGATTAGTGTTAAAATCACTACACGAACGAAATTAATACTATCGGTTTTAAATTTATGTAACGGAATATCTACGACAAATAGTTTTTAAAACGACTCTTTGGAAACTAAAAGCACTTACGAGTATGGAATTAACAATAAACTTCGCGTGTTTTTTAAGGCTTATTGAAGACCACTGCTTTCATAATTAAATAATATATGAAAGGTGACTTTAAATGTGCAGGTGGGCTGGTAGAAAAGGTAGACAGAGTGGCACCATGCAACAGCTTTACATGTAGCTGCATTTTGCAGTGACGTATAGTTAGACTTGTATTAGAAAATTATTTTATACGATATTATTCATGTCGTGATCTGCATCGGCCTAAATACTAAATATCAACATACACTTCGTATCTGAAACCCGATTTTTATGACGGTGGATTGCTGTCAAATGTATTTTTTCACAGTTAAACTATATGGTCAAAAAGACAAACGAAAAATAATGATTTATAAACACACTAATTTTTAAAAAAATAAAACTGACTCATAAAACGAAAACCGTTAACAAATAAACTAATGCCAAACAATATACGCATCATACGAATATAAAAATGTATTCTCAAAAAATCAGGCCTGTATAGTTGTAAGAAACGAGTGACTCCAAACAGTTTTTCGAATATAAGATTTTGAGAAATATTTATATGAACAATGTGCCAGATTGGTTGGTTGGTCTTTAATTCTATAAACATAAATAGGAAAATTAGGAACAAAACCTGACAAAAACAAAGTTATTTTAGTCAGAATCGTGTTGTTAGACAATGTCGGATTCGGAGTCGTGTTTTTGGTCAATTTCGGAGTCGTTTTTTTTAACGACTCCTCAGCTCTATTAAAAATTGATATAACATATTTGAAAGTGTCCTGAAAATATATTCCCTGGATGAACGATTGAGTTTTACAATTAAAAATTGATAGAAAAAAATATTCAGTTGATTTTTGTTTCGTAATGCTTTAATATCTTCGTGGTAAACTAAATGATTTTAATAATCATGAAAAACGTATGTTTTAATTGGTTTAATTTAATTCAGTTAAGTAGATAATTTGATAAAAATAGTCATTTTCTCATATTAATAATATCATCACGATATGATTTTTTTATCTATAACTAAGCCGCTAAATGTAGACAAATCTTAACGTTTGAAGATAATACAGTAAATATATATATTATATAAAAGATCAACCATTTCTGATAAAGACTATTTATAAGTTAGTCAATCATTATTGTTATGTGTTAATTAATAAAAATTTAATCAAAAAATTCTTTACATATAATACTATTATATATAATTGATTTAACGTTCTGTTTCTAAATAATAATCGATTTTTCTGTTTTACAATAACCTTCTATAACACAAAAGCGAAAAAATCCAGTCATTTAAATTACGAATATTTACATCAAACAAATAATGTTGTTCAGTAGTCGAAAGCAAATGTATCTCATTTCATACTTGAAAAATCATGATATGATCATATCAATATCACTTTAAAGAACTATGCTCATCTCCTCTAAAATATGAGCTTAAAAATATAAGTTTTTCGTCGTTATAGTATCAAATATACGCAATGTCATAAAATCACCTCAATATGCGGAACGCTTTATTCAGTCGCTGTCAAACTGCGCAGTAGAGATAATAATTCGCAAAAACCAGTGGTTGTTCAACGTGTTCTCTGTGCGAATGGCTTCAGCGTTTCGCTGCTATGTTGTAAAAAGTGGTCGTAATTATGTACTGGGAACTCCATACGTGATTGGTAAAGGAATTTTACCCACTCACCTACAGAGCTTCGAGCGGCAACGCAGTAGCCGACATATTATAAGCTTGGACCTTTATTCTATCACCTGGCGTATATTACAGAAAATTACAATATATTCTTTATGACTATTTTATAAGTTCATTTAAAGGTTGTTCAATTTGTAATTGGATATACTATAAAATCAAACGATATTCTTCGGTAAAATAATACGTGCAAAAAGTCATATATTATATTATAAAACGATATTTTCAAAACGATTTTGTTTTATGCAAACATAACTTAAAGAAAACTTGTCCTTCGAAAAAATATTAACACCTTTAGCGGCTCAAATATCTAAATACTGAATGTTAAAATTTATGTTAATCGCATGACCAGCGTTAGTCACAACAAATGCGATATTTCTCATTAGAAATCAATTAATATAAAATATCTTATTAAGACACTTTTAACAAGGGTCTGTAAAAGTGTAGTAAACATATAGACGATTCACTTGCCTCTATTTTTATGCTATATCCCGTGAATAAACATAAATCTTTTCATCCATCCCACGAGTCTATATTTTTAGCGATGAATTTTAGTTACGAATGATTTTAATGAATAGTTTTCTCGTTTCTCGGTGACTGAATCTAAAGTATGCTTACAACTGACTATCCGCACTGGTTAACGCGAAATTGGAAGGTTTGTGTGCTTTTAAGCGACAAACTTGTTTCCAAATGTTTTCGTTTTTAAGCGAGTAGTCATTTCAAAGCATAAAACCACGTAAGCGCTCGTATGTGTCAAAATCCAGCCAATGTCCTGTTCGGCATGCCCACAAGTACATTCCGGCCTTATAACCAACTTTTCCATCGCGAATTGTTTTGCAATTTACTTGCCATTGTATTAACAATATTTTTACTAACCATAAGCCATTAAGGTAACACTATCACGGATAGCACAATTTAAATTTTAGCTTAAATCTTACTCACAATGACCGAGTAATAAATAACATTCGAGACTTAAAAAGAACGGTTCATATTCCAGAAAATATTTCTGCAAAGATTTAGGGATGAACGATTTTTAACGTTTCTTATTTTATCATAAATGATAATTTTTTTTAAATAGTGTGTATTGTTTATATGTTAATAAGTCTATTAACTATGTCGTTATTATATTGAACTATAAAATATTTTTTTCTTATAAAAATACGACCAAACAATATTTTGGCAATATTTTGTAGTAATAGTCAACAAAAATATTTCTCTCTCAATGTTGTACAGATATTTCAATAAAAATATGGCAAAGGATAACAATGAATTTACTGATTTAATGAATGTAAACAAACAAAATTCACAACCATATTTACACACCGCTACGTAAATATTATTCTAGTTGTTTTCGGCAAAAGGAAAAATTATGCATTTCTTAAATTTATGATCGTTAATTCTTGCCAGAAGTCGATAAATGATATTTATTGCGCAAACTATCATTGCTGTTTTAATTAATTAAAAATTACACGGTGTTTCATAAAGTAATGTGGACATTCGTTGCATAATATTTCAATAAATATTCATCGTCAATAATATACATTTTTTACTCGATGTCATGCTATGTCAAATTTTGCTGCCTTTTGATGGTCCATCTTTTATTGAAGTGAAATTATCGTAATAAAAATTTTCCGACCAGAATTACAAACGAATCAAAGAATATTTCATAAAAAATTGGGCCATTGATCAAGGTATACTTCATTTCGAATACATGCAAAAACAACACAATTTGCCTTGACACTTCTTAACAACACCTATAACAATAATAATAAAAAACACAACGATTTTCTAGTTTCAAAATATAAATTATCAAAACTGCATATTTCCAAGGTTTTAGTTCAACTGGTTTGAAATTTACATGCAACTGTGAGTAAAAGTCGTTATATATTGCCACAGCTAGAGCTTATTTTATTCAACAGTAAAGTGTGCTTTTAAAGTAACATAAATCAAATTTGAAAGCTTTTTTTAAATTGTTGAAACTTTTTACGATTCCATATGTTTGTGCAAACAATGATACAAAGTTCCAAAATTTTAAATTTGATATTGAAATTTAATCAAGCAACTTCAGTCTATGTAATAAATCCTTGACTTTTTTATTCCTCTTGATGTACAGCTAGATTTGAAACATATTCCGATACTTTAAGAAACATCTTCATATCAGCTTATTTTAAAGTTATTTGTTAGTACGGGTGTATCTGGGAATTATAGGAACTATAATTCATTTGCATTAGATAAATAAATAAATAAAACACCAATAGCTACCGAAAAATTTTCGACATTTACCTATGCATTTTTACGCAGGTAAAAAATTGCGTCACAGAAAAAAAATTTAAATAATATTTTTAATATACTCTTTATTGTAGTGCAAAACATAATTCTGATTACCCATTTTACTCCTTTGTTCCATTTCCAACGGTGTTTTCTACGGCAATATGTAGGCTTCTTTGTGGGACGTTCTATGGTTCTGTTAGTTTGAATTGCTAGAAATTTCTTATGCCTTTCCTTTTAAATGTTCTTTAAATAACATCAGATGTCGTCAGTTTCTCCAGACTATTACTCTTAAGAACGTTAGCTTTGTAGTCAATAATCTTGAATAAGTTTATTTCAGCTTTTAATTCGTGGAGAAAAATTAATGAAAAGTTCTTCAGAATATTTCACATAAAATTAACAAGGTTTTTTTGAACCACGTTTTCTTTATTGATTACACAAAATTGAAATCAAACAGAAGTAAAATAATAGAAACTTAACAAATTCTCTTTTAAATTTGTATTACTTTGGATAGAAAAATTTTTTTTAGGTATTCACGCCAAAGCCAATAGCAAATTCGAAAAAATAATAATATATTTTTCTATTTTTTCCACAGATTTTATAAAGTGACTACAAACCTAAAATTAATATAGAGGGGCTCAAAAACCTGCCCTAATATGGACAAGAGGCCTATAAACAATAGTTTTCGATTAGAAAACTTTAATTCAACGTAAGTATTTACATTTTGCATATGATATTAACACTGAGTTGTATAAAAATGAACGCTGACATTTTATATCAATAAATCTTCAACCGTCAATTTAGCTTGTTATTTATTGGATAAATAATACAGTGTGTCATATTTTAATAATATATAATTACTCATAATTTACATTAATACATTAATTTTGAGCGTGCACTTTTTGACAAAGTCCCAAAAATAGTCTACTAAATTATATATACAATAAATAATGATGGATCTTTTCAGATCAAATCTCACAACAAACGCGGCATTCGAGTCCACAATATCACTCGGACCAAAAGATACCGTATGTGAAAAAGATGAATTGTACGAGCCATTTGATCATAGAAAAGTGGAACACCCCAATTCGTAAGTAAAGAAATATCAATTAGAAACCTGTGTAATCTTAAAATTACGTAATTACCGGCCAGCTGTGTGGTCTATCTTATACCCATTTTTGTCGGGAGCAAGTCTTAAATGTATTGACTTGACATCTGTACGTATTCAGGAACAGTTTTGTACGAATAGCATTTAATTTATTGTTTTATTACTTGAAACTTTTCGTAGAAATAATGTCATTTAGTTAAAATACTCGAATATTGATTGCCATGTATTTTGTATTATTGTAAAATTTTACATATAAAGCGTATACTATACTATTCAATTGCATTTAATTAAAATATTTCATTTATTAATTGATTCGCTTGAATGGAAAACCCGCTATATCCACTTTGTCATATAACCAATAAACGTCTTTTTTTTATTAATCCAATTTTGTTTTATTAAGAGATTTTTTCGTCGTATTTTATATCCGATTCATAAAAATTTTAATCGTTTTTGTAGCCATCTAACCGCCAACGGTAATAATTATAAGTGAGCTTAACTTAAGCACATCGCTACTTTATTGTAACGAATGCAACAGAACTGACAGAACTGGTCAGTTCTGTTGCATCCGTGTAATGGAATACCTGAAGATGCCGAAGGGAGAAACCCGGGTCGTTTGTGACAAAACATGTGGAAGAGTACAAAATAACAACAATTCAAATTTTATATTGAAATTCCATCAAGCACCTTCAGTCGATGTCATAAATTATAACTAATAAGTTTACTGCTTGAATATATTATTTTTTTAATTTTGTACGAAAAAAAAATTAACGATCACACGAAGTTTGTTCGATTTGACAATGTGTAGACTAGTCGGGTTTTTCATTTTGTAGCCTTAATTAATTAAAAATATATATAGAATAAGAATATTTCAATCTTTTTATTACAATTGGTATTGTACATTGATAAATAACCTATATCCACGTTGCAAAAAACAAGACTCATTTTTTTAGAATAGATTCAATTTGATTAGTATGTACTATTATATATTATCACTTTTAAGGTGTTAACTGTCACTTCTTGATGGAAAGGCATGGTATTTTAAATAATAAAAACACATTTTTTAGTACTTATTTCCACAATATATTTTTTTGATCAGGACCGGTTTCGATCATCGCGAGCATTATCAACTCAGTTGATAATGCTCTCGATGAGCGAAACCGGTCCTGATCTAAACAATATTATATATTATTACTTGTGTGCTTTGTTTTGAATGATGATTTATACTTTAAAGATAAACCATATTTTTATATTTTACAGTGATGCAGGGTCTTTGGCCCATTTACTAAAATCTTCGCTGGGATCTGGTATCCTGGCGATGCCAACAGCCTTCAAGAATGCAGGTCTTCTCTTTGGATCCATAGGCACGGTTGTTCTTGGAATTATTTGCACTCACTGTGTCCATATTCTCGTAAGTAATATTATATTTTATTGGTCAATCAATAATGAAATAAACAATTTAAAATATCGACTGAGACTTGATGGAAATTCAATGTGAAATTTAAAATCGTTCAAGCCTTGTATGTTTCCACATGTTGTGTCTCTCAAAACCCGGGTTTCACCCTTCAGCATCTTCAGACACTCAACCAGTTACGAAAACCCATTAATTAAAAAATAATTATTTTCTCAATGTTGTTAGTTTTCCAATTACATTTCAATGGCATTCTTTAAATACCGGTAGTTTTTCAAAGACGTAGGATATATATTTTTCTTTTTTCATCTTATGTATAATATAAACAACACTAACTGTTTATTGTACTCGAATGCCTAAAGTTACATTAAGTCGAATGCGCCGGGTCGTCAATGACAAAACATGAGTTTTAACGATCCAATGTTTTTTTTTTCGTAAAACACCATATGTTATTACATGCTGTTGTAGAAAGCTATAATTTGAAAGGAATTTATTTGTTTTTTTTTATATTAATGAAAAACTACAAAATACCTCGAAGTACTGAATGTAAAAAAATTTCTAATCATTAAAATATGAATAAATACAACCCGTCGTTTTTCCACTGTTTTAGTTAAGCTGAAAACTATTTCTATAATTATAAGACACATGACATCTTTATTCATCATGATTTCAGTTAAAAATTTCTTCAAATATGAATAGATTTTTTTATTTTTCATAGTTTGTATGTATCATATTATTTCGATATATACTAGTACGAATAAAGTACTATGCACTATCTTAATGTAATGGGGTTGTAATTCAATCATTGCAAATGTATTATGTAAGATAAAACGCATTTACTAAAATACATTGTAAATTATTGATATTTTTATGGCTTTTAAAAAACATTTTTATGGAAGTTTTGTTGGGATGTTTATTATTTTTATAATATGAAATATTGCCACGCAATCATTATGTAATACGTTAACTCAACGTGGAAACATCACAATCTGTCACATGACAGAAAAAAGCTTCAAGGAGTTCGTTCGATTTGCAAAACGCTGTAATATCGTAACATTTTAATGTGCCACATGCCACTTTCTGATATTTATTTATCACCGATCGTGCAAAATACGAGCTACCCATCTCGTTTATATACACGGTGATGCAATCTTAACGCTATAGTAAAATCAACACTTATGTTAAAGTCGTCGATACGGCTTACAAATATTTTATATTGACGTCGTTTATTTCGTGTAAGAAACATAATGAAGATGTGCACACACACACACTCTCTGCTGATTCAATGCGCAGGACATCCACTATCCCAGCTATAAAATGTATATAAGATGAATTTTTGTAATTTTTAAGCTGTTAGCTGTCATTTCTTGATGGAAAGGCATGAGCTTAGGGGAATACTATTATTCAATGTATTATACTAGACTTTTTATGAGATTACTTAGTTGACTTTCTTGCTATCCTTGTTTTAAGGTTTGTTGCTTATTTTTTTATTTTCCAATAATAAATATCTAAATATTTTTGCGTTGAAAAGCAATAGACTTATAATTTGTAATTTTTGTAACGTGTATTTACCAAATAAATAAATATTTTAAATAATAAAAAAAAAACACACTTTTAGTACTTATTTCCACATGTTTATTAACACGACCGGTTTCACTCATCGCGTGCACCATCAGTTGATAATGCTCACAATGAGCGAAACCGGTTCTGATCATAAAATATATGATGGACGTAAGCACTTAAAAAATGTGTTTTTATTATTTAAATATATGTTTTTTTTTGAGCTGTACTTTTTTCAATATTGTAATAAATATTACGGGGTAAAAAGGGGGCAAGTCAAACTACACTAGACCTTATATAAACTCGATAAAGAAAACTGAACTGAATATATATATAAAATTTTAAAACTTTATCATAATTACATTTTAATTACTTTTTTCAAATCCTGCATTAAAAAAAATACTTATAGTATACATACTATATTTATGTCATGTTTCTTAATTTTTGAATTGTTTCGTAATAATTGGCAAGTTTTGGATATCGATGAAGTCGTTTTTTTATTCCGCCAATATTTTACGGATTATTAAATTTGAACATTATTTCGATAATTTACAATGTCAGAGTAAATCGTTAATATATGTTATTTCGAAATAATATAGAACAATTTGAAAAGTGTGAATCTCACACTTTTCGCCAACGCTATCTGTCTATTTGTTCTTAGAATATAAAAATCAATATAATCGCACAACAAAAAGCTTTCGTCTAATATTAAACTTTCGCTTGATTCTGTGTCGGTGCAAAATGTTTATTATAAGCTATTCATGAATATGGCTAAGATGACAATGTGTTGACTGTATTATATCGATATAAAACATATATCATATCACACCGTTGTTGTTTTTTTTATCCAAGCGATACTGCAAATCAATATCGTCTGCGCACGAAGCTGCCAATAGAAACGTTTAATTAATATTTAATTGTATAGATGACTACGTCTTAACATGAGTCTACCATTAACAAGTATATTTAATGAATGCTGTCGCAAGCAGGGTCGCCATCGACAAAATTGCAAAGTTGTGTATTATGGTAGTAACGAATTGAACGTTGCTCGAATTAAATGCCATTAAAATGCTTAATCCAAGATTTAGAACGAATAAAATAATCCATTTACATATATAATAATACCAGGATAATTATATAAACATTTTTTTTTTATTTTAATAGGCTGTGGTATGAAATATATGGTAAAGCATTGATTTATTCGATATAAAATTAAATGAAACGCAACGTTTGAAAGTATTATTTCCGTCGGCGAAAGATAGTTACACAAAATAAATAATAAAATATTATATTTTATATTTATTATTTTCTATAAAAAAAACTATTTTTACTACATTATAAAATGTATTGTGAATTTTTGTTACCATGTATATCATCTCATTCCAAATAAATACTAAACTATTCACGACTAAATGATTACATTAATCATAACACTAAAAAAAACAACTTTTGCCAGCCCTAATTTAAATAAATATGTATTAATTAAAACACTTAAACGGGCATTTATCTATATAAATTATGTTCAACTATAATACAAAAACCACTAGTAGAATAATTTCATAAAGGTCAATCTTGTCGATTTATCGTATCATAATTGTTTCCTTGGAACTGTAAATAATAGCAACACTTTTGTTTTATTCATTTTATATATATATGTATATATTTTAATAAAAGGTTTCAGCAATGCACTTTCGTTGATTTTACGCAGTTTCTTACGAACAATGATTTTATAACCGAAGCCATAGTATATAACAAATTAATTTTGTTGAGTCTAAGTTAATACACTCACCGGTTTAGCGTTGTCATCTAACTGACTCATTTGTTCATATACGTTTTCTAATTAATATTAACAAAACGGAACAGTTTTAATTCTTTGCTACCCAGTCTCGTTTAATGGAACGTGAAGCGTATAACTCGAAAGGAGTCCAATGGTAAGACCAACATTATTCAACGTGAGAGTTCTAGTATCAGTCACTGATATGGTCCATTATAAAATATCAAATTATTTGTTCAGTTGTCAAACAAAGGAATATAATGAATGTTGCAGAAAAATCATATTTAATGAGAAATCAAATAATGAAAATTATCATGATCCAGTCAAAATACTTGCTAAAATATACCATCAATCAATGAAATAAATAATTTAAATAATAAAATACTTAGTTATATTCCAGCAATCCATTTGTGTTCAGCATCAGTTAAAAATGTTCACGGTGAGCTAAGCCGGTTCTGATCATGACAGTACAAAATTATGGGGATTGTAGCAAATATTGTTTTTTTTTTTATATTTGACAGTTAACAACACAAACAATTTATGGCAGGTCAATGTCAATTTTAGCGGAATCAGTCGCTTAATAAAGTTTCACAATTTAAAATATGATCAAAATATGTTTCCGTCAACATGTGTGTTTTTTGATTGATTTGCAAACGCTACCTCTAACTCTTAAAATAATTTAATAATAGCTACGTAACAGAGACACTTATCGATCTGCTCACTGAAATTCATGCTCGTATTGTCACGATGCACCAAATGTAAGCGTTGAAATATTTTAATAATTATTGCAGTCGAGCATTTTGACAGCTTAGTTTTAGGTTTTAAAAGTAAAATTAAGTCGCCGTAAATAATTAGGTACGAAAATAGTATTCGAAGTATAAGCGGTATTAATTTTCGTCTATCTCCGTCTATGCAAATGAAAAGCGAAAAAATACCGTGAAATTATCGGCTCATATTATTTTGACATACAAAATGTAAACAGTCCATTCATAGAACCGCATAAAATTTTGACAGACCGGTTCTCGTCGATTCGCAAAAAAAAGAAAAAGCAGGTCATTGATCTGATAAAAAAGAGCCATAATTGTTTCATGTATCGCGGCTTGCATTGTCCAATACGATACCTTTATAAAATTGATGCGTCGTGTTTATACCGCTGTGCCAATCTCACAGTTGTCATACACATGACAAATGTTTATAAACAATACTATTTTAAAAATTATTGATCAAAGTAACTTTTTTCTATACAACTGACAAGTTTTATATCACATTCTTTGCATAAGATAATTCCAGGTAAAAATTATATCTAAACTTTCGTCAAATATTGTAATTTGTATAATTTATGATATCGACTGAAGGTGCTTGATGGAATTTCAATGTCAAACTTGAATTATTACAAATTTTTACGATTCCAAATTTTTGTCAGTTTTGTTGCATCCGTGTGAAAGAATGCCTGAAGATGCCGAAAGCCGAAACCAAACATATGGAATCGTACAATGTTATAACAATTCAATTTTTTATTTTTAATCTAGTTTTGTATTTACATGCTGTCATATTTGACGTTTTTCATACAACAAAAGCATCAATTGCTTTCAAATGATTGCCAGGAATATATCAGAAGCATTTTTCTAAAGCTCTATATTTTGCACAAAAAACATGATATTGACATATTATATGCAAAAAATCAGTTATTTTGATTTGAACTGTTTCTGCAGCTTTATATAACGATGACGTTAATTTGCGACTAGCATAACTCGTCTTGGTTATTATATATAAAAAATTAAATATATCAACAAAAAAAAAACTGAAACCATATAATGGGTAGCTAAAATTTAATTCAACTAGAATAGGAGTTGTCAATATTCCATTCCGTACCCCATATGTGCTTGATATAATGCAATCAGTTTGGCATAAAATACTACAATATAATAGTTAAAAGCCAATATCTTATTATAGCTCTGCGTAAGGCCAAGTTTAAGGTCTCACAATATTTTTTTAATCACTGAATACGTTAAATAAAAAAGTTGTTTCGAATAAACAACAGATGGCAGAGGATTACTCACTTCCGTCATGTTTTCAATTATATTTGATATATAAAGGATGTTTTAACGTATTATTATTGGTAAATAATAGCTTTGTATAATAATGGTTGAAGATGCCAACGCTTCTAGGTACAAGCTATAAGTAAGGCAGTGCTTTAAATGGCGGGAAGTGAGTACTTAGGTAATTATTGCAAAAACCAAACTGGTTTTGAGTATACTCTTTATGCAAATTTCGTTGTCTTTTTTGTTCAACAATAAAGTGAAATCGTTGTCAGCCTTGAATGAATTTCTTTATAATGTTACAATGCCTACAAATATGATAAGTTTTATTTAGTATACGTATTTTAACTCCGACCCGTATTTTTTTACCTAATTTTTATGCACGCATAGTATGACATGCTTAAAAATATGATGATTCAAAAATGTTTTATAATGCTAAAAATAGTTATTATGGAAAATCATGCGGTGAAATTCCACTATAATAAATATAATTTATTGCATATCTCCAATGCTAACTCTGCAGTTATTTTTTTTATTTTATTTATATACGAATGTATAATAATACCGTAGGCAAATTCTGATACGTGTATGCAATTTTCATTTATTACTACGTAGATTCGCAAATTATGCTTAAATATCAAATACTAATGATCGGTTTGATGAAGTTTCTCTAGTAAACTTTACTTGTTTTAAAAAACTAATAACCTTTAGATCTACTGAATGAAACCAGAACTGCTTTGAAAAAAATTTAAATATTATCATTATTTTTTCATACTTATTGAAAGCTCTTTAGGCAAGTTCAGATATTGTTAAATATATAAGAAAAAAAGCACAATTAATCATATTAAAGATGATTTGATTTTTTGATGTGCTGTCTTTTTTAATAATCTCCGGTACTTATGTATAGTATAAAGGCTCTTTATAAGATTATATAAAATGTCTTTTTTTAGCGACAAACGCTTTTTCCTCAATGCTCGACGTTTCATTTTTTTTAAAAAAAGTATGAATTGAAAGATAGGGTATGATAAAAATCACACTAAGCTTATCGCTCGGGATACGCCTAGTTTTAAAAGAAGGTGGATGGAATATATTTAATACATTTATAATTTCAAACATAAATTAAAAAGTGATAGAAAAATCACTTATATGAAACTGTGCCAAGAAACGATCTCGTAAGCTCCGCAACAAAAATCAACTACGTTGACATCTAAGCCAAGAACCCAGAAAGTTATTGCACAAAAGTTAACTAGGCTGTATTAACCAAAAAGCCATTTTTTTAATAAGCCTCGTGCCGATTTAAAAAAAACTATATCCGTTATTGTCGAACATTCAATAGCATTTTAATCCATTAGATGTATGTATCTAAAATTAAGTATGCATTCAAATTGCCGTAGAGCCATATTTCCGCTGTACGTAATTGGTACGGAATAAAATTTTATACAATATACACAATGAAACAAAAAAAAGCTCTATAGTATTTGAAATGGTGCGTCATTTCTTTCTACCGTTGAAGTACTTTATGTATTAATTGCTTTCAAGACAGGCTCAAGCTTTTGGATTGAATATCATGTAATCTAAGTTTTTATTGACAATATTAGCTTAAGTTGTATACTGTATTTTGTTATTATTTTGGAATATTTGATACTCATAGTTTTAATACGATTGTATAACATTATGATTATTGTAAACTAGAGAGTATAAGTGTTGTAATTTTAATGTGTTACCTGTTACTTCTTGATGGAAATGCTTGAGATTTTAGATTATAAAAAAATATATTTTTAGTACTATTTCCACAGTATATTATATGATCAGAATCCGTTTCGCTCATAAAATATATTGGAGAAATATAATAGTTCAAATAAATGTGTTTTTCATCATTGAAACTAAAATGTTGCATGCTTGACAAAAATAGTTGTAATTCATTTATTTTAAAATGAAAACCACAGCACGAGGCATTACAATAATATGCATCTGACAAAAGCCTATTGAAAACAATACAAATATTTCTCAATTAATTGTAATAAATTTCATCAGAATGAGTGATTTTCTATGCACAATGGGATAATAAATCTGTTCAAAAATTTCAGGTAAAAACTTCCCATGAGGCTTGTAAATTAGCCAAAGTCCCGTCGATGGGCTTTGCTGAAACTTGCGGAGCGGCTTTCAAATATGGACCTCAGCCACTAAGAAAATTTGCAGAACCAGTCAGGTATGCTTCAAATAAAATTAAAATATTATTAGTAACAAACATAAATTATTTATTATATACCCAATATATATTTTCTGCCTACTGCCATCGAGTATTAGACGCATCCTTATTTCAATATATTTTAAAATAATTTGCTTTATTACAAAAGTTCTAAATATAATAACGAAAAAATGTAGCGTGAAACTTTGGACTTGGGTTTTTCCTAAATCATCGTTTTCGTGGTTTTTCTCGGAATCATTTTTTTTTCCTTTTTTGAAAGCGATTGCATGACATTATTGATTACTAGACGCGTTGTGAATTCAAAGTTTTCAAAACTGGTTTAAACATGCGATTTATAATTTACGAAATCCGATGTATAATATAATTATGTGGTAGAAAAATAAAACGTATGATAAAACCTCAAATTCGTAATATTTTTTTCTCAATTAAATTTTCAAAAAATGATTTATTATCTATAAATGTGATTTAAACACGTCGTTCTTCGATAATTCGAATTGGTTTTTATTTGTTTTGTTCTTGACATTCCATAACAGTTTAATACTTATAATAATTATTTTGATACATACGTATTCTTGAGAAGCGGATATTCAAGCAATAATAAATAATCTATCAAGTTGTTCACACATTATTTATTTGTAGCCATATTGGGCGTGTGAGATAAAAAAAAACCTTGCCATTAAAAATCTAGGTAAAGCATCTTCAAGGCGTAAACATTTGATTTATTCAATTCACATAGTTCCATGGTTACATGTATATTTTACCGTGTTTTAACCCTGACCTCGGACTATTTCCGGATCCTTAACCTTCTCTAATAAGTTACTAGTATTTTTTCCCGACTTTCTCATCTATAGATTCAAACTCAATCCTTATTTACTACAAATGATATTTATTATAAATACATACCACGCTCACTATCTACAAATTCATATATTAATATAACTTGAAACTTTAAAACAACACCTAATTCAATAAAAAGAACAGTGAACTATACTGCTCGGCTTCGACCTGGTTGTATTAAATTACAAAAAAATATACCAGAAATATTGGCATTAACTACTTTGCGCCAATCTTATAAGCTATAAATGTTGTTGAAAGGAAGTTATCTTTTCAGTTTACTGGTTTAGTTCTGTCAATACTTATTACAAATGCTCATTTTGATATCATCGTCGATCCTGGAAATGCTCACTTACATTTTATTTGATACGAAAAAATATAACTTCTTTATATTTTTAATATCCAAAAGAATTATTGTTAACACCATAAATCAATTTCATATTGATAAAAAAAGATAATAGCCGCAAAATAAAATAGTTTTCTAGTCAGTAAAATTAAAAACCAGTTTATATAGAACTTTATTTTTATCTATGATATAAAATTCTGATAACATATTCTACTTATGTACAAATGCCATTACATAATTATTTAACCTAAATATTATAAAATGATAAAAATCTAATGATTGTTAAAAATGAATTAAGAAGAATTTTTTTGGCTATTATTTAGTAACTAGAATTGACGAATAATTTTACGATATTCATAATTTTTAAAACTAAATACTTGTCTTGTACCTACTATTATAAGAAAACAATTAATTTTTTTTTATATAATTGATATTTAACATTTTTTTAATTAAGTCATCTGCGCAATATATATTTATATATAGTAGTATTAAATAAATGTCTGTTTTTCAAAACATGCATTGTATAATTGAATTGAAATGAATAAAGAAAAAAAGTCTTTGGTATCACATCATTGTAAACCTTTTCGAGTGTTAAAATTAATCTACATATCGTAGAAAAAAGTAAACGAGAGTATTTCGGTTCTTTTGGGCCCTAAAAAATTTAAAATACCGATATGATTAGAATAAATATTTGAGAATTTTCTCTCTGGCGGTTTATGGGGACCACGTATGGCTTATCCAAATGATTTAATCATAGGAATGCTTAAAGCTAATAATTTTGAAAGCTTGAAGAGAAAATTACCTCATCATACATCAATTTTAGCTTATACGAAACCAAAATGAAAATACAGCCATTCTTTATATTGTCAAGCTGAACGTTCCTGATCATTTTGTAACAAGTTGTCAATATGAATTTTTTGTTCTCCGAAATTGTCGAACCACACTACCTTTGAAAAAGCTTATCTAGATTGAGGAAAGACGAGTATTATTTTGAATGCATTAAAGTAGATTTAGTTTGAGGATACTCGATTGACTTTCCCTCTAATTTCCGATGATGTTAAAATTATTATTAGTCATGTATAATAACATAAATGTATAAAATAGTACCAAAAAAGTGCACATAATACACGTATTGGCTTATTTGACATTTTTCTATCATTAGAACCGAGTTAATTGCTATCAACTTAATTAAGTGATATTAATACAATTGTTTTAAAATTTCGCTCTGATCGTTTATTATATATTTTTAACTCTTTTCAAACAATATCAAAAACATAGTTATCAACTATATACCTTATAAATTAATGTAGAGCTAAATTACATTGCAATTTGTTCACAGTGTTATTATAAATAAACTTTATCTTAGGTTTGAAAAACGTTTATTCAAAATATTGTCTAAGTCATAGCTGTTTATGATTGGTTAACTATTATTCTATTAGCAGGATGCAGATTCTAACTAAAAAAATATTAAATTGCTAACCACTCCTTCCATTGTTTCTCTAGAGACATTCTAAAGTATCGCATATGACAGTGTTCTCTAAACGGTGGTCCGGGACTTTCCGTCGGACCGCAAACAGTATGCCAAATTTCAATAAATGTGCCATGCAAATAAATTAAATACAGGATTATTTCGCCTGCACGTTTACTTGTATTTTAAGCTTTTGTCAAATAATAATTATTCATAGGATAATACGACACCGAGGAACTAAATAATAGCTGTCAGAGACTACACTGCAGCCGAGAATATTCAATATATTAGCAAAGATGCAAAAGCAGATTTCGCATTAGTTTTTTGAAAAAAACACATTATTTTTTTTATGTTTTTATTGTATCAGACTGCTATATGTATTTTAAATAATAAAAATTAATTTTTAGTACTTATTTTCACAATATATTTTATGATCGAAACCGGTTTCGCTCATCGCGAGCATTATCATCAGTTCCTGATCATAAAATATATTATAGAAATAAGTATTTCGATGTGTTTTCATTACTTAAAATATCATGCCATTCCATCAAGAAGTGACAGTTAACACCTTGAATATTTTATGTGTATATTTGTTAGTAATAGTTATGTCTATCTGTCAAAATATAAGATGGAAAAAAAAAATATTACCTAAAAAAATACTTTTATTTCAGTATTAGTGGTCCTCGATTTTGTTTCCTTTTTTCACCGGTCCGCGCGTGCAAAAACGTTAGAGAACACTGGGATATTGGGACATTGTCCCGTAAATGATGTTCCGTGAGTTTTGTCAAAGAAATCCGCAAGTTATCTTGTTATATTATTATCATTGATTATTTTTTTGTATTTGTGAAACTTGGTTATATTTATGATTTATTAACCTGTTCCATGCTGAGCCACATAGAATGTATTTAAACACAAAATATTTCAAAAATTAATTCAATTATCAGGTAGTATTTCAGTATAAAATTATCTTCTTAGACGAAAGCGTTGACACTGTTACATCTCTTAGATTTTTTAATGTCAGCTATCAACATAGTTCAATCAGTTGTCCCAACTGTTGAGACGTTAGAAGTCAAAAGGTTAAAAACAAAAAAAAATGGTAAATAAATTTTGTATTTATATCTTCACAAATTTTTAAGAATATTTTTTTATATTTGAAAGAAAAATTATCAAATATTTCTTTACACCTATTGTTATCTTGTTTTTTTAAGAAATCACTGTTTGACAAATAAACACTCAATTGCATGTTGTAACAGTGTGGAAAAACGATTGAAATCCAAATGCCCTGATAAATGCAAAATCGGCCTAATGAGTTATGTAGTAGCATTGAAAATGAATTTGATGCGTACACTATCAGATATTTGTCTCTTATCTTTTGTTTTGTAACAAATGATAAGTGATTTCGAAATCACAAGGCTAGAAAATGTCATAATCAGCATTCTGGATATCTTGAACAATCGAACACATGTTGATAAAAACAGGAAAAAATTATCCACTTAAAAAACATTTTGTTGTAAGATAGACTGATATTTTTTGACCTTACGTGTTATTTAAACAAAGCAATTCGGTTATTAAAATAATATAAATTAATTCACTAATTCGTATACAATTTATTCTTTCAAATAAGCAGCTACAAAATATCAATCAGTCAATCATGCAAATGCAAAAAATTCGGTCAAAATATCGACTATCTTTTCATATTTGTTTGTATCGCATATGGAAAAACCTTATTCTACTTTTTTGATATTCATATTATTATTTTTAATTTAAAAATTAAGCTTTTAATTGTTACATAGCTTCATCCCTTTTGCTATGAATACAAATAAAAAAAGTTAAAAAAAACTGTACTTGTTATGGTTCAATCGAGGAAGGTTTTACGTATTGTTTCAAATGGTGAATATTTTATTTATGCGCATTGTTGCACAAGATTAGAATAGAATATTAAAAATATGTTTTCAATTTGTAATTTTTACTAGGTTTTATGCGACGTATGAATCTTGTATATTATATATCAACTAACATAAAATAGCTTAGTGAAAGAATTTTCTGTAAGAAAATTGGCCGTGTTATTTATGATTATCCAGTCAACCATATTTATGCACAATTTATTGTATATTGTGAGAATACATAAAAATGTGACCACTATTTCACAATGTGATGTCCAGTGACGCATGACTGAACCAAATTATTTTTGTCAGTAGCGATTTCACTTTCGTCATTCCGACAATAGATATGATGACAATCGGTTTATGGAAAAATGCGGAACTGAATTAAGTGTGTCCATAAACAAAATTTATGTTTTCTATTTTATAATTAAGCTTGAGTAAATTGAATTAACATCTTTCTTGAATACTTTTTATAGCACACTCAAGATAAGTTAATGGATTTTTAGTTTAATGTACATAAATAGTTAGGAAAAAAACCTAACAAAATTAAACTTATTTTGGTCGGAGTTATGTTTTTTTAACAACTCCACAACCCTGATGTTAACTATAAAAAAGCGTGGATACAAATTGCACTGTAAATACTCTAATAAATTTTTCAGTAGCATTTATCAACACACTGCAATTCGTCTTTTCAACGATTGATGTGTTAACATTTGGTGGGTTAACCGCTACAACTCCTATGTCGAGCCTGACTCGACATTTGACGGCACATTTAAAAAATGAAATTACGGGTTTTACCGTCTTGTTTTTCTTTCAAATAACATTTATTGATATTGCAAAAGATTTGTTTTGGCCGACTGTGGCATTAGGTAAAAGAAAAAATATTTTTTATAATAGTAATAAAACAAATACAACGACGTTGTTGAGCGCGAGTTAATCCTGCTAAGACAATTTTTATGGGTACATCTGTTCCCATTATTCAAGCTTCGTAACCGATACCCAGTCTGCAGTTGTACGCGTCTATCTTCCCGTAAACATTTACTATTAGTAATATTGATAAATTACAAAAAATAATTATTCAAAGCTATGTTATGTGAGTCAGATGTGATAAAAAGACAAAAAACTAATGATGTAAAAGCAATAGTGTGTGATGTGTAGCTAGTTTCGTAATATTTTCGATTGAAAATTTTAATTGTGTTTCTTTGTTATACGTAATTGATAGTGTAATAATAAAGATGACCCCAATTACAAAAAGAGTTGTCACAAACAATTTTGAAAGTTTGAAAGCAGTGAAGATGAATATATGTCTCAAGTTGAAAATGAATTCGATGCATTGGAAGAATGTGCCGATACTGCAGTTTCTGAGTCAGAACTTTTACTCTCTACTCAGATAGATTCTGATGAAAAATTGTTTCCTAGAAGAAAAAAAAGAAGAAGAGTTATGAGACTCGTAAGTTACGATGAGGAAAATGCTGATAATTTTCATTTACCCAGTGAAGTATCATGGTCGAATGTCACCGAAAATGACAATTATCGTCACGTTATAAACTTTTCTGTTGGTCAAAATGATACGGGGTCACAAGTTCCATCAACATGTATTTCACCTCTTAGCTTTTTTGAATTGTTTTTCACTCACACACTGATAAGAAAAATTGTGATGGAAACCAATGCATACGCGGCAAAAATTATGTCCGAAAAAACATTAGCTAAATTTTCCATTTGGCAATGTTGGAAAATGTGAATGAAATTGAAATGCGAGCGTTTCTCGAAGTAATAATAAATATGGGTCTCCATGGGGTACCAAAATTAGCTGATGGACAAAAATTGCAAGCAGGAAAGGAAATACATTAGTATTAGCGTGGCGTGACAAAAGGGTTGTCACTATGTTCAGCACAAAGCATACGTCTGCTTCTAAGTCAACAAGGAGACGAGCAAGAACCATTCTTCAAGGTGTAAGCCAGGATGAAATAGATAAACCAAATGTTATTCTTGATTACAATATAAATATGGGCGGTGTCGTTGTCGCTGACCAATATGCGACATCGTATTGCTTCATGCGAAAGACGTTGAAATGGTGGAGAAAACTATTTTTCTGGGGCTTAGAAACCTCAATAGTTAACTCGTATATATTGTACAAGGAGTATACTATCAAAGCAAACCTAAAACAAATATCCCATAGAAAATTTAGAGAGGTTATACTTATAAATTTAATTGGTTATGTTCGTGCACCTAAATCAAAACCAGGGCGTCTTTCTACATGTGACGGTGAACAACGCTTGAATGGACGCCATTTCATATTTTCGCAAAAAAAACAAAAGGACTGTATAGTATGCTCTGACAGAAAGGTTCCAGGAGGAAGAAAAGAGACCACACACTTCTGCGACACTTGTGAGAGGAAACCTGGTCTTCACCCAGGGGAATGTTTTAAAAAATATCACACTTTAAAATGTTTTAAATAGTCAATATTTTTTAAAATATCACTCTCTGATATATTAATTATAGCATGCATATCACCCATTTGATTCAATGACGTTTGAATATTATGAAAATATTAAAATTAATAAAAGAGTTACTACAAGATTTTTTAGTTACAAACTTACACATTAGATCAGAAAACAATACTTCTTCAGAGACAAAAAAGTGGGTGGTAGTAGTAAAAAGGTTGACGACCACTGCTCTAAATGGAAATCCATGAAAATTTATCGATATTATCTGCTTGAAAGAATTTTTCGAAGACTTTCAAGCGGATAATATCGAAATAAAATTTTGAAAAAATATTAAAAATTTTAAGACACCCAATAGAACAGCTCCGGCGCCCTAGGGCGCCGCGGTGTAAAGTTTGGGTAACTCTGGTATAGTATTTTCCAGGGTAACATGTTACAGAAGGGTTCCAGGAGAAAAAAAGAGACCACAGACTTTTGTGAAACTTGTGAGAGGAAACTAAACTTTCACCCAGCGGAATATTTAAAAAAATGTCACACTTTCAAATGTTTTAAATAGTACATATTATTTTTAAAATATAATATTTTGAAATATTTTTTTTTTATTTGATAGATTAAAGCTTTGCAATCATGAAATATTGATAAAATATGTTATTTATTAATTATAGCGTGTTAAGCGTTCATTTGATTCAATGACGTTCGAATATTACGAAAATCTTAAAATTAATTACGGAGTTGCTACAACGCTTTTTTGTTTTTTTTACGGAGTACAAAGGGTTAATATAGTTTTTATAGATGTAAAAAAGATAAATTTGAGCACGATAAAAATAAACGAATCGCTAAATGTGCATGTTGCTCAGAGATAGAGAGAGAGTGTGTGTGTATGTGCTTTACCGTGATACTAGCGTTGGCAATACACGGTATATCATATTGTTATGTCTCGAAGACATGATCAATATGGAAATTATTAGATTTAAAAAACGAATCTCCTTTTTTTGAAATTATTTTTTTTATATTTATAATAATAGTTTTTGCTTTTTTATTTTATTTTCAGGGTCTTTGTAGATTGGGCACTTGTTGCAACCTACATTGGAGCAGCATGCGTTTATGTAGTGTTGATGGCGACATCTTTCCACGAGGTAATAAAACTATTTAAAAATATATACATTTTTATAAAAAAAACTAATAGAATAGTTTTTTTATTTAAAAAAAAATCATTGCCCTATCTTGAAAGCTTTGGCACACAACCGATTAAAATAAGATGATTTATTTCTTTGCAGGTAATTGATTTCTATTATAAAGAATCCAACTGGGATCTGAGGTTATACTGTGCATTATTATTGATTCCTTTAATCCTGCTGGGTCAAATCAGAAACCTGAAATACTTGGTGCCGTTCTCCGCAATGGCAAACGTATTTTTGCTCGTCACCATGGCAATAACGATGTACTACATTTTCCAAGACATTCCACCTGCAAATGATAAGCCTCTGTTCACTTCATTCGCTCAACTACCACTTTTCATCAGGTAAAGTAATGTGTTTTGACAGAAAAATATATATGAAGTAAATTAACAACATTAGTATAATTTACCACGAACAGATGTCTCATGGGCAAACAGATTAATTACTTTATCTATCTTCTCTAACCCAACATTTTAAAACTTTTACACGGAATAAATTTTTTCTTAAAAATAAATATAACTCAGTACTACTTTGTTGAATTTATAGATATTTTCAAATTTTGATATAGTGACATCTATGAACAAAAAAACTTGTTAATCATTTTTTTCAAAAATTTATGGAAATCAATAAATTTAACTATTAGTTGATTAATGAATTTCTTTTCGTTCCGACAATTCCACAAAAGCTTATCATATATATTAGATGGGGTGCCAGAGGTTTACATACCTTAGCACTTTACACATATAATATATGGGTAGCACATCATAATACATGCATCTTCAGATGATGCTGAAAGGTGAAACCCTAGCTGACAAAATATGTGGAATTTTATAAAAATTTAACCATTCAAATTTGATATTGAAATTTCTTCAAGCACCTTCAGTCGATATTATAAATTATGCAGATACTGTTGTTTTTTTGTCTTTTGCTTAGCTATTATTCATAGACAATAATTTTGGCTTTACACAAAAAAATCTTGACACCACTTTTTATGTAACACGTTGTTTAATAGAAAGTCTTATAAATTTCACTATTTCAAATTAGTCAAAAGTTTATTTGCATTTAATGTTTTGATTCTTATAAATTAATATATGCACTTGATTTTTCAGTACTGTGATCTTTGCCATGGAAGGAATTGGCGTAGTTATGCCAGTAGAGAATGACATGAAAAATCCTGGTCACTTCTTGGGTTGCCCGGGAGTTTTGAACCTTGCCATGGGTACTGTCGTGATTCTGTACACAGTCATTGGTCTGTTTGGATATCTTCAATACGGAGAAGGTGTTTTAGGAAGTGTCACATCGAATCTACCAGACGAAGAAATGTAAGAATTCTAATTATTTAAGTCCAGATTCGCAAGCACTAAAGTATATTTAACTAAATCAATCAATTCTATATTTCTTAGACTTTCTATATGCTGAGTTTGCGGTTTTACTAAATAACATTGTTGGCTTCAGCCACAATACAATGGTTATGGTTTTGAGCATATATATGAACAGTTATGTAAAATTATTGATTTATCAATTGATTCACACTACTGATATCCTTTGACACTATTGATCACAATATACTGTTGATATTGATCCACATTACTTTAAATAAATGTTTACCGATTATTTCAGTGCTGCCCAAATTGCCAAGATACTAATTGGCCTGGCCATCTTGTTCACTTATGGACTTCAATTCTATGTACCTACGGACATCATCTTCAAGAAGCTAGAACCTAAATTATCGGAGAAATATCACAATCTAGCACATATTTGCTTGAGATCATTCCTTGTTGCGTTCACGGGTAAGAGTAATATAATATAAGACCAATAACTGATCAGTTGATAATGCTCGCGATGAGCGAAACCGGTCCTGATCAAAAAATATATTGTGGAAATAAGTACTAAAGAAATGTGTTTTTATTATTTAAAATATTCAATATATCTTCTTGAAAAGGTAAAGTTAAGCTTAAATTTAATTTAATCCTAGTCCTGATGATAGCAAGATGCTAAAATTCCGACATTTTGTAGAGCTTAAAACTATCATATGTCATATGTATCATTCTATAAAGGAAAAAAAAACCTGTCCAAGAGAAGAATCATGTGTAGTTTTAATGTGACTGAAATAGTACAAATGAAATAATATTTTGATTTCTTTTTCAAATCTTATTTTCAATTTTTCAGTGGCAATTGCTGTTGTCGTACCGAAACTGGATCTTCTGATCAGTTTGGTAGGTGCTGTATTTTTCTCCACCCTTGGACTGCTGATTCCTGCTGTTGTGGAAAGCGTACACTGTTGGGATGGAAGGCTTGGCTTGGGATACTGGAAGCTAATCAAGAATATTCTAATCAGTTTACTTTCAATAATTGCCTTAGTGTCCGGAGCGTACACTTCAATATCAGAAATGATTAAATGAAAATAGACAAGAAAATCCTCTTAAAAATATTAAAATGTGTGACTATAAAAATCAAAATAGATGCAGGAAAAATATTTGAACCGGTTACAATAAAAATACCATCTTAGAATTTGAATTTAAGTAGTAACCGATGATTAATTTATAATTTTAAATTGAATTACCACAAACAATCTGCTGAATCTATTGAAAAAGCCATTTTTTTTACCAATATTCTGGACTACCACAAAAGTAAATTCATACTACATATATATACTGACTTAAAAATAAAATACATTTGTTGTTTTTAAATCAGATTCAAATAATTTTTGTTCATTTTGATTGATTTGTATGATATATAGATTACAGTGACAAACAATAGTTTAAGTTTAGATATTGAACAGTTTTAACTGTAGAATTTTAGACATCTTACCATTTTATTTTTATAACTCGTATTATTAGGTTATTTGTAGCATGAATTAAGCGACATGGTCTCACTGAAAAAATATACAAACGTGTGTTTGATATTCTGTCATTGTTCAAGGTGGCTATGTTTAAGATGTCATTATGCTGGCAACACTATCATATTTTTACATAGATATGATTAATCTTTGATCCCACCATCATCTGAAATAATGCCACAGTGTATCCAGAGTTGTCTTGAGAAGGATGTTTAAAAACAAATTTTTAACTAAGATTAGATTTTGAAGATATTAAATACAGTATGAATATAAATGAAAAAATATGAATGAGTAAATAACGTTACATTAGTTTAATTATTTTTTTGACACCAAAATTCTATGTAAACTGAACCTTTATTTATTTCACTCCCTTCTGTATTGTTTAACCAGAAGTCCTTAGTAAAATGTGTATGTATTTTTTTGTCTCTGCCAATTTCTTTCGTATAAAATAATTGAAAACTGTAAATTTCTATGACTCCCTTATTGCTAAGAATTTATTTTAAATGATACGTAAATCCTATTTTCAAAAATAATTCTGTTTTATTAAAAATGTACAATAGTTTTTATTTTCTATATTTAGACTACATGCAGGGTTTGTATGTCTCTGTGCCAAGTGCCAAGCCGTAGTTTTATATGGCAAAATGTTTTAGAGAAATTTGTAAAATGTGTATTAGATTTTAAGTAAATAGCTATTAACATATTAATATGAAATATTTTCAACATGACTCCTTATAAATATTGAAGCAATTAAAAAAAAGAAATCAATGGAATAATTTAATATGAATACTTTGTTTTTGAGCTGAAATTAAATTATTATCCACCATTTTGCATTTTGGTGTGGAAAATCAATTATTTTGACACTTACACTTTGATTAAGTATTGTTTTTGTCTTATGAATGTAAGATTTTTTATATGCATATGATGATTGTAAAAAAGTTCTGTTACTTCTGTAATCTTAAAGTTTTATTAGCATCTGCATCTGTCAATTAGTTCATATTCTACTCAGATCATTCAAAATAAAAATAACAAAATGAGAAAGATTTTAAACAATTTCTCACTCAGCCAGTGATGTCAATTTTTACTTAGCTCAAATGGTTATAAAATCAAGCCGTGACAAAAGGGGAATTCCAGTAATTGTTAATGCATCGACAAAATGTCGAATGATTGATGGGACTTTTGGTAGCTGCTATTATATTGTGATATTTTCAATAAATTAATTATAATGAAGTCAATGTTGGTTGCAATTGAAGGATTCCTTGGCAGAATTCCATTATTCTAATTATTTGATTTTTCTGGATAGAAAAAACTAGCTCAGTAACATAATGGTATATCAAAGTTTATTCTTACTTAAGAAACACCATTTTACAGACAATATTATTTTAACTTTTAAACACAATCCCAGACACAATATACTGTTGTTGACAAGTTGTATTTTGTCAGAATTGATGTTTTTTCATATCCTCATATTCGTGATGTTTGATATTTTATTAGAAATATACTCACCAAATCCATCTTCAAATCTGCATTATAAGTTCAATTTAAAAAATTTTGCCAAATGGATTCTGTCAAAAAGCCTTTCAATTATTAAATTCGTAGTAAATTGAAATAGTTTTAGATTCTTTAAACTGTTACAATAATTTCCACATGTATTTTATAAGTTGAAAAAAAAATTCAGTAAAAAAGATGGTGAACTAATTTTGTTCATCTGATATTGCGTTTTCATAATTCTTGACAATTGAGTAATAAATACTTTCATGAATGCTAAAAATTGTGATTCAATAAATTATTATTTATAGAAAAATCGTGTTTATTTAATTATATTCAAAAAAGACCCACATCATCACTGAAGTTTTAAATGTGAAAAATTTTTAATGACAATAATAAAAAATATTTTTATGATCAACATTTACATCAATAAAAATGAATGCAATGATTCCTACAGAAAAAAAATAAAAAAGGATAATAGTTTATTTTAACCCTTTGCACTCGAATACCGCCATAGAGGCGGCATTGTAAGTTTATCGTATTACTCGGATGCCGCCGCAGTGGCGGCATGTTTATAAAGTCATTTTTTGTATACTTTTAACATTTTTATTGGTCGATTTTAACTAGATCACAATATTAGACCATTGGGGAGTCATTTTCTAATAAAAAATCATAGCCAAAGATAGTCGGCTCTCGTAATATCAATAAGTGTTGTCATCGAAATGCATGGTGGATTCCGAGTGCGTACTTCAACTGTTCCTACAGAAGACCGTCTTGCAGATAAATTACATATATTACGTTCAAGGCCTAAGAAGGATTGTGCAGTATGTTCAAATAGAAAAATCTCCGGCGGGAGATCGGAAACACGGCTGTTTTGCGAGACTTGCGTAAATAAGCCAGGATTCAAGTTGGCGATTGCTTTGTGAAATATCATAAAATGAAGAATTACAAATAAAATAAAAATATCTACATTATATTCATTATATGTCTATTTTACAGAAAAAATTAAAAAAAAATATTTTTTTTAAATTCTATACATATTTTTTTTATTAGTTTGATTCATGTAACGAATGCGATTTTCGCAAAAAAAAACGCGTCAAGTTGCTGGTAGGCACATACGAAAAAGTGCTCGAGTGCAAAAGGTTAACACACATATATTTTACAAAGCCTATTTATTTTACAAATCATATGCAACACTATTTTTTAAAAATATACTTTTTTGATAATCATATTTACAAATCCTAAAATAGGAAGATGTTACACTCTTTTAAGTACACGGTGATAAAGCAAATAATATTAACATTCTCTACAAGGCTAATATATCGATTTTTTTAATGGGTATTTATAATTTTCGACTGATTAGATTCAGTGTGATTCACAGCAAAAAATTAACTTACATACAAAAATACTATAATCCATTTGGACATATATAATATGGAATACAGTAATAGTAGAAAACTGTACCTTTTCTTTAAAAAAAAGACAACATTCTCATTGAATTGGAAACTTATGTCAATGATAGGGAGAAACATCAAGCTTGCTTTTAGAATTAAGCTCTTTTGTACATTATGATTACACGCTTCATTATAATACCTATCTAAGGATACGCAAATGATTCAGACAATAAAAAACAAGACTGAATGGATCTGAAATCAGTTCACGGCTATATCATAAAACTGTCTAGAATATCTACAGCTCAATGGCCGACCTGAAAGACTATAGTGAGACTTTAGAGACACATTTCAATAGACTCCATACTGTGTAACCCTTGAAACCCCCCTGAATCCTTTCATCCACATTTAATCTGACAATGTAGAGAGATTCATTTTGATAAAAAAAAAAAATCTCATCTGTATGAAGACATTTGAAATACATTACAGATCATGATGTCCCCAGCACCAAGCAAAATAACCGCCAATACAATAGGCGTCGAAGATACAAAAACCTCTGACCTCTGCACTCAATGATCCTTAACATACTTAACCTGAAATCTACTCAAATTTATTTCAAACTGACTTTTTCTCCGCGAATGACCCCTTTATAAATAAATAATGCTGCACTGAGATTCCTGAAGTATCATTACAATTTTTATAAGAATGTTCACTTCAAGATATAACTAGAGCTACATAAATAATTATTAATTGAAATATGTAAATGTCACCACTGATATAGTTGGTTATTTGAAAGAATATTCTAATCATCATATAAAGTAACAAGAAATCTGTCAAAATCATCTATATAATTTTTGACACTGGCAACCACTAAAAGTAGTTTTTTTTTTTTAGTTATTTAAGGTATGTGAATATAAAAAAAAAAATTACCAGATAATTTTCAGAATAGTTAAAAATACTTGTTTATTATTTTATTAACTACATATTTTTTTAGTGTGTCTCTCTTAAGACCACATTATGAAAAAATGATAATTGATGCAAAGTTAAGTTTTTTTTTTCCTTTAAAGAGAGAACTATGTCCATCTACTTGTATTCATCCTTAGCATATCTAATTTATTAGACCATAAAAATAGTATTTAAGAGTAATATTGCTATGTTATTTAACTGTAATTTTTGAGTGTAAGGTTACTGACTGTCAGCTCTATTGTATTCGAATGATAGAATACCTAAAGATGACAGACAATATCTGGGTCATGAATCATAAAGCTTGTGGACTCGTTTATAGTTTGAATGAATTATATTACGATATAAACATCTTGAAACTGCTGCTTAGTGAGGACAAGTTTACAATTGGTTTGGTCAATTTTTACTTACTTTGAATGATTATTGTGATGTTTATATGGAAAATATTACTACATCTTTGACATTCCTTGGTTGGAAATATGGGAGTAAATACACATAAAGAGAAAGAGTTAAAGTCAATCGACACTACTTAATTTAGCACTACACTACCAAGTAGAAATTGAATGAGTTTGATTTAGTTTTATTAATAAATACAAGTGATTTTATATCTGCCTATATTTGTATTTGATTTGTCATAAATAACTAACAGAAGTTTCAACATTATTCATTACTCAATTTATTTACATTGAACGACAATTCTGTAACCTAAATACTTGAAATCTTAAAGATTCAAGCTTTTTAAATAGATTGTTTGATGCAGCTACCAAAATTTCAACAATCAAAATGGATATTTAAAAAAAAATATATAAAGAATTCAGATCAATTCTAGCCTGATAATTAATAAAAAAAAAACATTGTTTATTATTTGTGGATGGCATATTCGTTATTTGTAAATGCCTGGTTATTAATACCAAATCGACCATCTTTCTGAGCCGCTGTAGGCCTGGTTGCGTCAGGATATGACTGACCATAAGGCTGCATGACCATATCGACTCTGTTGGGAGACCACGACCACTTCTCAGAAGAGCCTTGCCTCTTGAAATGAAAAGCTGCCAGAATTAAGATTATTCCAATCGCAATCACAATCCACTGCAAAACTTTTCCGATTTTTATTTTAAGGTATACTCCGTTTAGTAAGTCATGGACTTTGTCATTTATTTCTGCTCCCTAGAAACAATTTTTTTCTTCTTAAAATTTATTGATATAGTTCTGTTTATGAAATATGTTAAGTTAATAAAAATGAATTTATCGACATTAATCAATTAACTTCCAGCATTATAATTTTTTTCAACTGAAAAGATACTTTAATTGGCGTACCTCGTGAACCCACATAATGGGAAGTAGTCCTGGCTTTATTGTGGTTAAAATAGTTATTTGGGTCAAATTAATGACCTCCATGTTAAATTGTATTCGTTTGGCTCCTCTCAAAGCAGCTCCGGTTTTCTGATATCAATTAGAAATGAAAATTATTTGATCGTGTTAATAAATTGAATTATAAACATTTGTTCATAGGTTCCTCAACTCATCTTGAAGTGAGATATTTTTTTACTCAGCTCTTTTGTATATTTTGAAGCCTTTTCTATTCGTACTCATAAAACTATAAACAATTAAATAATTTCAGATTTTTTTGAGTTTTCATTACTTTTGAAACAATATTTCTTTTCATTTCAAGTAGTAAAAAACTAATTAAGAAATTTTGAAACAGACAATTAAAAATATCTGTGAGTTTTTTTATTGTAATATTGAATACAACTTCACTCTTCACGACTTACAATAAATTCTTCGCAAGTTCTTCGTTCGCAAGTAGAAGTTATTTTCGTAAGTCGTAAGTTCAATTGTAAGATTCACGACTTTTATTTTCCTTCTTGAAAAAAGATGATGTCGAAATAAACTTTAAAGTAGTGAGACAATGTTAGTTTCAACTGTAATAGTAATAATGGTCTAAAAAATCAAGCTGTCTCCACAATTATGTAAAAACACTTTCTGAACAAAGCATTTTTTTATATTGTGTTCTTACAAAAAAACTGTACTAGGATAGTTTCTTTGCTAATGAAGACATTGGAATTAGCTGTTAGTCCATCCAATATTACAAGTAAAGTGTATTGTGAGTATGAACATTTTTTTATCATTTTACTGTATGTTTTTTTCTTACCGGTTCTATATCCACAAATGTTCCATGCTTTTCTTTATCTGGGTTTATACCCTCAGCAATATATTCACTTAATACGGGATCACCTAAATAGAAATGTGGAAAGCTTGCAACAACTGCTGCCTTTTGGCAGGAAAGTAAACTCTGCACACCTTCCAATGCACAACCATCTCGAATGTTGCTCCAATTACTAAAAAATAAAGTTGATAATCATGTTTTAATATTTTGTAGAAATTTTTGATTCAAGAGAATTGACTTCTCCTTTATGTCACTATTAGAATATTATCTGATAGGAAATATGTGATTTCTAAACACATAAATACATTAGATTTTAATTGTTATCTTTTAGTATGAAATCTTTTATTGATTGAAAATGCTGCATGGTAGTATAATTAAATTATGGAGTAAAAATACATAAAATAGCAAAATACTTACGTGGGGCAAAAGCATTGATTTTTTGGATTTGTCTTACTAGACCCTAAAACCATTTTTGTTGTTTCGTATCGGTATGCTGGTAAGCCAAACGCCATCTTCTTGGCTTTGAATTCAGCAAACATGGGTCTGTAATTTAAAATAATATATGTATTATAAAAATTTTGAAACAAATCATTTTTGTGGAGATAATATAAAAAAATGTCAAACAGAGTGGGATTTCCAAATGGTTTGGATGAGTGAAAATGCGCCATCTTGGTAAAAAAAAATAACCCATCAAACGATTTTATTACCAAACATTATACAGTTGACTCTAAAGTGACAATATATCTAAGCTAATACTACTTACTAATAACAGATTTTTTAAATAATAAAAATATTTTTTGTGAAGTATACACCAAATATATGTGTATATTTCACCAAAAATATCATGCTGCAAACTATTAACTCAAAGTCACTATATTTGTAATTGTCTGTCATTTGCCACCCTTCAGTGATGGGCCATCTGGTTGTAAAACATAAAATTTTTACATCGTAAGTTGTAGCTATTTCTTCCTATGTGTCACCTGCAGCAGCATATTTTTCAGTTTAAGAACATTTTTTGCTGTTTTTGTGAAAGCACTAATCCTAACATCTTATATTATACCTTTTGTTATTTTAGTCTCAACAGAGAGATCAACGAGTATGTTTGTTGCTTAAATATTGTATAATTAAACATTCTGATTCAGTATTTTATAAAAAATAAACCTTAGTTTTATAATTTCTACATAAAAAGATTGATCGCCGATCACTGTACGTTTTTTTGTCAATTTTGTCAGTGTATACTAAAACAGTATTACTTTTAATGTGTTAACTGTCACTTCGTGGTGGAAAGACATGATACTTGAAAAAAATAAGATATATATATAACTGATCGTGATCATTATCAACCGATTGACATATATTGATAAATATGAAACAAATGTGAAACACTAAAAAATACTAGTATTAAGCTTGTGGATACCAGCCATACTCTTAAGCAGCCGATCACTGTATCTGTTACTGTACAATTATATAATACATTTCCCTTTCTTATTCTTACCGACAAACATCTGGTTGAAAGATATTAATAACTTTAGGATAGTTCACATCATCAAGCGGCGCAAATAATGTGGAATCAGTGCCTTTGAGTTCATTACACTCATTTTCAAAGTCTTCCAGATAGCTTAAGTTCTTGTAAGACACTACCTCCCCTAGTTGATCAGGGTAGTCTTCTCCCCTGATAACCCTGTATGGTCCATCGAGTGTGTTATTCAGCTGAGAAATAAAAAGATATCTTAATTAAGTGTAAAAGAAGTATTCATCTTACACCTCGGTGCCATCAAATTTATCTACTGACTGCTAATGTCGACTGTTGAAACAACTAATGAATTGATCTAATTTATGATATCGACTGAGATGATGAAATTTTAATATCAAATTTAAATTGTTACAACTTTGTACAATTCCATATGTTTTCTGTTAAATCATGTGGAATCGTACGAACTTACAACAATTAAAATTTGATGAATTGATCGTTGACATTAAAAAATATGATAGTTTTAAGAGAGGTAAAACTTCCATGTATAAGTTTATTTATGTGATATAAAGTCGAATGAAGAAAAAATATTTCAAAAATGAATTAGTAGTGTTGGTGTCGAACTAAATAATTAATGTTTTTGGTTCAAATCAAGTTAATTTTAATACTATAATTAGCTTGAATGCAAATATTTTATTGATAAGTCTAATAATATGTAATGGTATTGTTTCAAATGAATCCATCAAGCGAATATCAATTGTACAGTATAGAAATAACCTATATTTTCATTTACCATACGATTACTTTTGTTGATTAAACAGTAATGCTTTGTTTTTTAAACATAAATAATAAGATACTAGTGATGTCAAAAGCATGACAAATGAATTGCTTCTGGAGCCTCTACCAAGTCCATAATCAATCACTGTTTATGGTAAGGACCAGTAAGGACTAAAAAATAAATTTAATGAAATAATATTTGAATACAATCATTCATTAAGTGTTGCCAATATGAAATAAAAATTTGTGTGGCCACTTGTGGGAAATGAAATATTATTTTTACTCACATGGTGAAACATCGAAAAATAAAAGCCTTCCCCTGGATTTTCGGATTCTCTTATGGTTTGAGGCAATCTTGATTTCATACCTTCGCAGAGCATTTCTAAAAAATATTTATATTATCAAAATTGTATTTATCATATGAAAGACACACAAAAAATAAATTATCTTGCTGTAACTTAGGAATTAATATGTTAAAAAAATCTTATGCTTAAAATATAACTTTATAAAGTTAAGTCATAAGTTTTGTCACTAAAATCCCGTTATCTGCCTTTCAGCATTTTCAAACATTCACACATCATTAATAATATGTTACAAAAATCTCCTTGTATAAATAAATATATTTAATTATTAGACTTAATGTCAAATGACACTCTCTATTAAGGTTTAACTTTAATAATGAATTTAGAAAAAAACTATAAAATATTGATATATTGTTTTTTGGCTATAAGAATACAAAACAAAATATCATTAAAAAAAAAAGATTTTGGTTTTATGCGAGATTGTTTTATTTTTACCCTTTGAATTATGATATTATCTATATACTTACTGTAAGCTTGACTTCATATTTTATATGCACTTGAAGTCCTATATATATATGGTTACGAATTTAAGCCAATATTAAATTATACAAAATCATTATTTGATATTGACCTTGCTAGATGGCAATGATTTGTACCATTATTTATTTCCTGTTACAAAGCTGCTGAATTTCTCAAATGTTAGAGAATAAAATATAAACCAGTGCCATCTGAAGTTTTAAGTTGAAGCTAAATTTAGTTTTACTTACCTACCATCATATTATCTCCTGTACAGTTTATTAATACTCCATTAAAAAGTATATCACCAACCGAATGTGTCATAAGAATGGTTTGTGGGTTGTTGAATAATTGCGGTATAACTCCATTTAATGTACCAAGCATTGAAGACATCATTGAATTGGCTATAACAATTATACCCTGACAATAATAAAAAAAAAAAAGATATTTATAGAAGGTTTGTGTTGCTTACATAATAATATATTTATAAATGTTTATTTTAAAACCAAACATAAACAAAAGTATATTGATTAAATTGGCATTTACTTAGTAGAACTCCATTATAACACTATAAATTCCTAGCCCTATGTCTTCTAAATGTACCATCATTGTTTCAAGGAAAGATTGAATGTGTGAATAAAAAACAGTTATCCTATAGAAAAAGCTTGTTGTAACATTCTCCCATTGCCAAATACTTCACATTGGGAATATACATGAATTATAAAATTAATTAATTATATATTACCATTAGGGCAACATTTAAAATATTGACTACATCACTTTCTTTCAGTCCGTTGGATTTTTCTTCATTGAATGTGAAAACTCTCTTCAAATCATATGAGATGGTGTCATTTTCTTCCATACGGATATTTTCTTTAAATCTTTGCTCACTAAAATTATAGTAAATATAAAACACAATTATTTGTTGATTGCATATTTGCAGCTGTAATCAAAACACTAGTTAAATAAAAGTAGTGTTAGACAATAAAGAAAATACATGTGATGTATATTATGAACTAGGACAATTAAAGCAATATCAAATTTGCTTCAGCCCTGGACTTCATAAACTTGTCAATTAAAGTTCGTCATAAGCTTAAACAAATACATTGACGATACATAACCTTTAATATAAGAATAAAAATTCACATAAAGAAAAAAAAATACTTTTAATACTGCAAGTTAGTGACACACTATACCTTGGAATACAGTTAAAGTTCACTACCAAGTGATATTTTGACATTTTCAGGATAAAGAAAAAATATTAGAAGTCAATCATCAAGTAAAAAATTTGAACAAAAAATACTCTAAAACACATTTTACTTACAAATTAATAGATGTGATAAATAATTTACAATTTCCACTTGATGGAATTTGATGCCAAATTTGAATTGTTGAAACTTTGTACAAGTTTTGTCACTCTCCACCTGAATTTCACCTTTTGGCATCTTCAGACATTCTGTCATGTGGATGCAATAGAACGGACTTATAATCAATGGTTTGCTTCAGTTATATAAAAGGAAAATTACACCAGAAAAAATATATACCCTAAGGCTAGCAGCCAAATATATATCTGAAAAAACTTTAATAACTTTTAAATTTGATTATAATGACATTAAAATCAGGGTCTATATTTTTCATGCATAATTTTTTTGTATATATTATACTTAACTGATACAAGCTGTTAACTATGTGTCATTTCTATTGCATCCATGTAATAGAATTTCTGAAGATGCCAAAGGCAAAACCCAGGTTGTGAGTGAGAAGATATAAATTTTGTCTCTACTATAGCAAAATATTTTTGTTCCTTATAAATTATGGATATAAAATCAAATGCCTTACTCGTATACATATGGACCGATTTCCTGGAGTTTGGGCTTTGCCCCAGAATGGTATTCATCAACATTTGTTACATTAAAAATATAAACATTGAATGAAAGAGGGAAAGGCATTTTCTTCCACATTTGGTATCCGTCTGTACCTTCGGTCAATGCGACTCGCTGAAAATTAAAAGAAAATCAAATTAGAACTAGCTATAAATGTACACATAAAAACATAATTGAATATCATATACATGAGCAATTTTCGAACCAATTATGGTCATTTCTGTTGACTATTGATGTGTAATATCAGTATATTAAACAATCTAATATTTCACATTTACAACATCGGTTTTGAATTGATATACAATAAGCTTGACCAGTTTTGATGGGTACTTTACAATGGCAAAAGCTAGTTTTATAAGTAAAAAGTTTACTATTTCATCAAAATGCATAGATAACTATTTTTGTTGAGAAAGCTACTTTTCATCTGCATGGTTTAATATATATTTTAAAAGCTGTAAGAATTACAATGGAACCTTGATCTTTCGTTCCCACATGCCTTGTTCATTTTATGTAGGTCTTCCAGCCATAAAAACAATTTCAAACAATACCATATTTATACTTGCCAATTTATATATTTGATCCCACAAGAAAAATTATCGCTTTTGAATTATTTTGTTGAATATTTCCTGTTTTATCATTAACACAGGAATTATTGGACTTCAAAAAAATCAATTTACTTAATCAAAAAAAAAAATGATTCTGTTGTTAGAAAAATAAGCAATTTTGAGGTTTATTTGTTCAAATTGAAATACTAAATTGCAGATAAAGAACTTAGGTTTTAGTACTACATATATCCTCAATTTTATAAGATCAGGACTAATTTTGCTAATGGTGACCATTATCAACTGACTAATTATTTATGTTTTATTTATTTAAATATAACGCTTTTCCACCAAGAACTGAATAAGTAATTCAGTTTGAAAAAAATCACAAAAGATATTATTTGACGATTTCCCATTTAACTAGTTTCTTTTCAAGGTCCGTTATAAAATGTAGTGTTGGAGTTTCACGACATTTATTATTATATTATATAAACCAAGATAAAGATCTTAATGTGACATAATAAATTATGATATTACTTCTAAGATGTCAACTGTCACTTCTTCATGGGAAGACATGATATTTAAAAATATAACAACACGTTTTCAATGTTATTTTCACAATATACCACTATATTATGAGAAGAGTACTATTTTTTTTCTCTAATTGAGACAATATTATGAAATCAATCAAAAATTAAACACCTAAATATTTTCTAAAGTCATCCTTCAAAGAAAATTATAACGAAAAGTGAACATGTGATATATGATATATTAAATTAATGACGCATTTAGTGTTACTACAATCGTTCAATAAGAATGCGTTACAGGATAAAAACATGACTTATAATTGTTAATATATCACTTAGTGTCATATATTATCGTTTATCATGTCAAATGACATAAATACAATATGCATATGGCATGCAGCAACCAAAAATGTGCTTTACAATGTCACAGTAAATAATACATGCACTTTAGTCTCAGTTGGCCGATGATAATCATAATTTAGATCTATCATAATTAACATTATGATCAAAAATAAATTCCATGATTATAACTGTATTATTGATCACAGATCATTTGTTTTTTTTCATGATGATCACTCCTGTCTCTGGGTTTTTAATGGTGCAGTTGTAATCACTTATTTATATGATATTTTTATAATGTCAAAATGATATTTTAAAATCATGTAAACATTTGTGTCGATATATTTTTCCTACATTCATTAAAAGAAATAATTTAACCTCGCTCTTCATTAAAATAACCAAAACAATTTGACTTTATTTTTTAATATTAACATTCAATAATTACTATTTACTTATTTATATGGGAAAAAATGAAAAGCTAAAAGAATTACTAATGATATTATCTTTCTTATTAATCGGGCATAAAAATCGATTAAAAAAACATTCAAATAGGTCAATATAATAATAATTTCTATAATATTAATGATGTTTTGATAACGGATTCGATGAAAAAATACGACAGTTTCAACTCAGAACAAGAGAAAAAATCAAACATCATATTAAGACATTGATAATCCGGCAATAGGAACACGTAAAATCAGGTACTCGTGTTTTCAATAGTCACTACAACGATTAAATATAATTGAAGCTTACTATTTTGAATTTCATAAAAATAATGTTTGTATATTTTCCAGTCCAGAAACGATAAAATGCTTAACGATTCCAACTTGTATTGTTATGTTTTAATGGAGGTAAATTGAGACTGCGTGTTATCACATAGGTACGCCAATGTGAATTAATAACATGCTTCGAAATTAACCTTTGTATAGATTTGCCCTAAATATATGGCATTTATTTTACGAGGAAAATCAACCAATTTCAGAGACACGTTTTTATAACAATGAGATTGAATACTTGAATACTACAAAAAAACATAATATGTTTAATCGTTCATCAAAAATTGATGTTTAAATAATTTATCACACCGGCAGTGATGAAAAATTCACTTTTATAAATTTTATTGATCTCCTATACATATTTATATATAAATTAGTGTTTGTTTGCTTATACGTCCTGTAAGCGTTCATTTAACATTCATTCAATTAATATGAAACTTTAGTGGGTTGCTGTGACAACGGCCCGCAAATGTTTTTTAAATTAGAACAGCAATATGATCAGCACCGGTTGCACTCATCGCTAGTATTTCGCTTTTCATTCGATCGTGATAAAAGTGTGAGTTAGTTTGCACATGCTCGCTAATGTTAAAGAATTAAATAGATAGAACACAATCATTGGATCAGGACCAGTCAACACTATATAATCATACAATGGACTATGTGTCTGCGCATCTTTACAGCTTTATGTACTCTGCTCACGCATCGTAAAATCGTTTGATATTTTCGTGTATTCAACGTATGGAAAAACAAATATATTGTGTACCCAAAAGTACTTCAGTGATCAAAATTAAAACACAAATATTTCCTTTTTTTAGGTGGCATTGCGACGCATGCCGGGTAATCTCTAGTTCTTTATAAAATAGTTCATTCAAAATATATGTGGAAAATAATCAGTAAAATTAGTTCAGAAGCCAATTTTCTTTAAATGGAAAACTTCACCTTAATTTATAATTTACAAATTAGAAATGTTCTATGCATTATTCTAAAAAATATCACTAAATAACTTGCGTCTTAATCAATGTGTCATAACTACAAAAAAAATGCTTCAATATTGTTGCTCAAAATAATATCGTACAATAATTATTACATAAAAAAAAAACATTATAACCTGTTACCTAGTCAAAATTTTCTACGATAGTTGATAATAATAACTGCTGTTCTTTGATAATTTATTGTGTCTCGTAAAAAAAGTATTGGATAAATAAAATGATATATATACGACATTTTGAGTCTTATGTTAGTATAACATATTAAAATATGAATAATAATATATTCAAATAGATCTGCGAAATAGTTTTTTCATTCTAAAGTTTCATGATAATACCTTTTTAGCTCTTTTTCAGTACGGTATAAAAACGTATGCTTTTTAACTGATTATTTTGCGGTGAAATAAACAAGAAAAAGAAAAACAAAACCTATCATATCTTCTTATTGTGAAAAATCTCAAATTTTAAATTGAATGCCACGTAAATTTATTCTCAGCTGTGTGTAATATGTAAGGAGTATTAACACCTTTTGTCATCGTTCTATGTTCACATATACAATATTTTTAGCGCGATTGTCTATGGAATTTATTTTTTAGATATTAAAATATTTAAACTCAATATTTGTACTAAACTTATACATTATGTAGTATAATTATGAACTTGCACAATACAAAATTTTGAAGCATAATTTGAAAAGTATTAATTTATCTTAAAGTTATAAACTATTGTTAATAACGAACAAAAAATGCTCACTATTTCTCTACTGTTTAGCTATTGTCTAAGTATTGCTTTCGTAACGATTGCTATCATATAAAATATATTTTTAGTCGTAGATTAAATCGAGGAAAACTTAAAAAAAATGTTTTATTTACAGTAGTTTTGCATATCCGGATGTGGGTAATCAGTACGTGGATTTAATTGAATCCATAAATTGCTGTCACTATGATTAACCATGAGTGGATCATTGAGAAGATATGATCTCAGTTAGATGCCTAGTTTCATGTAACATAATGATAAAACGACCCTTATAGAAAACGGGTAGCGGGTTCAACTTTCATTGACTAGTCACTTTTCATTGTTGAAGTTTTTCCGTTATTTATTCATGTTTAATATTAGTAATACGTAAATGACTTAATTTGTTTGATATGTATTGATATTTTATTGGGTATGACTTAGACATTATTTGAAGTGTAAAACAGCAAAAAAATCACGTACAATTAGCTTTACAACATTCTTGAGAGGCCAAGATCGTAACGAATACTTGAAACAGTGTTATTGAAACGTGCTACATTATCTATCATGTTTTTCATCAATAATTTTTGAATGTATTTTACTACAATTAGCATATTTTTTCGAAGGATATCATGTGTGTTATTATTTTATTACGTCAATAAACTGTTTTACGTCTGGAGTAACAACAATACAATACGCGCCGAAAAAAACTTACTCGCATGATGTTTTATACTAAAATATTAAGATAACCACAAAAAATAAATTTAAATATGAGTCAGTAAATATATGAAAAAAACTTGGGGCCAAGTTTGACAATATTTAATACAATCTAATAATACAATTTTCACTTGGTTTTACATTAATAAAAACAAATTATTCACGTCAAATTTCAACTGTTAAAACTGTATACAATTCCACATGCTCACTTATAACTTGGGTTTCTCTTTTCGGTATCATCAGTCAGTTTCATCGCATCCGAGTGATAGAATGTCTGAATAAGCTATAAGATGAAACGTCAGTGACAAATCAAGAGGAATTGTAGAGAGTTTCGACAATTTATATTTGATATTGAAACTACACCAAGCACCCTAAGTTGACTTCGTAAATTATAATAGTATTATCCACGCATAACCGTAATTCAATTTTGAAGCTTACTTTAAAAAACTGAATTGATTATGTTATTATTTTTTTTGCGTATGAGGAATACCCTAAGCTTCTAAGGTTATTATTTATAATATACATGCCTCTTTCTTGGGAGTGAAAATATCTTCCAAATGAAACTTTCATAATGTCTAATCTCCTGCTTAATGATTTGCTACTTCCAGCGACATGCTAGCATCCTTCAGTAACACCGAGTTGATCCTATAGATAGAAACCGACGTTCGTCCTGGTCGGAAGAAGAGACTAGCCGAACTGAAACTTTTTGAAGATATCAACGCGTGATTCAGTCAGTTTTCAAGTACTAGCGTAACAGAGTGCTGTCTAGTACAACTGCCTTATTTTTTAATATCAATTAATTATCATTCAGGCCCAAAAGGCGCAATCTGTATCAATTCAAAATGATGGTTAGGCCAAAAGAACCACTGTACTGATTGTAGGAACGGTTTAAATTGTTTACAAAGAACTAAAAAACCTGTAAATTTTTTTAAGTTATTACAAATAAAGGAAGTGATCGTCGATTCTATTACATCATATTAAAAATAAATCTACTAAGTTCAAACTATTCTTGTTAAATATGTTAATAATTATGACGACCAACATTTAATAATTAAAAGTGTTAATAAAATAATTAATGATGCATTTTTAATCCAAAGCAAAAACTTTCGAGCGATATTAAACAAATGAGTAGAACTTAAAACACTATGCATTTAACTATTTGAATAACAACGCCATTTTGTATTATGAAAATGAAAATGTAACAGTTCTTGAAATATTTTAGCGAATGCCTTGTGCGATATAGCGTAGTCCATCATTATTCATATATGACAATAAAGAATTGATATTGCTTAAAAACTAACATGAATGAGACAAATAAACTTGTGACTTGTGCCACATACATTTAAGGTCTCGTTTAGGGTGCTGGTGATGATAATACAGGTTGACCTCGAATAGCAACCGATATATTGTATATTCCTGAACCGTGGAGGCAAGATGAATTGGTCGTAAGTCGAACTTCATACAAAATATGCAAGAAAATAAAACATCTACAGTGTTTTTACGTTGTTAAATTCGTAGTTATTTTAACAAAAAAGTAACAAAACAAAAAAAAAATATTTAGTGAATCTTTCCTCGATATCTGTACAACTATATACAACTATAATCCATTCGCCCATTATCAAATAGCGAAAAAGTTATGGCACCTTTTTTTTAAAGAATCAAATGTACTTGAGTTGTTTTCTTTTTACCCATATATTTTTATGAATCAATCGAGGATTTAAAGCATATAGTAGCTTACACTTCAATCAATCTTCCACTATTCGAATCTATTTTTTCTTTTACCGATTTTGGTGGAACGTTGCACACATGTCGTTCAGTGCAAATTTTTATGTAGATTCATTATTATCATTCGTTACTAATATCATTGCATCAGTCTTTTCTTCAACCCTTCTCCTGACGAGAAATGAGAAATCATATTTACTCCGTTTACCAGAAAATATGGGTACGCCATATTAATTTATCACATCAGAAAATAAATATCATTATTATGTAAAAAAATATTCAATTTCATAAAAGATAACCGAATCGTAATATAAAACAGTGAAGTAAAGAAGAGAGATGCAAGCGATACTCTTTGCGATCATCCCGCGACTAACGGACCGGCTGTAAATTTTTAGTTCATTTATATATCATTATTGTGGTATTTTTCCTTATGCACGCATGCTTTATCCGTTGGAAATGTTCTCCATTGATGAAATATACAATTTTTAAAAAAAACCCTTCTTTCATCGAGCTTTCGAAATGCCGTAAGTCGAACGGTCGTAACTCAAGTCTACCATATAAAGTAAATTCTAAGCCGATGAAGTAAAAAATATGGCATTGACACTATTACATAAAAACATGCACATGGCAGAAGTAATTATTATCCACATCCGCCAATAAAAACATTTAACTATGCTTTATATCTACTCTGCAACATCTTTTCTTTTGTTATAAGAATAATTGCTGTGAGAATCACATTGATAAACTTTTTCAGTGTATTAAATATAAATACGAGTTATCAACGATTTATTGTATGGACAAATAAGTGTTTTATTCTTCTTTTAATTAGCGATGATTGGAAGTCACAACGTTGTTTGAAGACGTCACTCGTATAACGATATATGGAACATTTTCGTTGTCTTCAATCGTTTACTTCTAAGAAACGTATTGTTCTGTGATTCCAAGCCGGTATTCGAATTTTAAATATTTGTTGTTTTATTTTGAATGACTGTGTTACTCCAATACAGTCATTCAAAGTAAAACAGTTGACAGCTTAAGCAGAAGTCTTAAAATATATTTGATAAAAAATTATTATGTAAGATGAAATTCGCACATTTTAAATCGACAAGGTTCACGGCTTCTCTTCTTAAACAAAATTGTCAATGTTGTTTTCTTCGGTAACCAACATTAAGAATATCGTATGTAAAATAAATGTTCTTTACAAAAGTAAAAGTTGATTGTGTTCTAGTTTTAACAAGCAAAACAAAGTTTGCGAAATACAACCAACGAAATTACAACCGAGTTGATACAATTGGAATATCACAATGAATATAATTCTTTAAATTTTAATTCAAATTTGATACTAAAATTCCATCAAGCAAGCGCCTTCAGTCAATATCTTAAATAATTCTTTAAACCATACCTTACTCCTTCTGTCTGTCGATTAATTCACTTATACAATATGCTGTTTCTTCTTTCATCTGCACAAAAGTATGCACAATAAATAACATTTGATTGAGCAATTATTTACGATAGATTTGATGAAAGTTTTGCGAAGTATAAAATGTTACATTGAAAGTTTTGTCAAACAAATTTGATTAAATATTTTATAAAAATAAATAAAAATATTCTTGCAACACGTCTCTTGGCTTATGTTTAATTATAGAAACATTTTTTTATTTATGAATATATAAATTGGATGTACAAAACACATCGTCAAGTGGATTGGGTAATATATCAGCAAACATCTGACGTTTAAAGCATTGACAAATATTTTTTAATATTGCGCGTTTCATCTGTCATAAGTTTCTAAACAGGTATTCAAGATTCTATATTATGTAAATAATAAAAAAAAACAATAAAAAACTAACTTATTCTTAGGTAGATTTAATCTCATGTTGTGTCTAAGAATAACACAATATCACGTAGGTAACATTATGAGTTCGCCATTATTATTGTTTGTAAAGAACAAAGATTATCTTAAGCAGGCATTGGCAAACTTATTATATGCATATATACAATATATAAAACTGTATATCTGTAGGAAAATCCCTTATTCTTCAGTTGATGAGTTTTATTTAAGTTCATCTCGTGTTCTTCAATTTGATCCATTAGGAAATTGTAAACCTTCATAGAAGTTTTGACTCAAAAACCTAAAGTAGTCTATACCTTATAAAATAATTTTAAATATTGTCCCAAGCGTATAAAGTTTTGCCGTATACCTAATTCCAACAAAAACGATCGACGTAATATTAAGTTTGGCAAAACATCCTTTTTTCTTGATGCCTTTTTTTAAGGTACAGTAAAACTTCAATTCTAGGTTTTTCAAGGGACCGTAAAAAACGAAATATTTGAAAAACGAGGAATGGAAGAAAGTTTGAAATAATAATAAAAACTTTATATCTTAAAAGTCCCCTCCCCCTTTAATTTCCAAAGATTGTATTTATTACAGGTTTTTCGTAAAATTTATATTAAATAATCGAATAGTGTTTTAAGCTTCTACTTGTGAAATTTTTTAACAAAGAAAATTTCAAGAAATTTGATATACTATATAAGATTCGATGTGCTCAAACTGACAAATTGTATTGGCTAGAAAGATTTATCTACCAAAATCGGTCAATCGGTGTAATTTTTGAGACGGAATCATAATATTTAATCGATAGATCGAGGAAGTCGATAAATCGGGAAACGGTTAGTGCGAGAACATACAATATTGTTCTTATGTGTGTTTGACGGGGCTATAAAAAATTAATGATCCATCCGGGAACGTATTATGCGAGAACAGTTGATCGTGGTTCCATAATATATCTATAGAAAAGTCCCTTGATCTCCAATTTATTTATTTCTTATTGAATAATTTAAGTTCAATTCCAAGCGTGAAAAGTTTTGTACTATACCTTATTCCAACAGTAACAATTGACAAAATATTAAATTTGGCAACAAATCCTTTGTTTCGATGCCCTTTTTTAAGTAATCGATTTTAGCTCAAACGTCTATATTTCCTAATGCAGGAGTCTACAGTTTATAAAGTGAAGAAAGCCAAATTGTCATGGAAGTAGGATAATAAAGATACCAGAGAGATAGATAAAGTTAATTAGTATGTCGAACGAGTCGAATTTTGTTCGGTATACTCTCTACCAAATGGAAATTGGAGTTTATATCTGAACATCCTGGAATGTCCATGCGAAGAATTGCTTTTGCCGACCCCTGGTCTAATGTATTGCATTTCATAGGGATCATACTACAATTAATGTCTTCAGAGGATTCACTTGGGCACTCGGATAACTCGTCTCCGATAGCTAGCCTTACCTGTGTTTATATATGCAAATTCATAAATTGTTTATTTTAGGTTTCGATATAATATTTTGATTGACGCTTCTATAAAATCAAGGCTTTTTCTTGACAACAACATAAAGAGTGCTTTATACTGAGTTAAGTTTTTAATTCTGAGTGGAAAATTGTATCTTCAAAATACCCAAATATATCGCGAATTCCTTACCGAGAAAATATATAAGGTTGACATATATCATATACCGCTCAAGCAATACACAGTTTTCAACAGTACGTTTCCATCAATTCACCTAGCCTTATCGTTATATTATGTGTTATCTTCAAATTTATTTTTAATTTAGCAAGTAACACCCTCTATCAAATCTGAATCATAAAAAAACGATTTGCAAAGTTACCAACCTTGCATATTTTCTTTTATAGTTTAAATATGTACAAAAAAATTAATGTTTGAAAGTGTGTCTGTATGTATGTCCTGTATGCGTTCCTATGCCAATTATCCGATTGAGATGATACTTTAGCGGGTTGTTGTGAACATGCCCGCCAAAGTTTTTAAATAAGAATTACTATAAGATCAACACTGATTTTGCTCACCGCTAGCAGTTATATTTTCAGCCGATTGTGATAAAAAAAATGAGTTGTTTTGCACATTTTCACGAAGGTTTCTGAATAAGTTTAACCATTAGATCATGACTGGTTTCGATTATTGCGTACACTATCAACTGATACACTGGAATATGTGGATATGCTTCTCACATGGACAGCTTTATGTGGTCTGCTCACGCGTCATAAAAACATCTGGTTTTTCGTATATGCAATAGACGCAAAAAATATTTTGTATCCAAAAGCACTTAAGGGGACATACACTTTCTTTCTTTAAGTGGCATTATAACGCATGACGGGTACTCGCTTGCAGTTTATAAATGATTATTCTTACGTCTGAAAAAAATTACAATCTTCATTTACTTACAAAATGCAAAATATTTTTTATTATGACACATGACTATACTTTATTATTATGCATATAGCAGACTTGAGAATAATTTTTTCATGACCTGGAGATCTTCACATAAAGTTGATAACATGGGAATAAATTCTCTAATAAATAAACAACTGGAAATCGTTTTCTTCTGATGTATGATAGAATGGTTATTCTTTGGCCACAATATGACAAACATTCCATTCAAAAATTACCTTAGAACTATGTTTTCTATATAATATTGTAATAGGTGTAATTAAGTAAGGGTAATTAATGGAATTTCAATATTAATTTTAAAACTATGTACCTGTTTTTTCACTTACAAACCGGGTTTCTCCTTTCGGCATTTCAGGCATTACACCATACAACTGACAGACAGTAAACAGTTTTCATTGCTTATATACAAGAGGAATTACAGAAATTAAATATACATCTGAAATAATTTCAATCACCACTGATTTATATGTATAATATTATTACGTAAACTGTTTATTGCCTGTCAGTTCTTTTGCACCCGAGTGATATATTGCACAAAAATGTCAAAAGGCGAAACCTAGGTCATAGATGACAAAACATGAGAAATTGTAGACAGTTTCTTGAAATCAAGCTGCAAAGTTGCGTTTATTAGTATAAACTTAATGACTACCTATTGGAAAATATTCCACTAAAAATTTACAAAGGAATGTTGACATGTTTTTGTTGAACGGAATTATCGACGCTGACCAATAAATCTGTTTGGAAGAGCAAACCTTGACATTTTAAAGCCTATTCCTAATTCTTCAATGACGAATACTTTCACGTAACGAATTTATTCGGCCAAAAATATTGGTTGAAGGAGACGGTACAGATAATCCTTTCACCAGTACAAATGATTCAGAAAGCTTTTGCTCCCACAATATAAAATATATTATGCGATAGACAGGAAGAAACGATGAAATATGTATTGGGGATTTCCTAAATACAAAATAAAAATGTGTCGATTATTTGATATTACAAAAACTTCATGTACTTAAAACTGCAACAAACCATGTAAACAATATTTATTTTATGTAAATCACAGAACTTACAAGAAATATGCAATATAGCCTAAAATATTTGCTATGGAATAAAGAGGTGGCATAAATATGGTTCCAAAGCTAATAAAATCACGTAACATGACGTAGTCAAATCTAAACGGTGCTTTGTTTTTCTTTGCCCTACTACACCCACCACTGCTTTCTCATACGTTAATTGTATAAAACAGCATCCAGTAGAGTAACATTTGTTACGCATATCTATATTTTTTGTCATAATTGGGAGCGTCTTCGGAGCAACTGTAATGGTCAATCTTAAAGCAGAAGATCCGATAATTGCAATAGAAAATCAAGAGCAGTGGTTCTCATGTGCCACCAACAAGATCATATAAAATATTGATATTTAAAAAATGTGTTTTTACAAATTAATAATATTTTCAAATTGATGCCTTTGGTCGAGTTATTTACACCAAAAGATTTGTTAGTAAATACAACTGTTATTTTCATCATATCTCAAAAAACAAAACACTGCGGTCATGAGACATTTTCATAAGGCCACCGATGTTTAGTATGCGGCCACGGTAAAATTTTACGTGAGAAACACTGATCTCTAGGGTTTGAATAATCAATGAAGAATCCTTTGTATATTTTCATATACGTGGATTAATGGTGATAATGGTTCAGAATCTATAGATAAAAGCATTTTGAAAGCTGACTCGATATCGATGGAAGCAAACGTTTTATCGTGAAAAATTATCGTGTGTTAATTTTAAATTATATTAGTTCTGCGTGTAAAATGTGGCAATCTATTGATCAAAATAAAATAAACATACATAATACATCTATACATTTGGCCATGAGTAAAAATCCACTATATCAATGGCGTTACGCTGAATAGTTTCGTATATTTCAAATGTATTCCGAAATAAGAATATTTAATAATACTTGAACTGCCAAATATATGCAAAATCGCAACAACTTGTCAAAAATATAAGTTTCATCATATTTTATTTTGCAAATTTTTCATAAAAACTTAATTAATTAATGTTTGAAGTAGCCTAGAATTTGTATTTATACATTTCAAGAAACTGGCAAAATTTATTGAAAAATGAATGAGAGGTTGGTATAGAAAATATTTTTACATTTTAACTTTTCTTATGCTTGTTAATGCAATTTGAAAACGTCTGCAACTTCAGATTTCAAGCTCTAAAAAAGACAAATTCAAATATTGATTGCTCAATAACTTCGTGTTTTTAACCAGAAAACTCGTGAGTTAGTATTACATAAATATATATATATAAATGAATGTTTGTTTGAAACAATAAAAATGTTTGAAACTTTCAAAATATCTTCTTTCCCCCATCGCGAAGGTTTCTAGATTACTACAACTACATGACAACACATCTGAAAAAAAATTAACCATTACAAAAACTCTTATGTAACTTTCAATCATGTAACACTTTGAGAATGAAATTTTGCATACTGTCAACCGTTCATAAACAAAATAAATTTGATTTTAGAATAAACTTTTCACTGAATAAAAACTTTTTAAAAAAGTACTCACTCGGTTCGATTACTTTGAATCTAATCAATAACTATTGGTATTTTAATTAGGTACCTAGCCACCTTTGCGAAACTGCTACACTTTGAGGCTATGAATTGCAAATGACATTTTGCAAACCATCAATTGTTCTTATGCTAAATTCAATTTTAGAATAAACTCTTAGCAGTACAGTTTTAGAAATTCATTTAGTTTGAATGGTATTACAACGGAAACCAAGTATTCGCTAGTACTGAATAAATGGAAACCAAATAACGTTTTGATCAAAAAGTAAAACAGCCTTTTTTCATAAAATTAAGTAATGTAGAGCGACGCCCACCGACTGTTTTTATTAAAAATTAAAGGTATCATATGTACTGCACACTAAAATTATAATAATGTGATAAGGTAAAAATATCAAAGTATATGGCTGTATTTTTTTAAGATATGGTTGTTTCGACTTTCGCCATTGTCAAAACCTTGAGTTCAGTTCGTAAAACTTCATCTAAAATTTTATAGCTAAATACGTCGATATTTAACCATATTATAATGAGGTTCTACCATACATGTTATATAATGCTAGATATAGCTGGCTTGACTTTTGATTAATCATGTATATCATTTTTTAATCAATTATTATATTTTGATGGATAAAATATAATTTAATAATATATATACTTCAAACTCAAACAAGTATAAATATAATAATTATTCGTTAAATCTGATTATATATTAATTCTTATTTATTGATTGAATTGGCATTTACTTGGTAGGATTTCATTATAAAACGGTGAAAAAAATAGCAATGCATTTTAGTTCTCGTAAATTTACACTTTTAAATGTTTGTGGAACTAAAATACATCGCCGTTTAATCACTGTGTTAATTTTTATTTCAATATCAGTATAAAAAAGACTTATACAAAAATTAATATATTTTAGGTAAAAGTTATTATATATCATAAAATACATTCTAAAGAAACTGACATAAATACACTCAGATCATAAATATGGATAATTTATTGAAAAAACTGATTTTAAGAATAGCCCAACGAAACCACTGTGTTAACAAAAAATAGTTAAAATTATTTTTTGTAACTAAAGAAATATTTTTTCTTTTGATAATTGACAAGACCCATGTAATTATTTTTTCATAGATCGTAAGTATTTTTAAATACTCTAAATTAAAATTTAAAAAACCAAAATTGTTCTGCTATAACAATAATTGTCACGCGAGAAAATGTAGAACTGGAACTGATAATATTTTTTATTAAATTCTTTACATTGTACTTAAAAACAGTTTGATCTGTTATATAAATTTATTATTGATTTATTTAATGAAGTTCAATAAAGTTTTAGCTCTCAGTTTTTAAAATGTATGATAGTTGCGTTAATATAAAAACAGAAGAAATAGTAAGCGCTTAAGGGTTGTTTTTTCACTTACCTCTTTTATCTGATATTTCATTATTTTAGGGAACCCGTAACATGCCATAACAATTCCAACTAAAGTTACTATTGAACCAACAAACGCCAGGATAAATACTCGGCCTTTCAGGAAACTCCATGGTGAAATATCCTTCATTATGGTAATCAAACAAACCAAAAGAGATCAAAACTGCACTGATTTATTGAAAATATATACTATTTTTAATCGCGGTTCACCAGAAACCATTTTTTAAACAGTAAGAGATGTGTTATTTGCAACTTCATACGTCGAGGTACAATGTCACACTAATGATGTACTTGCCGTGCTCCGTGCTATCTCTTCATCACCATAATGCCGTAATTACATTAGAAAACCGGCGTAAATTTCTAACCACAATTATTATTTTATAATTCTATTCTTATCATATAAAAAAAGCTATGATCACCGATGACAGAATTAATTTATTGTGCTGAATAAATTTATTCGAACGGTTTGCGCGTTCATACAGTCATAATTCATAACCTGGCTAGAAATTTTACAATACAGAAATCCTCTAACAACTGTAAATGATGATTTTGTACAAAATAGTGGGTTACTAGCAAAATATAAAAACCAGAGCTGTGAAGTCGGAGTCGGAGTCGTGAAAAATGAGCGATTAATTTTTCGAATATGTATACAATTTTAAAAAATATTCCAATGAACAATTTGCCGGATTGGTTGGTTAATCTTTAATTTAATGCACATACATAGGAAAAGTAGGAAAAAAGCCAGACAAGGAACTTTCTTTAGTCGAAGTCATGTTGTTGGTCAATGTCGGAATCAAAGACATGTTTTTTAACGTCTCCACAGCCCTGATGAAAAACCAAAGAACATTTTTAACCCTTTTTATTTGAATAATTAAATGCAATCATTTTTTAAGCTGAGGATAAGCCTTACATGAAACAGCCGTCACAAAAAGATACACTAAAAAGGTTAATGAAAAAATAGATTCAAATTCCAACTGTTGAAACTTTGTACGATTCCACATGTTTATAATGTGAAACAGTGACACATTATAATACTATTATATTTAGGTTCAACAAAACTGTCGTGATATGATTTAACCTAGTCTTCTTTTTAAACGTCAATGATTCAAATTTTATATTGAAATTCCATCTATTACAATCACTTGATATCATTTGATCCATTAATCTATGACTATTCGACAATATTATTGAACCCAAATATTTTATTTCCAGGCAAAAGTCATATAATACCCACCGCAATAGAAAATTGGCATAGATGTTTGATCAAAATGATATTTGTTTATAGTTTTGTACTCCTTTAAAACAACGTAAAAATATTATACAAGCCGTCATAATCACTACAATTCCATTATAATAAATAGAATGTATAAAATAATCTGTACATTGAGGTCGTGTTTCTTAAGTCATTTGTGTTATATGCCTGTTTATAAGTCCCACTCAATTTTATAAAAAAAAGTTTTCTTTTTTTCAGTTGATAACGCTGGTGATGGGCAAAATCGATTCTGTTCTTAGTACAAAACTTGTAATTAGTAGAAACACAATTTTGTGTCATTTATAATGTCTAATTTTGACGATAATTAAGTGAGAAGTGTATCGAATTCTAAAAATATTACAAACAGATATTTTTTAATTAAAACCGTATATTCATAAAAAAACTCGAATATTCTTGATTTTATGATAAATATAAAAACGTTCGCTCTTAATAACATATAATATAAATTGATTGAATTGTCATTTCCTTGGTAGAACTCCATTATAACACGGTGAAAAAGTAGCAATGTGTTTTAGTTCGACAATTTTTTGTATAAGATATAGTTCATAGCTATTTCGGCTCACGCAATCTTCGGATCTATCTTTGATAGTCGGAACTATTGATTGAATTGGGATTTACTTGGTAGAACTCCATTATAACACGATGAAAAAAAAGCAATGTATTTTAGTTGTACATTTTTTTTTATAAGATATAGTTGATAGCTATTTCGGCTCATGCCATCGTCAGAACTATGTTTAAGCTTACATTTACTTATCTATATATAGATGTGTAGAAAAGATACACAATACATCTTCTCTTTTGTTTTAACAACCTATCTTATGTCGTGCTAGCAAAAAAAGTAAAATTTAAATTTAAATTAAGCTTAACAGGCGGCACTTTCAGTATTATCAGTATTTTAGTATTGCAACTTTATATATGTTGATTATTCTTAAAGTGTTATAACACAAAAATAATTTGTAATAATTGATGATTCATTGCTTAGAGTGTGTACGATTCATAATTATAACTTGGAGTTCTAAAATTATAGCGGAACTCCGACAATGGCGTGAGCCGAAATAGGTAACTATATCTTATAAATCTTTTGTAGAACTAAAATACATTGCTATTTTTTCATCGTGATATAAAATAAACTCTGATGAAACATATAATATATTTCAAAAAACATTTCTATAACAAAACTGTCCCTTACTCAATCACGCGATCACTCTTTCTTTCGATGAGAGAAGAATAGAATAGTAAGGATCCTAATCACTTACGTTACGCCCCGTCGTTAGTATACGATGCGTAACTGAAAACTTTATAACAAACCTACATCCCTTCGAACTTAAATCACTTAATACACCTTCAGCAAGGCCGACGAAGTTGGCTTAAGTCGACTTAAGTCAAATTTGTCTCTTAAAACTCCTTAGTAATTAAGGCGTTATTGTCTTTACCATGTCGTGCCAAGGAGTTTGACCGCCTATGTGTAAGCTTCGATCAACTGTCCCCATTGTTTCATTTTATATTCATAATGTCATAAGATGACATCTTTTGGCTTACACTAAACTATAAAAACGTTTCGTTTGATGAACAATGCCATTTTTTCTTCTTTGATATGTAGACTATTTTTACAAACGGATTTTTTTTGAAGTTTCAAAAGCGATCAAAACTTGAAGGGAAAATTTATAGAGGCGAATAAATTGCCATATAATCTTCTTACTTGACATCCTATTCCAACTATCGAGAAGTTTTTATGATTTAAAACGTCTACAAAAGAAATTGGCGCTTTAACCTCAAACTTATCTTGTGCCATAAAAATCTTAATTAAATATCTTAAATGGTATTTTATTCACGTGATTGTTAAGATTACTGTTGACACTTCTATTATAATATAAACTTTTTTGGTTAGGTGTAAAGGAGAAATTTGAAATCATGTTTGTTTTTAATTCAAATTGAATGACGGCAACGACCTTAGTTGAACAAGGGCTTAAGAACCTTTGACCGTAATCTGGACGTACTGAGTTTTTTTTTTTTAATGTCAAATTGATAAAGCATTAAGATCAATGGCGCGTTAGCATTAGAGTTCTTCAAGTTCCTTTATCTCTTACTTATAATCATTAGGTTAGGTTGCTGTGTATTGCATTAATTATATATGTATGTATACATATATTTTATTAAAGATTGTTAGTAAATTGATAAAATAGTAAGATTGTTAAAAAAGTCTTCTGATTTATAAGGCTATTTTGGCGGAAAACCGCCTTACACTCGTTGCTATTCTCTTTCATCTCAAATACACTCGCAACAGCAATAATGCTAAACACTTTGTAAAGTCAATCGCATTCAGGCGTCAAATTGTACCACATACATCTTGATATTGTACTGCGAAATATAATATATAATCTCTCGTAAAGACAAAATTGTTATTGTCCAAAATTCATTGCTGTCACCTTGATAAAGGCAATATGTTTTTTTTTTCACTGGGACATTGATATTCAAGTTTGCGTTTTTTTCCGTACAGTGACGTAGGGGGACATGTAACGCCCGGGGTGGTCACTGAATTTGCTCTGTCTTTCAATTTACCTTGATATAATATCACAATATGTATTGAAATATTACATTTTCTTCTAATATTAAATAAATATGTCACTAAAATATATTTTTCCACATAAAAATATTTCTTAATGATATTTGTGGAAATTATTTTACTCATGCTCGGCTAGGTGAGTCGTTTGCTCTCGGGTGTTATATACAACGTTATATTGTATAACAACAGTGGGCAAATACGATTCCTATTGAAAATTATAAATTCGTGTTTTGAATGAATTTTAAAACAGCTCCTCGACATCTTTTTTTGGTATTTTCGGTGCGACATATGGATGTGAATCTTTTCAATCACCAATGAAGTTCGTACAGTTGAAATATCGTTCACAATTGACCAATTGTGACGAATATGTCAATAATTATTTATTATTGTATATACCACAAAACCAACTTACAGAATTGCTGTGAACGGTTTAACAAATTTTACGCCAAATTCGAGAGATTTGACCAAAATTCTTCCTTCACTATGATATTTTTTCCTCTTTATTAATTTTTTTATACAACTTCACAATTTTTTTTCGTCATTTGACAAATTCAATTTTACATCGCGTATTATTACTCCCTGTAAGTATTCTGTGGCTCTATATAATACACCAAAAACCTAAATGTGGCTCTCATTGACCTCATGCGTGCCTATCCCTGTTATATAGCAACAGTTTTTAGATTTGTTAAATTCAGTTGATTTTATTTGTTCCAAAAAAAAACCGTTCTCTTAATTTGTTCCATATATCGGTATCTGAGTAATATTTACATGAGTAATTTATCAGACTTCATTATATCCAGCAGACCAGAAGTGCCCCTCGTAAAAACGACCGCCCCCTAATGCTACGCCACTGACTCAATAGAGATTCTGTATCTGTAGCCATTTTTTTATGTATTGAATACAAATTTATTGACGTGTGTTGTATTGGGACATATACTGTGTTCAATTAAATTCAATACTGTTTTGAACAATGACAGAATATTTGTAAGTGGAAGATACGGTTGCAACAATATTTATTTCAATCTATCATTTCCATAAAAATAAAAGAAATTAATGATATTCATTAAACCAAAAAACGTTAACCGTAGTTTAGGAAAATAAAGCTATTGTGTTAGTAGACTACGCTGATAATGCCCTTAAATCGATTTCACTATAAATTCAAAATGGTAAATCAATTTCAATGTATTGTAGTATAAAAGGTTTAAAAGAACGAAGAAGGTTCGTGCTTGAAATATTTTTTTTTTTTTCATTAGTTTGTTATTATCATATAGCGATTATCATAGTCGCTTGCGTGATAAACCAGACTCATATATTTCCGTGATGTCACAACAGTTCACCGATATTTTTATTGAGATAATTGTTGGTCACAAACCTTTGACCAAAAAATCTAGAATTCTTCTTGTCTTTTGTTTCATGTTAATTAAAACAAGCGTAGCTCCAAATTTGGTATGGGCTATGAACTTTTCGATCGTATTACTCAAGGGTTTACTATATGTCAAAATGAGAGCTCTTTCATGTAACCCTATTAAAAACATGAGGAATTAATCAATTGTTTTAAATTTATCATTTATCAACCTTCGTAGGCAGATTTTGAGTGAAAAAAATCTTTTAACATATAATTATACACTTTTAAGGTGTTAACTGTCACTTCTTGGTGGAAAGGCATGATATTTTAAATAATAAAAACACATTTTTAGTACTTATTTCCACAATATATTTTTTTGATCAGGACCGGTTTAAAAATAAACATTTTAATGCTAATAAAAAGCTTATTTAGCCCTGGTTGTAAATTTGGAAGAAAACGATTATATTATTATTTATATATGTAATACTATCACAATTTTTTTGTGTTTTTAGCCGATGCCATTTTTCAAATTCGAAGCCGGTGTCGAATAGCATTCAAACGAAAATAATTAATTGATTTTATGTAAGTGTATAAGTTAATAGTTGTTCAGAACAGACTGTCATATTTCAATTTTTTCACTATGGAAACCATAAAATATAAACGTTATGAAAACTTTGAAAAGTTTACATTTATTTGAATAACTCACTTGCTCAATTGTTGGGAATTACGTAAGATTTATTTCAACACAAGAAAAGGTATTTTGATGTGATTTGTCATTATTTTTTGTGGATATATATGATATGGCGCCGATTTTTCACAGGCGATTTCAGATGCGCCATACCATAGCTCCCTATAGACAGCTATGGCCATACATAACCATCTTTTTTTATCTTCTCATGTTCACGATTTGTGCTGGTAAAAAAGAATAGGATCTGCTTTGCTCAGGACAGTAAAGGAATTACTCAATCACATGATTAAATTAATTAATTTACGCTAGTTCCAAAGGTACACGTATATTGGATTAAAAATCTTCAATACTCATAAATGATCTCTAAGACGAGAATATGATCGCTGTGGTAGACTCCGCGGAGAGTCTCGTTCAGTGATGATAACTCTGGACAATAGTTGTTGGATGCGATGAGAAAGAGAGAATTCTGAACGAAATGTAGCACAGAGAGTGAAACTTGGAACTTGGAGTTATCTGTTATTTTAAATCACTCGAAGGAATCCTGGAATATAGTTATAGCTGAATAATTAAAGTATGTTTATGAGCATAATTAAAATTTTCCAATGTTTTGATTATTAAAAGTAAAATCTCAAAAGAATAAGCAGGCGCAAGAATACAATCCATTACGGCTTGGTCACCTCAATAAATAATTTACTTACCTATTTTAATTTTTCGCACTTCTAAATTCTTTAAAATCTAAAATATTATGATTTAAATATGAACTAATTATACATTTGCTACACAAATGTTAAATAATATTATTGATTTTCAAAAGTACTAAGTAATGATTTGTATGCAAAAAAAGCAGTTGTAACTAATCTTTTTATTGAATTCAGCTCCAAGAATGAAAACGTCAAATAAATAAATCGTACAACTGAAATTTTATAATAAAAAATTTTTAGTTGTAAGTTTTCATTATTTTTCCTTAATTACTTTAATTGGGAAATGTTTAAAAACGAAGTTTGTCTTAATTAATAAACTTGAATTAAATCATTGACAGAATACTTGTGTGAATTTTTGACACCACACCATTCGTCGGATTCTAAAATGTAGCTTTTATTAATCAAGTGATATTTGAATGATGTGTGTTTTGTCGTGGGTAAATCGTAAATGTGCAATTTGTTAGTGCTCATTCGGTCGCGTATCTATTCATTTGATTACATTGTGTTGGTGGTCATTTAGTCCGGGAATGCTTTGTTGTAATACGATTTATGAAATTATATTGAGTTGATAAGTTTTGACTAAATTAAAAGTTTTCACTGAATTAAAAGATTTTCTTACAAAGACTCTTTTCAATCGATTTTATTGAGACGAAATAATTTAACAAGTATGCCAATCAAAAGTAAAAAAATCAGTAAAAAAAGACAATTATGAGAGTTGCGTAAACTTTGCAGAAAAATTAATTTGACCGACGTATAATTTTTTCACGAAACAGCTGCTGACCATAGAGAATAAAATACCGTTGAAGTTTGCGCGGATAAAATTTCTATCCGCCATTATTCTGTAGCGTTCATCGCGTTTCGGTAGCGTGAGCCGGTTGTTTGTTTTTTCAAAAATTAATATCTGCGTATTCCTATCATATATTATGTCATCTGATTAAGTTCAATCAAAATGGCTCAGTCAGATTTAAAGATAGAAGGAGTAGATGGAGAGGAAAACTCGGTTTGTATGGTTACGTATTGTAGCAAAATTATCGCGGATTTTAAGGTATCATAATACTGAGATACATTGGATATTACACTTAAATTGCACTGTTGTGGTAGTTGTCTTTAAATGCTTTCAAAATTATTAGTAGATGTTGTCTTCTTTCTTAGTATTACTTGTATTATTTTCAGTTGTTACTATTTTGTTCTTATCGTCCACAATGTAAGGGTCGTTGGGTAGATTTCACTTATTTTCCCTTTATTGGATTTGAATATAGAGATTTCTATGTGATTTGGATCGGTTTTAAATGGATAAAATTGCTTTTTTCTCGTGTTTCGCACCCAGGCGCTAGATAGCATGCCATCTTCGAAAACACGTAGAGCTGTCAAAAATGTTACGCTGTTTGTTAAGATCTCAGACTATTGTATCTTGAAATCAATTTCATAACCTAGAAACTTACTACGGAAATATGCTATATAACATGCTACTCTATTTGTATCTGAATGAAAAACATTTAATTCTGCTTAAAACTACATCACTAGCAATTTTGTTTTTGAAATTTGCTCGAAAATTTTACATTTGAAACAAATCAGGCGTAATAGTATGAAAAAATTTGTCGCATTATTTCAATATCTGCCATACGGGTTTATCCAGCTGCGTTTGACACATCTTGACGCTTTTTTATACCGACATTCATATTACTCTTAAATCATCAGTTACCTTGCTTTAGATATGTATTAGTTTGTAAATTTCCTACTAAAGTGCACTGTTATAAGCAGCATTAAGTAACCTTTCAGACATAAAAAGAGTAGTAAATTTATTCTATCAACTAATATCAATGGCTTTTTGGTCTATACCTCTTAATATATCCGTTTAATAGATGAATCGAACCCAAATATATTCATTTTTTGAACAGTATGTACCAGGATAAAAATATTTACTGTAACCTTTACGATAATGTTATACTTTTTCATGATTCATTATTAGTATTATTAGATGTTAATCAGATCAATTTCTATAAACACTAGCTATCAAACCTGACTGAAGTGTAAAAGCTGCTCTCGTCTCCATTCATTTGTTTTTTGCCTGACATACATATATTGTTTTATTAAAAAAAGAATGTTTCTGTATGTATAAAAATCAGTGATGTGAAATTGTGGAGCCGCAGTGTTTTGACGGAGTCATTTAAAGCGAGCGACTAACTGCTTTTTCAATTAGACAAGTTTTTGATTATTTCAAATTATGAATTTCAGATAGGGATAAATATCATTTCAAATATAAATTTATATTATTTTTATAGAACTAATTGATTGATCGTAAACCAATTATAAAGTGCTATAGAAATTGGTTATTTCTAGCAAGAATTTGAATTCATTCATTTCTTATCTGACAAAGTGTCTTCATCCGTTTCAGTTAATACTTATTCCTCTGACTCTATTCGCACTATTCTGAATTATGCAGTTATGATACTTCTCTTTTGCTCATCTTCGCCCTAGTAATATTCTGGACCTGTGGTATTAATGTATTTATCTTTTATAATCTGTTATCTTACCGTACAAGAAATTAGTTTTATGTTGTGAAAAGCAAATATTGATGATTTTCATTGTATATTAAATAAATAAACATTTATTAGAATGTATGTTATCGTAAAACTTAAGTTAAAATAGATGTCATAATAAGTATGAAAAGATATTAGAAAAAGTTATCCATATAGTATGCATGCTTCACTTTAATGTTGCAATAGTGTTTATATTGATGTAATTGATTTCACACATCACGAATATATTTTATTTACCAACTGCATATAGATCAAACCTCGATAATTCCATCACCAAACTGACCCTACCATAAAGTATGAATTACAAAAAAAAAAAATTGGATTAGTCAATTAATTAAAATTTTAAAAAATTTACTCATAAATTTTTAGTTAATATATTGTTATATTTTCAAGTTGAATGGAGCGCTATTTGGAATAGGATCTATTTTACTCGCACATTTTTAGATTTGTATTGGAAGTAATCAAAATACTTCGTGCCATATTTTATTATAGTTTTTACATGGTTAACACACCATCATTTTGTAGTATCATCAAAAGGCTACAACGAGTCATCTCAGCGGTAGAGATATTAGCAATCAGAGGGTTAACATCTAGTGATAAATACCACCAATCTTACAAATGATACGGATTGTATATAATGATTCAAAAAATTACAGGTCTGAATATTGAGGTTTGACATATATATAGGTGAAATATCTTGATGATTCGTTTTGGAAACTTTTAGAACCCAAATTTAAAGCTACTATCGGGAACTTATTCAGTATTGATAAAATTGAAGTATTATTACTTTATTTAGATGTTGTTAAAAACAGTTGAACAAATTTCGTATTTCTTACAAAAAAACTTGTGTTAAAATGTACTCAAATGAAATTCAGAAAATTATTGTTTTGATGTATAAATTCCCATATTTTTTGGAGTGTTATGTTTATCATCAAATTGTTCGATATCATTCAAGTTTGGCTTGTTTTGCCACTCAAATGCTCATTTTAATAACTGCATATACTTTATATGTATATTTGTCAGTGCAACTGCAGGCTGTAGGATTTGGATATGTTTTGTTTGGATTGCAAAATCTATTAATGTGAAACAAAATTTTGTCTCTCGTTAAAAGAAAACATTTGTATGAAATTATATAGAATTTTGTCGGGATTGAAGTGTTTTCAACTAATTTTTTATTCTCATTGTTAGTTAGTGAAGGGCCCCCAAAAATTTATTTACTGTACTTGCTTTATTTGTGGAAATCCATTGTGTCATATTGTGTCTTCATTTTACTAATTGAAATAATATACATGAGGCTGGTTGGAGTATACTGATAATGAATGTTATTTTTAGAATGGATCCTCAAGCGATGCATCGTCCCGAGGAAAAGAGGGGGACTTTGAAGTCAAGATTGAAACTGATCGATCTAAAAGATTTGATTTCCTTTTGAAGCAAACTGAAATTTTCTCCCATTTCATGGCGAGTGCCCCGAAAACTACCGGGGGGAGCCCTGTTAAGGCAAAGGCTGGACGGCCAAAGAAAATAAAAGATTCCGAAGAAGATAAAATTGATCCCACCGAGTAAGTTCACAAAAATCACATCAACTTTTTTTGAACTTTTTTATCCTTCACAATATAGAGCATTTGGCCTCCTAATTGAAGTATATTGAGTACTTGTTACTTAGTTGCCCAATTTGAAGAGAGTAAGAATAGATGGGATAGAGCCAGGACAGGACTAGCGATTAGCTTGCCACTCCTCAAACCCTATTATTTTTAAATTGGATAGGCGAGGGAAATTTTTAGACATAAAAAACCCATTCTTATGAATAGAATTGTTAAATTTTATCCCTAGTAAAATCTCTTAGATCCATCATGTAAGCCAGGGATTCCCAACCTTTTTATACTCTAGAGCGCATTCTTAAATATCGGTAGGGTGGCGGGCACCACCCATTTTTTCTATGGGTATTTATAATTAGACGTGATTAATAAATAAAAAAAAGATCACTATGTTTATTGTTAATACACCCAGTCCTTTTTTTATGCGATTTTTTTTTACGCGAATTCGATTATACGCGATTTTTTTTTACGGCACTGTTACATTTTTTTACGCGCTTCACTCGTTTTTATGCGATTTTTTCCCCAAATTTGTTTTAAAGAAGAAATTTATATATGATGCTAGGTATGTATGTTTCATTATTTTTATAAATAAAAAAAATATGTGTATTTTTAAAACTTAATTCATATAAGTGAAAAAATTATATCGTTATACCTCTCATTATATTTTATAAGCAATAAAGACATGAAATATTTTTTTTTTTTGCACGAATTTTAAAGAGCAAATTTTGGTTTTTCATACGTTTCTGGTACTTTTTCACGCGATATTTTAATTTTTGGAACCAATTTATCAAATTATATGAAAGTTGTGATTTTTTTACGCGATCTTTTTTACGCGCCGTTTTCTGGAACCAATGTATCGCGTAAAAAAAGGACTGGGTGTATATAATAAACCTAATTACTCTAACAAATATATAAAAATAATTTACATTTTTAATTAGTGTTTATGAAAAAAATCTGTTACGTTCAAATAGTGGCGGGCACACATGAATTGTTCCGCGGACACCATGGCTCCCGCGGGCACGGGGTTGGGAATCCTTGATGTAAGCCAACAAGCTAAGAATCTTGACCACTGCATAACGGACCAGACTTATTTTCATTGCCATTAAAATATCATAAATGAAACTACATAAAATATTGTTATAAAAAAAACTAGAAGCTCTTCATTTTTTTTTTGACATTGCTAAGTATTTCTTTTGAATAGAATATCCAAAAATATTGGAACTTCGAAGTCATGAAACAAGCTATTGAAATTATTGAATATATTTTTACAGTCACTATAAATCAACTAAATGTGTTAAATGACACTTAAAAGGTATGATTATGTCTAGAGTAACTTGGAGAGACTTAAATGGAGTTAATGCCTCTCGAACCTAGCTGATATTTTGTATGAATTTTGATTTGTCACTTTAGGATGGGACTAACTAATTTTTCCCAGAAAAATGGTTTTTATTTTATTTTGAACTTTTTTTATTTACAGTCATAGACATCGAAAGACTGAACAGGAAGAGGATGAAGAACTTTTGGCTGAAACAAACGTGAAGTCAAAACCAATTTTCCGCTTTGAAGCGTCACCCCATTACATCAAAGGCGGTGAAATGAGAGACTACCAAGTCCGAGGTCTCAATTGGATGATATCGCTTTATGAGAATGGCATCAATGGAATTTTAGCTGACGAGATGGGTCTCGGTAAAACCCTGCAGACAATTTCACTTCTCGGTTATATGAAACACTTCAGGAATATTCCGGGACCTCATATTGTCATCGTGCCCAAATCAACCCTCACCAACTGGATGAACGAGTTTAAAAAGTGGTGTCCTTCCGCTAAGGCTGTGTGTTTGATAGGTGACCAGGAAACCAGAGTTAGTATAAATAGGAATTGATTTCATATACCTATTTAATGTTTATTCACCGCTTATATGGTTTTCTTTCATTATATTGATTTATAATTCAATCAACAGAAATTTTAGCTGAGGGCATTAACATTTAACATTTTCAACCTGATATACTATTCAAATATTGTATAATGAAATTTCAATGCATTTTTCAACAATTGGCTGAAAGGTAGTTTTATAAATTGATAAATTAAATCCATATTTCTATGTTCAGTTGGACAGTTAGTCAACATGGTCAAAAATGATGATGTATTTTCTGCTTTCAGAGTGCTTTCATTCGTGATGTTTTAATGCCAGGCGAATGGGATGTGTGCATCACCTCGTATGAAATGGTCATAAGAGAGAAATCTGTATTTAAAAAATTTAACTGGCGATACATGGTTATAGATGAAGCTCACAGAATCAAAAATGAGAAATCTAAACTATCAGAATTCTTGCGAGAGTTTAAGACAACAAATCGGCTTCTATTGACAGGAACTCCTCTTCAAAACAATTTGCACGAGCTTTGGGCACTGCTTAACTTTTTGCTGCCTGACGTTTTCAACAGTTCAGACGTAAGTTTTAGATGTTTGATTTTTTGACCATTAATATCTTAGAATAAATATTCATTTGTTATATACCAATCGTTTTTTAAATTCATATTTCAGGATTTTGATTCTTGGTTCAACACCAATCAGTTCTTGGGTGATAATTCTCTTGTTCAGCGGCTTCATGCCGTCCTCAGACCCTTTCTGTTGAGAAGATTGAAATCTGAAGTGGAGAAAAAGTTAAAACCTAAAAAGGAAGTGAAGGTGTATGTTGGCTTAAGTAAAATGCAAAGAGAGTGGTATACTAAAGTACTCATGAAGGATATTGATATAGGTAAATATCAGATGTGCAATGTGCCATTTTTTTATTTTTATAACTAAACTGATTTAGAGTTTATTTTGATATATAACTTGAAAAGACTTGCTTTTTAGTTTTAAGTAACAAGTGGAAGGTATGCCAGTGTAAAAAATGTTCTGGAGATCATATTTAACTTGCCTAGCACTACTCCTGCTTAGACTAACGAGTGTTCGGGGGAAACGGTTCATCTGAAATAAACAATCAATTCACTGGATCATGACGAAACATTAATTGCAAACTCCTCTTGAAATAAAGCTAAAACTTGTTGAATTTAAATCATCTTGACTAATAGTTCAGTACATCTAGGTTAAAAATCATAGAAATTTCAGAATGATAGATACAAATTTTATTAACCTTTGGAAAAACATCTTATTACATATTTGTGTGTGTATCATAAAGTACATGCTTTCTCTACAAAATTTATTTAATCAAAATCCTTTTGTACGATCTACAGTGAACGGTGCTGGTAAAATAGAAAAAATGCGACTGCAAAATATTCTTATGCAACTCCGTAAATGTTGTAACCACCCGTATCTATTTGATGGTGCTGAACCTGGTCCACCTTACACCACTGATGAACATCTAGTTTACAACTGCGGCAAGATGTCCATTCTTGAGAAACTCTTACCTCGATTGAAAGATCAAGGATCTCGGGTTTTGATTTTCTCGCAGATGACCAGAATGCTGGACATTCTGGAGGACTTTTGTCACTGGCGGCAATACAAGGTAAACAAAGGCTTGTTATCGTTAAGATTTGTGAGAATTAATGTTTATAGTGGACTAATCTATCGTAATCGCTTAATATTTTTGCTGTTTGCATATATTTTTAATTATTTACATATGTATTATCTTCTCAGTATTTCAATTAAAACAGGATTAGGGTATTGATAACCTGTTAAATTAACCAAACTACACATATTTTTACGAATACTTTTTGTTTATGACATTTATTGTCATAATACAAATAGTTATATTTTCAGTTAATTTTCTATTGATTTTTTTCAGTATTGCAGATTAGATGGTCAAACTCCCCACGAGGATCGAAACCGTCAAATAGAAGAATATAATTCGGAAGGCAGTGAGAAGTTTGTATTCATGTTGTCGACAAGAGCTGGCGGGCTTGGTATCAATTTGACCTCAGCCGATGTTGTCATCATCTATGATTCTGATTGGAATCCTCAAATGGATCTTCAAGCCATGGACAGGGCACATAGAATTGGGCAAATGAAGCAGGTAAATTTTATCACCTTGGCAATTTTTTTTTTATTTATGTCTGCTCCTATTGTGGAACACATGGCCTACTAATGGAGTTATCTTATTTATATTTCTATATTAAATTTGCCAAACCCCTCTTTTACCAAGAGAACAGGTATGGAAAGGTTAGGTTAAAACAGGATGGGATATGACTTAACTAGTGGTTTGCTCTCACCTTTTTAAGATTAGATGGGGAATTTTCATTCAAATTTTAATCAGTGACATCCATCACAGGAGCTAACAGTATTGACCAACGCGAAATTAATTCTGTTTATATGGTCATTGTACCAATTCTAGAGGATTTTTATGTTCATATTGAATTTTTTGTATTATTATCAGCTATGAATTGTAAAATTGTAATGCATTATTCACAACCAACAACTTATATGTGAAAATATATATATAAATACAACATGTTTATTTGCTTTGAGAATGAATATTTTGAGCATGTAATATTGAAGAGACCTGAAAAAATATATATTTGCCCCATTTTATATTACCTTTCATAACATGTATATAACAATTATTAATTTTGTTTAACTGACACTTTCAAGGTGCGTGTTTTCCGATTGATTACCGAAAATACTGTAGAGGAAAAAATTGTGGAAAGGGCTGAAGTAAAATTACGCTTAGACAAGTTGGTCATTCAGTCTGGACGACTAGTTGACCAGAAAAATCAACTCAATAAAGATGAGATGCTCAATATGATTAGACACGGAGCCAACCACGTCTTCTCTTCAAAAGATTCTGAACTCACCGAAGAAGATATTGACACTATACTTGAACAAGGAGAACGAAAGGTAAGTCATAATAAATTTTCCCCCTATTAATTGTTTGAGAGTTTTTGAATTTATATAATTTGATTGTATTATTTTAGACTAATGAGCTAAAACAGAAATTGGATACTTTGGGTGAATCTTCTCTTCGAGAATTTACTATTGAAGCACCTGGGCCCACTGATTCTGTTTACCAATTTGAAGGTAAGTTCATTTACATTTTTTTTCAATCTTGATTTTAGAGCACATTGCTTAGTTTCTTTTTTACCACTAAATAAATGTACGCACAGTGTTATAATTATTTTATTCCATGTAAACAGGTGAGGATTACCGTGAAAAACAAAAAATTACGGGAGTCGGTACTTGGATCGAACCTCCAAAGAGAGAAAGAAAAGCAAATTATGCCGTTGATGCTTACTTCAGAGAAGCTCTTCGAGTTTCAGAACCCAAGGCCCCTAAAGTAAGTTAAAATAGGAAATAATTCTCTATAACTTATACTGTTCTAATGAATGTCAATTTTTTAGATGAAAATTATCATTAAAAAAATTTTAGGCGCCAAGACCACCTAAGCAACCCATCGTTCAAGATTTCCAATTCTTCCCACCTCGTTTGTTTGAGCTTCTCGATCAGGAAATTTATTACTTCCGCAAATCTTTGGGTTACAAAGTTCCCAGAAATCCAGAATTAGGTCCTGATGCAGCAAAGATTCAACGAGAAGAACAAAGGAAGATTGACGAGGCAGATCAGCTTTCTGATAAAGAAATTCAAGAGAAAGAACTACTACTAACCCAAGGTATATAATTTTAAACCCAAATATAAAATTTTATCTTAGATCCACTTATTTCATTTTTAACGGTCGACTGACGGTACTTCATGAAATTTTAATTGTTGAAACTTTGTATGATTCCAATTGTTTTTCAGTATTGACCTAGGTTTTGCCAGGACCAGATGCTACAGTTCTGAGTGACTGAACATTCGGTCAATCAGTCAGACCAATAGAAATCCACTTATTTCCATTTTTAAATATTGTTTTCATTTTAGGTTTTACGAATTGGACTAAACGTGACTTCAATCAGTTCATAAAAGCTAATGAAAAATATGGGCGTGATGACATAGAAAACATTGCGAAAGAAGTCGAAGGAAAGAGTCCAGAAGATGTAAGTACATTTTTATGAGACATGCCTTAAAAAAAATGTCAGTAACAAAGATTTTTTTTAATTTCTTTTTGTTTTTGTTGGCAGGTAATGGAGTATTCAGCAGTTTTTTGGGAACGATGCCATGAATTGCAAGATATTGATCGTATTATGGGCCAAATTGAGAGGGGAGAAGCTAAAATTCAAAGAAGGGCTTCTATTAAGAAAGCTCTAGATGCTAAAATGGCTAGATATCGTGCACCATTCCACCAGCTACGTATTTCCTACGGCACTAACAAAGGAAAGAATTACATTGAAGAGGAGGATAGGTAAATATAATTATCCTTAATCATGAATTTTATTATAACAATTGAAACGTAAATCTCTTGAGCAAATTTTATTCATATAAAAATGTGTCTGTCAACGGAGATATTCTGTGAAGTGTAGTGTGGCAATCTCTGTCTTGTTTATTGATCTGTTTTTTTAATCTTCAGGTTCCTAGTCTGTATGCTGCACAAGTTAGGTTTTGATAAAGAATATGTATATGAAGAACTTCGAGCTTCAGTTCATTCAGCTCCCCAATTCAGATTTGACTGGTTCTTGAAATCGAGAACTGCTATCGAACTTCAAAGGCGCTGCAATACACTTATAACTCTAATAGAAAGAGAAAATCAAGAATTAGAAGAGAAAGAAAGAGCAGAAAAGAAGAAGAAGGGAACCGGAGGAGGGTCCGGAACTCCAGGGGCAGGCGGTGCCAAAGGAGGTGCTGGGGGTAAAAGAAAAGCAGATTCTCTTCCGGAGCCACAAGGAAAACATAAGAAAAAGAAGAAATGATCTGTTAAACCCAATGCGAGACTTTTACAAGTGAACGCTTTAGTAAACTGACTGCGCATTGTCATTGTAGATGAAATTGGTTTGGGAAGGAATCATTGATATTTTCAGTTTTTAAAAATATGTTTTAACATCATGGGTTTTGCCGACATAAAATTTTTCAATATTCTTCAATAATTAAAAGAATTCAATGAAACATGACCATGTATGATGATATTTTTACTGCAGGCTGATTTTTAAATGACATTGCCAGGAATATGTGAAACCCTAGGTGTTTACTGTGTAAATATTTTTTTTAGGTATTAGTAAATTTATGATTATTTATATTTTTTTACACACATACCTCGATTAGATTTCTAATTATTGACCATTACATGAAGTCATCGATCGGCGAATGTTTACATGCCACGTTACAAATCTTTTTCCCTTGGATTCATTACAACCCAGGAAATTGAGTGTTTTACACATTAAAAAATCTCCAATTGGGTCTTCAATCCCACAATGATGAATGATTTGATTGTGAGTAATCTTACTTATCATAAATCACATCAATTGAACAATCTATAAACACTGTTTTGATGACTATTTATATATTCATGATTTGGTTGCATTTATGTTTTGTGACATAAATTCTTCAATGTATTGTTTGTATATCGGTGTCGTTCACTCTAGTGGTTTAATTTGATAATAAATATTCTACATAATTATTATAATGTTCGTATGTGGCTTCATTATAGTATTTTGTGATAGTAATTTTAATGAGTGTATAGGTCCACATGTTAAATTGGATTTGTCTGACAGTTCTACCTGTCCTTTGATATTTAATTCTAAGGCAACTTATAAATTAACCTGAGTGTATGAATACCAGCTGTTTTTCCTGATTTTTTGACAGATGAAAAAATACTGGTTATTTGACAACCATACAAAAATGGATAAGCTAACATCTCCGTTATGCCCAATCAAGTACAATAATCGTTTTAAAATTTGTAAAATTATGCGTTTTGTTAAAAAAACTACCTGACCATCCATGCAGTATTTATTGGCTACTGTTAGTTATATGATAATCGTCCCTATTATGTTATAAGATGTTCGATTTTACACTGTTCTAGTGACAAATGTTCAATTATTTTAATTTGGAAAATTCTTGATGAAAGAAAATTCTTATCAGATTTAATAAACACTTTTTTTAAAGCTATGTCTACAATTTTTATCCTAAAACCATAATTCTCATTTCCTCTATTTTTGAAAATAAATATTTTCACTGAAATATCTGTGTGAAAAATAAGTGTGAAAACTTGAACAAAGAAAAAACATAACCCTGTTGGTTCCAAAGCTGTTAAGTGATTGTTTGTTATTGTAACCATGCATTCTTCTTATGCAGGGTTTTAATAATCAGTCTTTAATGTCAGGACTGCTATTAGAATTCTGGTATTTTATGAAGGCAAACTGAAAAAAGGAAGAAGTGATTGTGGATGCCATCTGCTTTCTGAACAAAGATCGTTAGTATGATTGTGTCCAAACCTGATAACATTTTTTGGCTGCGAACTGATGCATGCAGTCAGTAGTATAATGATTGATGCTGCTGTGGAAAAAGTAAAAATCACAAATTTTAAGGAAGAAAGATATGTGAAGAACACGCTTTCATTGGAAATAGACTCACTACTGTGGGTATATTTAAACACATTTTCTATATTCAGAGATACAAATCTGTATAGCAAAAAATACAGGAAATGAAATACATTTTCAACCACATGTTTCAAATTATTTATCTATAATATATCACGGTGCAATTCAAGTGAAAATGTATTTTCACCAGAATAAATGTATTTTTCCAGTAAGCAGTGATTAATTCATATAATATAAAACATTTGTAAAACATCTTAATATAAAGAAAAAACTAGTTACACTACAGAAAATAATTTTTAATAATTGACACTCATACATATGAGCTTGAGTCATAGACAGAATCCTAATATCCTTTAGTCATGCATGTGTATGTAATTTGTTTCACAGATAATGTTTTAATTCTAAGCCTTATTATCCAATCGTTTGAACCTGTAAATTTTGTAGGGTAGCATGGATAATACAATGAAAAACTTTTAAGGTGTCTAATGTTACTTGGTGAAAAGGCGTGCTATTTTAGATAATATAAACAGAGATCAGTTGATAATGCTCACAATGAGCGAAACCGGTCCCGATCATAAAATATATTGTGGAAATAAAACAATGAAAGACTAGTAGCAATTGGTACGTTCGCTTATTGTCGATATCTACTTTTTTATTCAAAATGAAGTTATATAGCTATTAAGCATTTTACCACACTACACTGTCAAATTCCACAAGATTTGTGAACAGAATCCTATTCTTGTGCTTATGGTCTTAAAATAATATTAAGAACAGCTATTTTATTATTAATGTTTCAAATGGAGGCAGCACCTGACAATTGAAAATATCACAGATATTTATGGTAAGCTCATACTATATCTGTGTAAGACATAGTAAAGTTGACGCCGTTATAACATGGCCAAGCTGAAGAAAATTTATTACTTTTATTTTATTTAATATGGCAGCTCTGAAACCAGACACAAAATTTGACAGCTAAATTTTGTTTAAATATGGCAGTGTTTTGAATCCTCGTACGGGCTGATTATCACCAAGTTATTGATTATTTTGACCACCTGTTTATTAAAATATATTTGAAATGGTAATTGTTGCTAAATTTATTTAATCAAATGATTCTACTTGACATTTAATTATTCGCGGTCCGAGTTACTGTATTGATTGAAATCATCTTTCAGGGAATTTAGGAAAATGTGGTCTTAGATTGTTTAATATCTTTCTTAATTAAAATAGTTCAGCATTTATAAAATAACTCATTTTTCAGTCGGTGGCACCCCTTATGAAAAAACCAGCTGTTCCTACAGTGTTACCGACAACGGGCGCAAGAAAGAAATCTGGTGGGCCCAAATTCGAGTTGACTGATGAGCAGAAAACCGATATCAAAGAAGCTTTTGACTTGTTTGACACAGAAAACAGCGGAACCATTGACACGAAAGAATTGAAAGTTGCCATAAGAGCACTTGGGTTTGAACCAAAAAAGGAGGAAATAAAACGAATGATAGCAGACATAGATAAAGATGGTACAGGAAAAGTCTCCTATGACGACTTTCTTTCATTAATGACAATCAAAATGGCGGAAAAGGATACAAAAGAAGAAATCATGAAAGCATTCAAGTTGTTTGATGATGACGAAACAGGTAGATGCTTTTTATTGGAGAGGTTTGGTCATTGTGGATGAATTTTTTTTTTACTATTAATTAACACTTACAGTAAAATGCATGTTCATAGAAGATGTTTCAATTTTTTTTTTAAATTATGTCTGCTTCCAATGTAGAGCATAAAAGTTGAATTGAAACTGGTTGCACATTAGTTGCTCTTCTCAATAAGGTCAAAAGTGGGTAAAGGAATAGGACTACTACTCATTACTTTATTTCATCCTGTTTCTGTGTTGATTAGGTAGGGGCGTTATATAAGTTTTTTCAGAGCAGGGGAAAGTTGTCAGCTTATTTATTTTTACTTCATATATATTGCAAGTCAGCGCAGCAAGAAATAGATATATGATTCTTTGAATCCAGGGAGAGGCGAGTAATTATCACTCATGCTGATAGTGTGGGTATTGAGGGATCAGAATATCATATCAATACCTATTCTTTAATTGGTTTAAAAACATGATGAAATTATGCATTCAAAGATTTAGCTTGCAGATAATTTGGAATACTGCGTCTAAAAATTCCACCGAATATTTTTTCTCATAAACCTGTTCCCTTGATAGAAATAATTAAAATAATATATCAATCCTCTCATTAATGTCTGGAGGACTGTTTAGAGTTCTCTACAAACTTTAGGGCGAGGGCTATAATATGAGATTCAGACAAAATAATTTTATATTTGGCTTACTCTCTCTATTGCCCAATCCAGATGAAAAGAATAAAAACATAGAAAACATACACGCCCTTGGATATAGTAAATATGATATATTAAAGCATGATTGTTCTCATTCAAGGATATCGACCTTAGCAGTAAGTTTGACCACTCGAATATGAGATCTGCTCTGGTTTTTAATTCTAGATTGCATTAAAATATGTCAAATTTGAAAAATTCTTTCTATATAATAAGAAGTACTAATCATTAAATTTCTGTCTATCTTAAACGATTATTAATCTAGTCCATTTTGTTTGAATGAACTTGAGTAAACGACAGAGGTAGTGGCTTTGATCCGAATGCTGTGCACATTATTTTGGCTTTTAGGGTTAATTTATAAAGTAGATTGACATATGATAATATTTCAGGAAGGATATCTTTCAAGAATCTGAAGAGAGTAGCTAAAGAATTAGGAGAAAACTTGACTGATGAAGAGTTGCAAGAGATGATAGACGAAGCAGACCGAGATGGTGATGGTGAAATTAACCAGGAGGAGTTTCTACGGATCATGAAGAAAACAAGTTTATATTAATAACCTTCTACTTTAATATTCAATTATGACTTTAAAGTACATGGTTATTTACCTATGTATCAAGAAACAACCTGACTATTTTATCTATTATTTTATGTATATGTTTATCATTTTAGTTACATTTCATCGCTAAAATGATGCGCTTCCATGAAATATTTTTATTTATATATCTTTTGTTGTCATGTTGTTCAATGTAGGAGATATTGATTGATTAACTGTAAAAGCAACATTATTAAGAGTGAGTGGGTATCAGAAGTTAGCAATAAACTCACTGTGTTTTGTGTCTCTTTTTTTTATTTTGAGTCAGAGAAGCTTGCTTTATACCCGTCATAAATACATATTTGAGTTCTGAACCTCGTTGGATTTTTATATTTTTTATTTAATAAATAGCGCACTTTTATGTATCATTGTATTAAGTTTGTGTATTTTGAGTCGCAGCCAGGCATGCCATTGCAATAGCCTTAATGCTTAACAAGAGAACTCAAAGAAACATTGTATATAATTTTGCAGGCGGAACACATTTGATGTAAAATAAATATCAATTTGATAATATCTTGCATTGTACGCAAAGGAACTTCAATTTTATATGTAATAATTTCTCATATTGTGCATATAAAGTAACTGACTATTTCTGATATGGTGAAAAAATGTACATATTCAGTTTAATTAGAAACAATGGCATTTTTCCTAAATAGCCATCAACAGTGTTCAATAATTCTTGTACATCGCTTTATTACTTTTATGGTGTTAACTGTCACTTCTCGATAGAAAGGCATATTTTAAATAATAAAAACATTAGCTAATTGTGAGTCAGTTGATAATGCTCCAATGAGTGAAACCGGTCCTGATCATAAAATTATTTGTGGAAATGAGTACTAAAATATGTGTTTGAAATAACTATCATTTTTATTGAAATCAATAAACAAATATTGATCATAATAGCTCTGTGCGACCTATACACCTATACATATTGCAAAAGTATCTGATTGAAGAATTTCATCTTCTCATTTTTATTCAATTATTTGAATTTGCTTATGATCAATATAATTAGCTAGGCTTAATTATATTTTAGTAAATATTTAATGATTATTCTAAGCATTTACCAGTATATAAGTTTATAGCAAAGTGTAATTGGATTCATTCATAAGCCAAGTACTGAATTTGTTATTTGTTTTGAGACATCTCGGACATTCCCTTTTCAAATAAGAATACCTTAATAGTTCATCTGTGCTCTGTAATATTATGTAATAAGAAACCGTGAATAGGCCTACTTTTAATATATCTGTTAGAAGTCAATAGGTAGTTAGTTGATAATGTCAATGATTTCTAGCAAAGTATTGGTGTATCTATGGATAGTTAGAAAAAATATACCTTCTACTTTTATTTGGAAACAAATTATGAAAAAGCTTACTTGCATATCAGTAATTTTATATCTATCTAGATATTTTGAATGTCAATAGTTTTCAAAATTGACTATTACTATTTTCTATATCATATCAATGGTGTTTACTGGTGATTAATTAAATTTGATTAAAACATTTCAAAAATGTTCTATCAATTAGTAACTATGATATTCAAAAAAAAATCTATTAAGATCACCTCATTTGGACATGAAATATAGGTGTAAATTTGTTTAATCAATTGCTTAGAGCTTAATTGAGTGATAAATTTGAACTCACATGATTTATTTAACGAGAATACAAATTAATTTCATAGAATTGGACTGCAATAACATGTGGTATTAATTGAATGAACAAATCAAATTAGGCAACTGCCAATTATTTGAAACTTCATATTTAATCAAATACTACATGACCACACAGCGCTACAAAATTTTGGGCATGACAACTAAGCCAGTAACTTAATGTGTCATCTGTTGTTCCTTCTGTGTCTTTGTATGGTAAAGTAGTACCACATATCTATTTGATATTGAAATAACAGTTAGTAAATATCATATAACAAAACTGAGAACATTCTCATGTGTCTAGTTAAGGATTTTGTGATTTTTCTGCTGCCAATATGTTTTTAGCGGATCTTCACGGTCACAATTTGAATTTGCCAAAAAATGATATCAGCTCAATTTTGCATTTAAGTTTTCTACAGAAAAAGCTTTACTTACTTTGTGAATATTGCGTAGTATGTACAGTGTTGTGTCAATGTTAATTAAATGTGGTCTGCTTCTTTTCAGCGATGAAAAACTATTCATTGAATGTTGCTATTTAATTGGATTTTTACTAATTTATGGACTTATACAAATATAAGTTTCCGTCAACTGAAGTCTTCTCATATCTGACATGTAATCATAGAATTTTTTCTGTTGGATCTGAAATAGAACGTCGTATATCAATTAACAGGAAACATCGTTAGTTCTGTGCATGAAAACCATTTGATGTTCATGAAGGCTCCATTTAAAGAATATTGTTTGCAATTAAAAATAATGCCAGGGAGAATGAGGAACTATATCCTTTCAGATTGTTTGAAAAATTATCAATTAAATGAAGAATAATATTTCAAACAATCTGCTGAAAATTTATTAGATTATAAATCATTCTATCATTTAAAATATAAATGCTTGTTATATATTTTTTTTTGATTTAGTATGAACTGAAATTGATATCTTTATTGTTCTGCTGGTTGTTTTGCTAGATACATGTGTTTTTCCCCTATGGGTATCATACATGTCATACTATATAGCATCCCCTGTCCCACTTGTTTTATCCGTGAATTCTACTGTTACCTTGCAATGCGTCTTTCGATTTTAGACCATTAGATTTTTAATCTGGAGATGCTTCTCTAAGAGATGAAACACATGTTACACCTAGGAACGTAACCTGTGAAATACTTAAGATTTTTTTATTTTATTTAAAGTGAATTTCCACAAGGTTATCCATTAAATGAATACATTTGTCTTGCTTTTTCTTATCTAAATTTACTACTAGTGAGATGATCCCATTAAATTGGTGGCCACGCACAGATACTGATAGTACGCTCTCATTCTTGTAATGTTAAAATTGAATAAGAATCTGAACCCTGAGAGGTAAACAATTAAGTTAAGAAATAAATTATTTTTTTAAAAAGCAAACCTATTTACTTAATAATTAATTACACAAATATGATGTTCTAGTCATGCAACTGCACACCGAGTGATTTTTTTGTAATTAAACTTCTGCTTGAATACTGTGTACGAATATTTTATCAATAAAGTATACTTTTTTTAAAAAAATGTGTTTATTGATCTTTTCTTACGAGACACTATAAAATGGTAAATAATAAAAAATAGAGCGTCTAGTGATGACATTATATTTGATATAATTGACCAGTTATAACATTTGAGAGACCTTATATTATTAGCATATGCTATTTTTTCAAGAATAACTATTGCTGCCAAACCCTTAGAATGCCCTGTAAAATAATAATTGCTACTTTTAAGGTAAAAAAATATTATGCAACATATGGATATAAATCAAAACATAAATTTATAGTAATATTGGCATTATGCAGTTAGCAGAGATGCTATTCTTATCATTAGACTACATATATAAAAAAATATGGCAGAGTATTAGAAAAGGAATATTTTATCGTATTATAAGTTCATATTTTCTGTCTTATTTATTCTCGAACAGTGACAGATCCATCTGATAAACCAAAGTATGCTATGTTAGCCATTCCTACAAATATACCGGTTTCGACTACTCCAGGGATCATCATTATTTCTTGGTTGACGTCTTTCCAGTTTAAGTTTTGATTGTTGAATTTCCAATCGAGTATGAAGTTGCCGTTGTCTGTCACGCAGGGACCGGCTTTAGCTATTGCAGCTCTGAGGACGATTTCACCGCCAAAGAGTTTGATAATCTTGTCTCGTATTGGTACATATGCCATTGGTACTACTTCAATGGGGATTCCTTTTTTGTACTGATCGCCTAAAAGTTTAGAATCCTTCGTGTAGTCAGCGATGACTACAAACTTTTTGGCACATGATATAACAATTTTCTCTTGTAACAAACATCCACCGCCTCCTTTGATGAGCGTCATATTAGAATCTGCTTCGTCGGCGCCGTCAATGGCAACATCGATTATAGGGTTCACTTCCAAATCCCCCAGTGTTAATTTATGTTTTAGAATTAATTGTTTAGCTTGGAATGATGACGGAATGCAAATAAGATTCATATTCTCTTTGCGAAGTCTTTCCCCTAACCTCTCTACAGCATAAACGACAGTGGAACCGCTTCCGATACCGACAACAAAGTTGGTCTGCACATGTTCATCGACCGCTCTGTATGCGGCAAGTTTTTTGGCGTCTTCGAGAGACATCTTTGATAAATTTAATTTATTTACGGAGAATCGGCGAATGGAACAAGCCGTTGCAAGTTTGATAAGTTTGAAAGTCATGTGTTAGGTGTCAAATCTGACACAAGTACTGCTAGCTCAATAAAATGTAATGAATTTGTTACACGCCACATACTTTGTATACTCGATCCTTTTTAAATGGTAATCACAGCACTGATGGAAGCTAACAATATAGAATCAATTTAAATATTGATAAAAGCTTAAAAAAGGATGAGGTGCGTAACACATTGTTCTGCTTCGAGTTTTTCTTAGACACAATAAATGTATATTTAATTTTCTAATTGATTAAAACTTTCAAGCGGTTACGTTTGTGGGACACGAAATGTCCTTAAATTCATAATAACTGGTATATAGATTGAAAAACAAATTTAAATAAACCAATAAAATAAAAGTTGTATATGACAATTACAATAATATTCCAAATAATGTGTGCTTTTTCCTATTAATTTTCAAACAACTTTGTTTTTCTTTAAATATACTGAACTGACGATAAAAACTTATCCTCTGTTTTATACGAGTAAAGTTGCCGCAATAGCTCATTTTTCGTTCGTTATCGTGAGTCAATTGTAAATACAACATTTTAAATCGATTCTACACCTTTTACGTTAATCAGGGTCAGTTTGGCTTTTTGTAAACATTATTAACATATTAATTGTTGAAAAGTATATTTAATAATGTTATGTAAATAAAATAAAATTTTATTAATGGTATGAAAAATATAGCTAGAAGACAATAATTTGTAAAAGAAATATAACAGGAGAAATAAATAATCAAAAATTAAAATAATAATAGACAATAACAAAAAAAAAAACAAGCACACTTAAAATGAAGCCGTATACTAATTATAAACAAAAAAACACGCCGTTGGTGTCATATCCGCCTACACACAAAAGATTAGTTGAAATGTCTTTTTAAGAATGCTTTAACCAATTGAAATATGTTAAACGTTATTTGTATTTAATGAGTAAAAACAATGATTGAGATTTTATTTATCATAAATCGATGTATGCACTGCACTTGCTTTTAAGTATCTTTAGTACAACCTGGTTAAATTTTTATCACGGTTTTTTAGCCAAAAAAACATTATATGAAACGAATGACTGTAAATAATATATTGATTTGATTGGTAAACAAGCACAATAAAAATTCATAGTTTTTAAATCATATCTCAGCAAAAATTATTATCATATTACATTATCAATAAAGTAACTAAGAAATACTGTGCTAAAAATACACTACCGAATGTTATTAAATTTATATACCAGTGGTTCTCACGTGAAATTTCACTGTGGCCGCATCAGCTGTCTTATGGAAATGTCTAGTGGCCGCACCAAATGTGATAAAAATAATTTCGATACTTATTTTTTATAAAGTGCATTATACTGAATGATCTTTCACAATATACAGTTGTAGGCGAAATCAACAAAATTAATAAAGCAACTGTTGTTCATTCTTTATATTGACTTGATTCATGGTCAACGTATAGCTTTGACCAAAATTTTTGAACAGTTTTATTATAAAAACGGCCCTTTATTTAAACTCCACTAAATGCTTGATAAGTCTAATAATAATTTTACAAATTCATTTGTATAAAAACATATTTTTTGCAGCAAAATCCTCTGGTGGCGCACATGAGAATCACTGCTATATACAGTTTTCGTCTTTTGAGAGGATAGCCGTTTTAAAAACATTTTGAGAAACACTGAGGTATAAGAGTAGCTGAATAGTATCAGGAGCTCATCATATGGTCACTTGAGGTCACCTCGTGAAGAATCTCACAAGAAAAAGCACTCTAAGCTTTTTAAATTGTACATTTGAGGCGGCGGAATATGGCGCATCGGTGGGTTTCCAGGAAGTGAAACTAGAGTTCAGCTAATATTTTCTGTCAACAGAAGTCTTTTTCTCGTGGGGATTCTTTCCTTATGTTGCTTAGATACATTTCTTTTTCACTCCCGGGCGAAACTTGAATGAAGATATACATTTATTGGCTGGCTGTAGTCGGCAATAGATAGCAAGCATATAAAGAAAAATGTATACGAGTAAATTAGAGTTAAGAGATATTTGTTTTCTAACTCACGGTAAGTAATGATAATAGTATTTCGTAACACATTGAATGTAAATTGAATTTAATTTGTTGTATTTAATATTAGTTTTGATAAAAAAATACATGCATTGAATAATTATGTTGGAAAAAATGTATTACAATATTAACCTGTTAACCGGGCGCTCCCTTCAATCACGCAACTTGCAATTAATTAAAAGACACTGAAATATATTTTTTTTAGTTTTCAAGTTAAGAGACAAATTAATAAATTATTAACGTTTTGTAATAACATACATTTCAAATTGATTTAATTTTTAGTCCGAATGTTTATATGATAAATTATTGGACACATAAGGTATGTAGATGCGTATTATCTTTAATTCACTTGAAAAAAACATACACTGATTTTATTTAATGAGATTTAATCACAAAAAAATCTTCTACATCGATCTCTATACTAAACATATGAATACAATATCATATGAATACAAGCCGGATGTTCTAAATCAGTTGTACACAAATTTATTTCGTTGAAAAATGTAACCGCAGTAAAAGTGTTACAATTCTTAATTTAAATACATTTTTTTTTAACGGCAGGGTTTGTTAAATAAATAACATTGAGATGTATAATCAACGCTAAATTTTCGAGACTTATGATGACGATAAACGTTAAAATAACATATATTGATCGGTACCTATACTCACGTACATATATAATATAATACAATATACCAAGATCAAACTACAAACGTAACTTTATCATCTAATTTGGTTTGATAAACGTTTGATTTAATTATTATCTCAGTGCATTATTTAAAACTATTTTACAATGTATAATTTAAAATGATTATTGTATTTGAACACATGTTATTTATGTGTGAACGTTAGAAAGAATCTAAAAAGTTGTGCCGTGGCATTGTTGAGAAAAGAAACAATTTTGTTTAGGTAACCGCCGCTGGATCGTGATTTCCCAAGTGATCTTCTTACCTACTTATTTCTGTCGGAATTTTATATTTCTCGACAAGTTTTCATATAGAGAAGAAGAAGAAAGTGTCACTTTTCGTCGTTTGAATGAAAGAAGATATTTATTTCAAAATATATCAGCCGAAAAAATTCTTTTTGTGATAGTTTTGTGCTATCTCTCAAAGACGGAGATATATATATTTTTATATTAAATTAGTTAGGATTTGCCGATTGTATTTGGTAGAATTATTTGATATAATATAAAATGGAATGACAATCTATAGTTTCTGGGGCAGAAAAATTATTTAAAAATAATTGTATTAAATTTCCTAAATATTAAAAATAATTTAAGGTCTGCAAAAGAATGGTCAGCATCTTATAAACGAACTCATATTTTTTTAAAGTTCTTTCAAACTAAAACTTATATTCTAGTCTAGGCGTGGGGAACCTCCGGTCTTTTGACTATTCTAGTGCGATAGTTTGACTGATAAAACGCAAATAAAGTCAAAATTACGAACTGAATAACTGATCAATAAATTAAATATGATTCCTTTAAATACATACATATATATAAAATTTTTTAAAGATATATAATAAATTAGATTTTTAAATGTATATTTTTTCATAAAAGATTTTTTAAATTACGTTCTGACTAATTTATATTGTGAATTAAAAATATTTGGTTTGTAGGGCGGGGGGTCAACGTTTTATTGACTGCGGCCTTATGTTGAATCAGATAAGGTTCCCCACCCCTGTTCTAGTCTATTCAATATGGAAAACAATAATTTAGATTGGGGAAAAAATCTTGATAAATTCTTATCTAATAAGTTGTCGAAATAGCAACATTAAAAAAATGTTGGACTAACAAACAAGGATTGTATTTTCCGGTTTATTTCGATGTGACCCAAGTCAATAAAAGTAAATACACAGATTGAGATTTATTTTTGTTTGGGGTTTATGTCTTATCACTAGTTCGTTAGTAAATATTACTTGCGATTTTTTTTTTACTATCACTTTATGGTTACCCGTAATCGGTTACATTGACAGTAAATAAAAGTGCCGACTATTATTTTGAAAACTGTGGATATAAAATAATGAGGTACTTATCATTTTTTACAAAAGTAAATTATTTGTTTTAACATGTTGCACACACATAAGGCTTTGATAAATCAAGACGATATAATCATAATTTATTATATCTATTAACCAAAGGTAAAAAATGATAAATATAAAAAAAATATTGTTTGAAATTTGTGTTCGAATTCAGTCTCTTTCATTTTAGAACATGATTCTTGTAAATGTTGGCAGAGGTTTTAATCAGTCGCCAGACATAAACATTTGTCGTTTATTAAGAATAATTCAAAGAGATCGAAAGTTGTCTTCAATTGACCTCTCTACATTTCGTTTAGAAAATTGATCAATCGTAATTATGGTGACATTTGCCAATAAAGCATAATTGTTGCTACGCCAGCTTATTGAAGATACAATGTTAAAATGAATGATGGGTTATTTAATGTCACGAGACAACAAATTACTCACTAGATGGATGATAAAAATTATGAGATTGAATACTGTTTAATGCCATGTTGTTTTATATAAAGATATACCGCAAGTTTTACACGTTTTGCTTCGCGCAATTTGTTATTTGATAACAGAAAAACTATGCAATACGATGTAGTCGCTGTTTCTTCTCCGCTCCAGTATTTGATAAGGGTATGACCTTTCAAATACGTAAATAAATTAAGACACATGAGATACATGCTGATAAGATTTGCGGTTTGCTAGTTTGTGTACGAGAAAATAATTAATATTTGTAAATTTTATATGAAAATAAACGCATTCTTGAGCTGCATACATTTAACAAAACAATGGCGGTAATAATAAAATGTTCTAAGAGTGGCTGCACTGACAGGTGAAGTATTTTTTGAATTTCGAACTTCAACTTACATTGTAAATGTATTAATAACGAATAAAATTGATGTCACCCATTAGTTGCTGCCTTAAAAATGTGCTCAGTATTAAGGGTTAATTCAGACCTGCGAACGATGCTGCATATCATACAGTTTGAAATCTGTTAAATCCTATAAATTCTACGACAGTCGCCATTATTTTTATATTATTTGTATCGCAATTTTCGGCGACGATAAATGAAAGCGTAAAAATGAAAAGTCTCCGCAGAGAATGGGCGTATTCAACCTCGAGGTACAATACCTATCAGATGTAGCTCCAGCGCTCGGCAAATAATGGGTTCTGATACAAAAAAGAAAATAAAAAGTTTACATAACGCTCTCAATGATAGTATTCCAATATTTTCAATTATAGACAAATTAAATTTATGTATATTTGATGTCCTCTAGATTCAACGCTTGTATTCCAAACAGTCAAACAACCGTACCATTTCATTCACATTTTTAAAGTCGCGCGATTCGGTGTTATTTTGATAAAACCCACAATCACGTAGTTTTTCCCCAAGAAGTGAGAATTACTTTAATGATACATTTAATACTTTAAAGGTGTTAAGATCTCCTTTTTGGTTGAAAAATATTATGTTTACTATTAATAAATAAAAAATAGAATTTAGAGACAGCATTGAAACAGCTATACAATATTCACACATTACAACTTTTATTAGATATTTTGTTAATTATCGATAGTAACTGTTTAAATTTTGTACGAAATCAGTGAACTAACATTGATATTGTCGGATTTGTGTTGGTGGAACGTAGGAAATTTATGAAAACGTCTTTTTAGTCCCATTAAAGTTTTTTTAGCATGCTTTGAAATTCGACCGATGAAAAGTAAAAAGGCAAAACTGTTGACTAATACTGGGAAATAGATTTCATGGACTGTGTGATGATCGTAAAATAAAACGGATACAGTATGAATTCCTTCACATATAATACCTATAAGTTCCTTGGTCTTTATTCAAGGCTTTATTTTGTTATACTGCGTAATGTTGTATATATTATATATAAACAATATAAAAGAATATTGAATCGAAACTTAAATCTTAACACATCATATTAAAATAAAACAATGCGGGGACGTAGGTTTATCGAGTAATGTATTGATAATCGCCTAATCATGAACATGGATGATATTAAATATTGCAAATGTTTGGCTTTATTATCCATGAGGTATTTAAAGGTCTTCAAATTGTGAATACAATAATATACAAAATTATTGCTCGAAGCAAGCTAGAGATAATTTCAATTATCTAGACCACAATAAGCATAAGTATACCTTTATAGTGGTGAATGTTTAGAATATTTTCTTGCGTCGATTACCCATGGTACAATTATAATTTTCAGACAAATTAAAATATATTTCATTCAGCTCACAAGCGCAAAATGTAAATCAAACATTATGTTACAGATAGAAGAGTTATTTGCACGAAATCCGTATAACCAGTTTGTTAATATAGATGCTACTAGAAAGAGTTTTAATAATTTATAATGTCTTGTTTTGAATATCGACATATTTTGCGTGGTCGTGAGTGAGTTCAGATAAGTACTATTTTTCTGATTCCCAATAATCAGCTGCCATTTTGTTGTCATGTACTTTGAAGGTTTATTTATTATTCATATTTATATTATAAAATGAACAACAAACGGGATAGTGAATATCGTAGAAATGAAACATATTCGTATTTTTCCTTAGTTAAAAAATAATTTAAAAGCTCAGTAAGTTACTAGATAATGAGAAACTATATAAAAATATGTACGAGACCTAACTATCTAATTTTAAGTATAGAAGATGATTTAATGTAATGACGTTAGCTGATTTTCTTGCTTTCTGTTTCATGTTTATTATCCTTCTTCTCTAGTAAAATTGCTGTGTTTGTTCTGCTTGTTAATATATTATTATATTTCATCTTTCAATCATACCAAATCAGATTACTTTAATGAACGTGTGTATAGAATTATGAAGAAAAATCTTGAGTATCATATAAAAACGTCACTAACAATTTACTGCTGGATGAAAGTAAAGGCTAATTTAAGGAATTTTTCGTATAGTTGCTTAAAACGTTACTAATATTAATTTATATTATAGGTCCAACCTACTTTGTATGAATATCTTATAACTCTTAAAACTATTGTATTTTTAAGACTGATACGTATCACATCATATTAGATGAAGGCGAAAAATACATATTTGTACAATTTTATTGATTGTTAGTGGTTACGGTTCCCAAAGGTACTCAACGTTGTATCCACCATCACCATCTGCTACGGCTTCACACTCTTGTTACCAAGTGTATTCCGTAGCGTGACAAAGTTATGCGTGTTTCAATTTTTTGCCAGGATTATCCAGGTTTATCAAGAAGTGACAGTTAACATCTGCATGTAATGTGACAATGAATGTAATCAAGTCTTAAGTAGTTTTACTTGGATATTCCTTGCAAAAATTTGAAACACGCATAATGTTATTACGCTATGTAAATAGTACTTAATTGTTTTTTATTATTTAAAATAGATTACTGTTGGTTAATGAATATTTTTTATTACTATTGTAGTGTGTATTTGTTACTAGATTATTGTTGGTTAGTAAAAAAATACAGATATGCAAGTCTGTGTTGTTTTAATTTCTCTATTGCCGCATTCTATCCAATCATAAAATTCGTGCTATTAGCTAACATTTAATTCCTGATTTCACCCATATTTTTTATCTTCTCTGAACAAAAGGATTGAGCGGATGACCTAAGACCAGTTCTTGTAAAAACAATGACATTTGAAAATCTCTTTGCACATTTGAGAGCATATTCTTGTGATTGAATTTTTGACAACATGAAGTTTTTTTTCTAGATCTTAATATATATACTTATTTGAAAGAGTTGAATGATTTTACGATTAATAATTAAATCATAAATTTAAAAAAAGTTTTTCCAAAAATCAGTTAGTACGCAAATATCTTTGAATTATCTAAATACATAAATGTAATACGAAAACTTTCCATATAAGTATGGTATTATAGCATTATAGAGAATGGAAAAATGCATGTTTACTAAAACACTACGATTTCACATTAGAAAAAGTGGATTTAATCAAAATACATACTTAAACAATATTAAAGGTTTTTTCGTTTGAATACAAGATTTAATACATATCATAAACTATATATTACAATAAAAAATTTTCAGGAAATATATTTCTCGCTTTCCTGAACAATTACAAAAGTTTAACTCGTAATGTTTCCGAAATACATGATTTAATTGTTGATTAATATTATTCTAAGCCTTTAGACCGATGATTAAAAGGCTCAATATCTTTGGTCGCGGTTTTATAGTGCATTTGTTTGCAGGAAAAATAACGAATACACCGATATGTTCTCGATAAAAGGCCGCGCAGGGCATATAAAGTAAGGGGGTAATTTTCTCATAGGCAGTGTTCAGTGTCTGAAATTTCAAGTTCGGTTATTGTCGACGTTGTTTATCCGTATGGGCCATCAAACATTGTGCGAAACGGAGCGTTGTAATTTTATAGTTGCTATTATTGTGCTCCGAGCTCACGGCTAAAGGGATGTGAGAGTTCGTTGTTGGCATATCGGAATGTGGACGAAAAAGAAATATCTAGAATTATTTGTTTTGAAATTCTTTTGAAATTAAAGTCTGTAGTTATTTTTCTTCGGACATTTCTGTCGAAATATGAAACACGCATAACGTTTTTACGCTGCGGAATACACAATGTAAGAAGAGTGTGAAGTAGTGGCGGGTGTAAGTTGGTACAACATTGAACACCTTAGGGAATTAAATTATTAAAATTACACTTAAACACTGAATATCAGTGAATTTATATATTGAAAATATATTTATTTTTTTATCTTATAGTAGAATATTTATAAAAGTAAAAATTATTGGTTATTTTTAAAAATAAAACAGAGTATATATGCACGCCTCAGTCATCTGCATGTCTTTCTCTACAGTTCGGCAGGCAGTAGAAACGTTAAGGTTGAAATTTGTTTTAACGAAATTTTTATTTCTTCCATAAAATTGATGCCACTGTAACATATTTCGTGAAAGTATTTCCCTTGCTTTCTATAGTGAAAGACATAGACGGGTAGGGCAGTCTGCGAGTAAACGCGATGCCGTGTATTGGATATGAAAACTATCACTACATTGTGGATTTTCTCAAAGAACGCTTTTGTTGTTATACTCAAGCGACCACTAGAGATTTGATAGCGTAAACAGGGATAGCCAATCAATATACGATGTAATAACATTTTTTTAAAACATATTTCTTTATTTGCCTTTTGGATTCATGAATATAATTGCAAAAATTAAATATTCGACCAACAAGCTTTTCAACATGTTTGAAACAAAACGAAAAATAGGGGACATTTGATTATATTTGAATGCTATAAAAATAATTATTAGGTGTAATTTATGTTATCGACTGAAGGTGTTTATTGAATTTCAATCGAAATTGAATTGTTAAAACTTTGTACGATTTCACATGTTTTGTCACTAAAGACCCGGGTTTCGGCTTTCTGTCAGTTCTGTTGCATCAGCGTGATCCTGTGAATTGAACGTGAATTTCTGAAGATGCCAAAAGACGAAGCCCGGGTCGTTAGTTACAAAACATGTGGTATCGTACAAAGTTTTAGCAATTCAATTTATTTGGTGATTATTTACATATTTAATATCCGTTTTGAATCATATTGTATCTCCCCAAAGTGCGGAACATATCAAATTAATATTTTTGTAAATCAACTGTTCAATACGAAATCAAATATTAATTTATATAATTCATTTAAATTGCGTTTATCCACTGATAACCCACTTATTTTTAGCATTGATAGCTGATTACAGTACGCTTATTGAGGATGTTTAAAAAATAGGATCGTTATCAATGTCAAAACTTTTGAATACAAGCAAATTTTTGTATTGAAACATAGCTCAAATTGTCCTGATAATATCCACACGTTTGTCGAAGACTAACACTATTGAATTACATTTAAAAATATCAAAGGTCGAAATATACTTTAGGCATTTCTTTTATTAAAACCATCAATTAAATATTTTCTCTGAAACTTTATGATTTCTCCTAAAAAAAATGTAGTTTTTCACTACACTTTATGACAAAATATAAAGATTTATACAGCATACATCTAATGTAAACATACGAGACTTCCTATTTATAAAAACTAAAATTTATACAACTTGCATTATAATTATTGAAATCTCTATTAAATCCTAATTATTTCGTATTAAAAAAATATAGATGTTTTTTTTAAACTAATGACTTCAATAAAGCAAACCTCTTTTCTGATTATTAAAAAAGTACGATTTTTTAAGGTGATTAACAAAATCGAATTTAAAAATCAAATCGAAATTTATGAATTTATGGAGTTATTGAAAATGCTCAGCTTTAAGGTCGCGACCCTTAACTTGAACAAATATGATTCGAGTAAAAAGATTGTTCTCACACAATAGAATCGACGCCGTATGACATTTTTTATTGAGATTACAAACATTTTTACACCTCCTATAGATTGGAAGTCACATTTTAACACCGAACTATTAAGTATTGTGAAGAAAAGCTATGTGAAATAACGCTATATATATTTTTATAGCAAGTAATATTATTTTTACGGTAGCCAATCGCCTTGCCCGAGTGGTAAATCACTAGAAATGTATTCCTTGATCCAAATTCCGTGAGCCAGTGCATATAAATCATGGCTTTCTCGAGTGAATGTGTCAGTGGACATATTCTTTCCGTACCAAAGTTTAGACATTATGCGCTGCATATGCTCAATGAGAGTTACAATGTAATCATATATCAATTTAATGCCTTAAATAATTGTGATTAAGTTTGAATTTATATATCAGTCCGTATCTCCCTAGCTCCCAAATGAGGATTATATGGTTTCGCAATGAAGTTATCTTAATAGAGATTTTTTCTCCAAGAAATGAACAGTTCCTCAATTTTTATTTTTTTAAAGAAAATGAAAACATAAACGACAGGTAGCCTTGACAATTGGCTTCAGTGATGAATCTCCTAGAACGGAAATGTTTTTTCGGTAAATTTATTGATTCTGTTCAAAAGAATGGGTGTATTTGATATTCAATAATTCCCTCCCACTTACCAGATTAAAAAAAAATGGTTAGTACGGTTTGCTATAAACTTTTCACTAACTGTCAGTTTAAATGAATCCGTGTTCTAAAATACCAGAAGATGCCAAAAGGCCGGGACGTAAGTGACAATATAATAACATTTTCTTGGCAGAACTCCATTATAACACGGTGAAAATATAGAAAAGTATTTTAGCTCTAAAAAATTTATAAGGTATACAGATGATAGCTATTTCGGCTTACGCCCTCATTAAAATTATGTTTTAGCGTAAATTTACTTTTATATATTGTACATGTAGAAAAGGTTTTCAATGTTAGAACAGAAATTGTATTGCATACCTTGTCTACATGGCTATATATAGATAAGTAAATGTACGTTCAAACATAGTTCTGATGAAGGAGTAAGCTGAAATAGCTATCAATTATATGTTTTATAAATTTTGTACAACTAAAATAAACTGCTATTTTTCACTGTGTTCTGATGGAGTTCTACCAAATAAATGTCAATTCAATAAATTAATTTAAGTTCTATTAATGTTTTAATTAATAATCATATTTAATATGAAATATGAATATTTTTATTGTACAAGTTCTTAAATAATATGTTTTGTATAAATGATTATAATGCAAAACGTACTATTTCCAAAATGGGCGTTATTGAATGAAATATGCAGATAGGGTAATTCAAGCCTAAAGAATCGATTAGCATTATACGTTTGATGATAATTGCTTTAAATAATGGATAATTTAGTCACGAATCTTCAAACTAATAGTACGAATCGATTCCTTTGGTTTGAATTAACCCATTTGCATACCTAACTCAATATCGCTCATCTTGGAAATAGTACATTTTGCATTATAAACCTATACATAATAACTTTCAAGCTAATTAACACCAAGTAGCCTTTTAGCGATGCGCGAAACCGTGCCTGGTCAATACATCATAAAATTATCAAAATATTACTTATAATTGTTTTTTTTATACAAATATTAAACTGTAATTTTACTAAGCGGAGAGTATTTATTAACGCAGTGATATTTAAAGGTGATACGATCGTTTTTATCTGCGCAAAATTGTGTAGACTTCAAATAAACTGCGCATTAGAACTATTCTACGGTACCTCTCATAAATAATATTGTAAAATGCATAAGTAATGTATGCGGGGTGATTTATGGCGATGTAAGAAGTGGATCGCTATGGTTGGGCAAGGAAGCAAGGGGTGAAATGTAATGTATGAATGCTGAATACTAAATGGTACTAAGTTGGAGGCTGCAAGGTTCTAACTGCCCGGGTCTAGGCATCTATGGGGATGCATCATATAATATAATATTTGGCATCGAAAGGAAAGACGTGATCATAAAATTATATTATCAAAATAAATTTATAGTTTTTAAAAGCTTTTATATGTGAATTATTTATTATAGTATAATGTAATTGAGACTTTTTTTAAATTTATGACATCGATTGAGAGTGCTCGATGGAATTCCAATATCAACATTGAATTGTTGAAAATTTGTGCGGTTTCACATGTTTTGTCACGGCGATCTGGGTTTCGCCCTTTGGTCTTCAGGCATCCGTGTAATAGAATGTGAAATCGTACAAAGTTTCAACAATAAAAATGTGATATATATATATGTTATATATTTTTATAAAATGGTATTATCTTGCAACTGTAAAATTTAGCATTCACCATATATTATGAAATTCAGACTGTTCGTTGTTTTTCCATACGCTTTTTTATACATTATTTTGGTCACTTTTAAGGTGTTATTTGTCACTTTTTGGTAAAGAGGTATCATATTTTAATATTAAAACACATTTTTTTAAAATACTTGATATTGTATTTTATTTTATGGCTACTAAAACCGGTTTCGCTCATCGCGTGCATTATCAAATAATTGGCAGTTAGGGTTGGCAATGAGCCAATTTGATTTTGATCTGGATTTTATGAAGTTCTAGAAATATTAGTAAGAATTGTGTTTTATAATTAAGCAAATATTTTTATCATAAAATTAAGAAAATTAATGGATTTTTTTGTTTTATAATAGTCTATAATTTAAGGTTCTTTGAAAATATAAGTTGTAGAGACGTAGAATAAAAGTAATATCTATTTTTATGGAAATAATATTTGTGTAAATATTATTCAATTCATTAAAGAAATGTAATTTACATAAAACTGAGTTTAAAGTTAAAAGCAATGTAAAAATAATGTGTCCGAATTTAATTAAAATGTAAATAAAATATATCTCAATTCCATTCCAATCGAGTCTTTGGATAGCGTTTGTTATGTTAATTTTGAGTGTGTTAAGTGTTAGTGGTTTATTCGCAAATACTTTCGATTCAATATAGCCACAAAGGCAGAAGTATAAAAGCATTAAATCTAACGATTTCAATGGCCAGCCATGCCCTCAAGTCACTCGTGCAGAATGTCCATCCAATATCGATGATTTGTACATGCTGTTTAACGTTTAATTTTCCATAGTGATTTAACGTAGTTTATTACGCAATTGACAAAAAATTTACAGATATTATTTTAACAACTGGCTGCTATAACCTAACAAATTTCAATCATTCCTATTGAAAGACCATATAAAATTAGATAAAAATTCTCAAAAAAATTACTTTAAGGTATTTTTAATTAAAAAAGTGTTGTAGAAAGCTTGAGTACTTTTAAAGAAAAATATAATTAAAAAATCATTGTTAAATACACACTGTAGAGTGGCATTTATCGACCCTCTTTCGTTTGAATTAACGTACTATTAATCATGTTTGCACTTGCCATATAAAGTAAAGATAAATTAATTAAGATGACAAATTTTGCTCTCTTAAAAAACCTGATTAAAATACCGAATATATAATTTATTTTCCGTGTGGGTGTGTCGATGACTAACTGGTTCAAACATCTAGAAGGTTCGGAATTTGCAAACGTTCCACCGCAACAGTTAGAACGATATTTTCAGATCGATGGAATTTCAGTCACTAGACGTTTACGAAACCACTTCCGGTGACGATTTGAATCGACACAGTCAATTTAGAGTAGAGCAATTGTGTATATATTAAAAACCGACAGTGGTCAGATAAACATTATCAATAGAAGAAAACATTCGTAAAACAGACACATTTTAATTTAAGCATCAATTAAAACAAATTAATGGAGGTCATATTAATTGGAACAATAATTAAAAAGCGTCCATTATTATTGCCGCTGAAAAAGAACGTGATATTTTGTTTGGGTTTTATTCCTCTTTGTTAATTAAACCCAAGCTTAATTACAAACAATTAACAGAGAACATCTGATCAGATCATGGTCAGATGTAGTTCGTTACCTAAAAAGCCAATGCAGTCGGTAAATTACAATGACATATTAAAATATTTGAAAATTTCATACAGGTTTTAATATAATACATTACATACAAGGCTAATAACGAGGTAGTCAGTGTTGTGGCTAATCTTTTAGATCTCATGAGATTGAGCTCAAGATTTTTTTTTATTAATTTAACTTGGAAGCTATGGTTTTAACGATGCTAAAAAAATATCTGTAACCCATCCGATCTTCAATAACGGGTCGTAGCAAAATCGATTAGCTAACTACAAGTGTTTTCCAAACCTTTTTTTTGTACCATGTAATTTGTTCTTTTGCAAAAATATCTATAAAAAAAATGAGTGTCAAGTTTTAGAGAAAGCTTCTTTTATGGATTATGTATTCAATGTGGTTAAAATTGAGCCCTACATGGATAAAAAGTATTACTAACTAGAAGCATACTAGCCCATTGTAGCTGATATTTTGAAGTTCTTTGGCCAAGCTCAATTGTATGAAGTTTTAATCTATTTATACAATATTTATGATTTTTTTGTTATATAATCCATTTTCAACTTTAACGAAAACTCTATGACATCTTATCAATTAAATTTATGCGTGCATTTTTTAAAAATATCATGAAAAATTTCAATTATTGGCGGACGGCATAAAAAAGAAAATAAACTCGATTGAATGCTACGGTTTTCTTTTGAATACAAGATCGAATTGAAGGATAACAATTGTTTATCTATATAAGATTATTTAACTATAAATATTTAAAACAAAATCAATTTATGCTTTCTTTAAGCTTTATCAGTGTAACAATATACTATGAAAATAGCTCCATACAAAATCAATGGTTAAACTTTTTTAACCATAACCCCAAAATATTTTTGCGTAAGTCTTTTGGGGTAATTTACCCCGGTTCCTCGACCGCTGGTCTAATGCGATAGGATTTCGTCAGCATAGCTTGAGCAAGTGTCGCTAGAAACTAAACATATTTTTTAACGAAACGTTTTATTTAAATTCCTTCGCGTTCCATTTTTGAAATTTTGAAATAAAAAATAGCGGTTCTAAAATAATTCTCTACTCCAATGTTTCCAGTCAAAACGAGAACCTATTTGAGTAAGTATTCAGTAAACTGAAGTATCGTTAGTGGAACGGGATTCAGAATGTATTTAAACGAAAATCCACGTGTCGGTTTCTGGTTCTAAGATCTGCAAATGTACTTTAGAAATCCATTTACACTTATGCAGTTATATACGTCTGAGAAAGACCCTTAACAACTGTACAATTAAGTACGTAATCGTATAGTCAGTGAGATGAAAATGTATGGTATTTATATCATATATTAATTGAATACAGCAGATGTTAGTTGAATGGTATTAATTATCTAAAATTGGCGAAGATTTTAATTAACTATCATATCATTTTATTATATTTTATTGTAAATTGTTGTATCAAGCATGTAAATATTTTTAACTTATAAAATAAACAATTTTAAACAAAGATATTGTGAAACCAATTATCTATGACTTTTAAAACGAAAATAAAGCTGTTTTTGAAGGTATTTAAAACTAAACAAACTATCTATTATAAACACATTTATTCAAAAGTATTCGTGTTTAATTAATTGTGAATTCATATTTATTGAAATGTGCGTAACACACCGCTATCGAATCACGGAAAATTATCCCTTAAATCGAATGTTTTTGCTATTTTCCGTGAAACTTATTAATGTTGCCGTACAAAAATGGAGTTGGATATTAATATCAAATGATGGCATCTGTTACTGAGATCCAGTGTAAATTTATGTATGATACTTTATTCGTCAAATTTGATGATGTTATAACCACGAAAACTTTTGAAAGACAGTTACATAGAATGAAACATATTATAATATAAATAAAAAAAAATCATTCAAAAAAGTTTGCATTAAATGCGTAAAACTTCTTGGCCAAAGTAGAGCAGAAATTTATGTAAAACTTAATATGAAATTAAGCCATAAACTAAGTAACATTCATATGCTTAGTGGTAACGTAATAACGTATAAAGCTCTGTAACCCCAAACAAAAAAGTTTTTTTCATTAAATAGATCTAGATTAATGATATTTCGTTGTTTTTCCTGCATCCTTCACATATTTGAAAATAGTGAGTACCTATGGATTAATAAATAAGTTGAAAATTCTTTGCCAACTATAATGATGGAAAAAAATTGTGAAACTACATCACATGTTAAAAAATAAGCTGAAATCACAATGTGTAACTTTCTTCGGAATATTTCGAGTAAAAAAAAGCCAAGATTACGTAAATCCCTTGAAAAGGTTTATTGTTGAATCGTTAAAATTGTGTTTGAAAGAACGCGGTAAACTTTTAAAAGTGGTAAAGGTAAAACGTAAAAGTAATTTCGCACTCGTAAAAACTTTCTCATTAAACCGATATACATAGCTATGGCTGACAAACAATGTTTGATAATGCTACTTTAAATAGCTACAATATTGAGCTAAATTGAAGCATTTAAATATTTTACTGAGGGTTAACATGCTATTAAAAAAATAAAAATAGTGTATTAAAAATAAAAGTAAACTATCTTCAATTTAATTTAAAACCTTGTGAAAATTTAAATTGTTCTTTTTGTTTTATATTTTTATAACGACAAACGCTACATTTTAACTTATCATCAATTTGCTTGAAGCAATTTCTGAGAAGGTAGAAATGTTTTTTTAAAATTATTTATGATATCGACTGAACGTGCTTGATGAAATTTCAATATTAAATTTGAGCTGATGGGACTTTGTACGAATCCACATGTTTTGTCACTGACGACCAGGGTTTCGCATTTTGACATCTTCAGGCGTTCTATGCATATGTTTGACAGAGTGTATGAAGATGCCGAAAGACGAAACCCGGAACGTGATGATAAAAGATGTGAAAACGTGCAAATTTTGAACAAATATTTTTTTATATTTATTTGAAAAAATATTTTTAAATGATTGATATAATTAAAGAATGTTATAATCAGAACGTTTTTTACACGACTTGTCACAGCTATCAATTTATTAAAAACCGTTAAAAATATAAATAACAGTGTTCATTTGGGTACTCAATCATCGTGCCAAAGATAAATTTACGTGGTCTTCAATCAGGAAAGATTTGATATCTAAAAAACAAAATCAAATTAGAATCGATTTAACAAGCATTAAAAAGCACCTGTCAATCCGCGTGATAAAGTTTTGGCAGTAATTTCCTCGAGAGGCTATGTGATGAAAATGCGAAATAGAAAAGGAAAAGTGCGAATAAAAATGAGTCGTTAGAAATGCCAGGTCACGCAACTCGGCGGTGGCGGCGTGTTTGTTTTTAAAACTTGGGGACACTTTCACCCCCGCACGCCACTAGCCTGCCACGATTCGACGCGACAGCGGGGTGGTTGGTGGGACCTATTTGTCTAAGCTGCGCTGAAGGGATGCCGCGAAAAATGTCCACTGACGGAGGGTAATGATAAAAAGTTAAGCATATTATATTTCGTCAAACTTTCTGGGTTTTCTTTTAATTCAACCAAAGAGGGATTGTTTTTAAGGATCAGATATGATTATAAATTATTCTTTTTTATTGATTGATATGGATTTATTTATTTGGATTAAGTGGCGATTGGAGATTACGAAAGTTTTGATTTGATCACGAACTAATTTGAAGTTGATCATGAGCAATAAATTGTCTAGGTAGATTATATAATATAACATATAAATGTGATAATATATTGCTAATCACATCAAGTAGAATGTCAAAATATGAACAACCGATCGGAAAAAGTATTCATAGCAATACGAATAACAGCTTAATCAGAATAACATCAGGGTAATAATGGTACATTGAAAGTGTTCACTGCATCTATCATGACTATTTGAGTACTAAGGTGATAGTCACCATGTATTGGGGAATCTAAACAAGTACAAAATTTATTAAAAAAAAAAACAAGATGTCCCATCAGAGCTTAACTTGAAAAAACTCTTTAATAACATATGAAGTGGTTCTGTTATTGGCTGGTGTCCAGACGAAACTAATTGAATCGAAACCGTGTGCCACAATGGCAAATCAGTTTTGAGATATTTTTACGTAATATTTTGTTTTATATATATGGATTTTTAATATTATTTGGTTTTCTAAATTAGAAATACTACTATAAAAAGGCATTAACTCTTGCTTTAAGTTTTTCGTTTAATAAGCTATATTTACACTTTGACAGACTTGGTTTTCTGAAACCAAAATTGTTTTCTTTTCTTTTATTTTAATTTCTACGTGATATTATTTTTGTCAATTTTTTTCCCAACAGTTCATAAACTAAATGATTGGCACTATTAATCGTTTTTTTTGTTGTATGAATGGTGTCACGCTTTCACGCAATTATTAGTGCGAGGAATACATTATAAATGCATTTTAAAAAAAAACAAGAAAGCACTTTTTTGAAATATATTTTTGAATTTTTGTTGACTTTAAAAGTTATAATTGATTCTGTATAAATTCTGAAATTATTATTTTTGAATTTAACTTGAAAGTTCTTTATAAACGTCTCCAGAGCTGATCATCTTTGTTTTTAATTCTAATAAATAATTCCTAGACATTATAAAATAAGTGATTTATTTAATATGTCATTATTTATTATTTATAATTTGAACTTCTTCGTATAACGTTAAGTAGCCAAAATATTTTAACAGTCTTTAGTGAACGTTGTTTTTATTAAAATTTATTTAAAAAACGATCATTAGCACGTTGATGCACGCCTTTTGCTAACTTCCGCTAACCGGATCGTTACAGATGAAAAATGCCCCATTCGGTTTTTCTCAGACTAAATGTGTCACGTTTGGATCATTAGATTTGTTTCAGCGGCGGGAAAAAGTACGGGATATAAAATTTATAGAGGCGCCCTCTCGTGGGTCAGGTTGATGCCTGATCGAATCTACTTATCACTCTTGCGCCAACCCAAATTTCGACTCAGGTTAAAACGTGCTCACGTGGCCATGCTAATTTATCACTCGTTTGCGGCTGATAAAACTAAATTCACAAGACTAGAGCTGTTAATGTTTTATAAATATGTGGACGTAAATAAAAGTAGATAATAATTTATTTTTATTATATCAGCTTCAAAAACTGAGCTCCAACATTATAGAAAAAAATAACCAATTATCTAAGTGAGTACTACTAATATAGTCAACCAATTGAATACCGAACATGAAAAAAGTATTTTTTTGTATAGTGTATTTTTATAAATAATTTTTGAAATTATTTTTACTTATATACTGACAATTAAAGCGATTCATCCAGTTTTCATTTACAAATTGTAGGATATTAAAAAATATCAAGCTTGACCTAACACAAAATAATATAATTTGTTTCATAAAGATCTTTTTTCCTAAAATGATTTCTATCTTAAATCTAATAGAACTCTTTTAATTATCATCATCATCAGCCGGGGTCGATCCACTGCTGGATGAAGGCCTCCCCCTGTTTTGTTTTTTGTTTTTTTTTTCCCGGGGGGGTTTGGACATGGCAACACCACGCTGCTGCCCAGGCGGGTTGGTGTTCGGTTTTCTGTCTGGGTTTTCCTTCCCATAGCCAAGAGAACACGGCACTCGGTGTTCCCGAGCGGTCACCCATCCAAGCACTATCCGCGCCCAATGTTGCTTAACTTCGGTGATCGCACGAGAGCCGGTGCTTACAACGTGGTATGGTCGTTGGCAGTTTTAATTATATTTTATTATATATTTTTTATTATATTGTATTAAAAGTTATTTATATTTCACTACAAATATGAATTTCGTATGTTCTTGTGTTCTAATGTTCTTAATAAATCACGATGATATTGTGATAGCCGCGAAGCGTTCAGATATATTTATCAGTCTTTTAATGTAATACACACGTGAATGTTATATATTTTTAATTTATACTAGCTTTATATAGATGTCATCATTCATATTTACCATAATACAACAAAAATAGTATTGGAACAACATATAAATGATTTTTGATATTTTATATACTCCAGTCTCTACTTGTTATTCAAGAAGTTCATAAAGCTATACGATAAGACTAAGTCTAATGAAAAACAATTCACCACAGAAAGAGTGAATATAAAAATATAAAAGAAATGAAAGTAGAATACTTTTAAAACTAAAGCGAAAGTTTTTTGGATACCACAATAAGTTTCTTAGAACTGTATTTGTGTAACGAGTAAAAGATGACGTGGCTATTTTAACAAAATATCAACGATTTCGTTGATGATCTGTATTTAATTTTGACAAAAAAAGTGCAGTTCCATCAAGTACTCTCAGACGATATCGTAGATTACACAATAAGGTAACATATATATTTTTAAGCTGACCTCCCATTTTATATTTGAGTCACACGTAGGCAAAATATATTATATACGTAAAATCTTATTTTTATTGATTGAATTGGCATTAATTTGGTAGAACTCCATTATAACACGGTGAAAAAAATAGTTATTTATTTTAGTTCTACAAAATTTTAAGAATATAGTCGATAGCTATTTCGGCTCACGGCTGCGATGGCTCTGACGATGGCGTGAGCCGAAATAGCTATCAACTATATCTTTAAAAAATTGTAGAACTAAAATACACTGCTATTTTTTCACCGTGTTATCTTATTTTTAGTTTTGACAAGAAATAGAGATTTTAATTAAATTCGAATTAAAGTCAATAAAAAATCAATCTTTTTATCAATCTTTCCAAATAATTAAAAAAATTGAGATTATCACAATTCATATAGCAATGCTGTAAAAAAAATCGTTACAGTTAACCATTGACCTTGGCATTGGTTACCGCTCAACGCTCTCGAATTCCACTGTATCAACAAGCTACGACGGGCGACCAAACCTGCGTTTGCGATAAATTTACATTATATTACATGACTCATTAGATTCCCAGTTTGGTGTTGTGGCTGTAATCTAAATTATCTGGGAACCATGTCTCTCTGGGAGGCAACACGGCCTGCTGGGCAATTCGAGTGAGGGTAATCCGGAGTAGTTTCGTGGTTAAATCGAAAGAGAGTTTCCCACGATTTAAGTCAACAAACAATCAATTATGAACTAAGTTGAGCAATTCTATACTAATTGTCAAAATATCCATTCGGCGCTGGACAACAAATAAAATTTGCATATTTAAACGAATTAACAAATCCTACCTATGATAGGATACCCCTCCTGTGAGACTTGGCCACGTGCACGTTTTCTCTATAAAGAAATGTTTAATAAGCCCACTTCTTTCTCGGTCGTCTTCGAGTTTTCTCGAATAAAAGTTTTCTGTTCAAGATTGACAAGAAAATTGTTTTATTCATATGTATGATATTGTGTTGTGATGTCAATCATTTATATTCAATTCAAACACTGTTTCAGCTTTTATGTAAAAAGTTAAGCTCGCCTATTTTTAGGACGCGCTTTAGTTGTCTTTGTAACCATAGTAACAGATAAATTTGTCAAAGACATCCACGTCGTTAATAGTACCATTATTATTGATTGAATTGGCAATCACTTGGTAGAACTCCATTATAACACGGTGAAAAAAAGCAACGTATTTTAGTTTTACAAAATTATTTTTTTAAGATATAGTTGATAGATATTTCGGCTCACGCCATCGGCAGTACTATCCTTAAACGAACATTTGCTGTGTAGCTGTATAGATAGTATAGCTGTGTATAAAAAGTACACAATACATCTTCTCCTGTTTTAACGACCTAGCTTGTTTCTTGCTCACAATAAAACTAACAATTGTAAATGAAACTAAAAAGGCGGCTATGTCAATAAGTCAAGATACCTAGATATCAACTATCACAAAGTATTCTTAACGAAAAAACTAATATATAATATGTCGGTCGCCATTATTTAACCCTCTACGGGGGGCTGTTTTATTTCCGTAATAGACCATTTCCGTGTCATACGTAAACTCGAGAGAGAAAAATGTAAAACAAGCTGAGAGAGTGAGACAGAACATGCAATGCATCAAGAAAAGTATTTATCTGTTACGAGATTCAGTAGATTTTTTTTCTGGTTATAGGATAAAAAATTGAAATAATGTCAGATTTCTCTGCGGACCACCAAAATTTCCTCGCGGACCACCAGTTGCCGACCGATGGTCTATACCGTAAATAATATCAAATAAGAACGTATGAGAGCAACTCAAAAAGAGACATCATTAAAACGCATGTCGAAGGTCTAAAATTAGAAATCAGAAAAAATTGGAAAATGCGCGAATTGAAGTTTAAAGTAACTTGCTCACCGAAATCCACACGAAAAGGCGACAATTTTCGGTAAATGATCCTAATGTTGTCCGTTATATCTAACGTTTATTATCAAACTTAAATCATAAGAGACGTATTGGTAAATAAAGCATATTAAAATTAAAATGGACATTTTTTTGCAGTATTTAAAATCACACACAATAACAACTTATCGAGTTTTGGAAGAATAAATTGTTGAATATATTGCAGTGATACAATTTTTATACGTCTTATGCAATAATACGTTACGTGAAACAACTGTGGATCGTGGGTGTATTATCATTAATATTCTAGTAAAGACCTTGTATTTACGATAAATACTTAACGCTCAATGCAAAGGTAATCTTCTTTATTAAAACACGTTCTATGTTTAATTTATGACCACGAGAGTAAAATATTTACCATATAGACACTTTGTAAATAATGTTATACTGTCATTTGCTCGTGTGTATTTAAACACGTAAAAAATATTATTTCAAATAATCAAGCAACGCACGAAGGTCAAAAGTTATTAATTTATTATGTTATACAAGTATTGAAGTATGAATTTCAACTAATAAATTGTAAAATAGATTTTGCTTTAAAATGAATAAATTTCGGTGTAACATATTTATAATTAAAGTTCACTTTTTCTACTAATAAAAATTCAACGAGGCTTTAAATGACAATTTTTTTTTTTAAATCAAGTTTGTTGTTTTTTTTTTTGATAAAATTTTATATACAATTACTGCAACACCTCCACTTTTATTATTTATGTTGATGATCAGTCATTAAATTTTGTGACTTAAAAAAATATCTTTCATATAAGATACAGTTTCTTTCGAGATATTTTTGAGGAATTAATGCATTTTGTAAATGGAAGGATACAAATTCGATATAATTCTTTATTGATCTGCATAATTTCGATAAAAAAAAGTTTTAATGCAATAAAACTGCATGTAAAAATTAAATGTTTCGTAACTTATCAAATAGACAGTACAAATTAATCGGCTGTAACCAAAACTTAAAAAAATCACAAGTAAAGAAAATAAACATTGAATGTTTTCGTTTTATTTCACTTATTATAAAATTACAGGTCCAACAACATTATTTAAAAATAAATATTTAACATATGAAAACTAATAATATGTTCCTGATATAAAAGTTAATAAAAAAAGTATGCGGGATTACTATGGCTTTATCATAATATAATAGTTTGTCATTGGATTTGTATTTTTATTAGAAAATAAATTAAAGCCCATATTTAAGCCGTAATATCTGTTTAAATCAATTAAAGTGACGTGTTTTTTTTCACTGTCAATTGTAAATTCCAAAAAATCATTTCACTTTGTATCGTTTAATTTGAGGTATTGTTTTGTCATAAGTGATATCAGAAAAAAAAGTGAGATAGTAAAAAAAAATAATTTTGCAAATTGCTTTCTTTGTGCACTATTTTTCAAGATTAAATGAGAACCAGATTAAAATAAATGTTTACATTGCAGAACGAAAAACTCATACTTAAAAAATCAATCAATTAAATTGATATAATTGATATTTACGATGAAAAACTGTGACATCTGTGTGATAAGAAGAGCTTTTATTCAGTTGGTAAGAGTTTTTATATGATTTTGTAGGGAATGTCTTGTGAAGACGAATTCATAAACGCTTTGTAGTTGTTCAGCATTGGTATAAATGTAGATACTTCTACCGTGTTTTGGTCTCACATACGTAAACATGTTCTTGTTATACTTACGTAGGTTTTTTTGAGATGAAATTGGGTTCATGTAGTTTAGCACCTAAAGAGTTAAAATATCGTAGAGTTAGAGAGGTATAACAACAATGTACGAGTTTCCGAAATAAGTAGCTGACCTTTGGTCGTAAAGTTAAGCGGGTGAATACGTGCTCATGGGCTCAAGTGTTCGAAGGGTTAAAGGTAAAACAATACCAGTGAGGTGCGTAAAATAAATGAAATATACATATCGTATATTTCCTAATAAAGATTTAAAAAAACTTTAATTACTTTAATACTTTCTCATTTATAACATCTCAACGGTCAAATGTTTTATTTTAACAAACTTAACCCAATTGCAAAATGATAGAAAACATTATCCACGCTATTTTTCTACGCTCGCCGTGTTATAAAGGAGTTCTACCATGCTAATGCCAATTCAACCAAGAAGTCATTTTAATTGTTTAAGTAAAAGTTATCAAATTATTACAGTGGAAAAGTTAAGTACAGTAAAACCCCCCTTTACACGTAAGTCAGGACCTAGTAATTTGGAGTAGTGTAATTGGGGTAATGAATCACGTACAAAATTAGAGATTTTGTTTTTTTCTGTGAACAATGTATATGGACGAAATATTCAGTTACAAGGTGATGAAAGTCGCGCGGTTGTTCGTATATAGTCTGGCACGAGTGGAATACATATACGCTAGCCAATATTTGACTGTATGCATTGCACAGTAGGCCGTCTGGCTGTGTGTGTGCAGCCAAGCGTTCGTGTAATTGGAGGATTTGCGGCATTTGAGTACCACTGTATTAGCCTAGTTAGCATGTTTATTTCAATTTCAAAAATCATTACGATTAATATCAAAGTATTGGGCTATTCTAATCGGATACTGTTGGAATCCGGACACTAATAAAACACAGAATATGATCGATTATTTAATTGTTAATACCGAAAGAAATATCACTTTTATATATTATTCGGAATTATATTATAATATTTGGCTGACGCTTTCGAATGAAATATTTAAGTGATGACTGTTACGTTTAGGTGTATAAAAAAATATTGAAATGTTAACGCAAATATTATGAATTATTTTATTTATCGATTTCGTGCACACCACTGCAAGAGGGTTAGCATCGGTTGGGTAGACGACATAAAAATGTGATGGCGAATGATTGAAGGCTGTATGCAGCGTAAATATACGATACAGGTATTCATGTATTATGGTAGGTACTCAAATAGGTTAAGCGGAGATATTACATGCCTACGCCAAAAATGATAAAAACGATTGTTTTTTGTGGGATCTAAATATAATCTTTTTTGTAAATTGATTTGTATATTCTGTTAAAAAAATGCTTTAAATAATAAAAATTTAAACGTGTATGATATACAATAATCAAATCAATATTTGAATGCTCAAACTAAAGAGTAGTCAATGTTAATAAATGAACAATCACCTACCTTAAGTTCAGGGTGTGTTTTTTTTGTGGTGTTTTAAAAATTATATAATTACTGTTTTTAAGCCACGGTTGTAAAGTTAAACGTTTTTTGTCGATTATTTTTTTAAAAATACGGCTCAATTTGTAATGGTGTGTTTTTTCCGTTTTTAAACCGTTTTCAAATATCACGAAATATACAGAATAATAATTTATTAAATTATTTGTTTCTGAATGAAAAAATGTAGTATATTACAATATCAGAATTTAAAGCATGCAATGTACTGTATAATCTTTCAAATTATCATATTGTATGAATTTGTCAGCTGTCATAAACAAAACAATGAAATCTCCTACTGTAGGAATTAACTTGATTTCAGATTTTACATAATGTTAAATTTACATTAAATGATAAAATAATGAAACGAAAATTTCAATAATAATACTGTGCTGTATCTCGTTAGAGACAATTGATGTATTTTAATATAGCATAATTTTCTTAATGAACTTTGGTAACAATAGAAAAAGTTTGTTGATAAAAAGTGAAATTTATAATTTTCTGATGTTATAACATTGATATTGTTTGTATTCATATTTGGAAGAATAATATTACAATATATTTCAAGATTAAAGTTATTTAAAAGTGCGTATGATTAATATTATTAGAATACTTTAATTTCCGAAAAATTTCAATGCCAAGAATTCCCTATAAATTTAAAAAAATAGTTAACGAAAATATGTATTATAATAAATACATTATTTCATTTTTATATTTCAAATCATCATAAAAATAGATGACTAGATTATGAGTATTAAAAATAATTGGAGAAGTGAAGATTCTTAATGTTGTACCGGAAGTTGTATATTGTTACCGGATATTGTAGCTAAATGGCAGCAATATTTATAATATTAAGACTAAATTTCTCCATTCTGTATCATTTAAAAGACACCTTTATATTAAAAACTGCAAAGCCAAAATCTTGTACAAAAACCCAACAAATCGTACTTTGAAAAAATCTTAATTTTTTCAATATTAGTATGAACGTGCTTAAAAAAAGGGTAAGTATAGAATTTTAGCAACGTTGACGTTAGCTTTGTTTAACCAATCAAAATTACATTTTTAATATTCGGTACTAGTATGTTTGAACGTCTATTATATTTTATTTTATCGGTAAAATACAAATATATTTAAAAATCATTAAGCTGCACTGTGAATTCCCGTATCTGTTTAAATGAATTAAAAATAAATATATATACGATTAAAGAAACAATAATTTCAGTCTTCCGGATACATGTAACTCCACACTAAATAACATAAGAATATTCAATAAATTGTTTTCAAATACCTCTTTTTGTCTCTTCCATTATCTGAAATAATATAGATTTCTTTTTTGTTTGCTTTAGTTATTTGGTTCTGTCGATAATGCAGAAAACTGACATTAGGCAGAAACACGAAAAGTTTATTTTATACGATAAAATAAATGCTTTTACATATACAGCCATGTCTATGAATCAAAAACAAACGACTTGAGAGGAAAGCTTACATTGAAAATTTACGAGAAAATTATTTTGAACGCAAAGGAAAACTATTAGAGTAATTGAACTTCTATAACAGTGATTCTTAAACCAAACACTGGCGAGATTTTTTTTTGAGTAAAAAGTTTGTTGGGCTTTAGTTATGTAAAGTGTATAAAAACTGTTCCTTTAATTTAAAATTAAGAAAAAAAGTATTTTTTTTTCTACAAATAAATTAAAAAAATGAATTATTTGTTGAGTAGATTAGCGTGATAATGTATACGAACATAAACAACACGAAGGACGTATTGATTTAAAAAAATGTGATTTATGATATCGACTGAAGATGCTTGATGAAATACAAATATCAACTTTAAGTTGTTGAAAAGTAAGTGTTTTGTCTTTCGGTATTTGACACAAGTGCTTGAAGAAGTTGAAAGGCGAAACGTGTGGAATCGTACAAAATTTCAACAATTCAAATTTTAACATTTGTGTGTGTGTGTATAGAAATGAACTTATATTTATATGTTGTTGTTAATGTGTGAAATATAGTTGATGTATACATTGACGGATAGTTTTAAGACAAGTATTCTCTTCAATGGGTCAACGTACAAATTAGATATTAAAGACAATTTCGCTAAGGTGAAATTAAATTATATTTGTCAGAAAACAGTTAACAACACGCACATAGTAGTGGAGAGTTGCTGGCAATACTATGCAAGCACGTGTTTTTTTTTAATTTGTCAATAATTTAACTAACTCTGAGTATTTAATTGACACATCGATTTTTAAAGTGTTTACTAATCGATCATGTATACTGTACTTGGTCTGAATGAACTATACATCACTCACTCGTGCATTTACACATATTAATACTCACTGTCAAAGTGTAAGCGTGATTTGAATACATTGTATTTACCTTTTGCGTGAATATTATTTTACAATAACTATACTATGTTTTGTTGTGTTTTTAGACATGCTCGTCCATTTTGCAACGGCTGTATTTGTTGAGCCGTGATTTAAACTATTTTGAATAAGCGATGTTATTTAGGTAAAATCTATTGTGTGAGTGGATGTCAAATGATTTAAGTTTAAATTTTTTTAAAATGTGTAACAAAAAAATGCTGTAAATACTGCACAGAAAACACGAGAACACAGATTGCTGGCAGTATTTAAGTATTGTGTATTAAAGTGAGCTAGGTAAAAACATTGGAGAGGCATTGGAAACGTTGCAAATAGAGTTTGAAGCAGAAAATTGAAGATTGCAGATAATGTGTGTGGGAAACAGTCTCTATACAAAATAAGTTAAGCACATATTACTTATGTAATGCAATGGATGTCAGATATGAGTCTTTGAATCCAGCTTTCGATTGAATGAACACGTTTTTTTAAATCTTTTTACAACAGCTTCGCAGATTATTTTTCAATTTTCTTAATAGTTAAAATAAATATTTTATGACAATTTTCACTGGTATTTAAAACAAATATTATTTCTAAAGTGAATACTATGGTATACATAATGGTTTTTTATTTTACGTTGTAATAGTTGTTCCACCTCTATTCGTTATGTGTATGTAGCTGCCGTCACATGGCAGCTTTCAATAACGCAATACTGATAAAAAAATGATTCTATTCCTTGTTTTATTGGCCTGATACAAGGCTGCACGGACTGATCTTTGAAGCATAAAAACAAAATGTGACCTGCTCAGCTACTTTGATTATCTGATATTTATTAGTTCCTGTGTATCTGTGACGGAAGAGTTTAATCTGCTTCGCGTTTAATCGAAAGAATCGAGAATATCTCGATATATGATCTTGTGAATTTTGCTGGTCATGATTGATACTTAGTTAGCGTGGCCAATTGGACCCGTATGTGTATGGACCATATACATCACAATTGCAATCCGGCCGGTCAACTAACTTGCCCAACCCAAGTAATTTACAGTTGAACTTTATTTCACTATACATGATTATCATTTTAGATAGATATATATATATATATTTTCTACGAAAAAAAATGAATAGACGCTTTTGTATTTTTGCCAGTTTAACTATACTGCTATTTGCTCAGTCATCTATCTTATTTTCTAAGCATTGACCACTTGATTAATGAAATGAAATTCAAATAATAATATCCGTATTAAAATCAATTCGACATAATTTTTCATTTCAATTAAGCTCTACAACCATTTTTGTGTGTGATAAAAATTTCAGTAATTCCAGGAAAAACAATTCATTTTTATAAATCCAATCCTAACTGAGCCACTTAAAGGATATTCAATCACGGATTATTTCAAAAGTAGTTTTAATAATATTCTTTTTATGCCATATTATGTTGATAATTAGAGTAAATTGGGCCGTATTTCAATGCAAAAAATACCCTGTACACAAAAGCTTAAGCGGACTTATATATTATTAGCATTAGTTATTAGTTGCATTTTCTCATATTAACAGTCAAGACGTTAGCATTCAGTAGGTTATTTTTTTAAAGATATGACTTAATTTTATTTCGCAGAGCGAATTAATAAAAAAAAAATGAAAACTTTTCACTATGGAACTATATCTTTATTAAAAATTTACAGAGAATTTTCTAATTAACGATTTTTTTTGTTTCAGATTGATGGGTCGTCAAGATCTATAACGCGTTTAGCACCAGAGAGAGTCTCCTTTATTTCTTATGTATAATATATAATTATTAGGTTGTATAATTGTTGTGTCCTTGTTGACAGTCGCTGCAGAGCTGAGCAATCCTCTATGAATCCAGTTCACTGAAAATTTTAGTATCATATTTGTGTATTTAGTAGGTACTATTAAGATATTGACTTATTTTATTTATTTTTTGAAAAAAATGTGATCAAAACGTTTTCAAAATATATGAGTCTATTAGCCATTGAATGTATTGAAAATTTGCGGCTATAATATAAAGCGATAAAAGTAGACATGCTTGGGGAAAAACCAATCTAATTTTGTTATAATGGAAAATTTATGAATTTTCTTGGTAGATATAAAAAAAAATTTATATATTATTGTTTGCCATTTAATAAAATTTTATAGTATCTACCAAGACCATATTACAGATAATTGAGACTTACACATACTTTATGCCGTAAATTTATTATTGAAGAAATCTTCTATAATCTTACAAAAACTAGTAGTTACATGTTGACGTTAGAAAATACACCAAAAACGATTTCATTTCGTAGTGCTAGAAAAGAAACGTAATGCAAAAATCAATTATTTATTTTCTCAATTCTCATACCCAAAAAAATTAAAAGAGTTCGGAAAAAGATCCAATTCTAAAATATCAGAGGTAGAAACAGAGCTACAATAAAAAGAAAAGTGGAAGATTTCAGAAAAAAAAACATTCATTGGTACTTTCAAGTAAACCAAAAATAGAAAGCAAAGGTTTCAAGTCAATACAAATTGAGCACATCACAGTCAAAGTTTTCCCATAGGATATCCTTCGGAATTGGAGGTAGCTTGAATTTGGAAGTTTTCTGCGAATCAAATGGTTATACTGGATAAGGAAAAATATATGCTCACAATTAACGTGTAGAAAATCAAATTATGATTTTCTTTTATAATTTTAATACAGTTTTGTAATATAGTTAAATGCGTAGAGTATCAGCAAAAAATCATTCTAACTAGCTTCGATTTCTACTTACTGTCAGGTGCCATATTTGTTTCTTAAAAATGTGGTGAATAAATTTAACTTCACCTTACTTTGCAAAAGTTTGTTTCTTTTAAAACAAATGTGAATCAACTTTATTCCGAAGGATAATTATTTTTCTTTACCGTCAAATCCTTCAGTTGAAATTGATTTTTTTATAAAAAATTTAAGTTTTCTTTTAATACGAAAGATACATTGTTTACAGACCAGTGTGAAAAAGAAATCGTGTTAAAAATAGAAGGCTAAGATATATATATATATATATATATATATACATAAAAATGAATGATAGTTTTCATACGATTTGACAGAGCTATAAATATAAGCTAGAGTTAAAGATAGTTTATTTTGATTTGTTTATTTAAGTTTAAGAATATAACATATAATCACTGAAAATTAAGCTTAAAATTTGTATATACTCATAGGTACGAATGTCTGAATCAACATATCCCTATCAATAAAAAGTGGTGTATTGGTTGTATATTGCATCCGATAGAAAATATGCCTTAAATTATTTGCTGTCCATTTTAAATTCGAAAACGAGAGAGTAAATAAGCTAACGACAAGTATTTTTTCTTTTATCGTACTATTTCAAACTTTGATAGGTTTTGTAGCTGAATGATTACCAGTTATGAGTGGTAATGATATATATTGGAACATTAGAATATAAATTACAAAATATTTATTAAGTGTTTATAGTTGTTTGAATAAAAATTGAACAGCGATGTTTTAACACTATTCCACTGTGAAAAATTTCGACATATGCGTATAAAACTAAAAAAAGCCTACCTTCTTCAATTCGTTTCGGAATTAAATATATCAGTCGCGTTAGGGGTGGCTCGCCGCGGGCGTCCCGACGCCGCCATCAGGCTGACGTCCTATTATGCGGCTTTTGCTCCTGGGACCGACACTGTCTCTTCTCTCGTGGACCAAAACAAAAGAGGATTCACCTGTCTACCGTCTTACCTCAGCTGTGACCATATGGGATAACTAACTTGTCATTTGTGGGTGGTGGTGTGGGGGAATGGCTTCATGTTGGCATGGAACAACGAGTGCCCTGATTTTGGAAACAATTTGGGTTAGGCAGCGATTCAAATACGCTATTCCAAACTGAAAAAGCGTTTGCTCGAAATCGTATGTTTCTCTTCAGTTGTCAGAAGGCTTTTTTCAAATTGAAATATTTAATGGATTCGATTGTAACTGTTTCATAAAAAGAACTATTACTCATTATGTTTTACTTATTTATATTGAATGTTAATATTTGAAAAAAATGGATTAGAATACAATTGGTATTTTTATTTTAAGTAAAAAACAGGTAATTTTTTAAACACCCGTTTAATTTTTTCGCCGCGTAAAAAAATATTCAAAATAAATTCAGAATCATCATAAATTTTTAAGCTAATAACGTTTTATCTGAAAGCATCTTGTTATTGATCTGTCTATTTTTAAAATGGAAACAAATATTATTCGTTTTATTATTAAATTAAAATCAAATGACACGGTGAAAAAAATAGCAATGTATTTTAGTTCTACAAAATTATATTTAAAAATATAGATGATAGCTATTTCGGCTCACGCCATTGTCAGAACTACGCTTAAACTAATATTTGCTTATCTATATATAGCTGTGTAGAAAAGGTATACAATACATCCTCTCTCCTGTTTTAACAACCTAGTTTGTTTCCTGTTCGCAATAAAACTAACAATTGTAAATGAAACTAAAAAGGCGACTATATCAATAAGTTTACATATGGCACGGAAATGGTTCATTACAGAAACAAAGATACAACAGTCAATAATGGTGACTGACATATATTAGTTTGTTCGTTAAGAATCTTTTGTGATAGTTGACATCTATTGATCTCCAGCTGTTCCAAAGCAGTCATCCTGCGACCCTCACTACAAAGATGCAAACACTTAGGCGCTGAGTTTGAATTTATATTATGTGATTCCTTAATAACGTGATTAGCGAATTGTGAATCTGTTTTTTTAATGTTGAATGATATGAATGATTTTTTCTTCGTGTTATTATAGAGTTCTACAAAGTTATGTTATGTTATGTTAAGTTATGCCAATTCAATCAATTAAAATTTGTAGTATAATGGAACTATTTTGAATGCGGTTTCCTTGAAAGTAAAGTTGGATCAAACAATTACGATTAAATTGCTGCTTAAAAGTTACGATGTAAGTTTGAACTAAACGATTATATATTGTAGTACAACTGTAAAAAATATTTCCGAGCAATGAATGGCAAATTGTAAACGTGCTCGTAGTTTGAAAACTCTTTTATATATACGGTTGCTGTAACAAAAGTCAAACTAGTTTAAAAATTGCATACAAGGTATTATAAATCCTATCTCACTTAATTTTCGATGGAGATTATCCCATAACTATACAGTGAAATTTGCCAAGTTTAACTTTCGAGAGCCTATTTTTCAGCGCAATGTAGACGTCTCCCTTTTGGAAGTTGGTCGCCGCAAACGTATGTGCGGTGCCTCAAGGCTTGGAAGCCGGAGTTGGGTCCGTGTAGACTGAAGATTCTCAAACAATTCGTGCATAGGTGTACTGTTCGTGCATAGGTGTACTATTCGTAAATCTAATGCTCAGTAATATACAAAAATGTTATAAGACAAATATTATATATCAAATAACACATACGATATCTGCGATAGCTATCTGGGCTTCACCTTATCGTTAAAATCAATAATAAAGATCTGTCACATAAAAAGCAAAGTTAATTTTAAAAAGCAAATATTTCATTGAATTAAAAATTTGGCTGTTTTTAGATATAAACGAATTTTGTTTTTTTAAATAGATCTTTAACGATCGATTTTTTTCATAGCTTATTTAAGGCTTAATGAATGTGAAAAAAGTAACAATATATTATTGGATTAATAATATTCTCTCTTGGTTGTATGGGTTTCTTGTAATAATGTTGAATATAAGTTTTACTATGTTTTCATTGAAAATCTTCACATCAAAATAAGCATGAGAATACACATTACAAATAAAAAAGCAAAAAATTACACGTTTCTTTACACCATATCCCAAATTTTGAATAAAAAGTTGAAACAATATTTACGATCATATTAATCTGAAATTAGTCAAAAAAATATCTCTTCGATTTGCTGCGGTGAAAAATACTATATTCTTCATAAAAATGACAACAAAAATCACATAAAAACATTAAAAGATCAAAAATAATACATATTTTATAGGGGAGAAAAAAATGGTGAATCTATTTGGGAATTATACATAAAGATAAGATAAGATATGATAAGTAAACTTTTTTAAAAAAGATTTTATGATCAGAACCGGTTTCTATAATTACTATTATTATCAACTGATCATAAAATATGTTTATTATTATTTAAAATATCATGCAGTTAACACATTAAAAGCGAAAAAGATTACATTCAATTTGAGAACGAAATAAATACTGAAAAACAAAGCATTAAGTAAAGCAATAAACATATTTTAAATATATTTTTACATTATCATAATTTGCATTTTGAGAATCTTTGATTTAGGGGAGGATGTTCACAGAGACATTTGTCAGACCCCTTCCACCCCCGCCATCTTCAACCGACGCCACGCCACTTGGCCCCCTAATTCACCACAAACTGGGACCTAATTTATTTATTGAGAGTTTTGTGTTATATTGCAATGGTAATACGTATTATCGGCCCTTAGTATGCGTACCTTCGACTGGAAACAGTTAAAATATTACTCTGCAAATTTGGTTTAGTTCTGGGAGAAAATTAAAACATTTTTGTAGCCTAATAGACTGATTCGCGAACCATGTTATTCTATCAAAAAACAGCATTATAAAAGCAACAAATTCTAGAAGATTTTTGCTAGATAGATAGCATTTTCCAGTGTGAATATTTTATGATTGTCATATTCGTTACGACCAGGGCTGTGTAATCGTTAAAAAAAACACAACCCCGACTCCGCCCTTGACCAACAACACGACTTTCGCTAAAAGAGCTTATTTTTGGTCAGCTTTTCCTGCCTTTCCTATTTACGTACATTAAATTAAAGTTCAACCAACCAATCCAGCAAATTTTTCATTGAGATATTTTTCAAAATCGTTTAATCGAAAAATTTGTCGGATTCACTCATTTTTTACGACTCCGATATCACAGCCCTGGTTACAACGCCAAATAGGTGGCATTTGATAAATAAGAGAATGTCATAAGAGTGCATCCTTGATATCTATCTATATTCAATGTATGTCAAACTAGGTCAAAGTAGCAAATTTTCTTAAATATAATATATATTATATATATACTATTTGTCCCGTCGCCCGTTGCTGCGAAACTCATTATCAACAAACAATTAAATTGTTAATGGTGTTAATAGTCATAATATAGATTATATCATACATTGATATTTTTTTTGAGAAGGTGGTGGTAAGAAAGCTGTAGTTAACTTTGAATCAATCCGAAATAATTAAGTATCGATTGATTTTTGTTTATGCATTATAAAATGCGGCAATTGATTCCAAAATTTAATATTCCTTGTAGTGGAAGGTAATTGTCATTTTACCTAGCAAGCACAGAGCTAAACCTACCTCTTACTTTGAGCTGCTCTTTATTATGTTACAATCTATAGTAAATACATTTTCTCTACGTTGAAAAACTGGATTGTTAGGGAATAGTCGTACAGCACATAGACGTCAGTGTTGAGATATTTTTTTGTTGCGATTTGAATGATGACGCATGTTTAGTAGTGTATTCATTTGAGATTGAGTTTTGCGTCATATGTGTCAATATCAGTCATACATTTTGGTGATTCTATTTTGTAAAGTCTCAAAAAAGAGTGAAAGTATAAACTATAAAATCGTATCAAGGAACCGAAATAGCCATAAGAAAAATATATTTTATACGTTGCGTGCTTTTTTCTCAATGCATAAATGAAAACATTTTTAAGAATACGTGTATTATATTCGCTGCAGTAAAAATGCTTCACTTTGGTAGTGGATGCGGCAAAACAAAATCCGAAAACGTAACAAATACAGGGAGTTACATAATTTGAGAATCAACGAGATTCATTTCGGTGACAGGGCGAAAAAGTTTTCATTCGAAAAAATGGTCGACGGATGTAATGGCAGTCACGTACTAAGGGAAACTTTTGTGACCGGAAAAGCTCCTCGGGGAACCACGTGACGTGCGCCAAGAGTCAAAGCCTTCATATCATCAACGAAATGGCTAATTCATACAAAAGCTTGAAACAGAGATGACGTCTCATTTTTTTGATTTAGAATTTGGTTTGTTATGGCGTTTATCATTAGAATATTTGCTTTTATTAAAAACATTAGGTGTAAGGCTACAAATATTGTGTGAATTAGAAATTTTGATGAAAGCTAATATTGAAAGTTGAAAATACCACCGTAGGCTGTATCTTTTACAGTTTACATAAAATAAAGTTAATCAGTTGAAAATAGTGTACAAATTTGACAATTTAACATTGTCATGTCAGCCAGAATGACATGTAAAACGCTACGTTTATTGACACTGATTTTAGAGCAGTTATTGTGACAGATCGCAAATTGACAGACAAACACATGTATTTTTTGTTTGATTAAGATATGTTTTTCTTCAGGTTGACTCCGAGTACTTATAAAGAATGTAAAGTATTTATAATAGAAAAACTAAATATTTAAATTTTCTGACATTAAGTAAACCAATCCTATAGTCGATTGATAAAGCTATTGAAAGACTTTTTTCTAATAACACCATTCATTATTTTCCTCTGAAAAATGTTTGCTTACACTTTATTTTGAAATGTTCTTTGGCATAATCTCCTGATTTGTTTCTCATTGAGAGTGAGATTGTCTAAAGAATATGGTTTTTGTGTTACAGTATTATCTAAAATTGAATATAAAAAGATAAACAAAAGAAAAGTAGTTTTAAATTTTCAATAGGAGTGGATTTAATTTTACAAAACAAAACAGCTATCGGAACAATCTTGTACAGGAATGTTTTGAAAAGTGTCTATTTTTTTCATTAAACCATTTAATCACTATTTTTTAAATAAATTTATTAAAACTTATGAAATAAATGAAAAACCTTTCAGTGCCATAAGTGTATAAACCAATGACCGGCATTTTAAACTCAATGCTTATTATGCGAAGAACATTGTTTACAAGCGTTGATATTTTATTTAAACATTTAATAAATGAGCATTGTGTTTTTAGCTATTTATAAATATAATTTCTAACACAAAAATATTCGATATATCGGGATTATACATTTTATCACATCACGAATTTATTACTTTTGTCTTAAAATTGATTAATGGAAATAGTAAGGAATTATGAAGATTTTTTTGTTCATGGTTAATACTTTGATTTTATACATCGATTGTTAGGGAAAGTATTTAATATTTTAAAAATATCAAGCTTTTTCAAATAGCAAGGGAGTGAATATAATCCGAATAAAAAGTTTTTGCATTATGATAAAGGTGTCACCCAAAGCTGTTTAAATATAAAAAAAGCCTACCGTCAAAGTAGTAAATTTACGAGGTAAGTCATACTATAGTCTACGACGGTCTACGATAAAAAGGAGCATTCAACACAATACGCCAGAACGAGAATAAAAGGGCCACAGTCAAATATACATTAAAATGAGCCGAGCGTAGATCAAGTTTTGTAGACATGCGAATACGTGAGAGGTCTACAAATTAAATTATAACAAGAAAAAAAGACGCCCGAACATCTCGGAGGGGGGAGAAACCGTGTGCAAAAACATTTGGAGGCTGATCGGACTTTTGATGACTTGCTCTCCGGGAAATAAGTACTTTGCCGTTGTTTTAATACTTTTCGATTGAATAAAACGACTTTCTGGATCGGATCATATAAGTGGTTGAATGAATACGCAATGTGCCTTAACTAAAACTATTTGGACATGTGTTCCACTTTAACGGTTCTTGAATGTATAACTTCTTTGAGAAATTGAGTAAAGAAATAAAACTATTTTATGTGCATTTAGTGATAATCAAACACGTATTTTTTTCATTGCTTGATACATGAATACTATATAATTTGTACTTATGAATCTTAGACGAACATAATTATCAATTGTTTTTGAAAATGAAAACAAATTCTATTTTTAAAAAAGTGAATCAGATTTAATTTAGTGAAGACTAAGGTTTTTATAGACAGGAAACATCAATTGATAAAAGAAACAATTCCTTCATCTAATATTTTCTCTGTACTTAAAAATGATGGGTTTGAGTGGGATTAATATATCAAATGAATTTTTTAAGAATTAAATCTTTATAATTCTAATTATAATGTAATGTACGACCAAACTTCTTAACATATATTTTATATGAAAGAACCGATTTTTCTTAGCTCGTAGACTTAAAGCAGTAAATGTAATGACGGTAATCGTTTTAACAGACAGAAAAAAAAATGATTGAAAAAAAGAAACATATGTAATGTTTTCCCTCTATTTAATACGTATAGGTTATAATGTAATAAAATATTAAGCAACAGCTTTTTTTAGTCACTTATATGTATTTATAAATTTCTTACAGACAATTTCATGTTTATTTATTCTTATGACTAAATTTACTTTCAATTTATCTCACATTTTATATTAAAAGACCGACTTATTAAACTATATTAGAAAGCACTGACTTTTTAATTTACCATTTTGAAATCTTTCACACTCCAATACAATTTAATTTATCATTAATTATTCAATGTTACTTTAAAATAAAAATATTCACCACATTAAAAAGATAATTAATTAATCCCTTTGATGGTGTTAACTATCACTTCTTGGTGGATAGCCATTATATTTTAGTACCGAAATGGTGTTTAGAAATAAATTTTATTTCTAAAATTTTATGTTATTCAGACGAAGACTGGGTTTGCTTATCGCGAGCATTATCAACTTTTTCTAACGAGATAAAACAGGTGATAAATGGAAAAATATATTGGTCGATAGTTTTTTTCATATGAACTTGAGTTTAGTAATTTTGAGCAAAAAAATACCATTAAAGCTTTTTTTTTTTTTTTAATAATAAAAACACATTTTTCACAAAGAATGTTGTGGTTTATTAAATATATTACTCATCATCAGTTGATAATGCTCGCGATGAGCGAAACCGGTCCTGATCAAAAAATATATTGTGGAAATAAGTACTAAAAAAATGTGTTTTTATTATTTAAAATATAATGCCTTTCCATCAAGAAGTGACAGTTAACACCTTAAAAGTGATTAAAGCTTTAAATAAATTTTAAAAATATGCAAAATATAACATTATCGGAGTCAATAAAAATATTCATAATCAGTACACAAAACAGATAAAATATCCAATAACTATTTATCTCGTATAGCAAACGGTTTTAATGATTCATTTTATGAATAATCGTTGCCCATACTTGGGAATTAAATATGGATAATGGCTTAATAAAACCCCTCATAATACCATAAATACAAATAATCATACAAACATTTTTGCGCAATTTCGACAAAAATAATATTTTATGAAAACATTAAAAATATTTCATTACTTTAAACAAACCAGATGAAATCATAGTTTAAAGAGATAATTCTGAATTTTAGAACACATCCCATAAAGCTGAATATTTTTTTAAAATTCTAGTCTCTGGTTAATTAGAAACGATCCTATGAATTTTATTTTGGCTGGTAAAACAGAATACTTTTTACAGAAACGTTTATTTAAATACGTTTACCAATCTTACTATGATTTTATTTTTGTTAATGGATATTTTGTATAGTGCATTATCTATGCTATGCTCTGTATATAAAATATTTATTCGAATATCATATTCGAACTAACTATCGCACTGATTATTACTGTAATGTATTTGTATGAAATTTTGCCCTTTGAGGAGTATGGCCGCTCGTGTTCGTCCAGGAGTTTTGTTGTCTTTTATTACTTTTTACGATATATTATATATCTGTCATTGATTTTTGCTTATTGCATTTGTTATTTGTATTAAATTATAAAAGAGTTTCATGAAAAAATATACTTGGAATGTAAAGAATCTCATACTATGTAACATAGGGCGTACAATTTTATCTCAGTTCGGCTGCTTCTTTTTTTAGAACAAGTGTTAGTATCGAGCTATTTTATATGCATTCAGAATGCGATTATTACTTAAGCCCAATCGGAAGAAAGTGCTTCTAGAAATTTCATAACAAATAAATTAATTTATTTAATAATTTTTTTTAAAGTCTGTAATTGATCATTAACAAAAGAAGTGTTAAAAGTGCAAAATATACCAGAAAAAACTCACTTCTCATTGAGCTTCAACTAAATATTAAAATTCATAAAAGAATATCTTTTAATAAATTAAACTGTGCTTAATGTCGAATTTGAATTGTTAAATCGATGTAAGACTCCACATGTTATGTCACCAACAACCTGGGTCACTAAGTTACATGAATGCAACAGAACTGACAAAAAATTGACGTTAAAGCAATTTAAGCAATTTCAATTGATACCATAAATTGTAATTTATGTGTTTTTATTTGTAGGGCAGCATAATAACTAATTTAAATAACAATGAAAATTAAGAATAATGTTGTTTATTTTATAATATTGCATATGTTAATCAATTGGTCTTTTTAACAACTTTAAATTAAATATAATCATCATAGCAAAAAAAAGGAATTTGATCGATATAATAGTGTTATCGACATTTTTGACAAGTTTGAGAAATTAACTTTAATATGATATTTTTCATACTTTTTGACATGCTAGTCGAAGTTTATTTATATGAATTAAATTATCTAAGATGTTTCAATACACTATACACATTAAAAATACAGTGGGCTATTTCTGTATTATGACTATATTAATAGTCTTCAAAGAGTAAAGATAGGGTAGTTTCTATAAAATCAGTAAGGAATGTTAAAATACTTAAATATCACATACGATAATAATAAAGAGGTTGTTTAGTTAAGTAAAAAAGGTCTGTAATGCGCATTGCCCTACTCAAAAAAATAACAATAGTAGCTTTCTAACTTTGTCGGAGACTTTTTAAACGAATCGAAAGCTCGCAAACGCTATAGGTTTCTCAGCAGTTTGGCACTTAGTGCGAAATAAATATGAAAGTTCAATTGTCGAATATTATGGAAATTAATTATATCCAGGACACCATTATTTGTATTATTATTTTATGATTTTCTGTGTTTTGTTGAATTGTTTCATAGCTCTTGAATCCATAGTCTTGTATACCTACTATGTTTAGCTCAAACTTTTTGTACCGATAGACTTATTTGTGAATTGTATTGTTGATAATGCTCATGATGAGCGAAACTGGTCCTGATCAAAAATATATTGTAGAAATAAGTACTAAAAATATGTTTTTATTATATAAAGTATGTACCATAATCTATTATATAATACCGTATCTATAATCGTTGAAACTTAAGTTTTACCACATTTTGTCTTTTCAATTATTATAGTTATTTCATACTTTGCTTGATGATAATAAATGAGGTATGAATGTTGAGTATTGATTTTTTTCGCTATGCATGTAAGTCAAAATTATTATTTATATTTATCGTAAGCGTAAGTATTATTTGGATAATACAAGAAAAGGTGATTTTGATATTTTTTGAAATATTATTAACGCGAATTGTTTGAGGCGCGAGGAAAAAAAGAAACCTATTGCAGTCGGCAGTCGGGGAAACGCGTAAAGATTAACCGCCTAACGTCGCGATGGAAAGAAGCCCGCGATAACGTAACAGCGAGCATAAACGGCGTATAGTGGCGCAGTGGTTAAATTCCCATTTAAATGCATTCCCTAACACACGGCTGCCGACGAGACGTTACCCCCAGGCGACAATCAGCCGATACCGTCTATGCTTCTTTCTCGCCCCCAAATAAAGTTCTCGGCGATAGAGAGGGACGACAATACGTGAGCGGCCTTGGAAGGGATGCTTTCTGATTAGTTTTCATACTATTTTTTTCTTGTTTTCTTCTGATGCCAATTTACATCTGACAGTCGGTTGTGCGTATATGTAGAAAACAAGTTGATTGATAACATAAGCGAGCACTTTTGACTTTCGAATCACTCGAAATTCTTTGAATATAAGCTAATGAGTGTATACTCCAAAAGATTAAAGATACGAAGGAAAGAAATGAGTTTTTTTATAACTCAATAATAATCATTTTAAAATTGTTCTCACGATAAAGAGTCTGGGGTCAAACTGAAATTTTTTGAGTTCTATTTGAAGACTGCGAATAACTTGAGTAGACGAAGAAAGTTTGAGATCTTTTTTTTTTGTTCAGTCATGTATAAAATCATTTCAAATATATATATATATAACCTTCAGTATATTTAAATTGGTTTTGTAATACAATATCCAAAATTTGATGTATTTCCATGTATTCTCTATTCAAACATATTATGAAACTATATGCTCAGGACCGGTTTCGCTCATTCCAAGCATTATCAACTGATGAATTCATCCTGTCTCGATAGTTATGATCATAAAATAGATTGTAGAAAATAGAACTAAAAATGTGTTTTTATTATTCAAAATATAATATATTTTTGTATAATTTTTTTCTCCCCTATGAAATATCTATCAAGAAGTGACAGTTAACACATTAGAAGTGATATTGTGAAATTATTCGTATTTGAGTAATAAAATTGTATGATATATAAAATTTTGATACTAAACATATATTTTATCATAAAGTTTGTTGACTCGAACGATAATATTGAACGTGTAAAGGTATTGTAAGCGGCAGAATACTGAGCTATTTTCGCTATGATAAAAACTTTAAGGTATCTTGTTTGTTAGTATGAAAAAACATCAAACACGCACCTAGCATTTAAATTGTATGTAAGTTACTGTGTAGTATATCTAACAAGAAAACAAGACAAATTTACAGTCAGTGAGATTTTTGGTCACCTAAATTGTAAAGAAAATGTTTTATTTCATATTAAAAGTGCGTACATGCTTTATATATAAAAATGAGAGATTTTTGTCAAGACAATTTGAAGTTTGTTATGTGACAACTAAAATCACTCTTATGTGGTTTTTCTTGTTGAGAAAATCATGGAACCTGTAGATTTTTTCATCTTCCTTGGTTTCTTTTCCATTTTCATGCGATACCCAGGCGTTGGCCTTAAGTTCTAAGCCTTAAGTTGTTCTTAAGGTTTTTGATGTGTGGATGTTTTTCATGAAGTCCAAGTTGCGTAGAGCTCTCTTGATAGTGATTACATTGATCGTGAATACATTGACCTCGAGCTCTGAGTTTTTGTCGTAAATGGTGTGACTTCCTTGTTTTTTTTTTTTTTACTTTCTCAGATAGTTTGAAGTTCTCTCTTCGGAGACGTGTAGTCGTCTTCATCATTCTTCTGCTGGTTCCGATACACCGGTAAGGTATCATGTAAGTGAAGGAAGTGGTCTTTGGTAGGGATATTTTTAATCATACTTCAGATCAGTTTAATGTAAACATTTGAATCCAAGCAGAAGCAAATATTTATTTGAATGAATAGTGGTGTTGCTGTGAATAGTACATGTTAGTTTTCGACAGTTAGTTATTATGGGAAATTCATAAAATAATATTCGTTTTCACTATTGATATCAAAGCGATAATTTTGCTTGCATTGGATTCCACGCGCTACAAAATAGCCACGTGATCAATTTGTTTTGTTTTATTGATTGTATTGTATTATTAATTATGTTGTACATTGTTTTTTTAAACACTCATTGTACGTAAAGAGCAGTGCAAAAAAATGGTATTAGCATGGATAAATGACATATCGGTTTCATTATATACAAAGAAAAAAAATATTATTTGATAAAATTTTCAGCAAATGTTCAAATTAATGTGACGTACAGCTGTTGATTGGCCCAATTATAAGATCAAAACAAAGATATCAAGCTACTTATAAGGTCATTGATGTAGTAAGAAGCTATTTGCGCAAAAAAACTTTGTCGGATTTGAACTTATTCGAATCCCTTGGCTGTCGAGGGTTTGTTTGACCGCCGCGCCGTTGATTGCAAGTAAAAGTAAAAACTCGCTGTGCAGTTAAATCCAGCAGCTGTACTACCAGGCGAATTTCGGCCATGGTGCATGTACTTCGGATATCGATGCTGGATCATTTTAGCTTGGCGTGCCGCCGATAACAACGCTTTGATGGCAGTCCGCGTGACGTGATTTGATTTGAGAAATTGCGCAGCCCACATTGGCGTACTGATTTTAAAATTTATGATTACAGTAGATTTAATTAAATTAAGCAGAATAATATAATTCAAATAAAAATATATTACAATAGATATGTACGCTAGGAAATATATATTTACAGGTAATATATAATATCTGTAATAGCTGCAATCGTGTATCAAGATATAATTATTGTAATTAATATTTTTTTTACAAATGAAATGAAAGTCAAACACAAACTTATTTGAAAAAAGAAAATTCACAAATACAGTTTTTTTAAAATATGGGTTACAGTTGTCGTCGAACAAAATTGTGTTTATTTCAATTTTTGATATCGACTGAAGGTGCTTGATTGAATTTTAATATTAAATTTGAATTTGATCAGTTCAATTGCATCCGTTTGATAGGAGCCTGAGGATGCCGAATGGCGAAATCTTGGTCGTTAGTGACAAAAAATGTAGAATCGTACATGGTTGTTACAGTTCAAATTTATTTTTATTTATTTTTGTTTTAAAAAATCAACACAAGAATTGTTATTCCAACATTATAATCACAGATTATTTAAGTGTGTTATAATATTTTGTTCCACAGTTTCTTAATAATATAATATTAGTTCTGCTCTAAGGATTTTCCTGTCACAAACACGTAGGTTGATTTATCTAAATGAAATTGAACACTTCATAATATTAGGAAAAAATTTAAATAATAAAAATACATTTTTTAGTACTTATTTCCACAATATATTTTTTGATCAGGACCGGTTTCGCTCATCGCGAGCATTATCAGCTGATGGGAATGCTCGCGATGAGTGAAACCGGTCCTTGTCAAAAAATATATTGTTTAAAAAAAATACTAAAAAATGTGTTTTTATTATTTAAAATATCATGCCTTTCCATCAAGAAGTGACAGTTAAAACCTTAAAAGTGAATATGGAAAAATAATAAATTTAGATTTTTATTATTAAAAATCTGCAGTTATAGTAAAATATAATAATATATATATATTTAAAAATCTTTGTAGAATATAAAAAAATAGAAAATACTATTTAATCGCTTTTAAAACACAGGTGATACATAACCCAGTAAGCTCAGATAAAATCTAATGTAATAAATTGAAGCGTAAACTTACTCTTGTTCACATAGAATATATCGACATCTAAATAAAGTCACCAGTCATAGATAACCTGAATAAACACAATTGTGGAGTGTACCTTCGTAGCACCACAAAGTTAATCACTGCAGACATATAACGTATAAACTATTTATAAAAATTCTAAGACTATTTAAACTTTTCATTTTACTTTGGTGTCAAAAGTTCTACCAAAAATAACGATTTTCTCAACCCGCCGATGACTCGCCAAACTTGCGCATTTGTGTGTAAACGCTTATAGAGTCCGGCTCTGGGACTGTTTTTGATACTCTTTTGCCAGATTAGATTGCTAATTCGGTTCAATTATGGCCACTTTGGGAGTTTTGGCCGTGTCCAATACGCTTTTATTGGGCACCATTTCGGCGGTGCTACGCCGGTCCCTCTCGGGTCTATGACGATATCCATTCGGCTTATGCTCATACTTTTAGACTGCTACGCGTTGACTACGAGCTGCGATTATTTACTTTGTGAATGGATTAATCTGTATTTATTTATTGCTTTATCTTGCTTTGCTTATTGGCAATACAATATTTAGTAGTAGTTGCTTTAACATATATTTGTTGCTTATTGATTGAATTGGTATTTACTTGATAGAACTTCGCTATAACACGGGGATAATATAGAATAATATTTAAATTTTACAAAATTCACAAGATTTATAGTTGATTGATATTTCGGCTTAAACTCTCATCAGAAATATCAGAGCTATATTTCTGATGAAGGCGTAAGAAATAGCTATTAACTATATACCTTATAATTTTTTTAGAACTAAAATCCATTGCTATTTCACCGTGTTATATTTCCTGCTGTATGATGTTTTTTGTTGATTTTTTTAGATTAAAACACAAAATACTTAATACTGCCTAGTTTACTAATTTTTTTATATGATCTTTGAGATCAATTCAAGGAAATGGATATTCATAGCCCGGTTTATTGAAGACGAAAAAATATGTTTTTTTTTTATATTAAAAGACCATAAGAAATGTAGTCATAATATTTTTTTTTCTCTGGAGAATCATTCAGCATAGTACGTCAAGAAAAAGAAGATACTATCTTCATATTAAGCTGAAATCGAATTATATATGCATTCTTCTAAAGATTTTTTTTACTATATACAAGTCAAGCGAACGAAAAAATTAGACTCGCATTAAACTTAATATATGTTTTGAGCTTTTATTGCTGCAAAGAAAAAGGAAAAAAAAAGCATTCAAGTACAGTACAGTTATCATTACAAATATACGAACTAGCAAATGAAAATATCGTTTTTTATTGCAGAACAAAATGACATTGGAATTGCAAAAGGACTTTTTGCCGTTTGTGAGAAAAACAATGTTCTTAAATCAAATCATGGCATACTCTTTTCAGAACGTTCCAGTAAAAACTTTTGCAATACAGCCCAGCTTTGACATGACCTATAGAGTGACTCTAAATCAACGGATTAATCCAATTTATTGTTTATCAATTGTTCACATAAACACAACTAGTATTACATTGAAATATGATCATAGACAAGTGTTACTTCGTTGATCGAAAATAATTTTGTTCTATCGATTATTTTGCGAAAGAGCAATTTTCATGGAAATTGGTTGCTATACAAATCAGTTCGATAACTTATACTGCCGTAGTATCATAAAGAGGTAAAGATTATTTTTTTTATTGGAAAACCGCAATTTAACAAAGCTGTTATCTAATAATAATCACATTAAAAAGGTCGCCAATAAAAAAAAAACGTTGAAATGTAGAAGGCTTTAGCAGTAGAAATTTGATCTTAAAATTCCACTTAATGCCCTCAATTGATGTCGTTAATTGTGTTACATTCGAATTAAACGATGCCAAAATAAGAATTCTGCCATCTTTGGAAATATGAAATAGTATGCTTTAGGTTTTTTTAAAGTTTTGGGCATTAAGTATTTGTTCTTTTGTAATTAAAGAGTAAAACCAGTCTGCTAATACGGGTGCCAATTGTAAGATCATTGATAATATTAGATTTGGACGTTGACGAGAATGACTTTATGCATGTGATTGCTTGATATACTTATTGTTATTCTGGTTAATTTTTCTTATAATTAACATTGTAACCTTCTCAATTTTTTTCTATATTGTAATAACAATATTAAATAAATGAATAAACAAATAAATAATACCCCTAATCTTAACTATCATATAAAAACTGACATGTATATATAAGAAAATATTTTTATAAACAGTCTAACTTGAATGTGTGGTGTGTGAAGTAAACAAAAAAAAATGTTTCCTATTTATAAATGCGTCCTAAATTAAAACTTAGTAGCTGAAGGCTGTAAATTGAAAAATATACTTTGGTTTTTGAACAATAAAAATAATTATAAATGAATAACTTTGAAATTGACGATGATATTTTTATAACAAGTTTTTGGTCACAGTGCACATTCGAAGATCTTGAAAGAGTATGTCTTTAGCTTCAAGATGTAGCGTCTTGTATGGAAGACAAGTTATATTCTTTATTTTCGCAACGGTAACTCGTAAATATTGTGAATTTTTATTTGCTGTGAAAGATATTGCCTTCTACAAAACTTTTGTTTTTTTTTATATTTTTCTAAAAATTGTTTACTTTCAAAGGAAGATTAGTTTTGAAACAATATCATGTCAAATTGAAATAAGCAAAACAGACATAAACAAGATTGCTAAACATTTTAATCAAATATCATATTTATGAAGGTTTTATCTTTAAAGATGCTACATAGCAAAAGAGAGATATTCGATTTTAAATAAATGGTATACTGAAATTAAACGAACACACCTTAAGTGTTAAACAAAATGCTGCAAAACAAAATTACACTTGAATTTAATATTAGAAACGTAATGACCCTCTTTACTGTTAAAGTTTTTCCAAATTATCATCTAAACTTTTTTGAAATGAGCTTATAATCACTACCAGCATCTCAAGTCGCCTAAATTTTTCAAATAAGTAATTACTACGTAGAGTTATAATGTATAATCCTACGTTTCTAAGGCAGCTCATTGGTACATAGAGACATATAATAATTAACCTACATAATAAATACCTCAAAATTTTCATAGCTATATAAACATTATCTCATTTAAAAGAAACTGTATTTTAGAATAATTCCATTGATTGAATTGGCATTCACTTGGTAGAACTCCATTATAACATGGTGAAAAAATAGCAATGTATTTTAGTTCTACAAAATTATTTTTAACAAATATAGTTGATAGCTATTTCGGCTCACGCCATCGTCAGAACTATCTGTTCTGTAGTTCTATAGTTCTGACGATGGCGTGAGCCGAAATAGCTATCAACTATATTTGTTAAAAATAATTTTGTAGAACTAAAATACATTGCTATTTTTTCACCGTGTGAGAATAATTTCAGGTTGAGAAATTCCATGCTTGACGACCTCTTTCGGCTTAAATAAATTATATACAAATATTTTTGAAATTATTTAAATTATATATAGAGCAAATATAATTCTTTGAGTTCCTAATATAATATATATTTTTTTTTACCTATTACATATGTACTTATTTGTGTATCAAATTCAAAAAAACCATTTAACGAATCGAAACAAATATTGGAGATAAAAAAGGTACGACTGATATTGCAAAGTTTTTATTAATCTTTTATCATTCTTATTAAAAAGTTATGATTATACCGTTGATGTTAAGAGGAATAATTGTTTGCTGATTTTTATAACTACGTGTGGTAAAATCAATAAAACATTTTGTACACATATATCATTTAAATATTTGTAAATATCAGTAAATCTATTGCAAAAATTCTTAATTATTCTTAATTTTATTTCTTATTTTAATTTTACAATCAGAATCCTGTTATTACAAACCACAAATCCCGTAATTACATGTTATCGAATATTTTTTCATCTTAACTAATTGTAACCAATTTGATTACGAACGATCTTAATCACGATTAGAACCAATTATTTTCCTTTTTTTTTATTATTTACAAATGATTGAATTTGTGATTATGCAAACTGAAATCGCAATCTCTCTACCACATCCATAGTGTAAAGTTTCCTCTAATTAAGAAAATAACCGCAGATTGAATGAAACGTTTTCTTAAAGTATTTAGAATTAATGACACAATTAAAAATGGTAGAAAACGTATAAGGAATTATGTTTACCTATATAATACTAATTTATTTCATATTTTGGTCTAATAATTGAAAAACGTTTAATAGAGAAATAACACTTTCAAAATTAGGAAACGTCATTAAATAGAGAAAATGGTTGTTTAAGCAGAAAGCTATAATTTTACTATGGAAACGCATAAAATTAATGTAAATTTTCGTTTTTTTTCTTCACCTTTAAGTCGGTCTAGATAGAAACCTACAGAACTATGAAACAACTTTATATTTATTGATTGAATAGGCATTTACTTCGTAGAACTCCATTATAACACGGTGAAAAAATAGCAATGTATTTTAGTTCTACAAAATTTTATAAGATATAGTTGATATTTAAAATCTTTCGTCATATGTATTTAAGTACAAACCATTTGCTCATCATCAGTAGTAGAAGAAGAAGCCGTAGTACTTTTTAAAAAACATATCCAATTTTAGTCGAGTTGTTTGTTGTTTTTTTTCCCTGTATGTTTCTTTATAGGAAGCAAGATCTTCTTTATACTAGATATTTTTTTGGTCGTAAGTGCGAATGGTCGTAAGTCGAGAACTACCAGTATTTCACTTTCAGTATTTCAACTTTATATTTGTTGATTATTGTTAAAGTGTTATTATACAAAAGATAATTTGTAATGATTAACGTTACATTGCTCAGAGTGTGTATGATTCATACCTGTAATTTGGCGTTCTAAAATTGTGGCAATGATATATAGTGTGTTTTTAGAGGTATAGAACTTTGAAATAGAATAAAACAAATATGAATTTTTAAATAGAAATGAAATTTACATTATTCGAAAGATAATCTTCTGGCATTATAAAATAAATATGAATTCTGGTATATGACCGCCACGGCTAGCTCGGACGTAGTCTAATCTGAAGGTCCAATTTTCGATGACTTTTCCAACATTTGTGGCCGTATATCGGCAATAACGCGGCGAATGTTGTTTAACTTAATATTGTAGACCTTTAAAAAAAAGAACCTGTATAAATAATTCCAATTATGGATCTGTGAAATCTTTGAGGAGTCATGAAATTGAACGCAGGTGGAAAGAGGGCTATAGACTAGCTACTCATGAGAAGGAACGATGGAAGGCCACTCACCGTCGGTATCTGCCCATTATCAAATAATAATGAGGTGAAAACGGTTGGCCGCGCAAAACCGAAATAAAAAGCTTGCTGCTTTGGATTTGTGTCGGTGGAATCGTACAGTTTAATAAGAAAATATTAAATTGTATCAAATTTATCGCTGAATAATTTTTGAAAACATATAATCGAATTTCAAATATTCAAACCTTGTAGTTTTTGATTGTTTCCAAATGTTAAATTTTACATAAAAATTGTAAGGTTGATAATATAATATGATACTAAAAAAATTTAATAGGTCCATGAATTGTGTTATGCAAATTAATAATTTTTTCTATTATTTTTACTAACACTTATTGATTGCCAGCACAGCCCAAATGGTGTTTTAAGTAAATATTTCCTTGAATAATAAATAAAACGGTTGGTTCTATAGCTAACCTTCAATTAATTATATAAACAAATATTTATTTTATAATAATGGAATATTTAAATTTACAAACAAACAGTTGATTTCAAATAAAGACAGCAAAACAGGAGTTGCTTATTTATAATTTATCGCCTAAATACAAGAGATACTTTACTCAGAAATGATCTATAACTTTGATTGGAATAGCGGTCGAACAAATTCCTTACTTAACCCATTCACCGCTGAGCTGCATAAAGAACATTTGAAAACTTAATAAACACAAAAAAATATTTTAGAAAAGTTGGAGATAAACAAACAGGCCATACAATAGGTAATCGGTTAACGAACAGAATCTGGTGCGAGACTGTTCGCTATCCGAATTTTTCGATAATTGATCATTTAATTTTTACGATAAGTGAACTAGAAAGATTGTTTCAATTCGTTATCCGAATATATGTTCATTGTCTAAATACAAAAATCTTTCATGATGGCGTTTGTTGTTTGGTTTTTTCGCAATCAAAACTGTTCCTTAACCGATCATTCAATTTTTACGTGGAATAGAAAGATTGTTTTAGTTCGTTGTCCGAACACAAAAATCTTTTGTAATGGTGTTTATTGCCGAGGTTTTCGCAGTCCAAGCTGTCCGTAAACCGAATCGCCCACTGTATTTTAATAAAAGATATCTTCAACTCGAATGCTTTAGTACTGTTCTCATGCTTATATTCTTAAGTTTCAAATATCAACGTATAGCAATATAATGCTATAGTTGAGACTTTAGCTGTTAGTAGGTGAAACATTACAGGTACTTATACTTTTGTTAAGCCTATAAAACTGAATCTACAATTATTACATCGATATATAAAAATTTTGTGCAAAGGTTTTACATAAAACAATTAATTTATTCATAAATAATTACTCACTTGATTGACAGTAAATATTTTATTGTCTGGCTGTGCTCATCCGCCGATGCGGTCATAGATTCTCAAAAGGTCTGCACATAACGATTTGAATTCATGGACATTAAAGTACCACGGCTCTATGAAATAAAAACTTTACGATATTTGCTTCTTTTTATCTGATTTTTTGCCAAGTTTAACTGGGTTCAACAGTGAAAAGATTCTATGAATAGGGCATTTAAAAATTGAAAGGAGCTCCGCAAAATTGATATTTAATTATCCTGGAAAGCTTGAGCTAAAATTAAAACTCTGATTGAAAATTTCCACTGCAAAGTTATCGTGAATGATTATTACAAATAAAAAGAATCAATGAATAATAACTCTTCAGATCTATGAAAGCAAGGTAATTGATTGCCCATTCAAAGTTCTTGTGAAGCGATGTGAATCAATTATCGGAAAAGACGTACTCGCATTTTTATGTTTCGTGATTATAGCATTGATTAAATAAATTTGTATTAAAATAAAATTCAGTTTGAATACTTAAAGTAAACTCTTACTCCGTAGTTAAAATAATATTTCAATAGACTTGAAATCTTACGTTAACCAATGTTCAATAAAACACGTGGCTTATGTTTTCAAATATATTATAAGGGCTGTGAAGTCGGAGTCATGAAATCCAATCGACTTTGACTACTTTATCGATTAGACGATTTTAAAGAATATTTCAATGAACAATTTGCTGAATTGGTAACGTGTTTACTTTTTATCGAAAAGAAATGTATCTAGCCACATATTTCTTTCAGCTAATTCGAAGTCAAAATGAGAATTCGGCCATCCTTAATAATATCAATTTGTATGTTTCGGACAATTTTTTAAGAAATCTTAGACATGAATTGCTTGTTCTTCCAAAGTGTAGAACCAGTCTGCCAATGGTAAGAGCATAAACAATATTGCTTCGGATATCGACATATTTCATGTGGACGAAAGTGAATTCAGGCGAATACTACAATATTTTTTAACTTTGTTTAAGTAGATTTTTCATGAGATTGTTTGGTTGACTTTCTTGCTATCCTTATTTTTTGTTTTGTTATTTAATTCCTGAATTTCCAACATTAAATATTTTGATGTTACAAAAGCAATGAACTTGTAATTTGTAATTTTTGTAACGTGTGTATATGAATAAATAAATTTGATACACATTAATAAGAAAGGTAGCGAATAGCGTGACAAAGATAACTTCGTCGTATTGTTGGTTAATGTTAGAGACGGAGTCGGAGATATGTTTTATTTAAAGATTTAACAGTGTCAGAAATATTATATCTAAATCATGAAACAATAAAAAAATAGTTATTTTAACAAAGGTGAATATTTTTATAATTTTTGCTTCGAGAATCAATTACGATTGTAAGTTTCCATGTTATTTTTCTAAACTCTTAGGTCTCATCTTTCGGGAACTTTATGCATTGTTACTGTAAGACATGGATGGAAATGTATGAAAATTAAATGATTCGATTTAAAATTCTTCCAAGCAGCTGCAATAGATTTCTCATATTATTTATCATATTATGAATTCATATGATTTTTTAAAAATTGAATGCGATATTTAATTTATGTTTTGCTGTTTTTTTCAATAAAGTTAATATGTGATAGAATGCCTGAAGATGTCAAAAAGCGAAACCCGGGTCGTTAGTGATAAAGCATGTGAAATCGTACAAAGTTGTAACAATACAAATTTGATATTGAAATTCCATCAAGCACCTTCAGTCGATATCATAAATGAAGTTCATAAAGCTTTTCTTAATTCTTAATCGATTCTGTAACAAATAAATATGTGTTAATTAATCATAGATTTATTTATTTAAATGCATTTTCATATTCCGGACTAGTTTTATTTCTACTTATCAATACAAAAATATGTGGAAAAATTTTGAAGAACGAATAATAATGATGAGCAAAAAATAGAGACGTTTGATTGAATTTATTAAAAAACAAGTCTTCTAGAGAAACTATGTAGGTGTTGATTATTTTACCTTAACATTCTCATTTATAAGTATCGAATATTTTATGTCGTTGTTTGTTTTATTTTTATGAAATCTTCTTTCATTTTTTTTGTAAAATGATCATTAAAATTTTCTGTTTTATAAGCTTTAAAAATAAAATCTTTTGTTGATTTTGCATTGTTGTGAGCTTTAGTAATTAATATAAGCGCAGTGGTTCTCATTGAATAGAAAAACAAATATAATTTTTTCGTAATAGTTACGTGTATATATATATATATGCATTAAATTAGTGTACCAGACGATTAGTATCATCATTGTTTGTGTTAATTAATGTTTCCTAATGGACTTATTTGCTATGATACAATGAATAATGTTTTTTTATCAAGGGTTTATGATTTGATAATTGAACAGCTTGTAGTGGGTACAAAGCTAAATACGCTAGAAATGTTTTATATGTCACGATTATTTAAAAGGATAGTAATAAAACAAACATTGGACTGTATTGACGTCATATTTGCAGATGTTATTCTATCTATAAGTTGAACTTTTAGAATTGTTATTAATTGATGGACTTTAGTTTGAGAGTGTCACACGAGATAGGGCATTCAGCAATATATTAAGCTTTAAGCATAAGCAAGTGTCATAATAACATGGAAGTACAAATGATGTGAAAACTGAAATATTATTATACCATTGTATTCGCAAATGCAAGTTTGTGTATTTACGGTGTCTAAGCAGGGATAAGCCAAGCAATAAAACTATCGTAAATTTTAATGATTTAGCAAAAAGCTCTTTTTATAGAATATTGAAATTATAATTTATTATATATGCTGCTTTATTCAAGTAAAAATTTACTAACATGTTTATGATAACTGGAAGTGCGGTTGTAATTTATCTACTAGTAATGAACAAATAATTTTAATAAGCGTAGTATTGTACAAATACTCCATCAAGTATTTACTAATATAGGTAGGTATTTTAATGAATATTTAAGTGTTCTTAGAAGTTAATATAACTATTGACATTATTCAGTTATTGAAATACTGATCTAAACATTATGTTTTTATTACTTTGAATATAATGTCTTCTAACAAAGAAGCGACATTTTACATCTTAAAAATGAGCGTTCAATTATTAGTAAATAACAAGCAGTTTTTAATTATCAAATTTATTTTACTCGAAATTTTTGCTTGTAATTAAGAGTGTATTTGGTATTGTTTTGATTATTATTTTAGTACTGTTATTTATTTATTTTAAAACCCTTCCCCATGACTAATAAACAAAGGAAAAATCTACTATTATTTTTACACTACTTCTTCTTCTTTCTTACTTAGCAGTCCGTTTGATAATGCTTTTCAAAGAAGCGATACACTTGTTTGGTTTAGTTACACACTAAGTGGAATAACAAAGCTTTTAATTCTAATATATATATATAAATATAAACATCAACAAAGTCACCGTTAAATGCATCAAAAAAATTAAAATAAAAACAATGAATGTGTTTTGAATTTATCACGGGCGAAGATAGTTTGTAAAATACAAGTAAAAAACATAATTAAAAATGTTGAGAATCTGACGAATATTGGCAGCAAGACTTGTAAGGACATCGCTTGAAAATGTGCTTGAGAGAATTAGTACAACGGTTGAGTGAAATCTTGCGAAGCCCTAATAAGCTACAACCGAGAAGGGAACATTAATTGTACAAATATATGTACAAGGGGTGGAAAAAGGTGTTGATCCAATAATTTAAATAAAAATTATTTTAACGAATAAATTCGAAGATTTTTTTCACCAAAATACATGTTAGATTATTTATTCAAAACTGACAATTCAATTATTTTAACGTGTTAACTTGCAACGCTTGGTGGTAAAGTAATTTTATATTAAAAAATTTGTTACTTGTTAATCGTTATGAATAATTATGATCGGTTTGTTGTAGTCAAGATATCAAGATATGGTTGAATATTTAGTTATATTAATTGCAAAAAATGAATATTTTTATCAACAGATATCAATATTAAAAATTAAAAATTATTGAACTACGACTGTTTCCATGTTTTTATGTTTTTGACTAGCACTACGCTTGGGTTTATCTTGTCTACGTTTTATCGATTAAAAAACATGTCTGCCAGTTACGGTATGATTAAATGATATTAATTTTAAATGATTATTATTTATAAAAGGTATAATTGAATATTGAATGGAACTGACTTAATACGAATGTGCTCTATAATAAGTGTATAATTTTATGTGTCTTATTATTAACACGGTGAAAAAAATAGCAATGTATTTTAGTTCTACAATATTATTTTAAAAATTATAGTTGATAGCTATTTCGGCTCACGCCATCGTCAGAACTATGCTTAAACTAAAATTTGCTTATCTATATATAGCTGTGTAGAAAATGTATACAATACATCTTCTCTCCTGTTTTAACGGCGTAGCTTTGTTTCTTCCTCGCAATAAATAATTTTTTTTGAAAAATTGTAAATGAAACTTAAAAATGCGGCTATGATAATAAGTTCACATGTAACACGAGAATGGTCTATTACGGAAGCAAATCAGACCCCTTGCCCCCCGTGGAGCGGTTTCATCAGTGGACTAAACAATATATTAGTTTGTTAATAATCTTTTGTGATAGTTGATGTCTATTGATTTCCAGCTGCTCCAAAGCGGTCCTCCTACGACCCTTACAGCAAATATGCAAACACTTAGGCGCTGAGTTTGAATTTATATTATGTGATTCCTTTATAACGTGATTAGCGAATTGTGAATCCGTTTTTTTACTATTGAATGATCTTATATGTTTCTTAGCTCGAGTAGATATACTCCTACCTGTCTGTCCGATGTAAACGGATAAACATGAGCCACAGGACATTCAATAAATACCGCTTCTGTCTAGATTATTAATTTTATCTTTACTATTTTTAAGATGTCTGCCTAAATTATTGTTGACCTTGAAAACTGTCTTATTTTTTTGTCTATTCAATTTGAATATGTATGTAGATTCATTGATTATGGGGCTCAGTGTATATTCGCAGACGGTGGTTTTTTTTCCATTTCATCTTTTTGTAGTACCATCCCAGGCCGGAAAAGAATTTTTCTTAGTGATTACTTGAACCGTTATGAATAATAATGTAAGGCAAAGCTCCGATGGTTAATCATTATATTTAATAGCAAGAAAATACTTTTTCCAGGGGAATCCATTTGTGTATTTGCTTTTGAAGTTTTTTTTTAGTCAAAAAGAACTTTCCACTACGTACATAAAAAATCAAAAAGACTCAGTTTGATTACAGTCTAAAATGTCTCATTTATATTTAATTTTTGAATTCTGAATTATATTTTTAAATTTGGATAATGAGCATCAAAAATATGTAATTATAGAATAGATCAGTATTTTTATATGCATAAACGGGCTTATAAAGTGATAATTTTTTTTTATTGTGTTTGGCCGTATAAGAAAAAGAAAAGATTCGTAATACAATTAGACTATTTTTCAAAAATTTTTACGATTCCACATGTTCTGTCAATAACGACTCGTGTTTGGCTTTTCAACATATTCAGACTTCACTTTTGAAGAACGGTCAATTCTTTTGCATCCGTGTAATTGAATGTATGAAAAAACTAGGATACTAAGTGATAAAATATGTGAAATCATACAAAGTTTCAGCAATTAAAATTCTAATTAATTTTTAAAGGAGTGCTGCTTCCTTTTTATCTGGATGCGTTTTTTCGTGTCAATTGATTGAAAAGAATCTAACATATGCTGATTTATAGCGCTCAAATCAAATTATGAATTTTTTTACAAATATAAAGTTATTCACCTTAACAAATCTTAGAAATGCGTATAATAATATGTAAGCAAAGCTCATCCGAATATTTTGTATCTTTATTGACATCGTAGGTAAGAGACTACTTTATTGAATGAGTTTTGTAATGTAAAATAAAAATGCTAGATGTATTCTTCCACCAGTTGAAAAAAAAGCAAATTTATCATTTTTTATGTCATATTAGGAAAATAATTAACACAGCCTTTGGCTCGATACGAAAGTTCTCTGGTAAGAGTTCATATGCATACTTCTTGGTTTGAAACGATACCGAAGCTTTAAGGGATCAATGTAAACACATTAATACTAACAATGAATATTTAAGATAGATTATAAAAAAACAATTTTACCCAAAAGCAAAAATTATTTTATTCTATTTTTATTGTATCCTAATGAACATGTAATAGTTTTAAGTTATTTTTCCATCTCCACTTTTACAGTGCTAATTGTTTCTGCATCTGGGTTCGACTCGATGTGATTCTGGCGAGCGTGATAAGATTTGGATCTTCGAACTTCATTGTACCGCTGACGGGTTTCTTGGTCCTTCTTCCATGAACTGCTAGCTTGATAGTTTGACTTCTTTGAATCCTAGTTGACAAAGAGTTAACGGTTATTAAAGAAAATAAACAAATTACAATAATTGAAACATGTTTTGTGTTTTTTTTTATTTTACAAGTTTAAAAGACGTTATATTGCTGAGCAATAAGGGTACTATTTTTATTATATTTTATATATAAGTATTATTATAACAAGTGGAAATTTGTTGATCTTTTTGCAGATTTTACACATTTTCTTGTAGTTTGTACAAATTACTATTGGATTATGAGCGATTGAAATTCTATAATATATTGTATGTTCATTTCTCACAACAATAATTAATAATAAATAATACGTAAAAACAGTGACCAAATCTCAAACCGTTGAAATATTGAAAATTTTTTGTGAAAATGTATTTTACCGATAAGATAAAAAAAAAACGTTTAGTTACTTCATTGTAATCAGTTTTAGAATATGCAAAATTTATTTTCATCATTATTTTACAGTAAGCCAAAAAAAAACACATACAAAAAGTAAACATGAAAAAGTCAAATAACTTAATCGGAATTTATTAAATATGACAAGATATAAAATTCTACAAGAATTGTCAATACTGTTTTACGTTGAAAATCAAAAACCGATAACTTTAAATGTTTTCACGACAGGCCAACGAACTTATACTATTAGTAATTTAATTCAAAATGTATCCTAACATAACTCAAGAAAGAAGATAAACAGAAGCAAACGAAAAAAATATCAAACTTTTACTCTGTCAGTATAAAAGTAACAAAAAATTACCCAAATTTATATTTCTTTATGACTAGTTCTATTAAGTCTGTGTAATATAATCTCAGAAGAGGGTATTGGCGAAACCTGGGTCGTGAGACAAAAAAAATGATAGTCAGTTAAGTTAAAAAAAAATAATATATTATAAATATGTAAGGAGTACATTTGTTTTAAAATCTTTCGACCAACCTTCCTTTTATCATCGTCTTCATCACTCTCGCTGCTACTGCTGCTGCTGCTACTGCTACTGCTGCTGCTACTACTGCTGCTATCCTTGTCTTTCTTTCCCTTGCTCTTCTTCACATCCTTGTGGTACTTATTGTGTCGATCGTTCTTGTAAATATGAATTCATTCCATAAAAAAATAAAGCCAAATGACGATCGGGCACGTCTGAGAATTCCACTCAAAAGTGCCATATGAATTTTATCCATATGAAAAGTGAGTCATTTGTCAACAAAATAACACATTAAACGGCTGTCCGATTTGTATCGTACACACATAGCTAATATTTTGTCAAAAAACTATCTCAATTATTTTTGAAACGAATTTTTTTGTACATAAAAAATTTACAAAAAAATACTTGCTGAATTACCACGCTGACCTCACTACGAAAAATAGAATACTTTGTTTTAAAACCAATTTCATTTGCAAACATACGACTATAAATATCATTTATATTTTAATGAGTTTAATGATAGAGAATTTTTACAGTTTTCACTTAGAACTAGTTAATACACTAAGCATTTTTTTTTGTAAATTTTAACCGTACTAATTTATAGATAAAATTTTCATATATACACGTAAAGGTTTTAATTAAATAATTACCTGGCGACTATTGTTATCTAAATCATCATCGTCATCTTCCAGACTGTTGTTAGAGCTGTCGTTATCATTACTGAAAAAAAAAAATTATAAACTACTTTTTTATTGGTATAGAGATTATAGTTACAGCTTCACTCACAAGCAAAGTAAATAAAATAGTTTCTATGACAACCAAGTCTTCTAAAATGTTTGATTAATTTAAAAACAGCCATGAAATTATTCTCGCAAAAGTTCAGAAAAAATCAGTAGATATTTGTATAAAAAGTTAATACATATCCTAACAAAATCGATTAGATCTTCAGCTAGAATTATGTTAATTTTACAAGTGTTCATGCTGTTTAAAATCTCTTTCGGAATGATTTAAGTATTTCATATTCTAATTGTCGTTATATGTTGGTAGTTCTTTATATATATGCGTTATTTGTTGTGGCTTTGATCACTCCTACTTTTAAATGATCAGCGAAGCTATCTAGATGTCATTGATTTAATTGATAGAACTTCATTATAACACGGATAAAAATAGCGATGTATTTAAGTTCTACAAAATTTATAAAGTATATAGTTGATAGGTATTTCGGCTTATACTCTCATCAAACCTATACAGATATACCTTATAAATTTTTTAGAACTAAAATAAATTGCTATTTTTAGCCGTATATTGTATCTTTTTATGTTTTCTAGAATTTTGTAAAGCTGACATAATCTGACCCTTTTCCTGTATAGCATTGTTGGTTTTGTTAAGAGCCGACATTATACAGATGTAAAAAGTTAATATAATATTCATTACTAGCAATATTGCTAATGTCGAGTGTGTTTAGCATTAAAACAATAACACTGAACTAATGAAAATATGTAATTTTAAAAGATATATCAAATATGGAATACAAGCTTAGTTCAATTTTTAAAGTTCTATTGTCAAAAACATTTTATGAAAACAGAAGAATGATTTCAAATTCATTGGTGCTTTTTTAAAGATTTTGAAAATATAAAACCACTATGACTTCATGTCTATTGCTCGTGAACCGCAAAATCAGTTAGATTTGCCTACATCGTCACAAAGTAAGGGTAACCGACCGGTCCATCAGAGAGTCGGATGGTCGTATTCAAACAAAGTTTAATAAAAATACTTACTCAGAATACTTGCGTCGGCTGGAAGACTTAGATTCGCTAATTACTGCCAGGCATAGAAAAACCGCAGCCAGTAAAATAAATTTCCTCATTTTCTGAAAACATTTTTAATAAACGATGAAATTTAACTTAATAAGCTAATATGAAATGCTATGAATTAAGTAACACTTTGAATGAAGTAAAAAATCTACAAATATTTATCGAAATATTTGTAGAGCATTGATTTAATTTACTTTACTTTTTGAAAGTAAATATACATTACGTAACTGATTTGTCAGTTAAGTTACATCTGAAACTCTATACGAAAGCCGAAACCCGGGTCGTTTGTAACAAAACACATGGAATCGTACAAAGTTTCAAGAATTCAAATCATTTTTTTGTTTTGCATTTATTAATTGTAAAAATAAAATGATAAAATAAAACGATGCAGTCTTACAAAAGCTCTCACGTACGATTCTTTAAGTATATCAGCTATTACGAGCAATATAATGCTTAGGTTATTCAATTTTACAATAAATTATAGATTTCGGGCATATGTTGTAATGTCTTTCCTTGTCGAGTAAAGTGAAATAAAATAAATTTTAGCTAATCTTATTCAGTTACAAAAATCTGTCTATAAGCAAAAGTTTTATTTGAAATGTTGGAAATATAAATGTAAACTCATGAGCAGATTTGGTATAGTAAATCGAATGTTTTAGGCGAAATAAAAAAAAAATACCAGATGAATTAGGAGTCGAACAAAATCCTACGAATAGAAATTTGACAATCTAATGAAACAGACATAGTATGTAAATATTATATGAAAATGAGATGCGATCATTTTGTTATTTATATTAAAAAATTGAGACAGAAATAATGAACAGCAATAACATGATAACTCTAATCTATTGACACAATAATATTATTGTTAAATATGTGCGCAGTGATAATTTTAATTAGCTTTATCAATTGTGTCCCATTTTCGTATTCAATACTGACAGTTATAATACTAATCATGAAACTGATTTTTTTAGCCATACAAGATATGATTTCTTATTTAACGCACACTGCATAAAAAAATTGTTCACTTGTGTCGCAGTAAATTATCTCTGGATGACGTTATCTCAATTTTTTTTGTCGCTTCTGTTTTAAAAGAACAAACAAAAATAATTTTTGAAAATGCAAGATTATTTTTTTGTGTATTTATTAAATAAAATTTTAAATTAAGAGAATTTAATTTGAGAATAAACTAGAATTGTATATTTTAATGAATACGTGTGATGGAATCATTTTGATTTAAACAATATAATTCGCCTGAATGAATTGAAAAGTATGTATAGAATAGTAAACATCTAGCTTTTATTTGTATCAAAAAACCCTTATTCAAAATTGTTCAATTAATATTTTAAATCGTACAGAAAATTTAATATAAAATACACGATAGAGCTGGTTTGAGGAAACATAATCGATATATTTTTCCTTTTTGGCTAACAAATATAAAATTTTGGATTGTTAATGTCTTGTTTGTTACTACTCGTTTTGTTACCATCCCTGACACGTGTTTCGGCTCTTTGAATCTGCAGTCTAAAGATGCTTTTTAAATTGATGATACGTATATTTTATTTTAATCTTATAAATGCGTGGATTTTTTCGAAAAATATTCAAGGAAATTTTTAATTGAAATTCATTTACATTATTTTTAAATAAATAATTACAACACATTTTTGTACTAATAATGCTCGCGAGGAGCGAAAGCAGTCCCGATCATCGAATATATTGTAGAAATAGTACATTTGCTTGTACTTGTTGTTTTTATTTCCAATATCACGTCTTTCGACCAAGAAGTGACAGTTAACACTTAAAAGAATATTTCTATGTTAAATTCTTACATAAATCTTATGTATAGTAAAATGGTTTACTATAGGTTACTATTTTTTTTTATTTAAAATAAATAAAAATGACATGAACAATGGTTATTTATCAAATATATATGTAAAACAATAATTGAATTTTGAAAATAATGTTGAATGTTAATACTAAGAATATAAAGGAAACAAATCACACTGACGTCTGAAAGTTCACTGAATTTCTAACAAAGATTACTTTAGAGAATTAAAAATATTTTTTAAATCAATTGAGTGTTCGCTTGAATTATTTTTTTAGTGAAATAAGATAGATTGAAATTGATTTTTTTATTTCCCTACACCCGTGGTTGATAAAAATTATCAATTATTTTTACCCTCCGTCAAAAACTAAGAAAATATAAATTATTTATGTAATAATATATACGCACCGTTTTATGGCAATCAAATAAGAATAAACACGATGATGTAACTTCGAAATAAAATTCAAACTAAATCATTTTAATATATATCATGCATTATTTATACTTAAAGCATGAATTATCTGAAACGCAATTTATATGTGACAACAAACTATATTATTTTGCGTTATAGCATATAAGTTCACTTAATTTAATTATGAACAGTTCATAATTCATTTAAATCATTCAATTACTTATATTTGCCAATTAAAATAGATTTAAGATAAATTTGAAATAGGCTTTTATTGCTTTATTTACTACGTATAATTTTATTTCAAATATTTTAGTTGACACATAATTGACAAATTATTTAATTTATTGTTTAAACAATGAAATAAATTAAGTTAAAATATAATTAAGAATGATTATAGAGAAGCTAAAAAACTTTTGGAAAATATAGGAGAGGTTATATATTTATACGTTTTGCTTTAGTAATTATTGTTTCTCTATGAATATTTCAATCAATTTATCATAGAAGTGTGCACGGGTCTAGGTTTTGCCCGTGGGTATTAACACGGCCCTGTCCATAGACCGAGTTCGGGCGTGTAAATATAATTCAGATTCTGGTAGCGGTCATATTTTTCAGTACGCTGAAAATTCATATCTTCTCAAAAGTGAAAAGAAGTCTAATACATCTAACCTTTGCTGTAATCTTCAATTTTATAGATTATCGGATAATTTTGTTATTTAAAAAAAAAAGTTTTTTTTTAAAACGAGTCAAGGCGTTGAGCCGGGTTCAAGTAATGTTGCTTTGAGATTCGGGTTCGGGACATATCAGGCGTGAGTAAGCCAGGTTCGGACTGGGTTATTTTATTTAGCCTCAACCCATGCAGTACTCTTGTATACCAATTTTCACCACGTGCAAGCTACGTGTAGACCTTATAAATTAAGTTGATTTGAGGATAGGTGGGAGTCATGACTTAGTTGTTCAAAAAATACATCGAGTATATGGTAGTTTCTATTCACGTATTTCGTTGGACAATAATATATTGTGATTTTTCATAAACAATTGATTTTCCGCAATTGAATTGTGTCCGCAGAAAAATGTCTGCTGATATATTTCCGTAAGATATTAATTATTCTTCGGATTAGGGGTTCAAAAATTCCGGTTTTAAATGGTGTTAAACAGAATTCAAGTTTCTCTACGTGGATTTTTCAATTTTTCAATTAAATAAAAAAAAATTATTTCCAATAATTTATACAATCGCATTCGTTGTACGGTGATTGCGTATTGTTTTATAATTCAGAATTGTAACATAATTTTGCATGTTATTAATGTGTCAAAAAACTACCATCCTGTATAATATGGGCTTAAAAATAACTATGTAAAGTTGATAAATATAATATGCTAAAATTTGACTCTTGACACTCATGTGAATATAGTGGATAACCTATTGCTCCCAAGACTGAAAATTTAATGGTAGTATTAAATGTTTAAGACATAATATATAAAACTATAATTAATTTTCATCGTTGATATGGTTATGTAAACAGCTGCAGAGATAGTAAACTTGTTTTAAAGAATTGATAAAAACACATTCGAAATTTTAATTAAATTTGAATAAAAAAAAAAAAATTAAATAATAAAAACACATTTTTAAGTAGTATAGTACTTCCATGATATGCTTAATGAACAAGGCCGCATTCGCCCATCGTGAATTTTGTTGCCAATAATATAAGTACATTGATCAATATTTCATACATATTCAAGAAAAACGCACTATACAAAATTGCACAAGTAAATATTTATTCCTAAATTTGTAGACTTGTTAGTTTAGTGAGTGAAAAATAAAATAAAAAACGAATACTTTTAATTTTTGTGATAAATTTATTTTATTTGTGCTACAAACCGGAAATCAAATGAAAAATACTGTGTCATGGGAAAGAAAATGTAGTGAACCACTGATCTAAATCATTATATGATAATTTATCATGGCGTCTTGCATCCTACTAAAATATCAAACAAATAATCAAATATTTTACTTTGGTCTTACTACAAATGAATAAAATTATTATGACGGTTTTTTGTCTTACTTAAATCTTGTATGTATCGGTAGTTAATTTCATGGCGTTAGATATCTTATTGATACTTATAAGTGTATACATACCATGGTTTACTTGACCATGGTTTTGCCTATTTCCATTCACACACGGATGAAATAGAACTGACAACCGAGTCGTGAGTCGTGAGTGACAAAAAATGTATAATTTTACAATGTTTCAACAATTCAAATTTGATATTAAAATTCCACCAAGCAAACTATCATGATATCATAAATTATTAAGTATATTCAGTTCGCATTGACAACGAATTTCGATAAGAAGAATATCAACCAGCCTATAATAAAGGTGTTCTGAGATACGATTGATAATGGTATTCGAACATATTCGATAACAATAAACTTTAAAAAAACTTTAATTATTGATAAAATAAAAATGGCAAATTAGAGTTACGTAAATTATTAATACATTTTTTCTTGTGATTTTTTAAGTTTGATATTTTATTTTTTAAGAAGTAAAAGTGGAGAAGCTGTGGGGTTATATTACTATGATTCTCAAATTTTTTTTTGCCGATTGCTGTAAAAATATTTAAGATTTGAAAAAAATGATCAACGATTTATGAAAGGAGTATTTAATTTTAAGTTAGATTGTACATAAAATGTAAGATTTTTCTTGATTACATTATAAGAGCATCTATTCACAATATTAATTATTTGTAAAACATAGATGATTATAAATTTATCAAGGTGTAGTATAAATGTTCATCGAAATTGATTCGTTTTCAATAGCTAGTTATTATTATACAAACCTGTTTGACTTGAAGAGAAAAACACCTTCGAATGCTATTTAAATATAAACATATGTGTAAGCAAACTGTATATTTAACAACTAAGGACGTATATGATGAGATAAAAATGCTATTTGCAATTTGTCTTAATGTAATGATTTTTCATAAAGAAAATATTGGTATTGAGTTAATGTTAGATTTGGATCGAGTTTTTCGTTAAATAATCGCTAAATCAACAAAAAAGAATTGCTAGACAATCAGAAATGATATTTTGAAATTTATTTCATTGGGTTTGGACAAATTGCTGCTTTTCAAATGATATGACAAAAATAAGTGTTTTAATTTTTTTTTGAATACGACGTCCTATAATATCACTAAATAGCTCTTGTAAGCAGATTTTTGAAATAAAGTATTTCATATGTTTATGACTATTATATTACTTGTATTAATCGAAAATGCTGTTCAGCTAACTAAATGAACCGGTCTCTTTGCTTAAGTAAATCTCATAAAAAATTAAAAATATGAAACAACCGTTTTAAATAATAAAAAATATCTTTAAATACTTTTTTCCCCACAATATATTTTATGATTAGGACCGGTTTCACTCACCGCGGAATCATTATTAACTGATCGAAATCGATTCTGATCGTAAAATATATTGTGAAAATACGTTTAAAAATGTGTTTTAATTATCTAAAATATCATGTCTTTACATCAAAAGTGACAGTAATCCCATTAAAAGTGATAACAGCTAATTATATATATTTGCTTGGATTATTTTGAAACAATCTGAGATACATGATCATTTATTTTATTGTATTAAATTGAAGTTAAGTTTTCAAACATAAGGCGGACACATAACTGAGAAAGTAAAATTGAATATTTATGCATTCTTTGATTAAAATTAATGATTGTAAGCAAATGATATTTCTTTACTATATAAAAATTTCTAGAGATTTAGACAATTAGTCAGCAAGTATAGAAAAATTAAGCTATGTCAGAACGTTAAATCACTTTTAGAATTGGGTGAGTGGAAAGAATTGATTATAATTTAAAGCAAGTCCCATCGTTGATAGTTAAGTTAATTTTTAATCTGAAAGAGAGAGAGTGTCTTAGAACGGCGATTGCAATTTTTTTTTATAAACTTCTTACCTGTTATTTAACACAATACTAACCAGGATAAAATAGTCCCACTTTCTCTTAAAAATTATTTAATACTTACCCAAGAAATAAATGACAAAATTTAATTGCAATATGCACCTTCGCACTTGACTGTAAATAATATTACAAAGAAATGTGCGTTTTAAATCGCATATAAACGCATATGGTTGATGTATTATTGCTAATACAGCTGATAAAGTTGTTGGTTAATTAATACCTTTTTTGGTTGGTATAAAAATTGAATTATTCTTAGTATTGAAATTGATTTAAAGTACGTGCATACTATAAAAAGTATTCAACACATCAGTCGTGTTTCTTGACACAAGATATTCTCTCTATAACGAGAGTAGATCTTATTGTTAAAAAAAAAGAAATATTGTTTTAAAACTCTTTCAAAATTTCAGTAAAATGACTGTTAGTTTAATACACGTGACTTTGTTATTGCTTTTGTTTACTGAAATGACTAAATCAGCTCCGCAAGGAAGTGAGTTGGATGAACTGGAACGAGGTTTCTGGTATCCCGACTGGACTACTGATGTGGCGTATCAGCAGCCTGCTGGCTCGTGGAATCCAAAGAATAGAATCATTCATCTGATTCACTTTCCCATCGTCTGTCCGCCTGGCCAAAAGCAATATGGAAGAACATGCAAGAAAGTATTTGGTTATTGATTTAACGATGATTCACACAAATGTTACCAAAGACTTGTTATTCTTTACGAATTTATAAAATATAATATTTCTAAAAAATCCTTTATTAAGAGTTTCATTTAACCTTTTTAACCTGTATTAGATTTATTTATAACAACATAGTTTATTTGAGAATATATTCAATAACCTTTAAATACAAAAGTGCATAAAAATTTTTCAAGGAGAATTATCTACAGGAGCCATTTATTTGCGTTTATATTACATATCTTATATAAAAATATGTCTATTCGTATTTTTCAGTGGTAATGATTTTACAATAGCGAAATTATATTCCAATATAATAATGTTAAATTAAATATAAAATATAAATTCCAATATAAAAAAAAAAAAAATATTATAATGATAAAAATCAGCAATAAAATTTAGTAGTCTTTAGAATTACTTATCTTTTAACCAATCTTCTGTGAAGGAATCATTAAATTAAATATATTTGTTACTCTGAAAGAAAAGCTTGAGATATGTGAAACGTTGATACGTTTTATCGAGTTTTGACAAAATTAAAAAAAAGAAATGGTTGTTAAGTTGTGAACTCCAAAAAAATTCAAAACAATGTTAACACTGTGATAGTTTTACAATATTTTGTAAAATTAAAATGCATTGTTATATTTTACCGTGTTATGATGATTTTACCAAGTAAATGCCAATTCAATCAATTATCTGCAATTTTAATATTTTACTTGTGTAAGTTTTGTATTGCTTCGTATAAAAACATGACAATTGATGACTTGTTTTAACAAAAATTATTATTTTAGTAAGTTGCTACGGCAGTGAATTGTGTTTAAATCCACTTACTCGTAAACTAGTCGTGTTGAATAAAGCAAAAGTGATAAAATGACAAAATGGAATTAAAAAAAAACAACCTTTTACGGCTCAAGTTGTTTTTGATGATGTTGCTGACGGATGATAAATGTTGCGAATCAATGTTTACTCACATCGTAATTCAGCGAAACTGATATGGACACGGAAAACAAAACGGATATATAATATTATCTAGGAGTTTATTGATAACAATTTATGAAATTCAATAATCGTTTTAATACTATTATTTGTATCAAAGTGAACACCCACTTTTATATATGATAAATACTATACATCATACAATAACACGGTCAAAAATATATATTATTACGAGATTTTTTCGTATAACAAGATTCTCAGTAACGATTTTGTAACATAATTTTAATTTAACGCGTTATTGCGTCCTCGGCGTTCATAAAACGTCAATGAACTGCATAAGGTGTAGGAGCCCATTAGAGCCATTCAAAATTTGATCATTCCCTCATAAATATGAGTGTGAATTATCAAAAATCAATGACTAGTATTATACCTGTAATGTACATAAATTCAAACATATGTTTAACATTTTCATAGGAATGATTGTTATGGTATCTTCATTCTATCACACAGATGAAACTGTCAGTTCTGTTTGCACCGATCTGCATGAAGATGTCGAGAGGAGAAACCCTGGTCGTTATTGACAAAACATATGGAATTGTACAAAATTTTAGTTATTCAAATTTGATATTAAAATTCCATCAAACACCCTCAGTCGATATAAAAAATTTACGTAAGGAAATAAACTAGGAAAGTCATTTTCAGATGCCGAGGGTGTCCATGTTGCGTTTGTCAGTATGTTATGTGGGGGGATGAATGTAAATATAATGAGCGTGGTGACCACGTGTACCGGATTCGCTGTGGATTCCTCAGCTCTGCAGTGACCTAAGTTTGTCAGCAACGACTAAATAATTATTGAAAAAAACTATATATAAGAGATGAAGGAAACCTGAAGTGCTCTGATGATAACACGTCACAGATCTCAACGCTTCATCAATTTGATATCCAAAAAAATTGATTGATTAATTTAATTTTTATTTAATTTTTGTTTCCATTTTCTATGTAACTACATTTGATTTCAAATAACACGTTTTATGAATTTATGGAACGCATCCTCGATATTTTTAATGGGATTAATCAATTATCTTAGATGGTTCTTTTACACGAGTTTTGGTGGAACACATCCACGTGTAAAACATAGAGTTTGGTGTATATTATATTTTTTTAAGTAAATGTAATTATTTTTTATAGTCCTATATATATATTGATAAATATTGAATTAATGCATCAAGTATATCAATATAATGTTAGAGTTCGTAAGCTGAAAAATTGTACGTAAATCAAAAAAAAATAAAACAATTAAATTTTTTTTCAATTTATTTTAAATATATTTAAAAGAAAATGATTGTAAATTATGTTATACTGTATTTTAATTATATGGATTTTAAGCATACATTTACTTCCATCTAAAACTATATTATAATTATTATAACATTTAATTTTATTATTGTTTATTTCAAAAAAATATTTATCCAGATTACAATAACTTTCATGGACATGTTTAAAGAAAGTTAAATTTGAATTTCAAAATACAAAAAAAGCTTTGATAAAATGCTAATGACACTAACAAGAATAACAATTAAAATATAAATCATAAAAAATGTAATTTTTGTTGTTGTATTAAAAAGGTTTATGTTTTGTTAGTGTTTCGTTCAATGAAACTCGAGCATTCTTTCAAACAGGAATCCGGTCACTATCTCGTTTTCGTCACGTACTGTAGATTGAAGTAAAGAACGAAAAGTATGAACCACTTTTTTTATCAATTAACAATTTGCTCATACTTTTAAGATTTTTTTGTTCTAGTCTGTTTGGCATTTTCCGTTGACGAGTTTCAATCCACCTGAGCATTTTTTTTGTTTTTTTGAAGAAACTACTTCGCGACACATGTTACCATCCCATCTGGTGCCGAAATCGCAGGCTTTATGTTTTCTGCCACTTATGTTAACAATTCTTCGGTCCATGAGATTATTTGACCCACCAACCGCGACACTCTCCGAAGGATTTTGGCACTGCACACTTTGATATTGTAAGATCAAACTAAAAACACTAATTAAAAGAAGAGCAACGCTAATATTAAATACTTTGTTCGCAGCCATCTTTAATTGCACTTTATGATATTTACTAGTCACACAAATGATGTTTAAAACGTTCAGTTGAATAAAAATCAGTTGAAATTAATGACTCAAATATGCTGAAAATTCTGATATAAATAGAAGATATTAAAAAATATACATCGGAACATCGATCCTTCGTATGACCATATCCGGGTGTTTACCGTGTCTATACTAGTAAAGTGTGATTGGAATATGAGAATGCAAATTGAAAAACAACTATCCAAGGTTTGCATGCATTTATATATTTAACGGTTGTAAGTTGTTTTATAATAAAATAATTATTTTTGTTCTTTTTTAACGATCTCATGTTTTTTTATTATTATATCGTCTTCAAAGATGGTATAATAACAGCGTTAAATTTGTTTTGATACTTGATTTTATTTAAAAATATGCGTCTTAATATTTATTTATAAAATGAAAACTTTAAATATTTTTTCGATATAGTCAACCATATATGACAGTCATTCTATAATTCTCGAAGTTATATATGCAAATATTACATTTAACAAAACGATTTGTATGTATTTTTTGTTTGTTTACATACCATTATGAATATCGTATTGTTAATAAAAAAATGGCGAATATTTTTATGCTCGAAATAAAAATTTTCGAATTTTTAAATCGAATGATTTGTTATGATATTTAAAGAAAATTTCACGTGGTCGAATTAATTTACCCTAAGCTTTCTGAAGCCATGGACTGAAGAATTTAAAGAAAACTCAAGTCTCAATCCAAATCAAACATTTTTAATTAATGAATTAACCGAAATTCAAAAAACGATGGGCCTGGCACAAGCTATCAAAACGGTTTCACACAGGAAAGAGCAGTTTTAATTGAATAATATTATATTATTTTATGAGAATTATTTACAGATTATTGAAAGAAAATAATTATTAATTAATTGAAAAATGGTTGTATATATTAACATACATTTTTGTATTTATTTCACAATTAAAAAAAAAAAAAAAACTGCTTTTCTACAAATTGTTGATCAGTGAACACCGTAGGAGAGATTAAGTGTGATACAAAGAATGTTTTATATGAAAAATATACAAGCCAATCTCTTGAGAATTCTTAAATGATTTTCATTTCTAGATAGTACTCATGTAATTGAAATCGGTCAAATAGATAAAATAAAAAAATAGTTTCTAGTAGGATTGAAAGAGAACAAAATAAATGTATTAAATTTATTTCTTCACTCGTATACCGATAAAAAAAACACTGTATTTAAAGAATATTTTACAATTAATTCTTTTCACTGACAACTGAAAAACACTTTATTGAAATAATGGCCAACAGCAACAGAATGATGAGCGCGTCCGCTGGATGATGAGATACTAAATATTATTAACTATATGAAATGCTATATTACTTAAAAATGCTTGACATTTTTAAAAACACGGTGACATTCATATTTGAAGGTGACTAATAAAAATATTCAACACTTATACAAGAACAACGAGTATCTAAGAGAGTTTATTTATATATTTATAACGTGTTCTAATGGTACCCTTTCGCAACATTGGATATACTTAAAATGCAAAAACGTATATCAATGAATTATTTTAAATATTGAGGACCAATGATTCGATAACGAATCGATTATAAAATTAAAGAATCGCATAATATAAATTTAAGATCAGCGCCTACGTGTTTACATCTTTGTAATAAAGGTCGCAAGATGACAGCTTTGAAAAAGCTGGAAAACAATATATATAAATCATCACACGAAGTCTTAAATGAACAAACAAATATAAATCGGTCACCGCTTCTCAGACCATTGCGAGGAGTTTTTGCTTACCCGTAATAAACCATAACAACCATCCCATCCAATATTTATTTGTCGCCTGTTTAGTTTCATTTACATTTTCAAAATTTTTAGTTTTATTGCTAGCAGGAAATAAGCTAGGTCGTTAAAACAGGAGAGAAAATGTATCGTGTACCTTTTCTACACAGCTATATAGATATATATATAAGCAAATGTTCGTTTAAACATATTTCCGACAATGGCGTGAGCCGAAATAGATATCAAGTATATCTTGTAATAAAATTTTGTAGAACTCAAATATGTTACATTGTTTTTTTTTCACCGTGTTAGCTTGAAGTTCTCTCTTCGGAGACGTGCAGTCGTCTTCATCTTTCTTCTGCTAGTTCCAATACACTAGTACACCAGTCAGGTATCATGTAAGTGAAAGGAGTGGTCTTTTTGTTTAGAACTAAAATCCATTAAGATTTTTTCAATGTGTTTTTTTAACTGGTAACAAAATTTTACGGAAAGTCGGGTGGAAATGTCTTAATTCAAATGAAGACTAATAAGCTCAATATTGGGAGACTATTTTATATTTATTTCATATTTAAAATAATAATTGATTACCAATGAAAGAAGCAATTTACATCATGTTAATTAAACATTATTAATTAGGAGAAAATAGAATTACATATATTTTTTTATTCGAATTGCTGAAACTCTGTACAATTTTTTTGCCATCAACAGAATCGACAGTTGCATCCGTGTTATAGAATTACTGAAAATACCGAAAGACGACACCCGGGTCGTTACTGACAAAAAATAAGGAACCGTAAAAAGTTTCAACCAAAATTTGATTTTAAAATTCCATCAAACACTTTCAGTTGATAATTACATATTTTTATGTGAAATAGCCTAAGATTTAAATATGAAAAGGGCCGTGAAAAAATGCTAGTAAGTGTTCGAAGTAATCGAAGATAATTGTAACAGGATACTCTCATTGCAATCTTTATTTGACAATGTGCACTGAAAAGACGCGATTACATACAAATTACTATTGGTAATTAAATGTCATTGATAAAACAGGTGCTTAGTAGTGAAAATCAAAATATTTTTCTTGCGCGGAGGGACTGTCAATTACATACAATAATTCATCAAAGCATAAAAGGATAACGAATTCGTAAGTTACACATCGAAATAACAGTCAGTACCTTTGCTTTCTTAGCTGTACAAATAAGAAAATCTTTAAGCTTTTATATGTCTAATTTAATTACAATAATTCCACCAGACTATTATGTTGACTGCTTTATTATTTTTATAACAGTAACAAGTTCTTTTTTAAATATTTAGAAAGATTTTTTTAATGTTTAGGGCAATAAACACATTCAGATAGAATAGAACTCAAAGTCTTAGAGTAATCAATTGTGATCGTGTACAATCTTATTACTTAATATGTTAATAATAAAAAAATCAGCTAAATACAATGCTATGTTTATATTCATATAATTTATACATAATAAAAATTGTGTGTTTACTCCAGGCGATGTGTCGTCATACATTACAATCTCGTGTAACAAATGATGCAATTATATGTAATAAATTATCAGGTTTATTGTTAACAGAAAAATTATAATATTTATCTAATGAAGTTATTGCTAGTCATATAAGAGAAGAAATTTTGAATAAAACTAAGGTTTTTATAGATGGTATTTTGATAGATGCTTATAACTTTGAAGAAAATTTATTATATAGACCGTGAGCCGAAATAGCTATCAACTATATTTGTTAAAAATAATTTTGTAGAACTAAAATACATTGCTATTTTTTCACCGTGTTGAAAAGTTATTGATATGATTTTCATATTAAATATGTATAATTAATTTCTTGCCATGATTAAAATTATTAATTAAACGTCATAATAGTAGTTAAAAATAAAACTGTCTATCGGAGAAAGATATTGTCCACCTGCTTAAGTTTTATTTAATACACAATAAGCTTTCAGATGTCCAAGCTATATTCGGTTTATCCACAGTCCAATAAGCTCACGAAATACAATACATCTAAATATTAAAAATTATATTAATGATTTTTTGATTTAATTGTGGAAATAGTTTTGAAAGCATGCATGTTTGCGATGTCAAAAATTCCTTTGTGCCTATCTTGAGAATCAGGCGCAGCGAGAATGATAAGCAGACACTAGTCTACATCTAGCCATACTCTTATATTCCTTATCTCTTTTTTCAAAGAGATTTACGAGAACAATTATTAAAATAGGATTTTTTTTTGCAGAATTATCAAACGTGTATTGGGTATCTATTTCCTGTTAGTGTAACCAAATAACAAATTAGTTAACTTTAGTTAAACCATGACGCTTAACCCGTTGAGTAGTGAGTTTTTTTTTTACGAAAGAAGTTTTTTGGTTTTTTTTAAATATTTCTTTTTACACTTCATATAAAATTATGCGGTTTTTTTGTGGTTCAATCTAGAAAGAATATTTATTATTATATCATGAAGTAAATAATGCTGTACAATTGAGAAATGCATAGTAATAAATGTAAATAAATTTATTCACTATGTATTTTCTAGAAACAATTACTTTAATTATTAAAAAAATAATTGCAGTCTGAGTAAACATAGTTCGATATTGAAACTGATTTCTAGAAAGAAAGTGGTTGAACAGACAGTACATTTTATGATACATGATTAAAAGTGTAATCTCTTTGAATTTCCTTTTTCGTAAAATTCTTTTATTAATTTTAAACAAATAAGAAATGTAAGCCCGACTGCTTAAAATTATTGACAGATATGTGTAGCATGAATATCTGAAGAAATTATAATTATTGAACAAAAGATATGGAACTTGCAATTGATAAAAGACATCACAATATTTGGACGTACATGTGCGGCTATACTCCTCAAAGGGTTAAGGAACATAAGTATTTTTGATGATTATTTTATATAGACATCTATTTTCATTATTTTATCTAACCGCATCCGTTTCATTAATATGATACAACCATAAAACTGCTAATATTTAATAAGGTAAGTATAACTTAAACATAATAATAAAAATGTATTATTTGTTTCTAATGAACACAGAATTACATGCAAATTTGTAAGGAGGAGAACAATTATAACGAGCTTAGCCCACAAAATAGTTTTATCGAATGAAATGTACAATCCAAATATTTTTTTTTAATGTTTTTTTCAAAGAAATAAAGATAACATGTGTTCTATTTAAAATATCGACAGAGGCTGCTTAATATAATAGAACGTCAGTATATTATTCAATCAGGGCTGCGGAGTCGTTAAATAAAACACGATTCTGTCTACGACTTAAAAAAAACCTAATTTTGTCAGGTTTTTTCTGTTCATTTTATATAACATACATGTGAATAAAATTAAAAAAATTAACCAAACCAATACGGCAAACAACCAAATTTTATTATACTATACTGGGACTCAAACGAAAAAGATTCATTTCCTCTTGTTCATTGAGATATTTTTCAAAATTGTTTTATCGTAAGTAAAAGTATTCGAAGTTACTCGTTTACACAGCCCTGATTTAATCACCGAGTATTCACTTTCTGTCACTTTCGACCCGGGTTTCGCCTTTCGGCATCTTCAGTCATTCAAGTAAATTTTTGCCATCGAAATGAGTACAACATTTTACAAAATCTTAAAGAAATCTTTCCATGAACGTCCATAGCCTCATATATCAGTTTTTCCATCTAAAATTGTTAATGATGCTATATCGTTCATCGCAATAAATTATGGTAGTTTCTTAACAATATAATGAAAATCCACCTTTTTATTGTAGTTAGAGTCTAATCAGTTATAACACGGTGAAAAAAATAGCAATGTATTTTAGTTCTACAATTTTTTTTTCTCCGTGTTATAATGGAGTTCTACCAAGTGAATGCTAATTCAATCAACTGATCAGTTATGCCCAAATTCTTAACACCACTCTCTCCCAGTATTGGTTAAACATTAACAGTCTCAAAAAGGAAAGTTTGACCTTGAATAATTTCTCCAACCCAGAATCTTGAGAAAAATGGCATCAATTTACTACCTAGAATGCTTGATCAGAAATTCTTGTTCGAATACCAGAAAACGACTTAATCAATTAAAAACCGAGAACATCATTTATATAGCCTCTTTTACCCATATACAGGTTACACATGAGCCAAAATTGTTAAATATAACATCTTTGCTGTCATAGCAACTCAAACTATGTTGAAGTCGATTAGTTGTCAAAAATATAGCTCTGTAAATGTCGTATATATTAACATGCTACGCTTAATTTGAATACTAACCTTTTATTTCTTGAATTTCTATGTTGCACAACTCATTTAACCAAATGTTTCGAAAAAATAACAAAGCTAAAAAATGGTGAAACTGTCTGATCAATAAATAATAGACGATATGTGGTGCTACATATTTATAATTAATTTACATATTTTACAACATATTTACTTTGTAATATTCATCACGATTTGTAAAAAAAAGATTTTTGCAATTTATTTTAATGAAGTATTAATTTGTCGCACATATTCTTAAAGTATGTGACATGCTTTTTTAGGTAATTTTTCCTTGTATAATATGGTATCTTTAGTAACGAGTGTCGAGGCTTAGATTTCTCAACAACGACATCTGTTTATGAAGAAATATATAAAACGTTTTCAGATTTTCTATAAGGCGTAGTAAAAAAGGCGATTTTTATTTGTATCTACCGTTGAAAATGCTTTACAAACATTGTAAAGAAAGTGCTTTTAATAACATTCGTTAAAACTTGAATCAATTTCTACAGATTAAAACAGTTATAAATATGACAATTATCAGTTTAATTTGATAGGTTTTGTATATTTGAAAACGGTAGGTATGTATTAATACAATAATATAAGAAATTACGCGAAATATCAAGAGGAAATAAAACAAGGTAAGTCAAAAAATATATGCGACGTACTTATTAGTTATTGCGTAAGTATATTAAAAAAAGAATGTCATAGAGTAGAGAATGCTTTTTAATCTACGCTTTAAAAACATCGAGTTCTTATTGTATCAATCATTGAATATTATTTTTAAAAATTTGATCAATGAAATGATATTAAGTTTTTTATTCTGCGAAAATAAAAGGTAACAATTTTTGTAAGTGATAAGGCTTCAAAATGAATGAAAGACTGTTTTATATGAAGACGTTTTTATTTAACAAACATTACATAAAAATATTATTGATGTTATATAGATATAAGTTGTCCAAAAGGAATCGTTTTTTATTCAGTCACTCAAACTCTCCTGCAGGGCTATAAAAGGATTATTTAATTGCTATTTTCTCTCATTTTTCACAGTTTTTTGACATCAAAACAATTACAGTTTTTAGAATGCAAAAGCAAAGGTCGATAAGTCGAGTAAAAAAACAGTTTTGGAAACAAACTAGTGATATTTGAGCACCTGATCATCGTCTCCAAATTCGACATTGGTCAATTGGACATCGACCCGTGTGATAATAATCATCAATTATACATATTTTTTAAAGTCTAAATCAATATAAAACAATGACGAATATTTTTCCGTTGGGTTATAATGGAGTTCTACCAAATAAACGCCAGTGCAATCAATAAACTAAATGCTTAAATTAAAATTTTCAAGCAATATTTTGATAACTTTGAATGTTTTATATAATTGTTAACGATTAGTAAGATAACACTTAAACAACAAAAAAAAATAATTACAGATTTTTTTTTTAAATTTGCTAAAAGTATTTATTATTCTGCTGTCTTAAAATATGGAAATTTTTGAGTTAAAAAAATTTGTACTCAAGAAAACACACGAATAATGGTTCTGTTTTTAAAATTGATCACTTTTAAACATATGTGAGTTCACAAATTGTTTAATTATTGATAAAGTAAAAATATGAATCAAATTCATAACTGAAAATCTCAATTATACAAAAATATTTATTCACTATAGTTTTATTCTTCCATACAATTTCACCTGAGGTGTTTTGATATTTAGTGAGCTAAGTTTAATAATTAGGTCCTGTGTATTTATTATTTATGTAGATTTAAATATACATAGAGTTTATTATTCATACATCACTCTATAAAATAAAAATAAAAAAAACTACAGGCTGAATCATTCGTTATACTACGCATCATTTTCAGAAAATAGGTCGACATTTTCGCCCAGATAATCGAGTTCCAGCTGGACAGTTTACTTTTTTGACTTTATTTCTTGATCTCATTGATGCATCTGTTAGCTTGGAAATCGTCAGGGGATCCTGTGAAATACTTGAGGCTGCTGTATTTGCTGTGGATGTTTGATATGACTCTCTGCAGACGTTTCCAACCATCTTCGATCCAAAAGGACAGGCTGTCTTGTTTTTCGGGCTCACACCAACGAACCGCCTAAATCCTACGAGGACACCGTCATAGCTACGATTATTGTTCAAAAAATATGATTCAACTTGATATTGGTGAAACACGCATATTAAAAACACAACACAAACAACTTTCATCATTAGAATATGTATTCGCATTTGATATTGACTGACGTTAAACAAAATAATGATTTGCGCAAGACACCAACATGCGTATTTAAATCGTTTACATGAAGTTGATGTGTTTAACCACATCCATAACACATATCATGACTTTCCTTACTGATACCACTAAATTTTATGTAATAATAGTTGATTCACACGGTGAAGAAATAGCAATGTATTTTAGTTCATCAAAATTTATAAAAAGGTATTTAGTTGATAGCTTTTTCAGCTGTAATAATTATGTTTAAACGTAAATTTACGTATCTATTGGTGTAGAAAAGATAAAATATTAGATTATAAATTAATAAATATAGTTGTACCTGGAGATACGAGTGCCCTAACATACGAGGAACGGCTGGCTACATACGACCGATCAAAAGTTACAATTGTTCGTGCATCGGAGCTATTTAATGACAGTTGCCTAACTCATTTCTACAACATTCTAAAGGGAGGAAGAAACAAACCTTCGTGAACAGGTTATATTTTGAATCGGGCGACTAGTGAACAGAAAATCAGTGACTAAAATTAAGCATACAGTAGCATTTAAGTTCTGTGTAAGTTGCATTTAAGTAACCAAAATACAAATACTCTTTATAAAACCAGTTCATTTCTTTATATTCTATTTTATTGATGAAATTTCAGTTAATTTATATGGGAAAAGTTGCTTTGAGATACGAGCAAGGTTACCGAATGAATTAAACTCGTATCCCGAGGTATCATTGTGTCAGCAATCCAATGACATTCTTAATGAACAAACAAATATAAATCTATCATCTCTTCTCAAACCATTATGGAAGGCTAATGCATTTTTTTAACAAATCATCTTTTTACAATACTTATTCACTATATACGTGTTATTCATCAAAACATCCCTTCCCCAGATTGACTCTCACTACGAGAAATGCATACAATTAAATTTCTACATTTTAGAATTTATTGACACAATTCAAATCTAGGATGTTAGAACAGAAGAGAAGATTTTTACACAGCTATATATAAAGATAAGTAAATGTACGTTTTAAAGTAATTATGATGAGGGCGTAAGCCGAAATAGCTATCAACTATTTACCTTATAAATATTGTAGATTTAAAATAATTTGCTGTTTCAGAGTTCATCCAAGTTAATGCACATTCAATCAATTTTTCTTGAAGATAGTGCTTATCTATCAAGAAATGAATTTCTAGTTTTTGTGACTTTCTTGGAATCCTTTCTTGCAAAATGCCCCATACTGTTATCAGAGTGTGATTATTTTTTACCTTCATGCTATCAAACGAACACAAAAAAATAAATGAAAAAGAAATGGTTTATATAGTTAACATGACTATATGTATTTAGCTCATTTATTATTTGATTGTTGATACAATTTTCGACGTCTGCCACCGTCAGAACTGTTCAACGATTAAAATGAATTTCTACCAACGAAATGACAATACAACAAAAACAAATGATTAATTATTACATTACTTCTAACTGCTATCCGACAAACAGTCATGTAGCATTTAAGCCAAATAGTAATGTTAAATGTGATCAAATATTATCATTAACTCTGTCTGCTAGCGCTTTAACGGTTAAGAAGGCTTATTTCTGTGTGTTGATAGTAAATATTCAACAAAATTAGTGTTAAAACCTTCACGTTCAAGCCAATTGTTGGATATATTGTATAGTCTAATCTGTATATTTGACATTCATATTTTTTTAAACACCAACACTGCTAATTTATTTTTTGTTATATTAAGTGATTTAATATTTATACGCGTGTCAGTAAGCAATGGGTTAAATATTTAGTGTAGTCACACACAATGTATTATAATAATAAGTAAGAAATTTGAGATGAATAACCGATATTTGAAAAATTCTTTGACACACAGTACAATAGCTTGTATCAGGGGTTGTGTATATCATGTATGTATAAACTTAACTAAAATTATGTCAGCTTTAAGCTTTGGATGGAATGAAACTTTTTGCGAATATTGGTAGCAAGAAATCGCTGATTGAATATAATATTTGTTTCATACGATAAGTCTTTCAGAATATTATGATGAAGTAAAATGTCAGGTTTTAGCTCCAAAATAGATATTATTGTTGTATATAAAGTGAAATCCCTATCAACCGTTTTCGCATGATATGTTTTCCCGGATTAATCATTCATGTTTTTATTGTTCTATCAAACAGCCATAAGAATAATGTTAAATAATCCCGCATTAACCGTTCCCCGATTTACCGATTTCCTTGATCAATCGTCTAAATATTATGGTTTCGTTTCGTTCAAATCGTTTCAAATATTATTCCGATTGACTGGTTTTGATAGATAAGTCTTTATATCCAATATGATTTGAGAGTTTGAGCTCATTTAAGCTTGTATATTACCAAACAAATTAATAATGAAATATGTATATATTGTAGTTCGCACAAATGTCTTAAAATTTTCCTTTGAAAAGAATTTATTCCAAAAGAAGAAGCTTAGAACGCTTTTCTACGATTATTTCAATAAATAAAATTTTAACACGGTGAAAAAATAGCAATGTATTTTAGTTCTACAAAATTATTTTTAACAAATATAGTTGATAGCTATTTCGGCTCACGCCATCGTCAGAACTATAGAACTACAGAACAGATAGTTCTGACGATGGCGTGAGCCGAAATAGCTATCAACTATATTTGTTAAAAATAATTTTGTAGAACTAAAATACATTGCTATTTTTTCACCGTGTTATAATGGAGTTCTACCAAGTGAATGCGAAGTCAATCAATAAAATAAAATTTTATTTACAATTTTTTTACAAAACCTTCTCATATTTACTATTTTTTGTAAAACTTGATGCTTTGTTAAGATTTAACTTTTTTGTTATTATTTTAAGCCTTCCTACACATCTCGATTCCCTGATTTTTCGTTTTTTGTTTGGGGACATTCTAACAGTGCATTCTGAAAGGAAACGACAATCTTTAACCACATCCGAGCTTGTATAAATAAAGACAAAAAAAGTGGTTTGAATTGAAAAATTAAAGAAAAAGTATTAATTTTAAATGCTTAAAAGATAATTACTATTTCTAAGGAAGTGTCAAAAATGGATGATTCAGGGATGATGATTTTTTCTTCTAACCAATTTCAGGTCGCATGTTAATGGGAATAGATCCTATTAATTGAACAAAACAATGAATTAGTTTTAGATTATCAATAGAATTATCAATCTATATATACAAGTTGGTTGTCCCACCTCTACACGTTATGTGTATGCAGCTGATGTGACACGGCCGCCTTCAATAACGCAATACTAATAAAAAGAATCGATTTTACTTCTCATATTCTTGGCCCGATACAGAGCTGCACGGACCGATCGTTCAACAGTTGATTATTGTGCTTAAAAGAAGAGAAAAAAAAGAAAGAAAAAGAAAATGTGACTTGCTCAGCCACTTAGTCTACGTGATATTAGGTATCCTGTGTATCTGTGTACTGAAAATCCGCCGTGGCGGAAGAGTTTAATGTGCTACGCGTTGAATCTAAAGACGAATCTAGAATGTCTCGTTCCCCGTATGATCTTGCAAATTTATCGAATGCCTCAAAGTTGGCCATAGTTGATACTAAGTCAGCGTGGTCTATTGGGCCCGTATGAGGACGGACCACAGCAAACAGCTCTGTTCGTTCGGCATTCATCTCGGTGGCAGTCCCACAGTACGTGATTAGCGTCCTGATGGTTGTGTCCACAAATGCAATCTGGCCTATCAACCAACTTTCCCAACCCAAATAGTTTGCCGTTGAACTTGCCATGGCCGGTTATAAATTGGCAAGCCCAGTGTCCAAGTGAAAGACTTTTCACTTTGAACCTCCAGGTTACGTTTGGGAACAAAAGATATGTTTGGCGACCTTTTGTGGAAGCAGACCACCTAGTCTGCCAGGCTGCCAAACTGTACTGTACGCCAACTTATTTAAAAATGAACGATAAGTTTGAATGTCTGGTATGCTTTCCAGAAGGGGCGGCGTCAGAGGGACGCCCTCGATATTTGTATGAACACCTTTAGAAGAAGAGTAATTGCACCGCGTTCCTGTATGTGCAGGTCAATCTTTGATATTATATACAATATATATAAATCAACATATTTCTATTTTTCCTTTATGTATTACTATGATACATCATTCCGATTGATATGAAACTTTACAAATTTCTTGAGTACAGCTACTCCCCTCAAAATCCTAATTTCTTGATAACACTCTGGCAAAGGCTTTTGGCATACCACTAAAAAAAATCGATGTAAAATCTGATCTTCTTACATAATATTTTTTTTATATTTATGCAACAATCAACGTATCTTTGTCCTTTATGCACTATCACCCCTTTCATCCACTCGATATATTGCTTTATAAATTTTTCTAGTACACTCCCACGACGATTTCTTGCATTTCTATATTATTACTTTTAACACTTAATAAAACTATCGACAATTAAATTGTTTGTTATCACAACGAGCATTCTTGAATTCCATTACTCTGAGACCGCAACAACGCGCAACGGGCCAATCTATATATATAAAAATGAATGTCTGTCTGTCCTTTATAAACTCCTACACCATTAATCCAATTGCGATAAAACTTTGTCGAATTATTGCTTAGACTACCGGGCAAAAGATAGGATACTCAGATTTGATTACGAAAATTATTTGAATATTTACGAAAAACATGTTTTCATACAAGACTATCGTAATACAGAATGGCCATTTATGAAGCATTGTATCCATAGCAACGCCGAAAACAAAAATGTCAAATCTGTCTTGAAAACGTACAAAGCACACATCAATATTGAGTGTCGCAATTCGGTGAAATCCATCAAATACATTTGTAAATATGTCAACAAAGGAAGCGTCATGGCAATTTTTGGAGTGGTAAATTCAACTGCATCTATCGATGAAATCAACCAATATCAACTGGGACGCTACATTAGTAGCAGTGAAGCAATATGGTTCATTTTATCATTTCCAATTCATGAACGGCATCCAACAGTTACTCATTTGGCAATTCACCTCGAAAATGGACAGCGTGTGTACTTCACAACAGAAAATGGACGTGTAAGAGCATTGTCACCACAGCCAACAATGTTAACTGCATTTTTCTTATTGTGTAGGGATGATATGTTTGCAAAGACACTACTTTACTCTAAAGTGCCAACATTCTACAGATGTTTTACTGTTAATCAACATACGTGGAACGACATCCTTCCAAGAATCGAGAACAGTAAACGTTCGAATATGTGTCACTTATAGTGAAGCTTGCCTCGAATTAAATCTTCTCGAAAACGATGCACATTGGGACACTTCACTCGCTGATTGATCGAATACTGCTCACCCACAACAAATACGTGCGTTATTTGCAAGTAATATTAACAATGTGCTTTCCATCCAATCCAAAAGATCTTTGGAGAAAATACAAAGACTACACGAGTGAAGATATTTTAGATAGTTTGCGTGCAACAATTCAAAATCCACACGTTCAATTCACACCAAACGTGTATAATGAGGCATTTCTATTGATTGGGGACATATGTTTAGTAATCGCTGACAAATCATTGGTACATTTGGGAATGGCTGTGCTGAATCGACATGAAAACGACTGACGTGATCGTGATTTCCAACGAGAAACACGCTTTGATGTGGATGAATTGGGTAAATTTGTTCAAACGAATCTTCCGAAATTGGTTCCAGATCAACGTATAGTGTATGACACAATTATGGATGCAATTACAAGTCAAAGTGGTAGATTTTATTTCATAGATGCACCCGGAGGCACAGGTAAAACCTTCCTCATTTCACTCATTTTGGCAGCCACACGATCACGAAAAAACATTGCACTAGCAATCGCATCATCTGGAATTGCAGCAACTCTTTTGGATGGTGGCCGAACAGCGCATTCAGAACTGAAACTGCCATTGAATATGCAAATAATTGAGACAATTACATGCAATATCAACAAAAATTCTTAAACGGGCAAACTACTCGCAGCATGTAAAATCATTGTATGCGATGAATGTACTATGGCACACAAAAATCATGAGAAGCACTTCATTGCACACTAAAAGATTTGAGAGGAAATGAGCAACCTTTCGGTGACGCAGTCATTTTATTGTTCGGTGATTTTCGACAAACTCTACCTGTTATATCACATTCAACAGTGGCCGATGAACTTAATGCATGTTACAAATCATCCGTTTTATGAAGATACGTACATAGATTCACTTTGAAGACCAATATGCGTGTACAACTACAACATGATGCATCCGCTGAACGTTTCGCAAAACAATTGCTGGATTTAGGAAATGGGAAAATGGCAATAGAGGAATCCACACAATGTATCACATTGCCAGCAAATTTCTGTAAAATATCCGCAACCATAGACGAATTGATTCACAAAGTTTTTCCAAATATTGCACACAATTATAAAAGTCATCAATGGCTCAGTGCACGTGCTATATTAACAGCCGAAAACAAGGATGTCAATGCAATCAATTTCGGCATATTAAATGAAATACCAGGAGAAGCGACAACGTTTAAGTCAATCGATACTATATCAAATCAAGACGAAGTCGTAAATTATCCAACAGAATTCTTGAATTCACTTGATTTGCCAGGCATGCCGCCGCATGTTTTAACATTGAAAATTGGCGTCCCCATCATTCTTCTCCGAAACATAAATTCCTCACCACTTTGCAACGATACCAGGCTTTCGGTAAGAAAAATGATGAATTATTGAAGCTACAATTTTCAATGGAAAATTCAAAGGAGAAGATGTAATGTTGCCACGCATCCCAATGATTCCGACAGATATGCCATTTGAGTTTAAACGTCTGTAGTTTCCAGTGCGAGTCGCTTTTGCAATGACCATCAATAAGGCACAAGGACAATCGTTACAAGCGTGTAGACTAAATTTAGAATATCCATGCTTCTCACATGGACAACTGTATGTGGCCTGCTCACGTGTTGGAAAAATAAATAAATAAATAAATAAAAACACATACGGCCGCCACTGTCAAATTTCGGTAAGAAAAACATAACCTAAGCTTATCGTTTCTAATTGGCTCCGGCCTCGCCTCAAGTCTGACTTATACAATTGGAAGGCGAGGGGCTGCCGACGAGGCGATTCCATAAAGTCGCGGTTTCTTTTTTTGTGTGGCATTGCAACGCATGCAGGGTACATGTTAGTATGAAATAAAGATGCAGCCATTGGAATGCTCAGTGCAAAGTTTTCTCAAAGAAAAGCTCCTTTATTTATATTATTACATTTTAAATCTAACGTTCTTTCTTCTTTGAATAGTAGTAAAAACATCAACTGATACAAAACATATTAAAACAAGGCTATGTTTTCAAAATTTTATATATACAATACTTAGGTTCAAGAACTGAGATAATATTTCGATTATGCTTAATTTTGATTACAAAATAGTTGTAAGAGATCATAAACATTTTATTTGTAAACTATTTTACTAAAACGCTTCAGCTGATGCAACTGAAACTGATCGAAACCCATGTCGTTTGTGACAGAACATCTAGAATCGCAAAAATTTTCAACAATAAATGTTAAGAAAATTCAACAATTCACGCTCATTTAAACCCATAAATTAGTTTAATGATATCTCTTACAGACATGTTTTAAGTAACCGCACAAAAATTATATTTTAACCTGTATTCCACATCCACATCCGTCGAACAGGAGTTTTAAATAGAGTAAATGATGCGTCAGTACATTATAAACATACGAATAATAAGTTAAGTAATAAAAGTGGTAGAAAATAATTATCAATGTTGAAGAAGGTGAAAATAAATAAATGAAATAGCCTTTATTATATTAAAATAATACAAAATGTTGTGTACTACTGTAAATATCCAATTTGTCCAAATTTAATTATATATTGACCAGTTCCAATTTTGATTAACATGAAACATATCTTCTAGGTTACGTTTAATTATTGTATTACATGTAAAAATGTTTTATTTAACGAAATACAATATTTTTAACTTTAAAGAGACAAAATATATATTTTTTTATTGATTAGGGTAATATTAGATATCTTTTGTCATAATTATTGTCTCTTATATTACATAATACTTTGAAGTATTTTTTTAAATTCATGTTTGTTTCCACTGTGGAATATATGGTCATCCTCGATAGGGAGTTGGGATAGAAAATTTGCTCTTGTTTTTTTTTTTTTTTGTTTGTATGAATTTGATGGTGCGTTAAGAAGATCTAAAACGCGTTAGCATCAAAGCTCTTCAAATCTTCATCATCTCTTATGATTTGATTTATATGTTGTATTATTTTTCTGTCGTTGTTGACAGAGGTTAGCCGCTGCAGAGCTGAGTAATCCACAGTGAATCGAGTTCACGTGAGTATTATACGCATCTAAATTCTTTATTTTTATGTCACGAGGTTGTATATTTTGGATTGTTCAATTTTTTTTTAAATTTCACAAAACGTTATGAAAATATTTTTTTGATATAGAGGATAAATAAATATTTCAGATAAATGTTTTAACATAATAATTTATTCCTTGCATACAAGATACACCAATATACAAATTCATTGATGAATTTTTATTATACACTGAATCGGTGGAAAAAAATTAAATAATTAAGGAAAAGTAAAGTAATTACAATATATATAAAATAGAATCATCTTTATCGACTTGAAAAGAAGAAATATTTGCATACAACCGTTGGTAGAAAATTTAAATTTAATTGAAGATGTAACCACGTTTCTAATTATTTTCTCATCGAATCAAAAATGAGTCTTGAACTTTATATCCATAATGAATATAAGCAATCAAATTAAAAAAAATTGAATTATTTGGTAAACAAATGAATAATTATACTGAAATTATTATAAATACATAGTTTACATGTAATATGCAAACAATTTATTAATGCAATACATATCACAGCATTTGGAAATAAATAAGGTAGCTACACATAACAACATATAGCTTTTTAAACTATGCTAAACTTTTGGAAAACTAGACGGATCACTTTAAAAAATTGGTCGACAAATATTTCCAACTCTACGATGCTTCGGGGGACACTTTGGTTTTCTGTACTTTCCGATAACTCTATTATTCCACGGTTTTTCAGTAGTGTGACGATTAACACTGACGTATGCGGCAGGTGCAGATTTGATCTCTTCTCGGCACACTTTTCCAGCCAGTCGTGTGCCGTCGGGACAGTCACCATGAGAATGCGATATATTTTCCATCTTCACCATGTTTCTTGATTCAAGAGTCATGAACACATTATTTGATTGAGTTTCACGTGATTGATAAAACACACTTATCGCCAGAAAGAAAATTACAAATTGAATAGCTTTTATGAAACCTTCCATCTTGAAATGTGTTAATTGTGGTTAGAATAAAAAAAAAAATAGAAAACGATTTTATGGCTTAACTGACGATGTTCAGTTGATTAATGACAAGACAGCTGACTGGGTGTCTTATTTAAGCAGTGCTTTGCCATCAGTCTAACCACATCCGTTAAATGATTTTAAAAACTTTCTTTGCAGGAACGTTTTCCAATTCCCACTTTTATGACGTTTTTACAGGAAAAAACTTGTAGCTATTACAAATTACTCCAAGACGGTAAATGTGATTAATTTTTATGGAAGCAATTGTCATATGATAGAACTTTATCAGCATATTCGTATGACAAATAATTCATGATATTCTATCTGTGGTAAAAACAAAGTGAACAAATGGGAATGAAACCGAGCTTAAAATTATGGCTTCAATGACGTTAGCGTTCAAACAAACATACAGCAGAACCTCGATTATCTAGATTTTTGATTATCCGGATTAGTAAAAAAAAAAAACACAAAATATTACGAATTTGCTGATATGCACGTAGCGAATTGCGTCCACTGTTTACGAACGTGATGGAATACAATCTTAACATTTTGATCGTTGTATTTGTTTTTTATGCATTCGTTCCAACTCATATGAAAAATATGGGACAGTAATCGTCGAAATTTGATACGCATCGAACGTTTGTTTTGATAAAAAATTGATCATGATTTAAATATGTATTCAAAAGATCCTAGATTTCAAATTTTGAATGATGAAGAAATAATTTAAAAAATATTTGCCTCAGAGGAACAAGATCAAGAATATGAAGAAGACATTTTTGAGAAGGGAACATTGGTCCAATAGATAATGAAACTTTTCAGTGTTTAGATGTCACCATGAAGGGGTTTGAGGGTCAAGAAGAGTGCAATTCAGGACAACTTATATATCTTCAAAGTGTTCGCGATTTGGCAGAATCGGATAGAAAAGCTAGCTTTGAGCAGAAATCGACAATGGATTTTTCACTAAAAAATAATTTAATATTAAAAGTATACATTTATCTAATGAAATAAAAATGACTTATACTGAATACATTTGTCTTTTTTGTAAATTATGATTTTTTCGATTATCCGGATTTGACCTTATCCGCACTATCTTTATAGCCAATTATAATAGTGATAATCGAGGTTCTACTGTATTTATAAAAAAATCCCTATTTTTTGGATTTGAGTTTTTTTTTTAAATAATGGTTGTGTGTATTTTTTAATTAAATAAAAAAAGTAATTCACTTCCATATGGTGTTTTATTATATAATACAAAACGCTATTAGGAAAATTGTTGATAGTTGATTTTTTTAATTAGTGACGGATTTATTTTCCTTCAACTTTCTAAATGTTAACATCTTCATTAATCACTTTTATTGTCTTAACTGTCACTTCTTGATGGAAAGACATGATATTTTAAATAATAAAAACACGTTTTTGAGTAATTTTTTCCACAACATATTATTTGATCAAGACATTGAACGCGAACATTATCAACTGAATTGATAATGCTCGCGATGAGCGAAACCGGTCCTGATCAAAAAACACATTGTGGGAATAAGTACTAAAAATGTGTTTCTATTATTTAAAATAGCATGTCATTGTTGATTGCATATTGCAATGTGTTTTAGTGGACACTTTGACACACAAAAGTGTTAACAGTGGTAATTTTTTTCGCAGCAATACTGAATTGCAGTATAACCTTGATTATCCGGACTAATTAAAGATAAAGATAGTCCGGATAATCGAAAAAATTCATAACTTACAGGAAAAAACAGAAATATTTAGTACGATGCATTTATATTTCTTTAGATTAATAAAGAGCTTCGATTATAGAAATAGAATTACGAATTTGCTGATATGCACGTGGCAAATTGCGTCTACTGTTTACGTACGTTATTAATAGCCATTTCAACGTTTTGATCTTTGCGTTTGTTTTTTTGTATCTGTTAAAAAACGGGTCAACAATCGTTCAAATCGACACATATTGAACGTTAGTTTCTTGAAATATTGTTCACGATTAAAACATTTTTTTATAATATTACCGATATGTCAACGAAAAAAAAACGTGTCATAGTTTCATAAAAAGACAAATTGGAAATAGTCGATGCAAACGCGGTGATTTTGGACGTTTTGTGTGATAAATAATAAGTGAACATTTTTTTTTTGTGAACAAGTTTAGCAATTGTGTTATATCAGAAGATGGAACAAGATTTTAAAAATACTATTAGTAAATTCCAGTTACGAAGTAGAAACTGCTATAGGAGACATTGCGGAAGTTTGAGGTTTGTGGTCTGATGAGCAGTAACTCCCACTCGTACGATGAAAGATACCGGCAACGATTATTGTAAAAAAGTGTGTCAGCTGCCAGAAAATCCCAGAAACACATACTTAATCTCTATTGCGACTGATAATTGAGGAAATCCGGGACAGTAGCGATATATTAAATATCGGTTTACATATTTGTAATAAAGGTCACAAGATGGCGGCTTTGGAACAGCTGGAAATTAATAGATACCAATTATCACACGAAATTCTTACCAAACAAACTAATGTAAGTCTGTCGCCGCTCCTCAAGCCCATTGCGAGGGACTAATTCTTTTCAGTAATAAACCCTCCCCATCCAATAAACCATTTCCGTCCAATAGGCAAGCTCGGTGAACTTGCAGCCTGTTTAGTTTCATTAAGAACATTTTTTTTTAGTTTTATTGCTAGCAGGAAATAAGTTAGGCAGTTAAAACAGGATAGAAGATGTACTGTGTACCTTTTCTACACAGCTATATATAGATAAGCAAATTTACGTTTAAAGTTGGTTCTGACGATGGCATAAGCCGAAATAGCTATCAACTATATCTTATAAAAAAAAATCTAGAACTAAAATACATTGCTATTTTTTCACCGTGTTATAATGAAGTTCTACCAAGTAAATGCCAATTTAATCAATGAATTAAATATTGGTGTTGTATTGACTGTTAGAATATGTAAAAAATGGCGAAGTTTCTTTATTCTGCACCTAAAATAAAACAAAAATAAATGATTCGGGGCTAGCGCGAGCCTCATATAGCGCACCTCCGTGTATTCAATCACAAGAAAAAACTAATTTTGCGATTTCGTATTCTGATTTTACTGTTAAAGAAATTTTAAGTGTTGACAAAATATCTTTCAGTGGTTCTAAAATGAATTTCCCTCGAAACAGTTTTTTCAATTCGATGATTCCAAAACCAATATTCCAATTTTTGGTGTAGTTCAAACATCAAATAAATCATTGTTTTCCGGATTTTTGATGATTTTAGATTTCAATAAATATGTCACTATAACACTTATTAAATATAATTGAGAAAAGTAAAAATAGATTTTCCTACTTTAATATAAAATTTGTATAAGAGTATTTTTCTGTAATTTGAACTTAGTAACTATAAAGTAATCAGACTTAAATCATTTTTTTTTATGATTATGTGTTATACTTTGCATACGGATGAGCCACCACACAGGTATGCACAATAATATCAACAATATAACATATGTGCGTCTGCAATTGCAGACGTATTCCTATTGAACTCAAACATGCGTCTGTCAAAAACGTCAACAAATGTGTTATAATAAAATACATACATATTCTTGAACGAAAATACTTTAAATAATTGATCAAATCAATAGTAATTTTCAACACTTTTTAAAATAAACCAAGCTGATAATTTATATTGATGTATTATGAGTTTTATATATTGTGGTTACGGCAGTGAAATAATTTTCTTCTAAATTTCCGGAAATAATGACAAATTAATGTTCAATAATTGTGAATTGTTTAATCATGTCTTCTTTATTTTATTAATCATTCAAGAAATAACATTTTCAAAGTGAATTTGCTTCAATTACATCCTCTGTGATATGAAGAAGGAAAACCAATAAAGAAATTAAATGCGTTACGTATTGTTAAAAATGTAACACAATCTTTTTTCATTTCACGCAATAGATAAATCTTATGAAGCACTGTGTAAAAAAGATATGTGTCCCAAATATTATTATTAAATGTTTTAAAAAATAAACGTATAAAGGAAATGTTTTTATTATTCATTTATGTGACAAATGTTAAAATAGCATAAATTCATTCGTCTAGTCTTCAGTAGTCTTCAAATGCAGTTGTTTTTTCTATTTGTACCTTTATTGATGGTCCAATTGACAATCAGATATGATTAAAAGGGCTTGAAATTATGTTTGTAATTATTTTTTAATGAAATTGGATTTCCATACGGCTTTGATGTTATCTATTTATATTTAGGTATATTTGTCATGTATTTTTATTTGTTTATATTAAAACAGCACACATGTAGAGCTACTGAAAATCCCAATGCTCGTAGCCAGTAATTTAGGTCATTTTGACAAGCGCTGGTTTATATGATTCGTTTAAAATACTTTTTCTTAAATGGAAAAATTCTATGAACATATTTTTAATTGGTATTATTACATTTAACGTCACAATTCATTTTTGTTAACGTATTATGAGTAAGGTAGTCATTAACGCGTTTATCTTTGAATAGCAATTAACATATGAAGTGAATAAGATAAACACATCAAATAAGCTTGAATAGTTTGCTATGGTGATGTAATATATTTGGTCTGTTTAAAAATACTTAGCATTATCATTTTCGTTAATTTTGGAATGAAATATTTATAAGAAACAAGAGCGACATTGTTGGCATGGTATTGCTTAACATTATTGTTATAAACATACAAATTTTAACATTTATTTCAGGGCTGAGGAGTTGGAATTGGAGTCGTGAAAATCGAATCACTGTATCTACTTGTTATTTACATTGCCGATTTCAAAGATGTTTTTAAAGTTTTAATGTTTTTAAATTTTAAAGTGAAACGGTCAGCATAGTTGGCAATTTTAAAGAATATCTCAATGAACAATTTGCCGGATCGATTAAAAGATTTTTAATTCAATGCACATTAATACGAAAGGTAGGAAAAAAACCTGACAAAAGTAAACTTTTTTAATCGGATCCATGAAGTCGCGGTGTTTTGTCCGGTGTCGGAATTGTGTTTTTGGTCAATTTCGAAGTTGAAGTAAGAGTCGAAGTAATGAACTAAAATTAACTCGATTTTGTCAGATTCGTATTGTTGGTGAATATTAGACTAGGAGTCATGTTTTTTTTAAACGATTCCACAGCCCTGTTTATTTCTTTATAGCTCTTTTAATTACGAATAACCTTAGTCTTGATAGCCGAGTCCATTTAATTATTTTTGTGTGTTCTGTCATTTAAAACGGAATGTATTTAACCTTTTAAGAATGTCTTTAAACACCTATAATGTTATTTTCAATGTCAAATATGTTATTCAGAAAAAATAATGCTTCGCTTGAATACTTATTCCACGAGAGCAAGACATGTAGTGTATCTCAAAGAGTGAGTTGTTACCGATGCAATTACCTTTATGTTATATTATTTAAATAAAACCGGCCTGCATTTATTCGTCCATTTTGCATACATTTCATATTCAAACGTTGTGAATCAATTAATTTATATTTTGTAAGTAATATATTTTGTATAAGTGTTAAAAATCTTCATCAATTGCTAGTGTGCGTATTGAAATTTAAGTTACTAAATACAGTGGGTGATCGGTTAACGAAAATAATCTGTTAAAATACTACATTCGTTATCCGAATTGTTCGTTAACCGGGCAACTGAGTTTGTTGCAACAACCAACCAACCATGCAACCGAATTCGTAGATTAAAAGGATCGTTTTAGTTCTTTATCCGAACCCAAAAATCTTTCGTGATAGTGTTCGTTGTCCGAATTGTTCGCATAGTTGATTGAACCGAACACCCAATGTAAAAAAAAAAAACATTTAATACAAAATCATCTGCAAAAAAAAAATCAGCTCAGTAATTATTTAAAGTCAAGATCCTAAAAAATAATTATTAACTCACCATTTATGTTTTTTTTGGACACGTATATTGATTTTAATTGACCATGAAAATAATTTCCAATAATATTAAAGTAGTAAGTTACTGTCGTTAAAAAAATTGTATATGTAGTCATAATCTTGGATTTTATTTTCTAACTAAGAATTATCCTACTTCTGACGATGGGGTGAGCCGAAATAGGTATCAACTATATTTGTTAAAAATAATTTTGTAGAACTAAAATACATTGCTATTTTTTCACCGTGTTATAATGAAGTCCTACCAAGTGAATGCCAATTCAATCAATAAATTGTATATTTTTGTTTAAAACCATAATTTTTTTTGATGTTACACAAAATTATTATTTGAAAATTAAATTCGTAAAATATAGTTATTGTTCTGTAAAACATAGTTTTTGATTCCTGATCATACGGGCTGTTGAAAGTATTAACAGGTTTTTAATGACTTTTAATCAATATTCATAAATGTAATGATGTCATACGGCATTTTATAAATACGTGATTATTTTTTAAAAACTATCTACATGTGAAGTATACTTCAAAACTGGTTATAAAATTGTTAGATGAAAAGAGATTCCACAAGCCAATCCTTAAAATTCTTAAAAACTGAGCACGTAATATTTTTTTCCAAAATAAGTATTTGAATATATTTCACTTTTAAGGTGTTAACTGTCACTTGGTGGAAAGGCATTATATTTTAAATAATAAAAACACATTTTTAGTATTTATTTTCACAATATATTTTTTGATCAGGCCCGGTTTCGTTCATCGCGAGCATTATCGACTCAGTTGATAATGATCAAAAAATATATTGTGGAAATAAGTACTAAACAATATGTTTTTATTATTTGAATATATTTCATAAAAATATGACAATTTAGATGAGAAATACATACAACTTAATGCACAGCTTATTTTTTTATAAATATATTTGATACGGTATATATAAACCAGGTATGGGAAACATACTGGCCACGGGCCGTATTTAAACCTTTTACAAATTTATGTAGGTGGTATAGCGAATATTAACGTTTAACACATTATGATGTAACCTTCACCCGTTATGTGTATGCAGCCGTTGTTACACGGCCGCCTTCCATAACGCAATACTAATAAAAATAATTGATTTTACTCCTCATATTTTTGACCCGATACAGAGCTGCACGGACCGATCGTTCAACCGTTGACTATTGTGCTTAAAAGAAGAGAAAAAAAAAGAAAGCAAAAGAAAATGTGACTTGCTCAGCCACTAACTAAAATTTTATAAACAAGAATGTAACCCTCTCAGCGGTATGGTAAAATGTTTTGCCAGCCTTTAACAGTAATATATTTCACTTTAAAGGTGTTAACTGTCACTTCTTGATGGAAAGGCATGATATTTTAAATCATAAAAACACATTTTTTTAGTACTTATTTCCACAACATATTTTATGATCAGGACTGGTTTCGCTCATCGCGAGCATTATCAACTGATGATGAGTAATATATTTAATAAACCACAACATTCTTTCAACAATCTTTCGTTGAAGACTTTACACTTATATAATTAATATCATTACTACTTTTTTGCCTTTTCTTAGTGAAAAGATTTCATATTTTAATAAAGATGGTTGTCCCACCTTCACCCGTTATGTGTATGCAGCCGTTGTTACACGGCCGCCTTCCATAACGCAATACTAATTATAAGAATCGATTTTACTCCTCATATTCTTGGCCCGATACAGAGCTGCACGGACCGATCGTTCAACAGTTGATTATTGTGCTTAAAAGAAGAGAAAAAAAAGAAAGAAAAAGAAAATGTGACTTGCTCAGCCTTACGGTATGTTTTGCAGAAGGGGCGGCGTCAGAGGGACGCCCTCGATATTTGTATGTATACCGTTTAGAAGAAGAGTTATTGCACCGCGTACTTGTATGTGCAGTTCCAGCAGTGGTACGCCAGCTAGGACCGGTAAGGCATCCGTCGAAGTAGTCCTGTACGCTTTAGTGAGTGAAATCAGAGCAGTTCGTTGTCCACTCAGCAAAGTTCTCTTTACAATTCCGATCTTTGCTCTAGAATGCCAAACACTAGATGCATAACCGGCTATCCCCATAAAAATAGCACCATACGCTATTTTAAGCGCACGAGTTTTGAACCCCCAGTTTTTGCCAGCCAGTTTGGATATACGGAGATATGCCATACTAGCGTTCTCTACAATTCTTTGAGCGTGGTGTTGAAATGACAATTTGTCATCGAGGATAACGCCAAGGTTTGACTTGCTTAGAGACACGTACAGAGAAGTCGCCCATGCGGATATTCGGAGACCTTTTTGAAATGTCAATTCAAATGTCAAATGGGATTCCGTCTTGGCAGGAGCAAATGACAGTTTATTAAACGTTCCTCATTTGAGAATATCTACAAGTGCACCGCTTGCAGCTCGTTCGAGGCCAGCGCGACTATTCGCTTCGACCAACAGAAGAGCATCATCGGCGTAAGCAATAATTGTACAGTCCGATAGCAACGGTAAGGACAAAAGATCATCAAATAAAATATTCCAAAGCAGTGGCCTGAAGACGGAGCCTTGAGGACATCCCATCGTAGTTTTCCTGATAATTTTGGTGAGGCCAAATTTGTATTCTATCTCCCTATTGCTAAAGTAACTTTGTATTAATGCAAATAGGTTTCCAGGTATTTGTCTAAGTCTTAGCTTTGCCAATACCAGTGGCCACCACGCATTGTCAAACGCACCGGCAATGTCCAAAAATATGCCGATGACTAGATCTTGCGAGAGCTTTCTACTGTTGTCATCACAAAACGTATTGCATCCTCAGTTGACTTGCCGGGTCGAAATCCAAACTCTTCGATCCAAATTCGAAATAGGGCAGTTTTCGTTTAAGTGCGTTTCGAGTTTAGTGCATATCAGTCTTTCTAGAACCTTCCCCAGTATGGGCAGGAGTGTAATTGGACGATAAGCCTTTGGGTTACTTGCAGAGTGATTACCAGATTTGGTAATCACCGCAAGCAATCCCTTCTTCCAACAGTCAGGAAATGTGCCGCTCGTTATGCAGTCTTGATAGATCGTGGTGAGTTCGTGAGATGCAAGATACCATACCCTTTGTGCTAGCGCGTTGTCTATACAGTCTGAATTAGAAATGATCACACTGATTTAGCGTGATGTAAGTGGTTGACTGTGAGGGGTGTGGAGAGGCAATCTAACAGCTATGCGAGCTTGCGTCGATCGCTCATCATCCCGAGTAGGGTTGTCTTGAGGTACGAGTGCTTCCAAAAGTACAGAGGTAGTTTCCTCCGCACTGTTCGTATATCCACCGTCTGGACGTACGATAGCAGATAAGCTTTGACTAGGTCTAAGACTTAGTTTCATCGCACGAAAAGGAGGTCCCCATGGGTTCGAGCCACCCATTTCCGAGACGAAATCTCTCCAATAATCTCTCTTAGCTTTATTTATGGCCTTTTTTAGAGAATGCCGAGCTTCCCGATGTGCGATACAGAGAGGGTGGTTTTCGGATAAGGGCTCACTCGCTTGACTACGGGCTTTTTGAACTTTTCTTCTGGCTTTCCTAAATTTGTCTCGCAGTGTAGTGAGCTTTGGTTTCCACCATGGGGAAAGATTTTGCGGTTTCTCGGATATGCGGCCAAATTTTTCTTCTGCCGTTTGGGTAACGTTGTGCATCAGTTGTGACACAGTAGAGTGTAGATCACCAACTGAGACCCTAGCTGAACGGTCCAGTTTTCGCATCATTTCCGAGTCGAATTCGTCCCATTTTGCTCCTTTCGTTTAAAAACGCCTGCGAGAGCTATTATTGTTATCTGGTAGGCACAGACCATTTGGTAGAGCCAGTTGAAATGTTATAAGTCTGTGATCGCTGGCTGAAGAATCTGTGTGGACTTTCCAGTCTAAGATGCGGGAAACAATTTCACCAGACGAAAGTGTGACATCGATGTGGGATGAACCATTTGCGCGAACGAAGGTGGAAGGGCTGTTGGGGTCATTGGCAACCGACAGGTCATGCTTGGCGATCACTTCCTCCATCTCTGGGCAGCCCCGTCTTAGTGATGTTTCAGGAGCCCAAAGATAGGACTGTGCGTTGACATCTGCACCGATTATAAAATTACTGCAGGGACAATTGGATATTATATGGTAAATTTCTGCCACGCATACATCCCTTGGGAGACCATATTGAAAGTAGGACGAGATCGCAACAATGGAATTTCCTATAACGTCCGTTATCTCCCTCACCGTCGTTCGCTCACTTGAGAGATGCGACAAGTGCAAAACCCCCAAATAAGGATTCGCTACGAATATACATGATTTAGATATAGGGTCTTTCTACACCAGTCGCTCCCCAGGAATAAGGTTCCTGCACAAGCGCCACATCGATGCCCACGGCCTGTATTATTTCTGTTAATTCCGCAGTCGTAGCCTTTCCTTTCCCTACATTTAGCTGTCCGTAAAGAGTCATTGCGATGCATAGTCCGTTTGACTTCTTTCCTTTAAGGTGGCATATTGTCGCGCGGGTTTATGCGGTTACTTGTGCTTATGGCAGTCATCAATGCTCAATGTGTTAATGTAATGATTTATTTATTATAAAATTTACACATTTTCTTAGAACAGATCTAAATATAACTGAATATAGAGCCTTTTAATTATACATAAAATATAGGATTATGACCATGTCACACGACATATTATTTATCTTTTCATAAACTGTACAAAAGCTTAGCTAAATATAAGTAAAAACATTATTTTGAAGATGACAAAAGTCAAGAAGGCTATCAATTACATATTTACAATTTGGATAGCCAAATACTCGTCGCCACATCAGACGTTGAATATTAACTCTTAGATTTAAAACAGTGATGATTTTAATAAATACATGTGTTTTAATTTAAATGAATTTTTTTCAAGAAATTAGACTTTCAAGTTCGGTTTACGAAAACCGACTAAAACAAAACATTAGTCGAGGAACAGCAGTGAGTACAGTCTGATTAAACCAAATATAAAAACCTTGGGTTTTATTAGTCGTTAAAAGTTGCCATCGTCTAGAGAAAGTACAAGGTATTGAATCTTGCAGTGCTTGTCAACTGTTTTTACTTTCAAAGTTGTGAATTTTATATTCCATTGAAAACTTCAGAGTTAAAATAAAACATATGTATAACTTCAGCACTATTATAAGAAAACATGGACAGTAATAAATAAAATGCCGTTTGGTCTATTTAGAAAGATTATAATATGGGCTTAATAAACCTTGAGTTTATTAAGTCCACCGTATAGATCGACTTCAGTATGCCTGATCATATTAAACGTTCATTTACGTCAACAAAATACAAAAGGTCAAGTGATAAAAATTGTTTTTTTTATGCACTGCTAATTTGACTGCACATAAAATAATCCACGCTGTTTTTCGTGATAGAAGATACAATAGATGTAAAAAAAATATTCTCTTTAATATAAGTAAGTAACATAAGTTAGTATGAGGTTTTTTTTTTGTAGATTTGGAAATTTTAATATTTGTTTAATAACAGAAACAATTCTATTTTTTTGATGAATAAAACAGGTATAGGATAACCGTTATTTATTTGTTGCCATTTTTTTTATCATAGCGAAAAAGGTTATTATCTAACGAATAATTGAAACGCAATTTTGTTTGAAATATTATCAAATTACTACTATACTTATCTATTTTTAATGTATGGGTATAATGAACGGTGTAGCTTTGAAATAACAAATAATTGACGTTCGTGTATATCTTAACATAATATTTCCAATGGGTATTCAAATATTTTACTTAGATTTATAAATGAAATTAAATCTTAGAAAACGCAATAAATAATATGTTTTGAATATCATGTATTTTGTTTTCTTATTTAATTGATCAAGTTACTAATTTTTAAATCTTTTCTATTAAAATTTCTAGACTAAATCAATCAATTATTTACTTTTCACCTGTAATGTAGATTGTACGGCATAAAATTATTTTTTTATAAACGCTTTGTCAAAAAAGGGAATCTTTGATGTCTGATGGATTTAAAAAATAATATCAATCAATACTAACTGCATATAATGATGTTTTATGTGTTTATCAGGAAAATCTAATCGAAGAACAATACAACATTTCCTGCAATTAAATTTGTTTCCGATGGGATTTCCCTTAATACCCTGCATAGATAATTTTTTTTATGCTCGGAAAAAATGTTTATTTTATCATTATATCATAGATCACATGGATCAAAACGCAGGGCTGTGAAATTTATAATAATAATATATATATATATAGAAATAGTGTAAGAATGTATTTTTTTAATTGATTTTAAATTCAATTATTTGACAACAATTCGACTTATGTCATGTCACTCTGGGCTTAAATTCCAGTAAAACGAATATCTATTTGAAAAATTTTCAATTTCAAATTTTAGTTTTTTGACATTGTCTTTTCTCCTCAAGTTTACACCAAATGGTAAACCAGTTTTGTTTGTGTTAATTTCGTATAACTACGGTAGAGCTAATACTATTGTATAATATATATATAATATAATATAATATGATTTTAATTTGCATTAAAAATGAATTTACAAAGTCACCCCTGACTGAATCCAACTTAGTATTTAAAAAAAAAATATAATACATATGTGATCAATTGCGGAAACGTGTAGTTCTAACAATAATTATAACAACACATAAATTGGTATATTTAAAATTATTTGATGATCGGAGAAAAATAACAAATTATTTAACAATATTTATTTTAAACATAATTATTGACGGTGAAGGGATGAAAAATATTTGGGTAAGTGTTACCATATGTTGATAATGTCATTTGGTACATAAGCGTTATGGCAATTTAAGTTATTTTATTGCGAAATATTTTTCCGATGAAAACAAATATGCAATATCCTAAAAAAATAATCAAAAAATAGGTTACTTATTGAACGATAATTCTAGAATTTTCAGTCTTTTTATAAAAGTTTTAGAAGAAAAATAAATATATACAATATAATATATCGTTGATATTAAAAAAATTAATGAAACTATTACAAAATATCAATTATATCATTCCAGAAGTTATCATATTTTTTAAAACAATTTTTTTCGATGACTTTGTCTAAAAAAAACGGACGTTTTCTTTGTGAAAATATTACACGGCTGATTTTGTTGAATTGCCTAACTAGCAAAAAATACAATGCCATTAATTGCCGTGGGACAAAACAGAATTAAGAGTGCGGTTTACTAATATATCAGATTACAAGCCGAAATATTACAATGGGATCATGAACAAATAATGACGTCATTTCCGGTATTATGGACCATTGTTCATTATTTAAAGAAACTAATTGGTACCTATAGTATCAAAATGTTAGCGAGTTCCGCGAATTGAAGTCTGTACCGAACGCTAGAGTGAATATAATTATAACTCAACCTGGTTCATGGCTGGCTAAATCAATGAAAAATCACGGTTGTATTGTGAACTTGTACCTGTGCATAGCAGCACCTTGAATTGATCTCGAAACGTGTTTCTTTATATTCTCACTACGTGATGTTTTGTAATGAAAAATCAATCTTTGTTCATTAAAAACAGTTAACAGAAGTCGGTCTTCTAAGGTGGTCAATAAGAAGAGACGCTAAAGAAATATTATTAAAAAGAAAAACATTTTTTTTTATAACTTAAAATATTTTATGCCGTCGTAAAATTCACGCGAGGAGTCATTAGTTGCAATCAGAAAAAGTGATAAAAATATTGTTTTAATTGTGTGATGTTCTGTTAGTTTTAATTCATTGTTACTAATCGACTGAAGTGTATTGTTTAAAATGAATCACAAAATTTCATGTATTGTGGTTGTAATAAGCATTTTATGTTTATCGGTTAAAGCCGGTATAATTGAAGAGGTCGCTGGGCAGCTTGGAAGTCACGTGAACGAGTTCGGTGACCGGTTGAGAGAGACAGCTTACGGAATTGGCAGTCTTCTGAACCCTGCAGGACAACATAATGAAGCTTGGCACAAGCAACATGGTATTCCGTACAACCCTCATCAAGGCCGACCTGGACATTATGATAGACCTGGAGAGCATGGGAGGCCTCACGGTCACGGCTATTATCCAGGGATGAATAATTATGGAAACGGTGGATACGGAATGCCTCCACCAGGCCATTCTTCTGAATACCACGGAGGATTCAACGGAGGATTTAATCGACCTAATCAGGGTGGATTTGGACATGGAGGATACGGAAAACCTGGTCATGGACATGGTGGCTTTGGTCAGCCTGGTTATGGCCAGGGTGGGTATGGTCATCCAGGCTTTGGCCAGGGTGGGTATGGCCAGGGCGGATACGGTCAAGGTGGATACGGCCAGGGTGGATTCGGGATGGGAGGTTATGGCCAAGGTGGTTTTCCACAGGGAAATAATAATGGAAACGGAGAAGGAAACAATCCCGGTTTTGGGAATAATGGCATGAATACGTATCCGGGTCCCCCTATTCCAGGGAATGGACAAATGGGAATGAATGTTAATAATGGAAAACCAAACTTGCCTCAGATGAGACCAGTCCTGCCACCAAATGACAATAAAGGAACTCCTGGAAACAACTTCAACGGTTTCAATAAGCCATCTGCAGGTTTTAACCCTATTCCAATGAATATGCCGGACCAGCTTAAGCCAACTGGTTCAAATGTACCCGGCAAAGATCCGACCGTTGGAAAAATTGAGACGACAGATACTGGAGCCAATGGCGCTGGCCCAGCAGAAGAAGAATTTGTTTTGGACGTGAGGGCTAGCAACGGCGAAGAAGAGACCCCTGAAGCTGTTGCAGTGGAAGATGATGACTCGGCGGATTCGGCGGAGTCGGGAAATTTCACTATATTATCCAGATCATTTATTGATGCTCCAGTTGGGTGCACGGAAGGCAAAAAGCTAGTTGGAAGGAGGTGCAGAACAAAGTTTTAGAGGAGTCTTAAGGGATTTAATGAAGTAAGTATTTCTATAATATTTATTTTACTTACATAATTTATGATATCAACTTAAGGTGCTTGATGGAATTTCAATATCAGATTTAAATTCTTACAATTTTGTACAATTCCACATGTTAAAAGTCAGTCAATTCTGTTGCGTCCGTGTGATAGAATGCCTGAAGATGCCGAAAGGCGAATCCCGGGTCGTTAGTGACAAAACATGTGGAATCGTATACAATTGTAACTATTAAAATTAAATAAATTTTTTTTTTACTAATATTAATAATTGCTTAAAACTTATTTATTTAAATTATAACATTAATTATATCAATTGATAAGATCTGATCACATGAACAAAGTTAATTATGTGTATAGTGCTAAATAATATATATTTAAATATTTATATAGATTGTGTTTCGCGAATTATTCAGTGTTATCTTCCTAACGTATTATCCGGGTACAATTTGGATTACATATCGTATTTTGTCTTGTTCTATACACAATTTGGTCAATATGTGCAAGTAATATACGAGAAAATATATTTATATGTGTTACATTGACATTTTGTTGGCTATCATTTATATTTTTTTTATGGGAATTCCAGAAACAATGGAACCGCCTGATGAATAAAACTGTAATCGTAAGCTTACTGACTTAATATATTTTTTTCAAGACTATTATCGGATTTACGTCTAATTTAAAAGCGATGTGAGCTGTTATGTTACGAAAATTATATTTATAACGTAAGAAGGTCATATGCTATAAGTTCAAAAGATCATTTTGATAAAATTTGTGAATCTTCCATCCTCTAAACGGCTTTATTTATAAAAAAATACTTGATTAACATTTTGTTCGCCGAGTGAGGACGTATTTTAAGAATGGAGAATCGAGCGTTAAATTTTGTTTTGTGTTTGTTGTTTGCGTTTCTGTGTGAAAATACAGTTAACTCACAGAATCTTGGATTCGGTAACAGGAATCCGTTTCCACAATATTTAAATAATAATCCTAGACCGCTTTCTTTTTCCACATATGGTTTTAACCAAAATCCTTTCTATCCAAGCTTTAATCCTTTTTATAATCCCACACAACGACTAACGGCCCCCGTCGATACCAGCTCGTTACCTGAAATAAAACCAGTGTTAGTTTTTCAAGAAGCTGATAAGGATACAGATCCAGGGACTTTTAAGTTTGAAGAAGGAGCCGTTTTTGATTATATTCATGTTTATGATTCTCCTCCACCAAAAAGAGGAAGAAGGATAATAATGATTCCGATGAAAACAAAAGTAAGCCAAAAAAAGCATAAAAAAAATAATACATACAAAAAAAACATTAGCACCTCAAATACATATTCCAATATCAACGGAGTCGTTAAAAACACGACTAGTAGTAGTCCAGACAATAACAATAACCCACAACCAAACATGCCGGTGAATTCAAATATTAATTCGTGGTTAAGCGTAGAAACAGTTACAGAGTCTGAGACCTCTAATACACCAGTGATACAACCACCACCAATAACAAAACCAGCACCAGAACCAGAACCAGCTCCAGCACCAGAACCAGAACCAGCTCCAGAACCAGAACCAGAACCTGAACCTGAACCAGAACCTGAACCAGAACCTGAACCAGAACCGGAACCTGAACCTGAACCAGAACCTGAACCAGAACCTGAACCTGAACCTTTTCCAATAGACACAGACGGCTTAGAGGATAAAGATATAGATCTGGGGATTCCAGATATTGAAAATCCTGTTGACGCTGGTGGAGATAATTATGATAATTATTCTGACGAAGATGATGGATCAAACGAAGATGATGAAATTTCGAACGATACTAACTAAGGAAGTCACTCCAAGGAAGAAAAAAAATCACAATAGTGATTAAATAAATATGCTTGAAGATATGTAAATTTTTTAACGTGTTCAAATCGAAAAAAAAAATTAAAAAAAACGTAGAGATGTTATGTCAATGTTATGACTTGTATACTGTGTAATGAAAAATAACATTAATTTACATCCTAAAATATTCTTCAAGCTCCATATGACATAATTTTATTCAGTTATATACTGCAATTAGCGATTGTCCAGTTGACAAAAATATGCATATTGTTGTTTCAATCTAGTTAAGTTTGCGAGTGGACCAATTAATTGCAACTTCTAACATTACAGAGTTGACATATTGGTTTTTGCTTAAATAGACTCATATATACAAATTTTTGTAGTTTGCCAGAATAATTAAAATACTGATAGTGTCGACTTTGTATTCAGCTAAATAGAATTTCTTCATTGAATATAATAAATGATCCCATTTTTTGTGGAATTTTGTTTAAATATTTATTATGTTTAAAATAAGATATAACCTTACCCTTACGATTTGTTTCAACATTCCACCGTTTCTAGAGCGATCACGCAATTATGTGTGAAAGAAAAATAATGATTTATAACGATCACGTAAATGCTAGTGATTCTAATAGCGCGAAATTCATAATTTTAAAGAGAATTTTAGGCAATCACGTTAATACGCAATATCAATATTAACAAATTTTTAATTTAATTGGCATTTACTTGGTGGAATCACATTACAACACGGTGAAAAAATAACAAAGTATTTTAGTTCTACAAACAATTTAGTAGAAATAAGATGCATTGGTATTTTGTTACCGTGCACAGATTGTGTAAAAGTCGTCCGAGAAGCAGGTAAAAAATGAATAATCTTTTACACACATAATCGAAATAAACTTTAATTAATCGACTTCGTTATATGAAAGCAATCAAATCAAATTCAAAAGAAAATCAAGAATTGAAGAATATAAAAAAATATCAAATAATTATACTTTAAAAAATATACCTATTATGAACAATATTTCATGTATGTATTAGACAAAAATAAAACATTTTTTGTTTTTTATTATAAATATTCCTCTAAATATTAAAGGTATTTACAAAATATATAACGTAGACTCCAATTATATTCCAGTTAAATATCATACATACATCTATCTGGTATGTAAATGTAACGTAACGGCCCACCAATGAGTTTTATTCTATTGAATAAGAAAAAAATACGAAAATAAAATAATTCTAAGTGATAAGATTTATTTTATCTTCAATCAACATTTAGAATTTTTGAAGTTTGATTTATTAGAAAAAAATATGTATTACCCTTCTTAAATAAGAGTTATTAGTATATTTTAATTGGATTCCAGCTTCTGAAAACCGCTATGGAGATCGTAAATATTCAAAATAATAAAATAATATTTGTGAATGTTAAACGATTCCGATTTAGTAACGATTAGGCACGTTTCATGGATTATCATGTCTCTAAAAAAAGCGACTCTATAGTTCCAATTTGTATAATTGTTGAGTAATACTATAACATGCAGTTCAATACATTTATTTAATATGTTTCTGGACGTAGAATCGAAATCATTATGGGTGTTTTTATGAAGTGTAGTCGATTTGATATTTTTTTAATACTGAGAAAATTTAACGGTCGTATTATGGAACTGATGTTGTGAGATGATTGCATAATTTCATAACAGATGTCATTTTACCTGAATACAAACATAAAAATCTTCTTACTGACGCTAGCCATTTCTCGATTTGGTGTTTAAGGCATCCAAATTTTCTGAGCAACTCAAAACTGTATTAATATATGTGGAACACTGGGAAATTTAATTGCTTAAATTATATATTGATTAAATTAGCATTCACTTGGTAGAACTCCATTATAACACGGTGAAAACAATAGCAATGAATTTTAGATCTACAGAACTATTTTTTAAAATATCGTTGATAGCTATTTCGGCTCACGCCATCGTCAGAACTATGCTTAAACTAACATTTGCTTATCTTTATATAGCTGTAAGAAAAGGTACACAATACATCTTCTTTCCTGTTTTAACGACCTAGCTTGTTTCCTGTTCGAAATAAAACGAACAATTGTAAATGAAACTAAAAAGGCGGCTATTTCAATAAGTTTACATATGGCACGGAAATGGTCCATTACAGAAACAAAGATATTGGGTGGGCAACTAAGTAATTGCGGATTTCAATAGATGGCTCCAGTTGAATTTTTAGGTTTGCGACGTAGGCCAAATGTAAACACATTTTGTTATTGGATAGTTGGCAATTTAGCTGTCAATCAGTAATAAAAGTTTTTTGATCGGTTGCGTAGTTTTCGTTTGGCGTTTGTTGAAAAATGGAAAATCAAAAGGAACATTTTCGTCATATTTTGCTTTTTTATTTCCGCAAAGTAAAAACGCATCGCAAGCTCACAAACAGTTATGTGCTGTTTATGGTGACAAATATGTGTTGTTTACAACAATATCATGCGGAAAAGATCGTGGAGCAGGCCAGGTGAACCAGCTCAAACAACATCAAAAACTGATATTCATCAAAAGAAGGTTTTGTTATAAGTTTGGTGGGATTATAAAGGAATTGTCTACTTTGAACTCTTACCACCCAACCGAACGATCAATTCTGATGTCTACATTGAACAACTAATGAAATTATACAATTCAGTTGAAGAAAAGCGGCCCGAATTGACAAATTGAAAAGGTGTTGTATTCCATCATGATAATGCAAGGCCACTCACATCTTTGGCCACTCGGCAGAAATTATTGGAGCTTGGTTGGGATGTTTTGCCACATCCACCATATAGTCCTGACCTGGATTCAGTTTTTTGCCAATAAAAACCAGAAGTTTTATGAACATGAGATTATGATACTTTCTGAAAGATTGCAAAAGGTTATTGATCAAAATGGGCAATACATTACAGAATTAAGTTATTTAGTTCCATGAAAAAATTGTCTTTGATTTTCTTAACAAAAACCACAATTACTTAGTTGCCAACCTGTTACATCAGTCAGAGAATACAATAATGGTGACGGACATATATTAGTTTGTTCGTTAAGAACCCTTTGTGATAGTTAATATATATTGATCTCCAGCTGTTCCAAAGCCGTTATCCTGCGACCCTTACTACAAAGATGCAAACATTTAGGCGCGAGTTTGAACTGTTGTTCATACAAGTTGTAAGCTTTTTTACAATATTTTTTTTTGAAAAAACGTTGCGCATACGAACATCCACCAACATAAATTTGACACCATGCGCTTAATATCTGCTTGGGCTTAGACTCGGCATTCGGATATCTAACCGATCTGGCCCCTGAATCGGCTTCCAGCGGAGGACAATTGAAATTGAAATTCTGGCTAGGCTCTGATATGGATAAGTGTCAATGGTTTTCATATTAATGAGTATTATAAAAACATATTTGGTCTTAAATTCAAGGAAATAGCTTCTTTTGGATGGATTGAATAAATCTCCGCTTCGAGTTTAATATTTAAAACAGGGCCTGACTGAGGTTGAAAGATCCGGGCTTTGGCAATTTTGTGGATTTTTTCGAATTTCGAATAACATTCCACCTTCTTAGAAGAAGATGTTAAAATACTTTGATAAGATATTGTACACAGAATTTTTCTAAAATAAAAATGGTAAGCTTTCATAAGTAGAGATATAAACTATATGAAACATTATAGATCAATGGATATCTATTTAGTTAGATGTTTCAATGAAGGCTAGTAAAATCTTGAGTAAACATTTGCAAACGAGCTTAAAAATATGATTCTATTGGAAATTTAGTGCTTCAAGTACAAACTGAACAATTAAATGTTTATTAAATTCCAAATATCATGATGGAAAATGTCAATTATGCACAATAATTTTGAAACAAATTAAAATGCAAAAGATAATAGTCATTTTATTGCAAATAATCATTTCTGATTGCTTACGAAATAACACGGTGTTCTATCAAGTAAACACCAATTCAATCAATAAAGCTTACGAAATAATTTGATTTATAGATAAATAATCAATCAAAAAACTAAATATAATAGATGGTGTATGAACTTTTTATTCTACATATCATGATAAAGAAGAGATAAAAAGCGATGAGAATACAATTAGCAACTCTTTCACCAATGTTATATCCATACCCTCTCTAAAAAGATATATACAGTGTAACTAGTTTTTGTGAAATAATTAGTGTCGAAATTTGACTTGTTTAGTGAGTTTAGTTTAGTCGACATTGTGCAAGGAAATGGTTAAACAAAAAATCTTTTATCAATTGTCAATAGACGACTGTTCTAAATATTTTTTTCAATGAATGAGTAATTTCATTTTTGATGTAAATTATGAAATACTAAAATTAATGTCATGATTTTATATAAGAAAATGCGATTAAGACAAAAAAGTTTATTTCAAATAGAAAGGTCATATGCCAATAGTTCGGGAGGGTAGGATCGATATCATTAGTTTCATAATACTCCATAATAAGATTGTTTATATTTAAAGCAAAATAAAGTAAATTTATTATTTCAAGAGTGAAGTCGTGTGTTTCACAATGAAAAATAAATTCTTGAGTATAATTTTGTTTTTAGTTTTCGTATTATTGTCTATAAATTTAGTAAAATCACAATATTACAATGTTGGCTTAAGACCTCAGTATTTTCCGCAAAGAAATCACTATGGAAGTTATCCCCGATTGCCGCCTACTTATAACAACTACAATCCTTTTGAATATCATCCGATGCCACCATATCAGCTTCAACGACCTTATTTACCATACCCTGAAATCGTCGACCAAGTAATCAATGAGAAGCCACAAACGGTTTTTCCGGAAATAGATTTCAAAAAAATTAACGAGTCTGTTGTAAAATTTGAAGAAGGTAGTGTTATTGATTATGAATACTTTTACGATTATCCACCGCCTAAAACGCAGATGAAAAAAACTATGATTCCGTCAACGAAAATTGTTGATAAAAAAAACACGACGGATTTACTTTTGAATGGACAGAGCTCCAACAAAACAGTGAATGAAGATTCAATTTCGAAAGGTGAAATAAAAAATAGAAAGAATGAACCAGGAAACAAAAAAAGATTGTCTTTATCGTTGATGAAGCTATTGGAACTAACCACGAAAACTTTAACAACAAAAAAACCAGTGCTTTCAACCACGAAAGTGACGATAACAAAAAAGCCTAAAGCTCAAAAAGAAATAAAGCAACCAAAAATTTTACTGAAAATAAATACAGAAAGCGAAGAAATTAATAAAGAGGGCTACAATTATGATTATTACGAAGAGTTCTTGAAAGCATTTAAGCGACCTTCGAAAGCTTTAACTGACAACCTAGAAGATACCACGAAAAAGTTCAGGTGGGGCTTTAAAAGACAATGAAATGTTACTATTTTGTTACAATGAAAAAACGGAAAGGAACACTTGTATATATTTCATGAGTTCTTCCACCGTAATAAAATACAATATCATAAGAAAGTGTTCAATCAAGAAATATAGAAAAATATGTGTATTTGTATAACAGTTAAATAAACATAACTTTTGCTTGAAAGTATCATATTTTATTTAAAGAAGACCTTGAAGAAATAATTATAAATAAAATTGTTATTATGATATCGTTTTATAATTGTATTGTTAATTTGATAATGATATGTGTAATTTATGATGTCAACTGGTGATTGATGGAATTTCAATATCAAATATTTTTTTAATACTTTCCACATATTTTAACAATAACGACCCGGGTTTTGCCAATCGGCATCTTCAGGGATTCTATCCCACGGATGCAACAGAACTGTCGGTTCTTTACCTGAAAGTTTCAACAATTCAAACATTTATTACACAATAATTTCAGAACATGTAGATGATTTGAAATTAAATAAAGATACCTCAACATTTACCAACCATTTATTATCGAAAAAAAAACATTCATTAAAAGTAGATATAGGTGTTCAATAATTGCATCAAAACACGTTGGATCATAAATTGTTTGATCATGAAATTTTGGAAATAAACAAAGGCTCATTATAAAATTCAAGTAATATTGAATTTGAAATGTTACAACATTGTACGATTCCACATGTTTTGTCACTAACGACCCGAGTTTGCCTTTCGGTATATTCAGTTATTCTATCACATGGACGTAACAGAACTGAAGCATGATAAACATGAAAGGGTTTTTTCAACAAATAATAATTGTTGTAAAATTCTCTCAATAATGAATCATTAATAAGATTAATCGTTTATGAAAACTATCACAGGCAATTGTGTTAATTATTATTAGATCAATATTATCGAATTTGTTTTAGCTGCCATTTAGTTCTTGTCTTGGGGTCTATGTTTTCCTTCATTTAATACCTTTGGTATACACACGATGCTGACTGTTTATTGTTCGTCTGTTCTGTTGCATCCGTGTGATAGAATGCCTGAAGATACCGAAATCCGAAACCTGGGTCGTTAGTAATAAAGCATGTGGAATCGCATAAAGTTTTAACAATTCAAATTTGATATTGAAAATCCATCTTGCCCATTCAGTCGAGTAAAAAAAATCTACTAACTAATAAATTTTCAACTTCTTCATCGCAAAACCTTATTATTTTAAATGATATTAAAAAAATGAATGTGATGAAATCATGATTCACATTTACTATTTGATTTTTAAAAAAATTTCACACATGAATCTGAGAGAGAAAGATGTTAATTCTTATATTGTTTTAACGATAGAAGAAAAATGAAGTGTTAATTATTACAGCAAAATATAAATTCAACATTTCATTCTCTCCAGCCAAATAGATCTGTTTTTCAATTCATTCTTTTCACAGCAATCACGATGCTTAAAAACGCCAACTAAAAATATTTATATATAGTCTATTTTTTTCATTTCAATTGTCTATATTTGATATAGATATATCAAAATCAGAATTGCATGATTTATTATTGTTTTTTCTTACAGAAATGAATATTAAAACACAGATATCGTGCATTCTGTACTGAGACTTTTTTCACTTCAAATATTTTTGTATTCACCTCTAGTTCCCATGTTTTTTTTAAATTTGAAAGGCTGATTGGTAAGATTGACCGTTGTGTGATTGCTAAAAAAATAGTTGAAGAAAAAGACCCAGCAGTTTTTAAATAATGTAAAGTAGAAAATGTTTAAAAAAACACCATCTATAAAAAAAGTTTTTAGTTAAATAAGCATTTTGGTTCAATATTACCACACATCAAACTATTGTTTTCTACGTGTACGATTTAACATAATACAAAACATTTATTATAATATCTATAGTAAGTCGATCAATAGATGGCACTGTTAATTCAATAATGCAAAAACGATATATCTATCCAACGAATGAAAAATCCCAACTAACCACTTTCTTCTTAAATTTGATTATTCATCATATATAATTACTTGATTTGGAGTGAATGATTTTAACGTTATTTTAGAATATATTAAAAAGTGCCAGAATACGTTTTGTCAAATACAATACAAAGCTTTTACATGTGCTAATTAAACTCATAAAATAATGAATTTATTAGCGGTGTGCGGATGTCTTGTGATGTTTTTGGTTTTGTTCAGTAATGCCATAGTGGATAATGAAGAAAGTGAATACTATTAAGAATCAGAAAAAATATTAGCGAATTTTTTTAATGACAAAAAAAAAATAGAAAAAGAAATGCAATTTCAAACAGAAGCCTTGCGGCCGTGGTTACACGAGGCTACCTTACGGAATTTGTAAAAAGTTTATTAAGGTTATTGTATATATATATATATTAAAATTTTCTAGTGAAAATTTAAAAAAAAATCATAATTAATGAATAGTTCCTGAAGATTAAAATTTTTGAGTAAATAAAAACAATTCATTATTTATAATTTTATGCCTGTGTATGATTGTGTATATAATTTAAAGTTTCCATCCTAAGCAGTGGTGACTCGTCCATATGTACTGCGGAATTGCAGTACCCCCAAAGGAAATTAAAAAATGTAACATTATAATCTAACAAAAAAAGTATGTATTTCATATGAAATTATAAATATAATTTAAGCGTGTATTAAGCTCACCCGCGCATCAATGCAAATAATAATTATCGTACACCACGGTATTCTTATATCTAAAAGTGTCGCATCTTTATGATTTTGTACAGTACCGATTTTAGTGGATTATACTCGTTTGGTCGATAGTGGTTTGCGGGGAGGGTGATTATATCTTACACTTTGACATAATTTTATTATATAGACATAGTTGTGTTATCAATTGAAATGAAATAAGATACATGCAAATTTTGATGTTAATAATAGAATAAAAACCAAATATTTTTATTATTTTTGGTCAACTGCAACACTCCCAGATATCTTATCTACGAGCCGCCATTGGTTCTAAGCTGATTCAATCGAAATATTTTCTTATTTTTATTCTAATGTCGATAAAAATATCCATTACATAAAATAAAACAAAGTTTAAAATTAACGTATTTCGAATGATTTAAACATTCGACTGTATTTTTACGCTATAAAAATACCATAAATGTTGCACACGATCTTTACACAACGGAAGATACTAGTGGACTATTTTGAGGAAGGTGTTATTTCACAAAAATAATATATTATATTATATTAAGTAAATCGATTTCGTTTTGTTGAAATTTCTTTTTAAAAACATTTAATATCTGATAATGTGATAAAAAGTTAGTTGATAGTAGTTAGAAGCGTAGTAAAAAAGATATTAAACTAAAATTAATATGTTATAAACTTTAAAAAATGTGTATGATACCTTTATTCAGTGGAGAAAAAAAAATCAATATTTATGAAAAGCATAAACAATATATATATTGATTTAATTAAAAAAAATGAAAATTGTCTAAGAAATAGGTTCCCAATCTTTTTGGTTTGCGACCCCTCAAAAACCCTTCGCGACCCCCAGGTTGGGAATTTATAGTCTTAAATATTTAATACATACGACATATTCAATCAATTATTATTTTAGTTAGTTTAGATTCAAAATAGTGCCGATTTTCCGGTTTTGAAATTTGTTGTCGGTATTGCAGTTTTTTCTTTTTTCGTCTGTGAGACTTCCAAACTTTATTCATAAGGGCACTATTTCGTTAATGTTTGGTGGTTTAGATTGGTGGTATCCGCCCAGAGTTGTTACGTTTTCTAATTGTCTCAGCTTTCTCTCTCCAACTCCTCAGAAAGATTTTTGCAGCGGTTGCAAGCTCTGAGAATAACAGCATTCATAAAACAATCTCAAATCGTGAAAGGTTCAAAATTTATTTTATGCAGTATTTTCTCACGCCTTCTATCTTGAAAAGTCAGTTGAAGTAATATTTATTTAATTAAAAGTATTGTAGCATAGTTCGAAAATGTGCTTGAAAAAAATTAAATAATACTACTACAGTATAAGAAAGACAATGTTCGCCATGAAAATCAAGTTGCTAAACATTCAAAGGTATTTTAAATTTCACAAAAAATACTACGTTGCCTACTGCTACACGTGGACAATATATGAGTATTTATAATATTTTTTTATTAAAAAAATGATACAATGAGAATGATTTTTTTTAACGACAACAAAAAATTTGTTTCTTCCAGTCTCTCTCGCAAGTGATTATATTTGTTAACACGTGAAACAGACATCAACTTTTTAAATGTTAACTGTGACTTTTTGGTGGAAAGGCATGGAATGAGGGGGTTCAATTATTGCATCATAACACGGGGGACGATAAACATTTTTATTAGGAGATTCGAGAAATTAATAGAGGCCAGTTATTAAATTCAAACTTCATTCTCAACGATTAACTCAATCTTCCCAACTCTCCCTTGTTGCACACTTTACGTGAGATCGGTTCAATGAAATTAATTATTATGTTTCATCACTAGATATTTGATAGTACGTATTCTCTACATGAAAGGAAAAAACGACCCATTAATATTTTAATGTTACTTGATTGCTATTTATTGAAAAAACCCCTTTCAAGAATGACTCATTTGCAAGATCGTTAATGAAAATTATCACAGGCAATTGAGTTAATGATTATTAGATTGATATTGTTAAATTTGTTTTAGCTATAATTTACTGCTTGCCTATGAGTAAATGTTTTCCTGTAATTAATAACTTTAATATATATACGATGCTAACTCTTTATAATACGTCAGTTCTGTTGTATTCGTGTGATAGAATGCCTGAAGATGCTGAAGGGCAAAACCCGGGTCGTTAGTGACAAACCATGTGGAATCGTAAAAAAATGTAACAATTCAAATTTGGAAAGACATGGTATTTGAAAAAGTAATAAAACTTTTTTTTAAATCTATTTCCACAATAAATTTAGCGATCCGGACAGGTTTCGCGTTTTTATAAATGCTAATTATTAACTCAAAATTTTGTATATATAGGCTTGTTTGTAATTTGTGTCCTAACCTTTGATGATGCTCGCGAATAGCGAAACCGGTCAAGATCATTACATATTTTGAAAATACTACTGAAAAATATGTTGTTATTGTTTAAAAGAACAGAAATATACGTTGTTTCTATTTTTAGACAAACATTTTCGGTTGAGGCGTCGGCGCCAAATCACTCTTTTGCAATCGCTCTCTAAAAATTTGTCATAGAACATCGTTTATCAATTAACATACACAGTGCACAATCAAGGGTTTTAAGTGCATGGGTCGCGGTTTACTAGTTGCCAATGAAACTATTTTCGGCCTATTATGGATATAGGTAGTACGGAAACTATTATGGGTATAAAATATCAGATACCATAAGCACAGATCGCAAATATTAGCAAAATACAAATCAATCTTAACTTGAGGTGTCAGACTTACTTTTTTGCCTTTATAAATAATTCTCACCTGAGTCGATCTTATTGATTTATAATAAGCTTGTGATGCTATGTGAAGCCTTAACTGATAGCTGTTATAAATAATATATTTTTTTCAAATTAACCTTATTATAGCCGTAAATAAATCACGCCGCATAGATTTCCAGGCCAAATAATTTTGGTCAAAATAAAGTTTGTGTAAAAAAAACAATCTTTTTCACTGTGTTATTAAAAAAAATTAATTTATTTACAAAATATTATATTCCGCATCGATTTTTAGAGTTTATTCTTAAAGTTAGCTAATTTCAAAATTCATTATCAAACAGCGTTGTCACACTGTGTCGCACACGCTACCACAAGTACTTCCGAGATATCTCGCTCGCGGCAGTCAAAAAAACGTATTTTTTTATTATTTATTATTATATTATTATTATTATAAAATGGCGCTAGGGGCCGTTCAGGTCCATGGCCGACTGCACAACATCTCTCCAGGCATCTCTTTCGAGCGCTCTCTCTCTCCAGTTGACTATCCCCAGCCTCTCAACTAACTTTTGAATGTTATCCGCCCATCTCCGTCGAGGGCGACCGAGAGGTCGGGTGCCAGCTGGTGTTACTTCATAAGTTTAATGGAGAGCTCTAGCTCTTTATTAAAAAAACAACTTATTGTGAAAAAAAGTGCTTTACATGGACTTTTCTAATTGAATGTAATTCAGTTAAAATACTTATGATATTTGTATTGGATATTTTGTATAGCATTTAAGTTAATTTAGCCTATTAAACTACTCCAAATTACGAGCTGGCTTAATAATTCGATAATATTCGCCATAAATCCCCAATAGCACGATTGTTTGGCTGCACACACACAGTCAGACGGCCGTCTGTGTGGTACATTTAGTAAAATGTTGGCTAGTGTCTGTGTATTCAACACGTGTCAGGCTAAGCGAGTGTTTGTGTACTGGATTTTGTGAGCGCTATGCAAAAAATATTTCATCTATGTATTTTTTTCTCAAAACTAAGACGTATCTTATTTTTGCATATTTCGCAGAAAAAAACAAAATCCCTAGTTTTGCATAAGATTCACTCCCCCAATTACACTGCTCCAAATTACACGGTCCCGACTGAAGTGTAAATGAGGGTTTTACTGTACTCATCGCTTGATTTTCAGGGAAAAATGATAAAGAATGCATTGTGTAATGGTTTAAGAACTCTGCAAATTTAACAGTACACCCAATCGTCGGCAACGAGAATTAAAGTCTGGCAATTATATGATATACCAGCCTCACTGTATAATGACATTTTAAGCGTAATACACAGCATTTTTTGTGAATGTTATCAATTTTTGTTGTTATCAAAATAGTTTGAATGTTTTTGAAACGACATTGAGTCGTTGTTTCAATTATAATTGTAAAGTGTCAGTAAAAAAAAAATGTATTAAATTTTACACGCACTGATTGCGTTATGCTATTTTATATAAATTATCGCGATCCGCGTTAAGAAAAGTGTTTAGAGTTTAAGATAAGGTTATTGTTTCCTTTAAAAATTCATTTATTGAATACAGGAAATTAATTAAAGTTATGAAGACAAAAATGGCCTACATTTCCAAAACTGTTATTGTAATATTGATACTAAGCATGGTTTGTGTGAATGCCGAAAATACGTCATATTCAACTAAACGACCTATCAGAGTTATAAATTTTAAAGATTCATTTGTGACTAGGGTGACAGCCGTTCCGATACAAATGGGAAATATTATTAGACTATCTAACCAGTGTAGACGTGGAGAGAGGCTTATACGAGGGATCTGTCGACCGGTGTACTAAACTTTAATGGGTATGAAATAATACATTAATCTTTTTATTAGTATTATCAAATTTAAATTTGACTACGAAACGTGAAATATCGATTTTTTGGCGGTAACATATTGTTCAACTTAGCAATTACATATCTAATCCATTTGTCTGATTGGTAAACAGATATCTTCTTTGAATTTTTATCTTACATGCACATTTTTGGGTAAAAATTCGATCCAGACTGACAAACTTTATGGTTGACTTACAAACTATAATTTTATTTAAATATTCAATAATTAACGCTTTTGATGAAGATTTTTCTAATATTTATATTCTATTTAACCGATATCACAATAATAATAATCGGTCGTGATAATTTTAAATTTATTATTTATATTTTCTATACAACGATTCAACTTTGATGTTTAAAAATGCTGAAAACAAACATTTAAAAAAGCGTCACTCCAGAAAGAAAGCAAATAAAATTTACTTAATCCTAATCTAGACATTTAATCGTATGAGAGGGGTGATTTGATAGTATTTGAACGACACTCAAAAGTCACAATTCCTATTAATATAATTCCTATACATTTGCAACGAAATGATACTGCGAATTCGTTAGTTATGTTATATAACTTTATAAAAAATAAAAGAAACTTTCAATTATTTTTTCTATAAAATAAAATATTTTTATTCGTGTTTTGAGTTCACTTTGTTGAGACACTATCTTTATTGGTGTATAAATATTTTTTTTATCTTTTTGATAAGAAAATTGACCTAATGATTTTTGGAGCAAAAATAGAAGTTCATTAAAAATGCGCTCACGTCCATGCATTTGTCTGTTTTAAATTGTTAACACCGGGGCACGTGGAGTATGCTTCGTTGGTTTTTTTTTGTGACGCAACGATGAATGCAGATTCAAGTCATTTGATATACAATATTATATTGTAGTTGAACTCATTGAACTTCTTTTTTTAAAATTTTATTTATCTAAATAGTATTTAAATACTTATTGTTTTAAAGCTATGCAGTGTTGATACGCTCATTTATTAACGATTGTCAATGTCGGAATAAAGCTTAATTAAGGCATCATCCAAAAAGTGAAAGGTATAGAAAAAAAATCCAATACCAAAGCTGCAATATCAAACAATACGTAAATATGTTAAATATTTATCAGAATATTAGCATTTGCAAAAATCGAAATACATACAATATAAGGCGTAAGTGTTTGTATAGTATAATATGGGGGAATATAAATATAATTATAATGTATAAAGTGACTACGTGAACCGGATTCACTGTGTATTACTCAGCTCTGTAGCGAATAAAGTCTGTTGGTAACGTTGGAAAAATAGAACAAGAAATAAGTCAAATAAAAAAAGATGAAGAAGAATTGAAGAGCTCTGATCATCCGTTTCATCAATTTGACATTAAAAAAATATATCAAAACTAAAGTCTTTCATTTTTATTGTTATTATTTGATAGAAGCACAAATAAATATTTTTTTTAAGTCTTCTACAAATGATTCCTAATGAAGTAAAATTCATGACGATTTTTATTAGCTTCGCGTCCTAGCGGAGTTTTGGTGTATTTGTTCCATCCCTAACGTGTTAATTAACGTATGTTGTGATGAGTACCGCTATATGTATGCTTAGTTATATCAATTATTAATAACCTAATTATTTTGTTTACAGGCTGTATTAAGGATATTTAAAGAGGTGGCAAAAATTATAAATATATATTTCAATTTTATTATTCACTTTTTAAAATTTAATTTTATCTTTGGTTCCTTTTTCAAAATTCACTCATCGACGAATCATATTATTTTTTACTTTTAAAGTTCATCATTAGTTTTTTTTTCAATAGATGCCACAGTGAGAGTGAGTAATTTATTAGACGTAACCAAAAAGTCCACATATTTTTAGCGTATTTTAATCTAAGCAATCAAAATCATTGTCATTTTGGCAAACCGTATTTAGGGCCAAAATAAATGATAATTAAAACTCGATTCTCTAAACTTGTATATCTTTTGATTCATTATATCACCATTTTTACGAAAAGAAATATATTAAAGCGAAAATCAAATATAATACGTTACACAAAATGCGGTTGACATTTAAAGTTATAAGGTTGGCGCTCCATCACATGCAGTTAATATTTTATATAATATAACAGCAAATAATTTTCAATGCAGCCAACTTTAAAAAGAATTATAAATGAAAAACAATGTCACTAACATGAATGTATACTGAAAATGCAAAATGTAAATTTTAAGTTGATTTTTCCGGGAACTTAGTTAATAATCATTTGATTTCCATAAAGAAAATTTAACGAAAAGACCTCAAAGGTCAACTGTTGGAAAAATGACAATTTGTAAAATTTCTCATTAGATATTTGGTCCTACAGAAAAATGGGCAATATTTTACTGAATTCTGGTCTTTACTATATGACTGATAAGCAGTATCTCATACGTAATAGTTTTTTTTTTTTAATATTTATGAAAGTAAATCATCATTCACATTGAACTCATTTAAAAAAAACAAGTGTAAGCTGACAACACTATTTTAATTAAATTAACACCAGTATGTTAAAGTAATAAAATCAATGAAAGGTATCTAAAAACATACACTCATTTAAACGTAAAAAGTATTTTTTTAAATCAATTTTTATTATTATATAAATATGAAATTCTCAGTGCTGTGTGGATGTGTTTTATTAATTTTATTTGCATTTGTCAATGGAAGTCCTTTTACAAAACTAAGTGATCATGGTGAAGAGAACAAAGGTTTACAAGAATCTTCGAATAACTATGAAATCAAACAAGACATTAAAAATAGCCCCGTTCAAGAAGCTGCAATAATCCATGTTCCAAGCAGAGCTTGTCCACCTGGCTATCGAAGGTCAAGTGATGGAGACTGCAAAAAGGTTTACTGAGCTAAACCTGACCAGTTATCTATGTAATAAAAATACCAATTATTATTGATGTGTAATGCTTTATTCTTTAAAAATCACCAATGACCTAAATTGTTCTATATGTTTTTGCAATTTAGCTGTGTTCGTGATTTGCCGTTTTCTGAAATTATCACGATGTTTTTAAATATAAGAATACTAAAAAATTTTGGTATTTTTTAAAAAAATGAGCACCCCCGAGGTGGGGCATATCCAAATGAGTGTTTTTTTATTACCACTGCTTCTTACTCAACGTTCATTCAACTGTTGTCTAAGTTACTTCAATTAGACAAAAGATAACAGAATAAGCTTAATGTGGTAAGGGAATCTCGAAACACTCTGATTTATCGGATCGATGAGGTTTTAGACATCACAGACACCGTACTCGTAATTCCACTCATCGTCTCTCATTTTCTACAACAATTTTTTAATAAAAAATGTGTTTTTACGATTTAATAATGTTTTTATTTGAATACACCTGACTTGTCTTTACCCAAAACGACATTTTTTATATTTAATTATGCCACTTTGTTTAACACATCTCAAAAAAATTGGTGCGGCTATGGACATTTCTACATGACCACTGATGTTAATAATGCGACCACAGTACAATTTTACATTATAACAACTGTTCTACAAGAATACATGCTAATCGATAAAAAAAAACACACATCATTCAAATTGCATTATAAAAAGACAATACTGACGCATTCCAAGAATTACATCATATTAGCGTATTTATGTCCCTTTTTAACTGTTTTTGGCTAGCCTTAATTCCGTAAGAGCATTTTCTTTACCAGTAATGCTTCAATCATTCGTTAAAATGATTCAGTCGCTTAATTTTTCAGTTCAATCTATAGATGAAAATAATAAAATATGTGTTAATACTTTAGGAAGCAAGCCAAATCAAAAATAAGCTGTAAGTAAATTGATGGTTTTAATGAAAATTAACCATTATAAATAAAGAAAAACTTTTAAACTAAAATAATAAAAATAGTAATACCAAATATTTACAAAATAATGTGACATTTTTTTAGTAATTTGATTGTTTTGTACTGATAATTTTTCCTGCTCATTTAAAGTATTATATAATATTGAATAGAAAGTCAATGAATGGCAAACAATAGTGTGGATTATAAAAATGTAATCCGGTAACACGGTGAAAAAATAGCAATGTATTTTAGTACTACAATTTTTTTTATAAGATATATTGATAGCTATTTCGGCTCACGCCATCGTCAGAACTATCTAAATCCTAAATGTTAGATACATCCAAAATTAAATCGAATTTTTATTATTTTCTTCAAATCTGTTTCTGGATATGTCAATGCCAATGTTGTTAATCGCCGCTGTAGTTTTTTCGTCGTCAAATTCATTATTGGTATATAATATTTTATATGTGCATTTTCTGTAGCCCTCACATAAAGTAATTCGATTGTGGTTTAGATTGAGCGATATGCGTTGTGAATGTATGTAATTGATGCCATCTCTCAATAAATTTACGACTGAGTCTTATTAATATTAATAGAATGGTTTATTATGGTGCTTTATATCATCACTAAGTTTGGTTGATGCTTTAAATTGTTTTCAATCGCGAGACCGTAGCGTTCTCTGTTTATTTATTGAAACTGCGGAATTAATCTGTAGCCTGCTCGTAGCTAATTCACAACTATCCGACCTCATCATGAAACTGTTTATAGTTTTACTTTCTACAGTCATTCCGTTGTCTTCTGGTTTTTTTCTAAATGCTCCCAACGAACCCCATCGTAATAAAATACGCCAAGACGATATCGCGCAACGTTTTCAACCGGTTGAAAAATTATCTTTTGCGATACCGTTACACAGTGAAAATAACATATCCGTGCGTACTTTAGATGGAAAAATGTACGACTCTAACGATTCAAATGCCGCAAGTTTTGAAATCGAAGAAACTGATAATGAAATATCCGAGGAAGAACCTGATTGGGATGCTGAAGTCATGGTAAACGGACGTGCTGTAAAAATGAACTGGCAACAAGAGGAACAAGAAATAGATGGCCTACCGAAAACAATGATTCACAAGTGGCTTGTTAATTATTGTGCATTACATCCAAAATGTGACCTTAGTGTTCTCATTAGTGAACTCAGGCTGTAATTTTTAGGTAAAAATGAGCGTGAAATATTTCTTTTTATAAGCGTATCGATACGTTACCGGCGAAGTTTATCTCAGCTATCATAAAAATGACAACATAAAAAATTTACAAGGTTGCGTTTCTGACATCATGGTGTTAATCTTTATCGAAATATTAGTGGGGAGGTCGAAGATAAACGGCTTTGGTAGTGTTTTGCGTCGGTCGCATAAGTATCGCAGAAAATGTCTAGAATACTGTTCATTGTATTTATCGTATTAATATGTGAACTGCTCATAGTTTCCAGTATCGAAGAGATTAGTTTTAAAAACTCCACCAGGGTGGTGAACGCGATCAACGCGGTTGTGAAATTGTTTCGCAAAACAACGCCGATGTCGACTACCGAGCCCACAGTACAAAGCACTGAAATCAACGAAACTGAGCCTATAATCAGGCCGAAAATGATTGACGCACCAATTTATACAGTAGAATGCCCAAAAGGCCAGCGAATTGACGACAACCTTCTGTGTAGGAGCGTTTGGTGACAGCTGATAAGTCATCTAGATTTTTATGCAGTGAAACTTATAAATTATTCAATAAGTATGTTTTGTCGTGAATATTACAGTGTGTACATTTTAAGCAACGCGATAGCTTATCTATAAGTATCGATAAACGTTAAGCATACATGTGAATATTTATGTACTTCATATATTGCATCTGAAACGTTTCAGCTATGACATGACAAGTCTATTATTGTAATCGAGTTCTACCGGGAAGTATTCGTATTGTTTGAATTATAAGTTAAACTGTGTTTCAAAATGAAACGTGCCGTAGCGTATTCGTTTTTGCTGACAATTTTGTTTGGCCTTATAGTGGACTCGAGCAATATCAGTGGCACGACGAAGTCTCATAGAGTGATAAACTTTGAAGATATCTTAGCATCCAGAACGACTACTGCGATGCCTCAAATGGCGAAAATAATTCAAGTTCCTTTAAAACCGTGTGAACTCGGCAAAAGGAGGACCTCCAACGGAAAGTGTCGCACCGTATTCTGAAAGGTTAAACAACATTTGAGATAAAAGTAATCAGTTAAACCAAAACAATTTTTTATTTTGGATGGACTCAAAAATTTATAAATGTATTCAGATAACATATTTTAATAATACTGATAAATAAATACACATACTGAAAACTGTGATGATGTTTTTATATTTGTCGTCGAACAAAACTTAAAATAAATACAGAATCAGAACTATAAATTTTTCCATATTCACGTTTCAAAGATAAAAATTTCAAATATATTGTGTTTTCAAATAAAATTAATTTTTAGTCGTTAATTTATATGATTAATAAAACACCCAACGGGAAATGTCGCAGTAGATATATTTATACTATCAGTAAAAACGCATTTGTGATTTAGAATTTATTTGTAAAAGTAATTTCTTATCACAAAATAGTTTGTTTTGCGTATCAAACGTTTTGCGAAAAAGTGCGGTAAAATTGAAAATCATTATTTAGATGAACTTAAATAATATAATGAATATAATAGTCTAACAAGCAACAGTAATTGAATAATATTTGAAGGATTCATTTAGTGTATTAAAACTGCATGCTGTTTTACGGTATGCAATCAATGCTGAGTATGACATATTTTTACTGTTTTTATTAAATACTAAAATATTTCACGGTTTATTTAAATACAATAGTTAATAAAAAAATGGTATTTTCTGCCAATTTTAAACAAATGTGTCTGGACATGGGGTTATCTAAATGTTGCCAATTATATATGCAAGGTTCTACAAAATCAAAATTTGAATATTCTGATCTATGATTTCTAAATTCATTTGTTTTTAGTGAGCTTCATGCATTACTGGGTTAAAATTTTGTTTAAAAACAAAACAAAACTCGTAAATCCATTATGTATTCGACTAAAAGATCAGATAATTTATTTCGATCAAACTATTATATACAATACATACATATATTATATATGTGTATTTTATTTCATTCTTTAATAATAAAATATGAAAAAATGAATTGGAAAAGTAGATAAAAGACGTCGTTAAAAATATGACAATCAATGATATAATTTTATTTCATTACTATATTAAGGAACATATTCTAAGCAAGAAATTTGCATTATGAAAAATGATGAACGATTTCATATAGTAAATTATTTGATTCGTGAGATCCACACCGTTTCTATATATATTTTTTCTGGGTTCCCAAAGACCGTAATCAATAATATTATGATAGTCAATGATTTTTTTCGTTGTATTTTAGAAAAAAAAAATAACAGAATGTTTCCAATGACTTTGACTTTGTAGAACTGCGATCTTAAGAATTATGAAATAGCCGAGCTTAGTAAAATTATATTTCTCATTTTGATTAATTGTTGAACTTTACAAAATATTCTGAATCTCAATTGTACAGAAAAGAATTTCGTTATTTTCTCATGACAAAATCGATGCAAATTTTTTTTCTAAAAATGTGGCTGTGTTACTTAAATGACAAAAATTGTGGTTTTTGGTGCCATTAAGTCACACACCACAATCCTCAATCCTTATCGTACAGGATCTTCGTCACCTTAGTGTTTCTCAAACTTTTAATCTTGATTTTTCGACAAAAATTTACGCACAACTTCAAGATCTTTTACGTACAAACTTAAATGTTAACCGTAAGAATTAATTAATTCGAATTTTTAAAAATTAAGTTTCTGTATTCATGACTACTTTTATATTACTATGATAATGACATTAACAAACGCTTATATTTATTATATATAAAAAAATAACAATTTGAGATCTCAATAATTATATTATATTATTATTTTATGGTTGAAAGTCAAAATTAAAAATAAAATGATAGATTTTAAGCCATTCATACCAAATTTTAGATAATAAAAGTTTTATGTTTTTCAAATAAATATTAATTTTTGAAAAAAAAAACTCAAACTTCACCAAACAGTATAAGTCAAATTAATTTTTTAAATGACCGGCAGGCTGCTTTTCAACATAAAATATGAGTCACTCACAAAATAGCGTAATGAGTCGCAAAAAAATTAGGCATTAGCCCGTAAATCTTAATTTACGAAGGAGTATTCGAGACGAATGTCATATTAGATCATTTTAAAAAATATTCGTTTTTTAGGAAAAAAACAAAATAATCAATATTAATGAGTCGGTAAAATAATAGTACTCTATAAAGCTCTACAAAAATCATGTAGAGCTAAAATACATTGCTATTTTTTCACCGTGTTATATTTGCCTTTGTAATCTATTCGATTGAAAATATTACGGTCATATTTTTTTTAATCAAATGCTAAATTGTGTTTTATTTTAGTCGATTACAAAGAAAGCAAAACTGGACATTCGTTATTACTGGTGTTTCCAAACATTTTCGGTTTCCGGCGCCCATTAAATATCAGATTTTTTTGCGGCACCTTATGCCAAAACATTTGCTATCTCATGCCAAACCTTATGTTACCTTAGATTATGTAAAGTCATAATATTTTATAAAGAAAACTTTTCATGGCACCCAAATAGAACAGTCAAGGCACCCAGGGGAGCCGCGGTGCACAGTTTGGGTTACTCTGCGTTATTACATTATTTTTCCTGTGATACACAACCCATTACACATACATACATATACACTCACTCAATATCTAAAGTGTACAACAAGCATTGACACACGTCTTATTCAAAACGAGTAAAATCATATCAAAAAGTAGTATACTAGAAACAAAAAATTATTATCTTGGATACACAATGTAACGGATTCAATACAAACAAAGTTATAGAGATTTATAAAACTTATTTATAAATATAATATGGAGTAATGTAAAAGAATATATATGTAATATACACAATTTTAAAATTTTATAACAACCAAAAATATAATATTACATATTAAGACAACGTCCGTTTCTTATACAAGAACATGTGTAAAATATTGAAAATAAAATTAATTAGCTATTTTAACAATTTTGAAACAGTAATTTTTATTTTAATTTAAATTGATGCAACCAGCGTGGCAAAAGTAGCTGTATAATCAATTGAAAGTTTCATTAATAACTGATTTTTTTGAAGGAAAGAAAATTTTAAAAAAGACTGATATTTACACAAAATAGTGGAAGCAAACAGCTTTCCTTTTGTACAAAAACATTTTTTATTATTTTACTGATACTCATTTTTTCATCTTTTTTCAGATGCTGTGGAAACAAGGAGCCACACAAGAATGGAAAAAACATCAAAATTAATCATGTTTATTTGGTTCAAAACTTATCTTGAACTTAGAATTTAAATAATCATATTCTTAAATATTTTCAAATGAAAACAAAATATCTACTTAACGTATACTTAAATTTTAATAACACATGTATGTGTTTAAATGAATATTTATAAGCAAATAGTAATGAAATATTTGATTTATAATAATAAAAAATACAAAAAATATATCATGCATAATTATTTCAACCTTTTTTTGTATAATTTTTACAGTTCTAGGGTAAAATGAGGTGACATTGTATTTCTTAAGAAGCATAAGAAATGAAAATTTAATTTAAAATAATGAAATAGATTTTTTATTTAAAATAATGTAATTTTCTAGAAGTTTTTTCTTTAAAAAATGTAATTCATTAGGAAACAGCAGTATAGAAAGTTGATTTATTGTCGCTTCATACCAACATTCTTCGGAAATGGATAGTTGAACAAGTAAGACAGAAGCAGTTTCAAAACGAATATTTCTTTAGAAAAACTATAGAGTTTATATATTATAGAATAGTCAACATGTTCCATATTGAGATGGGTTATGGTAAATATAGGTTGCTTATCAAATGCTACGTATTTTAAGTAATTATATTTTTTTACAAACTAGTTATTATTACTTTAATTATTTATCAATAAAATCAATATTTTGCGCCATCTAACATTTTATTGCTTAACACTTTTTTAAATGAAACATATTACGATAAAAGAATATAAGTACTTAGAAAGACCACTAGCTATCTCTCATTTCAGAAATAAAAAAAAAAATGAAAAATTGATTTATCCATTCATTTATCCGTGTTAACAAAAAACACAATGAGAAACAGGAAAATTAAATGAAATAATAACTTTTAGACATCTACAAATTTTATCTTACAATGTTTCATACATATTATATGCTCGTGAGCACTGCTATTTCTAATATTAACATTTTCTTAAATGTACTACTTAAAAAAAATGAGGAGTTCCGTATTAAATGATAATAAAAGACTATATCGTTTTTTCAAACCTTAATCAACAATTCAAATAAAACTAGAAGGTCGTTTTTCATAAGAAAAAAAATGTAATGTACAAATTGTACAATAATGTAATGAAAGAAAATGTGAGTAAATTCGCAGTAAGTTAATTAGACAAAAAATAATAATAATGCATATTTTTTTCGAGAATTTTCACATTGAAAATCAGTCAGGTAGACTTAGAATAATTAATTGTGAATATATGGTGTATGCCATGTCGTTAAATATGTTATCGAAGCTTAAATAAAAGCTCAAAAATCATTCGAAGACGGTATAAATATTTGAAAATATGAAAGAATACTAGACTTATAAATTCTTAGTATCATGATTCTTTTTCATATCATGTTTAATGATGTGTGAGGAGTAGTTTGTAAAAAGTGTAAATATTGGTGAAAATCGGGATGCTTAATTTCATTTAATATATTGAAATAATGATTTCTATGAGGATAATGTATACTTCACGAGATGGATATAACCATATTGGTAACGAAAAAACTAATGAGGATTTTTATTTGAGCACTAGTTAGTGTTTGGAGAACAAAAACGCACTCATTAGGTAACATACGATTATTTTGTTTAAAAAAAATTCGATAGTTACCTTGGTTTACATTACATCATCTTGCAGAAAAATACTTATAGTATTTAAGATATTCCGAATAGTTAAAATTCACCGACAATGCGAAGATACATATCTTTTGAGAATGCCAGTATGTTATACTAAAACCCAAAAAAGACTTAATAATTATGAACATTATTCACAAAATAAGCGCAAAAAAATCTTTGAGGAACGATCGATTAAGTGAGTATTTTCATCATGTATTCTAAGCTCGACATAGTTTGTGCCTTTGCTAATTTTACTGTTTTTTTAGTAAAACAAAATAATTATTTCATCAGTTTAACTTTTCAATATGAAATGTGTTGTAAAGCCAAAATATTAAATATGTTATACAAAGAAAGAAAAAAAATATTAAGCGTACAACATATGAACCAAATGTAAGTATGAAAAAACTAATATGTCAATAAATAATATTTTTCAATTTGAATTGGCTAAACTATTTACGATACCTTTACAAATTTTACCATATAGACCGAATTAACTTATCGCCTGTTATGTGTCCAGTTGAATTCTTTACCATTGCTAATCGAGCATTTAAACCTCCCCAATTCTCGCTTGTTATATACTTTACGTAACCTTTGTTGTTAATGATCTCGCCCACTTTTTCTCATCGCTGATGTCAGTTGATAATGATCACGAATAGCAAATCTGGTCCCGATTGTTAAATATATTGTAGATATAGTATTAAATGATGCATTTTTATTTTTTCATATAATAGCTCTAAAATGCATTTTTAACAAAATATTCTGTTGCACATGATAATTGATGGTAATAAAAATTAATTTGATAACAAAAGATTTTTGTGTTCGGAAAACGAGCACATATTCGGATAGCGATCTTTCTAAACTGCAATACAAATCTATGGTAAATCGATAAAATTAGTTATCGAATAATTCGGATTGCAATGATGGTACCCAATGTACATAAAATTGTGGTATGTATTTTTTTGTATTATCATATTATTATATTATTAAAAGAATTGCCAGTAGGTGGTAAATTCCATCAAGCACCTTTAATTAATATTATCAGTGATAAAAAATATTAATATTTGAAAGAATAAAATTATAGAAATATACTAATAAAGAATTTTTTTTTTAATATAAATAAATAATGTGTGAATACAGTTTTGTTTATTGGAATAAAAAACATAATGTTTCTTTTAAAAATCTTTATTAATATTAGTAAACAGTAAATAACAAAATATGATTTTTTTTGTCGATAGTAATGTCAGTAAAGAAAGGAAAGGCCATCATATAATGTGTAATAAATTGGACATAAGAACAAAATATATATAAACACATTCTATGCATTCAATTCTTAATTATAGATTGTGACAGAAACAATATTAATTTTATTCATATGACATAAAAACGTGAATATTTTAACACGATGCTGTCACAAAGAAAAATATCTTAGCAGACACTTAAATGCTGAAGGAAAAAGATAAAAAATTTGTGTTTTTATCTGTAACTGATTCACTTAAATTTACTAACAATATATGTATGTATATACATATATTAGCCGCAGAAAACTGATATGACCGTAAACAGTCGCAAAATAAAAATGAATAATTTTCGTATAAGTTTCTTAGAAAAAAACTTTTAATTTAATAATACTTGAATATTTTAAAACTAGAACGAGATTCAACGTCTCAAATAATACTGTTTTCTTTTTAAGAATCGTTTACTCGAGAAAAATACGAACTAAATATCTTTAATCGTTAACCCGATTTCTATAGAAAGTTTTATTTGTAGGTTAATAATAACAAAGCTGTGATATAACAGCACAACTCAAATACTAATTTTAAATTATTATTTTTTTAAGCAGTTAGAAAAAATGTTAACTTCCAATGGTGATAATCAATCACCGGGTAAGCGAATTTAGTAAAGTAACTTATATAAATAGAGAAAAGCTAAAAAAACAAACTTGTGTTATCATTTACAGTGTTGTTTTTTTGCCTGCACCTTCATTTTGATACAGTTTTACAAACAGACATTTTAAAAGATTGAAGTAAATTTTTCATAACCTTAAGTTGTAAGTGCAATACTACTTCTATTTCTTATTTGTTAGAATAATACGTTGATTGCAATCAACCAAATTAATTTTGTATATACCCAATGTTAACGATATAACTAACGATTATGCATCATTTTTCTAAGAGCATAACGGCGAGCCATTTTTCACTGGGTTTCAAGATTGGCTTTGTCAATAACTAGCCATGAAATTATTGAAGATAAATAGCTAAAATAACAAATGCTGGAAAATAGTAAGAAAATTGGATCAATATTAATAAAATAATTAATATTTTATATAATATTCAGCAATTTGTTTCGATGTTTTTTGAAATTTTGTAATCGTGAAAACTCAAAATCATTTTCTAAATATAGGATACAAAACAAGGCATATCTCTCCTAGAATGGACGACAGAGTCAAGGATAATTTTAAGTAATATGGCTTTATGAAAGCTTTGTTTACACCACGAATACTTTTTTTTTGTAAACGATTATTAGTTTTAAAAATTATATCTAATGTAATTCACAACTAACTGAAAATACTTTCAGAATTATTAATTCCCGTATATTTAGGGAAAATTTAACCCTATAACTTAGATTAGAAATTTAGTTTCGTATTAAATAAACGGCCGAAAGACTACGTTACATATTTGACAGCGAAAAATAGATATTATTTAACATAGTTAAACAAAATAATTAAAAAATGTTAGTATAATATGCTACGCGTTACCATTTTAATTATTCCTGTATAACAGTTATATATATATGTATATATTCCTCTATGGGATATATTTTTTATTTTCTTATTGATACAATCACCAACTAGCTGTGATTATAAATTCTGTCAAACATTTCTGTGTTGAAAAAAAGCTTTGAAGATTGATTCTGGAGTTTTGATGCACTTTTTTCATGTCCTCAGTTTCTTCAGATATGATATCCTTTTTTCAGAGAAGAATAAATTATTATTTTGCCAAAAGTTTAAGAAGTCTCGTCATTTCTTTTCATAAAATTAGTTATATTTTTGCTTTCGCTTCTTTTCATTGGCACTGAAAGATAAATTTTAAGACACGTTAGTTAATGTTGACAAATTTAAAAAAAATGTATACGGTTATTATAAAGATAAAAAAATAAATCTAAATTCTTCAGTATTATGGTAAAATACTGCCATTACAATTGAATGATATTATATAAGCTTTTATTTAAAACAAATACGAAAAGCACTGCTGCATTTATGATGTTCGGTTTCAACCCTAAGACTTGTGGTGCTTTTCAACTGGTCGTCACAAGTTTTGTGTTATATTGGTTAACGGCAATCTATAAAATATTTGTCGGAACCTAAATTCCTTAGTTATTTTGTGCTTAAAATTTTAGCTTACATAAAATAAAAATATGTGAAAAATAGGCTTTTTATTTTTTTACAAATGAAGCGCTGTGCTGAAACTTAAATAATAAAACACAATTTTAAGTTCTTATTTTGACAATATTTTTTATGATCAAGAAAGGTTCCGCTCCTCCAGAGCATTATCAACTAATAACAATATGTACAAAATGCTCCCTACGAGTGAATTGGGTAATGATTAACAGATATATTGTGAAAAAAAAGTACTGAGAAATGTGTTTTTTTTTTATTTTAAATATGCTTTTCTACCATAGAGTGACAATTAACGCCTTTAAAGTGGTTCAAGCGAGCTTAAAAAATATATAGGTTAATCAATCACAAGACTTTTCAGTGTACTTTTCACTTGCATTACAATACTTTTATACTAAATTAATTTATTAAGGATTCACTAAGCTGAAAAATGTCCTGAATTATCTTTTAAAATATCCATTCAAAGTTGACTGCTTACCTTGTCCACACTCTTCTGCATCTTCCTGAATTAGTGAGCCTTAATCCTTCCGGACAACCTGTCGTCTGAGCAATCGCTATGTCTCTCCTAGTGTCTTCTGCTTTATTCCTTCGGACTGGAAAATACACTGGACTACCCTCGGCGTCTTGGATTATTAGCATTACTACGACTGCCACACAAACAAAAATCGAGAGTTTCTTTAGACCGGACATTTTTCTTGTGTTGTTGGCGACAACTTTTGTTAAGTACAAGCAGCTTATTAACTGATTTTTCGATGTTGTTGTGGTTTATATTACACACTTGCAGGACCGGTGCTAGATTAAATTCCATTGTGGTATTTTATACTTTATTCATAAGACGAAACGGTGACTAATATTTCATTACTAGAAATATGTCATAATATTTTGATTACATGACAAAACAAAAGTATCCCTGTGATTTGCTATCAATCGATTTGTGGGCCTTTACCGAATGATTATTTTCCCACGAACTTACGTGCGCGATCAAAAAGTTTATCGTCTTCCACAAAAACCCAAGAATTGGGGCTTTTTACAAAAAATATGAGACCTTATCAAAACAAAGATAATTTTTTTATGAACCCTGTTAAGCAAAATATTATTGAAATCGAGCAATGTAACGAATAAAATTATTGAGAATATTTGAAAATTACTGCCATCTATGACTAACTAGTGAAAGACTTTTATAGCAAAGTTTTAATTTGAATTTAAAAAATAATTATTAATATAATGGAATATAGAAAAAGTTTTTCTAGACCTAAAATATATTACGTTACAACTGTTTTATTTAAGGTTTTATATGTATGTTCGGTGCTGTAAAATTATAAATTATCGATTAGAGATTTAATGACGGTGATTTTAACCGTAGATTCACGCTAATATTTCAACACTAATAAAAATCATAACTGATGTAATTTAGAAATAATAAGGTATTGGTTATCGATCAGACCAAATCGAATTTAAATTTTCACAAAACATAAAACTTATGTTTATATACAATATAAGTAAGAATATTCAGCTCATAAATTTGTTTGTAATTTGGAAAAAAAGTGTATGTATTTTTAACGATAATAAGCCGAATTTGTTGAATGAAACTTGCTTGTAGTAATTGATCATATTATCGTTAATTTTTAGCGCATCATAAATTATTTTTTTTATATGATATATACAGATAACACAACGTGAGTTTTTCGTAGTGTTTCATGCTGGTTCAGTTTTGGAGAGAAAGTAATCTTGAAGGATAATATATAGAAAGTATAATAGGTGGGATGGGACGATAATATTTGAATTTGTAAGTTTCAAGCTAAATTATCTTTTTGTTAGTTATGTAAAAAGTTTGAGTCATAATAAACTAAACATTTTGTTTTATATCTCAAATTGTTTTAAAAAAACAGTTGATTGAAGAAACAATATAGCATTTAGTGAAGAAATATTCTTATAATTGATAAAACTTAATTTGTGAGTATTATTGTAGGCATACATATAAAGAGATTCAAGTTTAATTGTAAATAATTAACAGAGTGAAATAGGTTTTTGATAGAATATTTATTGTGATGTCCAATCATCAGGGGATAAATATCAACTTTTTAAGTAATATAAAGTCATCGAATTGTGAAGTGTGTTGAAGGTATAAGAATTAACCTGAGTTGTTCAAAGTGCGTAAATTATTAAAATTGATGATTCGTACAGTAAAAATATTTTTGATACGTGGTTATATTATTATTTTTTTATTTCAAGACTTTCTTTACTATACTATTGTATAACGCAGTCTTTTTAAATAAAGGGAGCCAATCTTCAATATTGTTTGACCTTTAAAACTTTTACACGGTTTTTGATAGATATATTTCCATCGTGTAAACGTGAATTTGGTGTATATTTGTACGATTTTTTTCAAACAAGTAAGCGTAGAGTTCTTTAATTTCTTAGATTTACAAGATCGAAATTGAGTCGTTTCAAAACAAACCTATTGAAATAATTTAGCAGGTACATATTGCAGAAATCAAATATTATGCGTAGTGATATGTTTCATTATATATTTAGTGCCATCCATGACACCGGAGCCGTACAATGTCGTGGGACTTGAACAAATATTGCGAAACTCTGGTATCGAACATTTAAATTGTGAAATATTGAATCTGTTTTTCTTGAAATGAGTCCAACAGCAAAAAACGTGTATAACATGCAATTGAAATACAATATTTAAATCCCAAGCCGGGACTGTTGGAAATATACGATCAATTATAATATTATGACGATAGTGATGCATTGAAAGGAAGTGGAAATTAAATAATGATTAAGACGTATCGCCATTTTCCATTAATTATTGTCGCAAAGAAAATAATTCCAAATAACCTAATATGGAAGTTAGGCTGACCACATCGACCACAAATAACATTTTCGCATACACATGCGACGCGTTGTCGACACGTTCGAGCTAGCAAGAAGTTGAACCTATGCTAACGTCATTGTTTGACAAACACGTGATAAAGATTAGAAACAAACATGACAAATCCTGTAAGCGAGCGAGCGACGTTTTTACTGTTTGATGTTTTTTGATTTTTACTTTTTACGAATATGCATATCAAATCACGTCTTACCACCATTGATATTCAATTGGCAATGAAACCTCGCGGTGTAAAAAAACGAGAGTCAAATTGTTTGAAGAAATACCGATCGTAAATTCAGGTTAAAATGTATTCTGAGAACAGTGGATAAACACGTTACATCACGCCCAGTAACTTGTCATAAATATTTAACAAAAATTATAACAAGAATACTGTAATATTACGACAATTAAGAAAGACATTATTAAATTATTTCTGTTCGTAATATTATTATATCGAACGTATAGTATTTGTAATAGATAGTATTTTTTGATGATAAGAAAACATCTACACTGTCTACTCTTGTCGTAACAACAAACGATCAGGCTCTTTAAAGAAGTATTCACAGATAAATTAAGAAATTTAGTTGCCAACATTTTACGATAAATATATTGTAATCATTAGCTGAAATTCTTTGCAAACATGAAATTTAATTATAAGTACAACTTTTTCTTCACACTCACAAGAATTTTCTCATTTAAATAATCATAAAAATCTTTATAAATACATTAGGCTGTAATGTGCCTAAGATTATCATTTACAAAATTGAATCATTATATTCAGATGAGTAGTTATTATTTCATGCAATGGATTTAGCTCCTAACCTTGAGGTCTGTATTTTTCCAAGTAATTTCTCTTACATATAACCGATGCAAAGTGTTGACTGTGTGTCAGCTTTATTGCATCCGTGTGATAGAAAACCGGAAGCCACCGAAAGGTAAAACCCTGGTCGTGGGTGACAAAACATGTGGAGATTTACAGTTTCAACAATTTTAATTCTATCAAGTAATCTCAGTCGATATTGTAAATTATTCGATACAGTTTAACAATATGATCTGGGATGGTTTTTGATGAAATTTCTTTATAATGCATCAAAATATGATACATAAATATATATATGCACCTATCCCTTGATTTACACGGTACTTGTTTTACACGGATCAATGTATGTATATTGAAAATAACTGTCTATGATCAACAAAAATAATGTTCTCGCCAATTGTATTTTTTTGCGAGTCTATTTCTAGACGAATCCAACTGTATGCATTCCAATGCACGGACGTCTCTTCCCGCCGTTCGGTGTTTATCCTTGACTTGAGCCAGCTACAGCGACGCAAATTGTGTTTGAGTCTTAACCTTGAAAATTTTAATTCTCCATTTCCGTAAATAACAAACAAGTACATAGTTTTTAATAATATTGTTTAATTTATATATTTTAGAAAACAACCAAATTATGCGTTTTTTGTGTACCTTTCGTTTTACACGCTATAAATTAAAAATTTACACTTTCGATTTACACGTTTTACTCAGGAACCTATCTACCGTGTAAATCGAGGGATATGCGTATATTATTAAAAATGTCTTTTTACCGAAAATCATCAGTAAGCGAGAGATTAATGATACGAACAAATAATATAATATGATGAAAGATAGCAATGTATTTAAGTTCTACAAAATTTATAAGGTATGTAGTTGATAGCTATTTTGACTGAACTACAGTTCTGATGAAGACGTGGAAATAGCTATCAACTATTTACCTCATAAATTTGGTAGAACTAAAATATATTGCTATATTTTCACCGTGATAAAATGGATTTCTACCAAGTATGTGCCGATTAAATCAATAAATAATATATTTATGTATATTATATCTCGAATAGATGGGAGAGAATTCTAAATTGATAGTAACGGGAGCGCGTAGCTAAGCACAATATCTTTGTTAGATATACCGGCAAAAAAGAGGCAGAGTATGGTATGAGGTACCTTAAGGTATGAAAAATTTTGATGATTAAGTTTACAAAAACATACTTAAAATTTTGGGAAAGTAGTTTATCCCGGCTCTTATAAAACAATTTTAAAATTTTTGAATTGGTATAATGCTTAATGCATTATACCTATTCAAAAATTTCACGAAAAAAATCACGAAGCTATGTTATTAGTATTAACTGTATGTCAATAAATAATCTTTTCATAGATACAAGGAAATGTCAACAAATATACGTTTTAAAGAATTGTGTAAGATGTAAAAGACTGAAATCACATTTTTATTTGTTTATATATACATATAAAGTAATCGTTACTTTTGTACAAACCATATTTTGAGAGACGATTTTGGTTTGATGTCAAGTTTCCAACTACTGTTTAAAATTATTTCGAAATAAAAAATTACGTTATTCATTTAATTGCTTTCAAAAATTTATCAGAAAACCAAAATAAAAATTTACGAACGAATAATTTTTGGAATAATGTATTTTAAAAAATACGTTAAAAAAGTTTTATAAATCGTTAATTCGAAAACGATAATAAATATTTGGACAACTCAATTTTGAAATGTCGTATGATATAAAATATTTATTCTGCTTGCATTAAAATTCACAAAGAAAGTGTACAAAAAATATTTGCTCATAAGTTTCCTTTTTGCATTTTTTGTATATAAAGCATTGAATAAACTATTATTATTTACAATGAAAAAAGATAATAATTGACATATAGTTTTAACCTTCACATTTAAAGTTGTATAAAAAACACTCATTGCAATAAATGCTTAAAAAACTGTAATATTAAATTAAATCAAACACGTATGATAAAAAAATCGAAGGTATTTCCTGTGTGCTGTGTTAGTTAGTAATCAATTATGGTATTTTTTTGAAATCCTTAAAAGTTATTTTTATTGCGTTTACGCATACAAAAGTATATTAAAATAATATTGTAAAAATCTAATTTCTAATTAAAAAAATATTTTTTTTTCCTTTGAATTATAACAAAACACTTTTTAGTAGATTTTAAGAACAGCATATTTGATGGTTCGAACCGGTTTCGCTCACAATGAGTATTATCAACTAATAGTATATAAATTTTAACTGTTGAAACTTTGTACTATTACACATGACGCGGATTTCAACTTTCGGTATCTTTGGGCATTCTATTACGCGGATGCAACAGAACACTCAATACATAGTTAGCATCGTCTATATACAAAATGAGCTAATTACAACAAAAAAAACACAGACACTAAGGCTTGGATCCAAATAAACGACTAATATAAATTTAAACATCATTGATTTAATAATAATGCCACTAAATTGTCTGTCATAAGTTTTATTAATGTTAAATACTGTTAATGAGACTTTCATTAATTTTCTTAATTTCATGATAGAATTCCATAACTAATAATAATCATGCAATTGGGTAATTTTAGACTAAGAAATACCTACTTATTTCAAATTAGCAGGTAACGGTAAGAATCAAACATCAGGTGACGTACTATAGGAGTTTAATTAATAGAAGTATAATATTTTTAGACTTATGTTTTCGATAGCATACGAATTAACGACACAAATTAGGTCGAATTCTTAATTTAAAATTTTTTGAAATGAGAATCGAGTTTTTTTATTTACAATATATTAAAGATGGGTAGGAGATAAGAGAAAAATATATAGTATCGATAATTTCACTTCCATGTAATAATATGTTGTGTTTGAGAGGAAAATTCCAAGTGAAGTGAACTTTCTTATAATTAAAGTTTTATTGATGTACACTATATTAAATGGTTCATTTTACTGCTTTATTAATTTCTCAATGGATTATTTATAATATAATAAATACTCAATAAATGATTCACTCACCGTATAATGTCGTAAATTTATAGATGTTGCTTGCGGATGAGTGAGACGTGAAAAACACGTCGTAGTTAGTAACACAGCCAGTGAAATAAATAAAATTAAATCAATATTAAAAAATAAGTTTACACTGAGTGCAAACAACATAAAGTGATGTTTATACATAGATATTTATTTCGTAAAAAAGTGTCTTGTTTTTGAATTGCTTATATTTTGTATTTATGTTTTAATATTTATGTTCATGTATTTTAAAATATGAATCTATATTTACCACAAATGTATTCTGAAATATTTTTTTTTTTTTTCAATTTTAATATTTTTCGACACGTCTGATGGGCATAAAATATATATAATAGATAAAAATAAATATTTGCTTAAATTTATGAATGACTTTTTCAATTTTAAAACTATTGTATAATCAACAACAAATGTAGATTGTACATCATTTAAATTAGTTTATTTTTCTAATGAAATAACATATCAAAAATTAATCGGCATTATAATCAAACAATTTAATATGTACTTTATTGGCGGCGGTACAGTTCTCGAAAAATATTTCAAAATCCCTGGACTTGTGCACTTGAATTGTTATGATTTCTGTCATAGATTTGAAAATTTCTTTGTTTGCTTAAACTTAATTACAAACAAATATTAATCGTTCTCAATGGAGTGCGTGCCAGCCTAAGACGAGTCCATGTGGGTGTTTAAACTACTGCGTGACAATGCAAGCGCGTGTCTTAGAGATAAAGGTATCTGTAGCAAGGAATTGCAAATGCTGTATGTAGAACACAGTTCACCAGGTTCTTTTTTGGAGTTAAGATTGTGATGTAATGTAAGATGCTTTAGTTTGTAGTCAGCTTGAGAAAATGTCGATTGTGTTCTTTAAAATGCTCCGAATTAAATATTATAAATCTTCTGTTTGACCGATATACAATAAGATATCACCAATAGATTTATCCAACTGAACTATGATATTTGCACGTTTATTGGTTAGAATATTCATTTCTTTTTCGTTATGAAAAGGCAACATGAAAATTTTAAACTTACTAGCGTGGCTTCCTTGCCGGATTGCAATGATTTTTCACATATTTTACTCTTTTTGAAAATTGAAAAACAGTTAGCAAGAAAAATATGTTTGTTGTATTAATCAAATCTAAAACAAAAATTTATATCAGGTTGTAGAGCAGGGGTCAACGTTGATGGCTTCCGTGATGAACTTCAAAGTTTCTGATCCCGTTACGAACAGCGCATTCTGCAATCGACTTAGATTGAAAACATGGGTGTTTGTAACGTCTAAAAATTTTCTCCTACTCATCCGATCCTAATGTACGGAGAGGAAACAGATAACCACTAGTCTAATCCCTTATCTCTCTACTCACTTGAATAGAGGAATAAGACGAGTTGGGCTACTCGGGAATATTCATAAAAAAAAATCCTGTTCAGATATCTTCATCAAGAAACAAGATTCCGAAAATTAAGAGTGGACATGATTTTATTGGAAAAAGTAGATTTTTAATCCAAACTTAATTGGCTGGCTTCCTTGCAATTGTTATTTTGTTCCATATTGTGATCGTATTGGAATTGTAAAAGCACGTAAGCTAAAATTTTCGTAATAAATAAACATAGTTAATTAATAACAGATTTACTGCTTTTAAGCTTCAAATTGTTTTCGATATTTATTTATTCAAATTAATACATTGTTTGCGGGACACACGAAATTACATTTTCGCCAATCAATAAGTATAATTATGCAAAATTACATATTAATTATCTTAATTGATTACAATTGCCTGCACATTGTGTAAGTGAGACTATCTACATTGATCAGGGCCACAAGCAACAATCAGTCAATCGATGAATATGATTATGTAATGGCTGTTAAGTTTAATGTCATAATAAATTGCGAAACGTTGAAAAACCGGTTGATGCAGTAATTTTTGTAAATTTTTGAAAGTTATTCAAATATGCAACATTAAGTGGTTTCACTACAACTTATTTTAAGGAAATAAAATGCATTTTAGAAAACTGAGTTTCAGTGATTTAAAATAGCATTTAGATACTTACATAACAAAGAAAGTGACTTATGTAAATGTTTTTTTTGCCATCGTTTTACTTTCTTTACTAAAATTAAATTCATTTTAAAATTAATAAATATAATATATGTTATATCATATGACTGTTCATTATTAATGGAAAGACATTAAATTTAAAATATTTGCTTTATAATATTCTCAAATCTAAAACAATAGATGAAATGGGTTTTAATCATTGTAAGAATTATCGAACTATTTTCAGCTGAAAGAGTTCACAATAGGTTACAAAATCATAGAAGTGACAGTAATTTAAATCAAATTTCATAAACTTAAAAAAACAACTAAAAATTCATGCTCACAAACACACTCTCTCTATACGCACATGTACATATAGAGAGTTTGTGTATGGAAAACAGGAAAAACATGTGATATAATTTTGTTGATTTGTAGCTTCTATGATAAGTAAATATGTGCACGAAATGGTATACAATTTGTCTAACAAATCCATTTACCCCCCCCCCCCCCCAAAAAAAAACAAAATGTTTTGAGTACTCATATTTTAATATTTTATTGCTGTTAACATATAGAAAAATGAAAATCTTATTGTAAAAAAAAACAAAATTCTGTGCTTTCGATGTTTCCAATGAATTATGTATCATTCCGTAAAAAGATATTCTTGACCAAAATATATCCACGGTTATCGAATTTTCCTTATCCGAAAGTTTCAAATTATTCAACAGTAAAATAAATTTTTATAACACATTGAAAAATCTTTTTTATTTTCAGATATTTGCCGTGTAGTCTATAAAAAAAATCAGGGTATCGTTAGCATATCAACAACTGGGAAACTTTGGAACTTTAATAGCCTTTGAGGAAAACTATGTTATTTAGAAGTTGATCATATAAATCTATGTCAAAATTAAAATTGTGAACATCTAGAAAAAAAATGCTAAATTAAAATTTGAAATATTATAGACTACTGCGACTAAAAAATGGCTTCTGATAATAAAATAGTGAAGCGAGACAGAATTAACTGGGCTCAATAAAATTTTGCTGAGCGGTATTTTTCTTGACCACTCGACCACTGACAATCGATAAAATATTGTATATTCTGTGTTAGATCGTTCAAGAGATATAAACAAAAATAATTAATAAAATAACCAAAGACGAAAGCGATAAGCGACTATTATTAAAGAATTGAAAGAAAATAAGCAGATTTAATATATTATATTTCAGCTGATAGTTATAAAATATTTGGATGTTAAACAAATCAAATAGCGTTACTTTTTGAAAGATATGATATCTTTTTATAAATAATTGAATGATTATAAATTCATATTGAATAGTATATTGGGTTCTTTGGTCTTTTTACAAGCACTCCTTCCGAAGTATAACGACCTTGAGATTTATTTATTCCAACTTGACATTTGAAAATTAAAAATAGTGAGGACAGGCAAAAAATTCCTCCATTGCCAGACGAATTAATTAAGCAAGGTAACAGTAGCGAGTAAGATTTTATCATTATCTTTGTCCTTAAAATTGTTACCGTTTAAAACGGTATCTTTAAGGTCTAACGCCACATCCTTAAGCTTATATAATTGCTTCATATTTAAATATCTCTTTTAAGGTGTTAACTGTTACTTCTTCATGGAAAGGCATGACATTTTGAATAAAAAAAAAAACAGATTATTTGATATTTATTTCCACAGTATATTTTATGACAAGGACTGGTTTCGCTCATCGCGAGCATTATCAACAGATGATCAGTCCAGAGACCGTTCTGTTCATAAAATATATAGTACTTAAAAATGTATTTTTATTATTTAAAAAAAAAATTATATCTGTTTTTTATTATTTACTTGATAATATTTTTTAATGAATTATTTTTTATTATTAAAAACATTGTATATAAAACAATAAATGAAGACATACCTTATAAAAAACTTGAATAAATTTTTGATAAAATTGTAGCTGACAAATTTACAACCAACATCGCGTTTCGCATAAGTAAAGTGTATCGTTTCGATCATTTTCCATATATAGTTTTAAATGTTAATACAATATTCAGTTGAACGCACCTTTATTCGTAATTTAAAAGAATAATGCGAATCGCAAAATAGCGGGTTTGTCATGAGAGAAAAAAAAAGACATCCAATTATGAAATCATATAAAATATATGCAAGCAGCATTATTGAGGCTGATCACACCAAGTTGGAAATCGACATTGACAGAAGAGTTGAAGGATACTTAAAGAATCTATATACATATGTATTCCCTTTTAAAACAAAACATCACTGAATCATTGCGAGTAATACAAGTGAATTGATAGTATTATATAAATATTGCGGAACACTTTTGAGTCATGACCTTGCTAAATATAATTAAAATTCTCAGACTGAATCTTTTTATTAGTTAAAATGATTATTTAAAACTTTTATTATTATTATAAACAGGAAAAAAAAGGATTTTTTTGAATTTTCATAAAAAACCGAAAACATTTTTTATCTTGTTGCGTGAGATTTGATTAAATTTACGAATCATTTTTATTTATGTGTTTTTTTTAACTAAACGAAATACCACGGCGAAACAGTGTTATATCAATAATATATTTATTTTGTTATATTTGTTTTATACAAAAGAATCCATTGTAAATGTACACATGTAATATTTTATTTTTGTATAATGTCTGATTTGATTTTATCAATATTTGAAAAAATATTGTGGTTAATAATTATGAATGATGTTAATTTTATGAATGCTAAGATGGTTTTAAATGAAAAGTTTTGTTATAAAAAATTATATTTTATACACATAAATATACCATTTACATTCATGAAATCAAATAGATACTTTCAAATTACGATTAAATAGTATTTTTTGCTTGGTTTGTCAAATAAAAACAAATCTAATTTTATTTATTTTATAAATACTAAAAAAATATGTATATCTTGTGTTGTTTTCGAGTATAATTTTTGGAATGCTTTCAATGAATTGAAATACAGTCATTATAAAAAAATGAAGTATTAAGATCATGTTGTGAAATGTACGTTTAAAAGCGTGTCTGTTCGACATTTCACATATATAAACATTAAAAAAAACTGATGCATTTTATATTACGAAATTTGGCTATCGGTTGAGCCAAGTTGGTTCAATTACTTTCACTTGCGCTTGTAGACGGCGTTACATTATTACTATTATCGAATCGAACATCAATCATAAACTCTTCTTCGGTCGTTGTTTCGGGCAAAGTTGGTACTGTACTTGTTGGGAGAATATTTTCAGTCGTTGATGACAATGGTTCAATATTTGGTTGTTGTGGCTCCTGCTCCGGAGGAACATTTAAATTATCTTCAGAAACAAACGGAGTTTCTGGGACATCGTCTCCAGCGACATTGTAATAATTAACATCATTTGTTGGTTGGTTTGTATTGATGAACCAAGGATACGGATACTGTTGGTTAAACGTTGGAATGTTCGGTGAAGATGACTGTGGGTAGAATCCTTGTCCGAATTGGTTGTAACCATTTTTACCACTTCCGCCTATAAACGCATTATTAAACGCTGCAAACGGATTGATATTATTTGGCATTGTGAACTGCAGTTGAGGAATATAAAACCAAGAATTTGTAAATGGGTTGTATATACATCCTGGAGGTATTTGATTGTAGGGACTTCGTTTTATTCTTTGCTGAACATTTTGTTGTGTTAAATCACTAATCAATCTGGACGAGAAAGATGGGATAAAGAAACTGGGATAACTTTCAACTTCACTTCTTTTCTCTACCGATCTATCAACTGGATTACCACGTATATCATTAATACACAGAAACACAAGTGCCAATTTTAGCGAGACACGTATACTTTGAGGGAACATATTGACGATATAATTTCAAATGAATTAACAATGTAGCAGAGATAGTGTTTGGTCTCGGCGATCTCGTATTTTACTGATTGAAAGAATTATCAACAGGTATCGATAGTGTGCGATAATTATGCGTTAATATTTAAACCAGTTTTTGGTGAAGTGGGCACGCAGTGAAGTGCGTATAATCAAATGAAACAAAGTCCGATTGATAATATTATAAATTGAACAAAATATTTTTAACAAAAACTAGTATAATTTATGATTGATGGTATGATATGATGGAATTTCAATTCAAAAATTCATTAAACGTGGATATAGGTATTCAATAATTGCATCAAAACACCTTGGATCATAAATTCTTTGATCATGAAATTTTAGAAATAAACAAAGGTTCATTATTACATTCAAGTAATATTGAATTTGAATTTTTACAACTATGTACGATTCCACATGTTTTGTCACTAACGGCCCGGGTTTCGCCTTTCGGCACCTTCAGGCATTCTATCGCACGGATGCAACAGAACTGATTGTCTGTTGAAACCCGGCAAAGTGACAAAACATGTGGAGTCGTACAAAGTTATAAAAATTTAAAATTGAAAAAAAAGTAATTAAAATTTTGGTATGAATGACAGTGGATGTAGTATACTTCTCGATCCAATGTTCAATTAATTATTTTAAAAATATTTTTTTTGTAAAATACTACTTTAATAACAATTATTTTTTTATCAATTAATATGAAGTTTACTTGATATTGAGTTCATTTTTTTAAAATATCTTGATTATTGATATCTGTAAAAAAAACTAAATTATTTTTCAACGGCAATTTTTTTTTACGAGGTTTTACTGTATAAAAAAATACGTAATTTTCAATATCTGTATTTATATATTTAAAGTCAATAAAACGACCACAACTTTTTGAAAACTACGTTAAAAAATAAACGTTAATTATTTTTATAAATAACTATGTTTAATTTAATATTGCATCCTCTAATATAATAAATGCTATGCTCACCAGCATCGACTAAAGCAAGTACTCTAGTGAAAGGTGTATCTCTGTATTATGTTGACGATGCAAACTATACAGCATTTCCTAATGGTCGATAGATCCATGTTATAATCTATCGCTTTGAACAACTATTTTTGTTCGTTTTTGTATTTTGTAATACCGAAGGATGTGAATTATATATTTATATGCGTTGAGCACTGTGTCTAATTTCTTTTTGGCCAGGTAAATAAGTGAAGTTTCTTAATTACCATTGACAGTTTGTTCATAACTGTGTAAGAAATCAGGATTTAAATATCTATTCAACAATTTTGTTTTGAAAATAGTTTGCAAGTTTACCTGTTCTAAGACAAAAAATTCAATTATTATTTTCTTAATAAATATTTATAATTAACAAGTCGTTTTGAAAAAGTATTTTTATTCAATTTAACAAACATTATAATCATCGCTAAGATGTAAGTAGAGCAAATAGTTTGCGATTTAATAAAATATTTTAATGTCATTGAAATGAAATGAATCTCAAAAAAATACAATCAATGAATAAAAAGAATGATTCTTAAGGAAAACAAAAAAACATCCACGCCACTGTGTATGCGTAGGTTTAACCAACAAATTTCACAAGACTGAGCTTGGAATAACCTTACAAAATGACGAGTCTTCAATATAACAAGCATAAATGGCAGTGAGGGTTCATTACTAAGTGGAGACATTTCTTCATATTTAAGCATTGCACATGACAAAAATATTATGAAACCTTTTATTATACTGTTTTTTTTTCATCAAAAAAAACGCAAACGAAGAATAAAATGTGACAAACAAATCTATCTTGCAGTTATTACAATTAAATTATTTAAAACAATCATTTCATTTAGAAATCTTTTAAGCAATGGGATATTGTAAAATTATTTCCAATGAAAAAACCTTTAATATTAATAAATTTTCTGGGATATATTAACGAGTATACACTTTTATGACATCCTGATTTTTTAAAAAAAATGTTTTGATGTCAATTGCATTTTAATGACCCAGACAATAAGAGGGAAAAATACTCGAATCAATCAATATAATTTCATGACAATTACATTCAAATCACAGATAAAAAATGCACCAATCGGTTATACCCGACACGAGGTATCAATTAAAAATCATCGATTTATGATTCACGAAAAATCCCAAATAAAAAAAGAAAATTATCCTCGTGTTATAAGGTGAATTTACCAAAACCTGAATGGGAAAATTACACAATACTTAGAACTTAATTATAACTTATAGTTTTTTAGAGGTTACTGTAATATTTTAGTTAAATTTATGCCTTATCTAGACTATATTTTATTTCTCCATATTGTTGAACAGTCAGCACTTTAAAACATTAAGTGTTTTTCGATAATTAAACAATGTTCAAAAAAAAATCAAATACGGGGGCAAAATCTATGCACTGCAATTTAAAGTATACTAAATATGAAAACAGGTTTTCACACTCGATGGATGTAAGTGAAAAATTAAATAGAAAATTGATAGGCTGTAGGTATTGTCTAACAAAAGAAAGAAACAATGAATAATATCAATAAAATTAACATATTGTGTTCGGGAGAAGATTTTTGAACAAGAAATAAAGCTAAGTCGCCGAGATATCATTGTGTTTTCATATAAAGCTATTTTATGTTACAATTAGTTGAAACAATGACGCAAAAGATAATGTATTATATCAGAAGACAGAATATCTTGATGGTACCGTGTGTATACCATCTCAATTTGCAGTGGATGTGTCAAATAAGAGAAAGTAGTTTTTACTATCTCTTGTAAAGATCATAATTTATTGACAAGTCAAAAATATAATATATATATCGTGGAATCTCTCATAACGAGACTAATTCGTTACATAATCTTACTCGTTATATGAAACACTCGTTAAGCGAAACAAATTTTCCCATAAAAAAACAATGTTAAATACAATATCACCAATCATGCCGAAAAAAATGATGTATATATTTTTAACATTTATTCAAATAAACTTACATGTTATAAGAATTTGTAAATTGTATTTTAGTTTACAAATTGTTAAGGAGTGTAGCAATCAGGAATGTGATTAAGATTTGAAAAAACGCCTTTGAAGCATCTGTCATTATAATTTTGTCCTTGTTCTTGAGGATAATGAAAACCGTTAATAAAGACCAATTTTATATGCGCGCCAGATCAGTCATGCACACACCTAGTTCTCGCTTTAAATTGACTTTATGTTTCATTTCTACAATTACTTTTATCCTCTGTTGGCTGTCTTCTTGTGACATATTTTAGCAAGAGTAATTATGGGTTGTAACAATATGTGATCGCATGCGACAGTAACGTGCCAGCGGAACAAGTACTAACCAGATACCTACGCACTGACGCGGAAGTCCGGGCTCACAAGTGAGCCACGTGAAGATGGGACTTCCCGTTTCTGCGTCACTTATTATGCAAAATGTCGCTCGTTAATGAAGCATTTTTTGCAATCTGTTATCAATACTCGTTATGTGAATTGCTCGTTACTAGAGGTACTCGTTATGAGAGGTTCCACCGGAAATTAGTTATTTACAATATAGATAATAGTAGAGTATAGAGTTTTTTTTAATGTATAATATCATATTATGTGAAATGAACATCATTGTTTGTTACAAATTTATTAAGGAAATACGGCACTGATTCTGAAACACTCCAATTTATTTTAATATATGACGGTCACAATTTTTTATATACAAAAATGTTACTTTTATATTTGAATGTAGGAGGCTGACGAAATATAAATCGAAATGATTTGAATAGTAATTGACAATAATTAATAATTATTATTTTGTTTTTCATGAATCATACTGTGACGAAACATGCCGATGACATATTTCTTACACACCGAATACACTAAGATACTCGTCATTCGGAGAGGAAAATTTAGTATAGTTTGAATAAGATTTCCTTAAGATTTTCCCGTGAATTTTCTGAAGCATGTCAGTGCTGTAATTCAGGTAGGCAGTTCCACCTCTGGGAGACATTTACGTGATTGAGGTGACGAGAATAAGCTCCGAGACTAACTTAAGGAGTAGTTATACGCTGCGCGACTTGTCACACTTCAGTTGGCCACATTAACTAAGTCAGGCTTAATAATTTGCTCATCATATTCAAATTAAGGACATAATTCATGTCATCTAGCAGTGTTTGTTGGAATTATAAGAGGAGTCTTGGTGATTTCATTAATTTACGCATAAAACGAATACATTATTATGTTGTTGTAGACATCAAATATCCGAGGATATCTTCTTAGAAATATATATCAATAAATAAAATTTTATAAACAAGAATGTAACCCTCTCAGCGGTATGGTAAAATGTTTTGCCAGCCTTTAACAGTAATATATTTTACTTTTAAGGTGTTAAACTGTCACTTCTTGATGGAAAGGCATGATATTTTAAATCATAAAAACACATTTTTTTAGTACTTATTTCCACAACATGTTTTATGATCAGGACTGGTTTCGCTCATCGCGAGCATTATCAACTGATGATGAGTAATATATTTAATAAACCACAACATTCTTTCAACAATCTTTCGTTGAAGACTTTACACTTATATAATTAATATCATTACTATTTTTTTGCCTCTTCTTAGTGAAAAGATTTCATATTTTAATAAAGTTGGTTGTCCCACCTTCACCCGTTATGTGTATGCAGCCGTTGTTACACGGCCGCCTTCCATAACGCAATACTAACAAAAAGAATCGATTTTTTTCCTCATATTCTTGGCCCGATACAGAGCTGCACGGACCGATCGTTAAACCATGCACTATTATGCTTAAAAGAAGAGAAAAAAAAAAAGAAAGAAAAAGAAAATGTGACTTGCTCAGCCACTTAGTCTACGTGATATTAGGTATCCTGTGTATCTGCGTACTGAAAATGTTAAGCATTATTTCTACAATCATAATTTAAGTCTTTTGTAAGGAAATTTTAAGGTCAAATTGGTATTTTAAGCCAAAGTGGCATTTATATTTTAAACAGCGATTTCTGTGAGGCTAAGTATATTGGTCAAACAGGAAGATCTTTAAATTTTTTATCATTTAGTTTATTCCAAAAAAGGCAATGATTTTTTTACAGTTGAAAACCATCTATTTCAAAATAAACTTTTATTTAAAATTACAAAAAACTACTAAACATTTAAATGAGATACACAATAAAGGATTGAAATTAGTCGATATAAATTTTTGAGAAGCCTAACGTTTTGAATGATAAAACGAATTTTGTGTCTTCACCATTTTAATATTCATAAATAAACATATCCATATATTTATTTATTGTATTTTTATAAATATTGATATTGTACCTTTTTTTGTGTTTCAGAAACTTCTGGAACGCCCCTGACTGAACATTTCTTCTTATCATTTTGACTTACACTTTAATATATCCCATAAAGTATTTTAGTGCTGGTTATTTTGTTTATAAAATTTTCCCTCTCACTATTCTTCCTAATGAGTCTTTTATGATTGATCTGTGCCCTTAATGGATTATTGGTTTATCTTAATGTTGTTTGAAAAGTATTAAAAAGAGATTGCTTACATTTCAGTGTAAAATTAATTTATTTTATTTGGATTGTATGATTTTCCGTAAATTGTTTTCTATGTTAAGCCCATTGTTTTTAGAAATAAGTACTTAAAAATGTTTATAATTTAAAACTTTTTTTAAAATATATTATATAACAGGGTCAATTTAAAAGAAAAAACTTTTAAAATATTTGATAATATATTTATTACTGTTTTATGTTGATAGTTTGTTTATACGGTCAACTTAAATCTTCACTGCTTATAGTTTTCAAAAAGTTATGAAGCTTAAATGAGAGGAAAAATCCTTTTGTCAGATAGTACTTATTAAGTTTCGAATTTGTTACAGTAATTATGCCACAGTACCTAAAAAATAAAAATATTAAAATATATAAACTTATCTATATTTTTCCAATGTCGGTTTTGAAAGCTGGATAGCAAAGTTCTTATAACAAGACGAGAGACAAAAAATGTCAGAAGACCATATAATTTTTTAATTTATGAAAAAATTTGAAGGTGAATTGTTCGTGGTCAATAATGAAATTTTCATTGAGAAGTGGATGAAATTTAAAAATGCGCTCGGTAATTCGTATCGAAAATGAACTATTTCAAATTTGGTTTTGAATCTTTGGAGTTCTGACAACCAAGTTGAATATTAAATACAATAATCTGATAAAATTAAGCCTCATCAAAAGGACACATACTGTGGGTTACTCATTCCACCAGCTGTGTAGTCCATTTTATCGGATATATCAAGTAACACAACGCGCATTATAAAGCATTGTTCTTTGAAGCAAATGCCAAAAAATTGTCTAAGAATGTAAGTAGATACCAAAAAAACAATACTTTAAATTACCGCTTAAAATCGTGTATAATAAATATCAGTACGTCGTATTTCGTGAATATATTTAATCTATATTATGAATGACCGCAAACTAAATACTGAATAAAAGAAATACTTTATTTTATTTGATTTTTTTATTGCGGCAAATATTAATGAAAAAAAAACATGACAAGCGACACAAATCAACAGTTCTAATTCTACAATGAATCAGTGCGGATTTTTACTGAATCCTCCATACAAACCACAGACATTTTAAGGACGGAGTCATTTTAAGGGAGTTTTGTTAATAAAACACTAGATGAAGAGGGTGTGCAATAGTTTATGCCGGTGGGGTAAAAATGTTATTGATTGAATTGGCATTTACTTGGTAGAACTTCATTAAACACGGTGAAAAAATAGCAATGTATTTTAATTCTACATTTTTTTTATAAGATATAGTTGATGGCTATTTCAGCTCACGCCATCGTCAGAACTTGTCAGAACAGATAGTCCTGACGATGGCGTGAGCTGAAATAGCTATCAACTAAATCTTATAAAAAAAATTGTAGAACTAAAATACATAGCTATTTTTTCACCGTGTTAGTAAAAATGTATATTAAAGCGAAAGTGCAATAATCCTTCTCTTATTTTTGATTCTGGTATTTTGTATCAATAATTTATTTAATTTTTATGCACTGCATTTTTTGTTTATGAACTGTTAAATGCGTTCCCTATATAAATATGGCTATAACCAGTATTCTGCAAACTTTTAAGTCAACTGAGCCAAATATCAATTATACAACGATTGGAATTTCTTTTGAAAGCCAATTTTTTAATTAAAATTAAATTACATCCGTAGTTACATTGTTATTATATTGATTATGATACTGTCAAGCTGTCTTTTACTAAAACATACTCAATTTGATTGAGATACGTTTCTGATATCACTTCTTTCAACTTTCATTTTTAACTAATTTTTAAATTCAAGTTAAGATGAATACGGCTTAAAATAATACGTAATAACGATATCATTCATTGATAAAATTAAATTCCTTACGAAATCTATAAAGTTGAGTTATGTTAAGTTATCACTGGCAAACTCTAATGTAAACAATAGCCATACATTTCCTTATTTTATGGAACAGCCACACAAAATGGGACAAAGAGCCGCAGTTTGTCGATCAATGGTTTTAACAAGTCAATGGATCTACTTACAAACTCTAACACATAAAATACCGTAAAATACGCTGAATATTAACAGTTTAGATTCAGAGGGATATTAATGTCGATATCCTTGTGTTTCCATTTCCATATGCATGTTATTTGATCTTTCTTCAAGCATGTATAGAATAAAACAAATTACAATGTGTTATGTATTTAGGCCTGAAGTTGATTGAATTTCAATCGTTCAAACTCTGAATTTAATGTAGAAAAAATAATTTCATGCCTGTTTTATGTTGTTTGTGTGTCGGTCAAAGGTATCTTATTAGAATTGCGGTGACTTAAAACCGAACCGTGAATTATTGAAAAAAACAAAAGCCACTACTATCATTTCTATAACAAAACAGTCGATCGAAATTAAATATAAACGCAATCGAATTCCTTGATCATGATGAATATAATGGTGGCATCATTTATATTAATCGATGAGTTGAAAAAAATACAATCCCAAATTGTAGGCACGAATCCAATGGTGAAAGTCAGACCACAAAAGAAGAGGGTTTTGTGCAGAAAACGAAAGATGATGGCAATAAAAGAACTCATACAAAACAAATTAAACACATAAGAAACAAAGAACACAAAAGAAAGGAATGAAGAAATTCAAACTCAGCGCCTAAGTGTTTGCATCTTTGTAGTAAGGGTCGCGGGATGACGGCTTTGGAATAGCTGGAAATCAATAGACATCAACTATCACAAAGGATTCTTAACAAGCAAGCTAATATATGTCTATCACCATTGCTTAACCCCCTGCGGGGTGCTTCTTTGTGTCTGTAATAGACCATTTCCGTGCCATATGTAAACTTATTAATATAGCCGCCTTTTTAGTTTCATTTACAATTTTTGTTTTATTGTGAGAAAGAAAAAGCAGGTCGTTAAAACAGGAGAGAAGATGTATTGTGTACCTTTTCTACACAGCTATATATAGATAAGCAAATATTAGTTTTAGCATAGTTCTGACGATGGCGTGAGCCGAAATAGCTATCAACTTTAAAAAATAGCTATCATTTTTCCGAAAAGCTGAAATAGCTCTCATTTTTCAAAAAAATATTTTGTAAAGCTAAAATACATTGCTATTTTTTCACCGTGACATAAGAAACAATTTATAAACATTAATGCTTTGTCTGTGCGAAGATTGAATTTAGAGGGTTTTATTGGACTGAGTGTGTACTGTGAAAGAATTGGGGTTTTGCAGGTTAACACAGGTGTTTATAATATATTTGCATAACCTGCCTATGAATATATTCAATATAATTAAATATATCATGTTAAAACAGTTTTTATTTATTAACAACGTTAATGTTCAAAATGCATTTTTTTTATTATTTTATAATGCTTTCGATTTAAAATTAATAGTTTTTCCTTTCATAAATACGAAGTGTTTCCTTTCAATATTTTCCTGTTTCTATTTACCCCGTTTTCCAGCTAAACATATACAAACCATAATTATGGAAAAATCATCTATCACAGTGAAAGTTCCCAATAGCAATAACACATTGGTGAATTACATACTCAAATTGGACAGGAAAAAAGTTATTTTAGCTTTTCAATCAGTCATCCAGAATAGAGCTTGAAAAGAACTTGAAATCAAAATTCACACAAATTAACGATATTATATTATTCGGCAGTGATGGTTTATTATCTTTGTCATTGAAGGATGAACCCGGTGAATTGTCGAGAATCAGAGATTCTTTGAAAGCTTTTTAATATCCTTATCCTTTTTTTTAATAGAGGTCAATTAATTTTTAAATATTTATCATTTATTTGGATATTAAGATGTTCCTTATCGTTGTCAGTGTGAACAGAATATAAATTGAGTTGATGATGTAGATATTCAAATTGTATTTAAGAAGGACACTTGGGACTTATTAGATTCGTTTCAGTTTACAGCCCCCTGATGGACAAATAATGACTTGTGACCTAAAAGTAGTTATTCCCCGTGGTATACCTACAATAGCAGCAGGTGATTTTAACGCAAAACACCTCGACTGGCACAGTAGACTGACGATCTCACGCGGACGTCTACTAAAATCTTACATCGATGATATCGATGCAGTGGTAGCGGCACCCTCTGAGCCAACGACCCTACCGAGAAATGGCGGCATTCCAGATGTCATAGACATTGCTATACTGAGTGGAGTGAACCTTCAGTACGATACTCATATAGTGCATGAGCTTAACTCTGATCACCAGCTAGTCATTTTATGGTTAGGAGTAACGTCTACCCATAGTTGTAATAATTTTAATCAGATGCGTAATATTATCCAATGGAAGGAATTCGAGAACTTTGTTGACGACATGCTTATCCCGCACAGTGACTTACCGGATATTCAAAGCATTGATCTTGAGATTCATAGCCTCACAACAAATATCAATTAAGCTGCTGCATATGCCAGTAAAACGGTAAAAAGTTCACCGCACAGTAAAGCGCTTCCAGCAAATATTAGACAGCTTATAAATGATAGACGGAGCGCGAGAAAGGAATGGAAAAAGTTCTGCAACCCCTTAGTAAGACAACGCGTCAACCGATTGTCAGCAGAAATCCGACGAGCCATGAAGGTTTATCGCGAAAAAAACTACCGACGACTACTTAAATGAACTCGTCAAAGGAAGCGACCCATACTGGGCTCTCTCCAAAATTCTCCGCGCAGAAAAATACCCCTTGATGCCACTTCACGGAGCAAAGGGTCCCGTATTCACCATCAGTGAAAAGGTGGAAGAGTTTGCGGATAGCCTTCAGAAACAATTTACACCCAATACAATTGACACAAGTAATTCACGCTTGAAAAATAGCGTGTTAGATATAGAAGCAACCACTAAGCTAATCCTAGAACAACCCTTAACTGTAGACTGTCAAGCTATTTGTCCTTCCACATTTGCCGAGGTGGAAGGACTGATCAAAGCGCTTTCTGACAGAAAAGCTTTGGGAAATGACAGAATAAATAAGCGGTAATAAAGCTCTCAAACATCTACCGCTTAAAGGTATTAGCTCGTTAGTCAATATTATCAACCCTTGCTTAAGATTACTATATTTTCCATCACGTTGGAAGGAAGCGGATATTATTCTAATTCCAAAGCCTGGGAAAGATCACACTCTTCCGATAAACCATCGACCAATAAGCTTGCTACCCGCAATGAGCAAGAGCTATTCTGTACAACTCGGCATCTGAAAATGACATTCCTATTTTATTTCCTTACGTATTGTATATGCATGCGTGTGGCTGTGTGTGTGCCTGTATGCACACGTATGTGTGAGTGAATATAATGCGTATGGTGTCCGCGTGAGCTGCACTCATTGTGGGTTCCACGGCTCAGCTGCGACCTAATATTGTCAACAATGACACAACAATTATAACAAAATTAAATCTATATATGAGAGATGGAGGAGACCTAAAGAGCTCTGATGCTGACGCGTCATAGATCTTAACGCTCCATGAATTTGATATCCAAAAAAAAAATATAGTTGGCATGGCTCGCCAACGACCATACTATGTTGAAACCACCGGTTTCCGTCCGATCACCGAAGTTAAGCAACATTGGGCGCCGATAGTACTTGGATGGGTGACCGCTTGGGAACACCGCGTGCCGTTGGCCTTTTTTGCTCCAGTGACTATTAAGAAATTAATGCTCATTCTCGCCTTGTGAGCAATCAGTAGCGTTCGACTATACGGTAACGAAAGTTGTCATTATTTTGTAAAGTTTGTTTCCAGACATCCAGCATACTGGAACCCCACATAAGTGAAGAAATTGCTCTTGAACTCTTTTTTTCAACCAAGGCATCAAATATCCCATGCGAACATAATTTTAAGCGATGTTTTTGTTTTGTACGACGATTCGCTACCGTAAAGTAAATCCGCTTGTATTCAAGAGTTAAACAGATGGCATTTTCTCTTTTTTGTAATTTGTTACTGCTTTTTCTTGATCTAAAAAAGCTACAGTATATTTTCATTGGAAATATACTATTTGTCACATTTTTTTCAGGATTATGATTAATAATGAATCGATATTTGCTAAAATGACTTAAGAATTCAAAATCGAAGCTCTGTGTAAACAAAACCTTATTGTAAAATAGCCGGCTGTCGCCACATATATTTAAATAAAATATATATATACGTAAGAGTATAAAGATAGCTAAAAGTATGCGTAATATTATTGTGAGATATTCACGATAACGAAATTAAAATGAAAATAATTTCCATAGAATGAAATGTATAGGAAATCAAAATTGAATCAATAAAAAGTTACACAAATATTTTCACAGATGGTACCAGTAATATATGTAATAAATAATAATTTTTACATATTCAATCGAGACTTTTATGGTTTTTTTTATTTTATTTTAAAAGACGCGTTGTTTGTTTTGAAATTACAATTTCGCCAAGATTACGATAGAGTTGAAGTCCACTGAAGGTGCTTGATGGAATTTAAATATCTATTTTGATTTTTAAGTCTTTGTATGATTCCACATGTTTTGTCGCTTACGACCCATTAACATTATAGTTTAGGTCAAATAAATCATAAAAGTATGATGAAGTTTTAATTGGGATAAAAATAAGTTAATTCAAAAAAAACATCAAAATTACTTTGGACAAGTATGCATAAATTTCTTTGCTTAAAAACAAGACGGATTTTTATTTGTCCAAAGAGAAATGGCCGAGTTGTTTACTGAAATGAGCAAAAATCTGATTATGCATGAGAACAAAACCGAGAAAATTAGGTTTTTTTATTGTTCAAACTAATAAACCTCAAGCTGGTGAACAATCATTGTAACTTTTAATTCGTTTATGTACAAGGCTATTGCTACTGCCGTGAATTATTGTATATCAGGGTTGCCAAAATAACATTACAAAATCATAATAAAAAAAGTACGTGGAATTGTTATATAATTTCATATTATAATAAAAAGAGTATTTTTTTAAATTGTTAGCAGGCCCAACTATGCTTCTTTCTAAAACCGAATATTATAATGTTTTAGTGGCAAAGATAGTTTAACTACGCTACTAAATATTTAAAGGAAGTGATTTCGCTTACACGGTATCACAAAGAAGGAATTGCATTAAGCTGCTATGATAATTAAGTCTTCTTAACGTGCATAGGTAATTTTAGTGATAAAATATAATTTTAAATATTTGCCATCTTCTAATGTACTACGGTAGATTATACAATACAACGTAAGTAAAAATGAAATAAAAAAAGATGTTTTGTAATTTTTAGTACTATTTTTAAAATTTTATGGTATCCAAAACAGGATCAGTTTTGTCTATCGTGACAATATAAACAGATATAATAAGTATTAATGCAAGGATATTTCAACAAAAATATGAGTAAATAGCAATGCGAGTTAAAAGAAGTTTATTTTTGTCAGGTATTTTCCTACCCTTTCTATTAATGTGCATCAAATTAAAGATTAACTCACCAGTCCGATAAAATTGTTCATTGAAATATTCTTCAAAACCGTCTGATCGAAAAAGAAATCGGAGTCAATGGTTTTTGCCGCTCCTAAAAACACGACTCGGACTCCACAGCCCTGGTAAATAGTTACCAGATATACTAAACAAATATTACAAAAGCTAAGGAAAAAATTAACAATCAATAGTACGAACTATCATATATCTTAATCAAGTAAGATAGTAAAATACCAAAAAAATCTCAGATATATCGACACTATAAAAAAATCAAATATTTATTGGGTTGATTGATGAATACGGTGAAAAAATAGCAATGTATTTAAGTTCTACAAAATTGAGCCGAAATAGCTATCAACTATATCTTATAAAAAAGTTTGTAAAACTAAAATACATTGCTATTTTTTCACCGTGTTATAATGGAGTTCTACCAAGTAAATGCCAATTCAATAAATTGTTTCATTAACACGGTGAAATAATGAAACTAAAAAGACGGCTATATCAATAAGTTTACATATGGCACGAAAATGGTCCATTATAGTAACAAAGATACATCAGTCAGAGGAGTCAAAAATGGTGACGGAGATATATAAGTTTGTTCGTTAAGAATCCTTTGTGATAGTTGATATCTATCGATCTCCAGCTGTTTCAAAGCCGTCAACCTGCGACCCTTACTACAAAAATGCAAACACTTAGGCGCTGAGTTTGAATTTATATTATGTGACTCCTTTCAATCAATAAATTGATTGATTAACTCTAAATATAGAAAAATGCCACATTTTAAAATGAAGACATCATCAAGATGGCGGCTTACGTTGCAGCGTGTTAATATTTTTTATTAGCTGTATTACAATTTTTGCGTTTTTAATGTAAGCTTTCCAGATTTCTTGTGTATTTTTATACTTTGACTTTATCGTCATGCCTGTTTGTCGTTTCGGTGAAAATATTTATTTTTCTGCATCCCTGCACCGGAGTATCACGTACTTGGTAATAAAAAAAAGAAATCCGTAAATGGTGAAACGAAATTTATTACGAGTGTAGGTAGGCAGAGGGTAGGGGGTTGGGGTGGCTGATGTTCTCCTCTCTCGGATGAAATTACTCGAGATTAGCCCGAGAGGGGCATTTTTTGTCTTGTTTATTTAGTGCGGGCCGACGTAAAATGAATGGCCAGGCTTTCCAAATGCTCAGTCGTACAATGACGTTGAATTTTTCACCGGAAAATTTGCCGAAAGCTTTCACTCGCAAAAGAAAATCTGCTAAATTGGACTCAAATTTGTTGAAATAATTTTCTTTTTGCGGATCGTACGTATTACGTGAATATTTTCACAAAGGACCATACAAAAATAAAACGCCAAGATCCTTTGAATAATTCCCTGAATATTACGTTTACTCATGATGTAAATAATTTTTAATTATAGGAAAGGTTCCGTTTTAGCATTTATTTTTAAAACTTGTGAATTCTTTGCTTAATCGCCGTTTTAGAAACGGTTCTTCGCATTTGAGTAAACAAACAAAAATAATATTGATAGAATGAAATGAAAAGTTACGTTGAAAATTCTTTAACTGTAGATTTATTCTTAAAGAATATAAAATCAATGAACTTTTATGAATAATTTATTTTGTTTTATTCCATAAAACAAAATGGTGAAATAGTGATAATAATGTCGTAAGTTCAATAGAGACTCGAAGAAAGAGAATCGAGAACATATTAACAAAATAATTACTGGATTTCAAATCATGATTCAATCGTTTTCATTTATCTACTAAATATTAAATAAAATTTTTCAAGAATTATAAATATTTTTGTTTATTCTACCTTCATAAAAATTTAGTTCCTCTAAAATTATTAAGCAGATTTTATTGAATTATCTATGTATACATATAATCAATAAAATTATATTTAATAATTATAAATATGTGCAAAGCTTATACTTTCATTTTTTTTTCCTTTTTTAAAGAATCTGTTTTGAATGAGACCATGAAAAAAAAAGTGTATTGATCAAAGTGGGAAAGATAGAATACGTTCTATTCGTTCAAAATTTTCTCATTTGTATTCATATTTAACACCAGAATATAATGATTCGTAAAACATACGATTATGAAAAATTTCTATAAACATATAAATTGTTAATCAGTCATATAATTTGAGTGTCTTCAAGCAACCCCTTTGACTGTTATCAATCGCTTAATGTATGCTTAAAATGGCTATAATAAGTTTTCTTTATTGTGTATTTTAATGAATAAATAAACCCACTTTTAATATGTAGAACTATTTAAGTCTCGAGTCATGTGATAATTTTTTGACACTTTCGAGACTCAAGAGTAGAGAAATACATGTATTTCCCTAGACATATTTCTCAGGTTGTTTCGATATTGAAAGCTTATTATGAACCATTCAGGTTTTTGAATATACATGATTAAAGCTACAATTATAAACTAAATTGTTTTTTATTTATATTGTCCATTAAAAGTTTATGGTAATATTTGAAATTGGTTAAAAAATACAGAAATAGCAAAGGTATCCGCAGTTTATTACATAAATGATTTTTATTAAAATTGGATAAACTGAATGTTCACTCACCATAAATAACTATTGAAAATACAGATAAAAAATTTGCTCCCCAATTTTAAATATAATTAATTATTAATAGGTGATTGTCGTGCATATGTAAATAAATGGTTATTAAATCTTATTTTTTAAGAAACATACGCATTAATTAAGATTTATACATAGTTGGAAGACAAATCTCTATGGCGATGGAAAAGATATGACGATTTACAAACGTCATATATTCCACCTCAGGGAAATAGAAATAAAAAGAAATGTGAAGTATTTTTATATTTTTGTTTTGTCTTGTGACAGCGTCAAACTTTTTCGGCACTCCGCAATAAAATAATCCCAGCCATAGAAAAAAGTTAGTCGAGCGGTGGTAAAATTTTGCAAGATTTATGTTTCGGTTTGTCACCCCTGACCTGCTCATGGGCGGACGCTGCAAGACGGAGGGAAGGGGCAATCAAAACTGTAACGTAGGAATGTACCGGCGTAATGAGAAAATCCTTTTTCTTCGCTATTTTAAAGCAGGTATTTTCTTACTCTTGTTTCGCCGATTATTTTTCTGCTCAAAATAAAACAAGTCTGCGTATTTTATTTACATCTTTATGAAAAATAATTGCTTAACTAATAGATGGAAATTATATGAAACACAATATTTTTTCGATATTGATAAAATAAAATGTATACAACTGGAAATCGACTACCGATAAACTGCATTAATCAATTTTTATCTCATGTAGGATATGACTTAATGAATGATTCATATTTGCATCACTTTTTAAAATTAGTTATTCATCAAGTTATCAAATTATCATTGCATTAGTTATCGTTACTCAATGAGTATGATGGTGAAAATATATTCGGTTTGTTAAACCATCGAAATTAACAAATTACATACATTCAATGATTATAAAATGATATTGTTAACCGTAATCTCTAACTTGATAATTTAACAACAAAAATACTTTTAAGACATTATTAAAAAATATGCATAGAAAAGATAAACATCTTTGTAATAAAACTTATATATAATAGATAATACTGAAAAATTATTCGTATGTAAGAATTTTTTAAAAATAAATTGACATTAAGAAAAATTCGATTTATGGGAAGCAAAGCTTATTAATTGAGATATATCGCTTCATGTTCTTAGATTATTCCAAAAGAAGTTGATTATTTGACTTGGCAAGATACCAGTTTTATTTAAAATCAAATATATACAAACTACCGTTATAGAAACACTAAATAATAAAATATAAAAAATAAATACATACAATATTAAGCCTGATTCCTAATTATTTATCGAATATTTGTCGTTTTCCTTTCTTAATTATTAATATATTTTTTTTTACGTATGGACCAGTTTAATTAATCGAAACATGATAAATTTATTTATCACAATTTATTTTATGAACAAAAAATTTTGGGCCTAGAAGAAATTATATAAGTTTATTAATATGTTGTAACTATATTAATTTTCGCCATTATTGGGACTAAAATTGTTATTTAACTAAAATACTTTTATATTTTACTCTACTGTAATTAAGTTCTACAAAGTAAATGTATACTTAGCAAATAAATTAGTTATAGTTAAATTGTGTTTCAAATACTTTCTGTAAGCTCCTGAACGAACATAATAATTAAAACCTAGCATTAATTCGAAAATAAGAAGTTCATTGCTGGAAAAAATATGTTATCGATTATTCTCCGTTAAAACCATGAATAGAATTGAGCTTTTATATTATATATGGAAATATGGATTTTTTTGTGTCAACTTGACATTGAAAATTATTGGTATATTTAAAAAATGGAATTTTTGAATATCGAATGTACACAGTTGGTAAAAAAATCACTATATGTGTCTGTGTGATTATGATACTGTTTGGTTCAAAGCAATTGATATACAGTGAGAACTATGTCAGTTTTAAATATGTAACGGTTGTGCCATAAATTTGTTTTCCGACAACCGTATCTAAATTGTACCACGCGAATTTATTATTTGTAACGTTTTTTTGTTCAATAAAACTTACACTTTAATAATCATACATCAAACAAATCCAGACAAATGTACGAAAGCAGTGACGTCCCAGCAGTCAGGGGGCAAATAAATAGAACCAAAGGAATTATTCCCGCCACTCGCTCTCTGTCGCTTATCTTGTAATCTTTCCGCGACAAATAAAAGAAGAAAAGAAAGAACGGGAAAAGCCACGCGCGAAATAAAGGGTGGGGGGAAGAATTTGAGAAAAGAAGAGGCCTACGGACGCACATTCATAAACGGCGCGGCGTGGGTAAATAACCCGAACGGTCATAAATAATATACGTCGGGTTGCGTCCCTCATGTATAAATGTTTATAGGAGCCAACCGTCAAGTACCCTCATGCCATGAGCAGCTACTGACCAGGTGCGTATCGGAAGTTAAAAATTATGGGACGCGATATAAGCATTGTATTTTTGAGAAATATCACAATAGCTGTATGAAAAAAGAAAAGAAATATTAATCAGACAAATACAAGTATTGAAGATTCGTATTATTGGTATTTTTATGTACAAATACAAAAATAAGATACTCATTATATGAACGTGTAAATTTACAGCACAAAGCTTGATTACTTCAAATAGTACGTAATTCAAAAAATATGTTAAAAAATATATTTACAATAAATGTGAAGCTTAAAAGTAATAAGATTGTATGTAATATTTTTTTTATTAAATAAATCTGTGCCTCTATCGCATTAAATGTCATGTTCATTTGTGTCGATATACAAGCATAGAAAAAATGAAAATTCAATTTTTTTGTAATTTTATTTCATCAATCTTGGATTCATTAAAAAAATTAAATGTTTAAGTATGTTGTATTTGATAAACATATCTGTCCAAAATTCCCAACAACGAAATATATCTTCCATATATAGTTCTGACGATGTCATGAGCCAAAATAGCTATCGACTATATATTATTAAAAAAATTATAGACCTAAAATTCACCGTGAAAAAAAATATATCTGTACATTGGTGTACACATATCTTTAAATGTCCATCAGGGCACAGAAATATGTATATTGATTTAGTGTATTTTAGAACTAAACCTAGGTTATAAATTGTTTTCAGTATAGTTTAATAATAAATTGACAAAATAAAAAAAATTAAATACATATACATATTCAACTGATAGATATTAAATCGAAATATTTTTTAATAACAGTTAAGATATATGAACATAGTACGAGAAAAAAAATATTATTTCTCAATTCATATTTATAAGCCTGCTGGACTTAATGATGAGTTTGATAATAAAATAACAATTTTATAAAGCTCTACTAGTACTTAATTTATGATATGTAATTGTTTTATCTAATATACAAACTATATGTTATACTTATTTTTAATCATAAATTAAAATAAAGTTATGATGATTGTTTTTATCCAGTATATTTCATCAAGCATGTAAGCAAGAATACAGATTTGAAAAACTTATTTGTTTTTTTTTATATTGAAAATGTTTCCGGTTTTATAGTGACAGATTCGGCTCTGATAACAAGGGTGGCAATCTTCACCATAAAACAAAATAGGCCCGAGCTCTTGGCGCGTTTATCTAGCAAAAAGAATATTTTCATGAGATAGTGTGTGCAATAAACTTAACAAGGTCTGTCCCGCGAACAGAGGCATATACCTAGACATATAAAAACATATATGCGCGCCCCTTAAAAGGCACGCATATCTGTCTGCTGCACACCTGGAAAAAGCGCTCAAAATCAAGGCTTTCAATCTCAAAAGTCAATTATAGTTGTATGTGTTATATGCCATATAGAGTAACAAATTCAATTAAATGATGTGTGACATGAATACAATTATTGGTTGCGTAAAAACCGCTCTGGTCTGTTTGAATGAATCAGATTTTGAGATATAATGATTCACTCAAATAATTTACGGATGGACAACGAAAATCAAAACATTGAGTCATCAATTGTTGTTTTAAAGAGATAATAATTAAATAAATACAAAGAATTTGCGAAAATATGTGGCGTGCATATTAATGCATTCTCCAAAAACTGCTAGAGATTCTTTCCCGAATTCTAGAATATTCTATGATATTTCGTTAACACTGTAAATGAAACGTGATTTTCTAAAAATAAGTTGAGTCTTTATTTGAAATATTAAAAATCAGATAAATAAGATTTTTTTTACTAAGTGTTGATTTTTACTAAAATCAGTATACATATGACAAAAAATTTAGATAAATTTACAAAAAAAAAACTGCAAAAAATATGGTCTTTCAAATTTAAAAAATAAATGACAATTTTTGAGAAAAGGTTTTTTTCGAATGTGATTATCTTCTGACGCTTGAAATAGTGATAAATTTTCAATAGCATTAAAGAAAGACAGTGGATTAGTATTTGTATATTTTTTTAACCATATCTGGAATGCGAAATAAATGGATTATATTGAATATTAAATAATAGAGGTATATCAACAGAAGACTTTCAAGGCCGACTATAATATTTGTTCTCAGTCGTTCAACCCTTAACTTTATTTTATTTTTTAATATGTTAGTGGTTGAAAGATAAGGTGAAGACAACGTTCGTACTGGAATTCGATCTCACGAGTTCCGTAAATGAAGTTAATGATGTTAACTACTGCACCATTTACTTGAATGACAGTGTTTATTTACAGAAAAATGGCAATTTTATATAAAGATCGGTCAGATGTCGTGAATAACTAACATAATGGTAATTTTACCATTTAAAAAGGTTTCCTTGTTAAGAGATATTTATATACATAGCTGCTTCTTTGCATTTTTTTATCATAGCGAGTCTCAGTAATTTGTACATCATAATAACTTTACAATGGAAATGAAAAAAAACGAAATAATTAAATTAAAATTAACAATGTAAGAAAAGTTAAAAAAAATAATTCGTTTAAAGGAAGATTAATCTCTTCTTATTTTGTATTGTATACATATCATATATACATACATATTAAATTATGACGCGAAGACTTCAGCATAATTTTTTAAATCATATGAGATCAATTCAAAACAGTATTTTGTTCGTCATTCAAGATTACTTCGAAGAGGAGTGACATCACATACATACATGTCTAAGATTTAAATTATTAATAATGTATTAAATATTCTCAAAACTTTTTGTCAATTATTAAACGGATAGATAGTTCTGACGATGGCGTGAGCCGAAATAGCTATCAACTATATTTGCTAAAAATAATTTTGTAGAACTAAAATACATTGCTATTTTTTCACCGTGTTATTAAACGGAAAACTAACGTGGTAGATTTTTTGCAATTTTGAGTATCACAAACAAGGTATGTATTTGTACAGAAACTAATATACATATTAAAAATTTTATAATACACATATCTGCATAAATCGATCTTACAGATTTTGCTTCAATATTCTTTACAAATTAATAAAAAAAATGATACATCATAAAGTATTCGAGATAGAGTTTGATTTGATATTGAAAATATTGAAAACATTTTCACATATCACGAAAATAACTCTTGTAAACCTATAAAATTATTGTCGATATGTGCAACATTATTTGGATCGTATTTTTTATTATCAGCAGTTAACTAACTTAGAAATATGGTATATTATTCTTTGTTAAAAATTCCTTACAATAGAAAAAATAAGCTATCAATAAAAATAATAATTTATCCATGAAATACGAAAATTTCGTTGATTACTTGCAGATTTGCATTTTTATGACGATTCATAGAACTGTCATTTGATGGAGTTCGGAAAACAGTTTATATCAAAGATAAATTATATTATATGTGTTTTAAAGTACAACGTTTCAGATTAATGAACTTGAATACAGTATCGAAATAAGTAATTTAGTTTTTGAATTCAAGTTCGTTAGACGTATTCTTTTTTTAACTAAGCCGATATACTTTTTTACCTAAATGACAATAATATTTAAAATAGTTTTGTATAAATGTTTTACGCCGACATAAAAAAAGGTTCCAAAGTGGTATTTGAAAAATATGTCGTACCGCGCCTGGGGGACGTAAATTTCTGTATCTATACAGTTCGTTCAACATATGTTTATATTTTTCCTCCCCGTTGTCTATATAAAAATAAAGTTTAATCTGCGGATGCGAACGCAGTTTGTAATAATGTTGGAGCGGCCTACTGCGCCAGTGAAACCGAATCAGCAGATTCGTGAAAAAATACGTTCAGGGAGGCGGCTGATTGCGCTGGGATTTGTAAACAATTTGGCGCTGGGTTAAGAGATGGCGCTGCGTCACAAAAAAACTCTTTCACTTTGACAAAATAGCTAGTTTTATTTCCATTTTTTTACTTCTGAATTTAAAATAGTATTACACATTTAAAAAATGGGGAATTTTCATTGCAGTAAGTATATATGCCTGCAATTAAAATTACAAAATTTAACATTTAAAACACAGTGAAAAAAGTTATTCTTAATTGTTAATTTTTTCAAAAAGTCATCCATCATCCAAAATGGAAGTCAATATTTAGCATTCATAAAATATGGCAATAGAATGGATTTATATAGCTATATATAAATCCATTCTATTGCTAGAAAAAAACATTATAAACAAATAAATTAATCACACGATGAAAAAGTAGCAATGCATTTTAGTTTTACAAAATACATTGCTATTTTTTTCACCGTGTTATAATGGAGTTCTACCAAGTGAATGCCAATTCAATCAATAAAATAAATTAATAATATTTGCCCCAATACGGAGATGAATTTTCCACTATAAATTTTTTAGTGAAAATCATTTTTTGAAACAAGTGTTTGTAAATTTGAAGATAAACTTTTTGAAATATAATTATTGAATAAGCATGTTTTTCATTTATGACGTATTAAGCCAATTAGTTGAATCCAGCGATTTTATATTTTCGTACGTAAAAAAGATTCGTTATGTTAATATCTCAAAGCAAATGTAAATGATTTGGATTATAAAGTATTAATAACTTTAAAGAGAAAAAATTGTTTATTTTGAAAATAACCAACAACATTAAGATAAGATGCATTTATAATAAAATAAATATCAAACTTCTTAGACCCATTATACATTGCAATGTAAAAAAACATTTTGGCTTATTTAAACATCGATTTTTATTTATCATATTTGTATTGGGATTCTTTGTGTGTCACAGTGTACACCATATGAATTTGTTGAATTTTGTCAGTGTTGTTATACAGTGCGTGATGATTATGTAAGCATGCAAATTTTCCAGGACGTCGCATTCCGTTCAGACTGATTCAAGTATGTTTTATTATATTTAATTAGTCAATGACTTGCTTTAAATATATATATTATATTTATAGTTTACTGAGGGTGCTTTATGTAATTTTGATACCACATTGGAATGTGCTCGAATCGTAAGGTTGGACACTTCCATATGTTTTTTCACTCAGCACATTCGGGCATTCCATATCACGGATGCAATGCAACTTACAGTCTACGTAAGCAAGTAACAAAATTTTTGGTAATGTGTAGAGCTTGAAAGAAACGGCTTGATTTCACGATATCGACTGAGTGTATCCTTGATGAAATTTCAATATAAAATTTGGTTTGTTGAATCTGTGTACATTTTCAGTTCTATTGCATCCGTGTTATATCCATAAATACTCAAAGATCAAAGGTAAAAACGTGGTGGTGAGTGAAAAAGCATGTGAAAATTTTGACAGTTAAAATTCAATAAAATATAATATTTATTGGGTTCATTGTATTTTATAGTGTATCACAGTATAATTGAAAATCAATAAAAATCAAGTCTTATAAAACAAAAGAAGTTTGTGTCAACACAAAAAAACATTGATGTCTTACATAAGATAATTAAAAAAACGCCATTAAATGAGCGTAATACGTGCGAAACTAAATAATTATTTAATGTACATGTAAATGGCTTAATATTAATTGATGTAAATCTTAACTATTTAATAAAGCATACGTCATTATTTGAGGCGAATATCTTCAAAGAATGCAACACTTAAATTGTAGATTGCATTTAGTTGTAGATACGCTTTATTTATTATTACAGCCATACATGTATGTTAGTTACACGAATACTGTTGGGCTTTCAGTTGGTTCTCGTCCACATGTGCGCTGCAATTACTTTGTATTATCAGTTGGATGTTTTTACTAGTCCCCTATCGTTCCAGGTACATACACTTGTTTCTGTATAGTTCTGTGACCTTTGCGAATGCACCAGTGCAGTGGTCGGCAAACTTATTAGAAGTTGAGGCAAATATCAAGACAAATACAATTGATATTTCTTAGGACGGACACATTTCATTAATTGAAACTAAATGGAAATAAAAAGATCGTTGAATTTAACTTGATGTCATATTTATTTATCAAAATTTAACTGTATTTACGGTATCCATAAAATAAAATTATCACAAATACTTAATCTGAACAACGACATTTCATCTACTTGGGAAGTTTGAGAAGTCAGATTTGAATGTTATTGTGTTTGATTTTATACACGATTCCAGGTTTTCATCAATAAAAAGTCTTCTTAAATTACTTTTGATAAAGGCTTTGCTTGAAAAATACTATTTCAATAAAAATAGAGATGGAAAATTGTGTAATAATACCAATGAAAGTTCTTATTTTTTTGAATTGACATTTACTTTGTAGAACTCCATTATAGCACGGTGAAAAAAATAGCAATGTATTTTAGTTCTACCAACTTTTTATAAGATATAGTTGAAAGCTGTTTCGGCTCACGCTATTGTCATTTTTATCACTGAGACTTACAGCTTTTTCCTTTTCCTGGAATCCCTGAAATCTATGGAGAAAAGCTTCCTTCATATGAATAAAACTATTGTTTCGAATTACCAAATGTCTGTTTAAGATTTTTTTGGCAGAGCCTTCCTCCAGAAACCAAAATGCTGTATGTGATCCACGAGCCGTGATTATCCGACCACTGCAAGAGTGGAATAAACGTAAATAATGTGCGGGATTTCTTTTTATTTTCACTGCAGATTGAAAGAATTAAGCATTTAAATTCTTTTATGAAGCTGTTTTTGGGTTAAGATTATAGATATTATGTTGCGATGTTTGGTTTTGTTGAATCAACGATATGATATTTAGAAAATGATATATTTATTCGGAGCAAACATTGTTGAAATCAGTAAAATATTAAAATAACTTTGTAGCTCCACTATTTGTGAGATTGATATCAAAACACGTTTCGACTCTTTGATAAGAATTTTCAGAATTACTCTCTATTGAAAGGCTATTTATTTTCAATATCTTTATTGATTCTCAAACTATTGTTTATAATGAATTTCACTGACGGTAGAGAGAGCTTAGCAAAATATTTATATAAATTTTGAATTGTTAAAGCAGTGTTTACTTCCACATGTTTTGTCACTATTTATTGTATTTTTAGGCATTCTATCACACAGATGCAATAGCATTGACTATAAAGCCCGGGATGTAAGTAACAAAACATGTTTTTGGTTACGAAGATTCAAAAGCTAAAATTGTGAATTGAAGTTTCTATCGGTATGAAATATATATTAACTGACCACTTTTTGCAAATAAATTACTTGCATTTGTAGACGGAAATTTTATGCGTATTCAATTCAATGGTGGCAAATCTCCTGCCTTAATTAAAATGTTTTTACCGATAAAATATCGTTAAATTTTTTATTAGTGTACGAAAACTTAGTCCATCAACTGTTTATTTTATTCCAACATAATTTACTCGATCGACTCTTAAAATAACATTTTTCAATGAAATTTGTGATCGTTTACGATGTAATGGTCTCCAACTCTCAAATAATAATTCTTATCTTATAAAATGTTGCTTTATAAAATTTGGACAAACAGCTTTCATAACAATTAGAAATGTTTAGTTATTTTAAGATTGAAAGCTATTTCTTGCGTCGCGTCGCGTCAGAAATAGAAATAAAAATGAAGAAGAAATTTTATAAAAACATATAACACCGGTTCCTGTTATACTCAACTTGTGGCCCGCGGGCCTTAAGTGGCTCAGCATATTTTTTGTAATCTGTCATCACCTGTTTGTAATAGTTTGTATCAATTTTTAAAAAATAAGGCCGTTTTGAGGAGTAATGGACTCTAATTCATATTGATACAGAGAATTATATTTTATGAATCATTGAAATTAATATGGTATATTATATTTTTATTTTTAATATTACTTATTGGTGGAAATGCATTACATTTAAACGATGAAACAGAATGCTTAGTAGTATTTCCATAATTTCGTACGACCAAGATTAGGACTGGTTTTATTCGTTTTAATACTCATGATGAGAGAAACAATCTTGTTTTTAACAATATGACATATTCAAAATAGTATATTGTGTTTTATACTAGCTGTTTGTTCCACCTCCACCCGTTATATGTTTGCAGTCATTTTTAAACGGCCGCCTTCCATAACGCTCAACTGAAATAGCAAATAATCAATTATAATCGCCATTTTATTGGCCCGATACAAAGCAGCACGGACCTATCTTTAAGCCATGCAATATTATAATAAGTTTTTGTTTAATCGGTTTTAGTCTGTGTAACGTACCGAAAATCTTTATGGAGTTCGATAAAATAAAAGTAGAGTAAATATAGTTCATCTATTCGTATGGTTATATTCGAATTTATGACGAATACTCGCATATATAATAAAAAAAAAAAAAAATAATTAACTAAAAAAGAAGCTTTATTTAATTTTATGTAACTGAAATTTAAAAATAAAAACATTCAAGTTTTAAACGTCACTTTGTCTCATTATATAGCGTGAAATCATTTTGTTAATTTGGCATTATTTTGTATATAAAAATGGTAGAACGAGAACTGAAAAGACCAAAAACGAAACAGTTGTTTAAAATCAAAATGATTATTTCCCGGAAAAAGAGCAACTAATTATACGACTGGTATATTTTTTAACTTTCCCTGGTGTTAAAAAATGATTCACACTGCCGTTCAGTAAGGCAATATATTACAGGCTTGAGCAATGCGCATCATTGCATTTCGTTTCAATTAAAATCATCGTTGAGAGTTGAAAAAACTGTTTTGAAATCGTTTTAATGCATTTTTGGTTGATGATAAAATTGTTTGTATACATTATCAGGATTCAGTTTAAGTGTTTGTAATTCAAAATTTTACAGAATTATTCATATCATATGATTTTATCAGGTATATAAAATTTTTTAGAACTACTCAAACCATGTAGAATTATTTATTGTGAATTAGTTTTGTATGACATTGTTTTCAGTATTTGTAAAGAGTTTAGTATGTTTATTGTTTTTAAATTTATAATAATGATTTATGATATCGACTGAAGGTACTTGATAAAGTTTCAATATCTTATTTGAATTGTTGAAACTTTGTACGATTCCAAATGTGGAATGATCAAATATGTGGAATTGTACAAAGTTTCAATATTCCGAAATTCCGTAGTGACAAAATAGTGTACACAAATTAATTATACTATTTGTTATTTTTCCAATTATCTTGTTAAATGATATAACAAAAAAATTAACTCCAATCCGAAAGAATTTCTGAAGGATAGACTTTCGCAAAATGCGAGTATTATCAATTGAATTATGTGATTAGGTGATTAGTTTTGAGAACATTCCATTTGATAATAATGGTGATGAGCGAAACCGGAACTTATCATACAAATAATATTTTGTTAATATAGTCTATACTGTCCACTGTGTTTTTATTATTTAAATATAATGACTTTGTACCAAAAAGTAATCACACAAATAATCATTAGACGTGTATAAAGATTGAGTCTAAAAATAATTATTTGCCTGGCTTGCAATATTGATCAATTTAATATATCGACTGCATGTTTATAAAATATTCAAAGCGATTTCATACATTAATTTCCGATAAAATATCTCGTTACTGGATAACAGTAGATAATATAATGACCAGGCTTACCAAGGCTTATACAATTCTGGCAAATTCGATTTAGATAGAAATAGTTATCAGACGGTGTAATTTTAATTGAACTTTCTGTTGGCAAATAGCAGATCTGCGCCAACTAGATTACCCTCAATAGACATTCTATTTTCAGACACTTAAACTAGTATAGCTATATATGCATCTGATAAAGATACATGTAATTAAAGATTTTCACGTTATCAATGTTACAGTAATTGAGTTTATTTACCTCTAACCCAAGACAATTAATCAGATAATATTGTTTGTATACATCATCGTTGGAAATCTTTAATAAAGGAAAATTTAACTGACTCAACTTGATTCATTTTTTTTGTTTGAAACGGAACAAACATCGAGTGTTTGAAAAGCAATGAATAATTTAAAAATAACTCGATGTTTTGAGACAGTTTGCAGAATGTCAATACTCAAAGAAAAAGCTTTGATATCGTAATCTGCCTTAGCTTTTATTTCAAAGCTATTTATCTTTTTAATATTGTCGTTTTCTTCAATGCGTTTTGAGTGATGATTATTATTATGTATAGTTTTAGAGAATATAAAGAATATTGTGTATTACAAAATAATTAAGTATAGAATCTTCCTCTCTTAAAATTCAGTTATTTTAATGATAAATACCAGAAAATAATAAGACCATAAGTTAAAAAATAATTATAAAAAAAAAATAACCCTTTATAAAAAATGTTTGTAATACAGTAAAGATATGCATTTCGCAAAAACTATGTAAATAATATCTCTTTTACTAAGCAAGTAAGAAAAAATACACTATAAAAATAAAATCGGCGAACAAAATATAACAATAAAAACCGTTGAAAGCTTTGTTATTTAGTTGTGAATAAAAATGATTTCATTTTGTTATATTTTATATTTATTTATCAATGCGAGTATTTTCTATTCTGAAATTTTTTTATCAAAGTGAAACTAAATGTTAAAAACTCCCAGTCCCAGAGAAATAACAAAAACTCATACAGAATGAAATGTCAAGCAAGGCGTGATCTTTAACTTGATTTAAGCAAAGAATGTTTCCACTTACAAATATGCAATTATACATAGCGAAACAAGTTTACTGAATCAGCGAGTAAAGTACGTTAAACTTCAAATTATATCGTAAAACTACTAAACTTTAAAACGCCATGTTTACGGGTAACTTTGGCGGTGACGTCATAGAAAAATAAAACGGGAAGATGTATGAAAAATAAATAGCTAAGTGGAGTATTTGGCGTTGTAATTGAAGTATTTTAATATGTATTATTTAGGACCAGTAAGATGGGAGGAAAAATTGTAGCATTTTAAGCACAAATCCTAATTCTGATAAAAGTATATTGTCATAATCGGTTTCGAGCTTGAGGGACGAAAACGTAACGGAAATCAATCATGTTAACCAATGCACCACGAAACCATTATTAGAACATATCATTCAATGAAATTTAATTGTTTTAAGTAATAACATGTTCGTAGGTAACTAAAAAGTCTATCTTAGGAGAAGAAACAAACAAAAGTTATAATGTTAGGAAATTATTATATTTACCCAGAAACTACTGAAACCGTTTTGTTTAATTTTTATTTTAAGATTTGAGCTCAATGCCCTACATACGAATATATAAGACTGCATATAAAAAAAATATTATATTATTTACGTAAATATTGAAAATATTTTTTTTCTGTTTCAAAATAATTCAAATATTATTCATGCATATTTGCGTTATTGCCCGGAATTTTACATCGTCTTCAAATTCACGAATATTTGCGTAATCGTCCGATTTTTTTTTCCATCGCATATTTGCGTGATCACCTGGAAAGCGCTTAGTGAAGTTTTCGTGACAAAATAATGAAATTGTAGCGTAATGATGAGTAGTTTTTATAATTATATGTACGAAATATTTAGGCTTAAAATTGATAACATCCCACTGGTTGTATTTCAAATTGAGATACATGGTTTACCTCATTGACTAGTTACCCGTAAACAGTGAAATGAAAAAAATATAGCTATAGATAAAAATTAAACCAAAAACTGACCAAAAAGTGTTCCACCGATAGTTACTTAATTTCTCTATGTTCTGTGTTTTCGATACTTGAAAGTTAAAGTTGGGTATGCGTAATATCACAGACATCATTAGTTAGCAATTCTTATCATAAGTTGTGAAAAAATATATATATTTATTTATTTGTTGTTTTAATTTTTTTCCAAAAAAGTGGTTACCATATTTTCTTTCATTGAAACGCTGTTGGTGCTCATGGTGTTGATAATGTCTTAAACCATAACTCGAGGCTCGATACTAGAGTCGTATTAGCTCGCTATAACGGCCAGGGGCGGCATGCTGAGCTTTAAAAGCGCTTTTAATTTATTACAATACCTATTCGCAGTTGAAAATAATATTTCAGGCGCCTATTTGAAATAATTAACGAGTCAAGATTGTTTTCTTAGGTACTGTTTGATTATTTACGTTCATTGAAAATGTTAAGTTTATGAGTGTTTTATTAATTTGTCATTCATAATTAAATCATTTATTTTAGAATGGATATTAATTGAAAATTAATATTTAATGGTAAAAGAATCAAAGTGAGTATTATTGTCTACAATTTCTTTTTAAATTGTTGATAGATGTTTTTATTTGTTTGTTAAAATTTATGGAGCGTTAAGATCTATGACGCGTTAGCATCAGAGCTCTTCAGGTCTCCTTCATCTCTTAAACATAGATTTTTATTTAAATTGTTGTGTCGTTGCTGACAAACTTAGATCGCTGTAGACAGTCAGCAATAACTGCCTATATCTGCCTAAGACTTGTTATTTTTATCCCATTTTAGTTGAAATTTACAAAGTATATGCTTATTTTATCAATTAGGAAATAAATGTCATCGTATTTAGCATACAGATTAAGGGAAATATTGCAGTCATTTTGTATATTTTTATTTATAGTAATGATGAAAAACGAAGCACAGTTCAAAACTACACACAAATTATGTGTAATCGATCCCGCCTTTTGAACGCTCTCTCATTGCAATGTTGCCATTATGGATATAAAAAGACTCTCCTTTTTTATGTGCCACTGTATAATAAAAAACCTCACCTTATAGTCGGGCTAGTGATGTACTGGATGAATATTGTGTGAGTGACAATATGTTGGCAGTCGATAAGAATTCACGAAGCTTGGGCAAGCATAGGTAAACCATTCTCTACGGTTTAGACAATGAACGAATTATCGACAATAGAGCACATGTCCTCCAATATGTACTGTTTCTACAGAAAACTTCCTTCCATCAGGAAGTTTGATCGTCATGAAATATTATATAATATATAGACGACCCGTTGATGCTACGGGGGTGTATAATTGCATTTTCAATGTAAGCTGTAATTTCTTGATTGAAAGCCATGATATTTATATTGATAAAAACACATTTTTAGTTCTACTTTCACAATAAATTAAGTTAGCAGTACCGGTTACACCCATCGCAAGTATTATCAATGTATAAAATAAAAATGATATTTTAAATAACAAAAACATATTTTAAATACTTATTTCCACAATGTATTTTTTGATCAGGACCGGTAACAGTTTATAATGCTCGGGATGAGCAAAAGTGATCCTGATCAAAAAACATAGTGTGGAAGTGAGTACTAAAAATGAGTTTTTTTTATATAAAAAAATTTGAACAAGCTTTAAAGCGAATATTTTGAGTTAAAAATTACCTGGTATACAAAATCGTAGGTTCAAGAATTAAGAAAACAATTTACATGCAATCATACAAAATATGCATAGCAAAATGCAGTGAATTTATGTAAAAAAATGTTTTAATTAAATTTTAATTAAAATAAAATCAAATCAAAATTCTATTAAGAGTTCCAAAATAGTCGTGGAGAACTCATTAGCATGAGTAACGAGATGGAAAATTTTTATAATCAAAATAACTTCGGTATTTTTACTGAGTTTGTAACGATTGTTTCTGATCTCTACAATATTGTTAAGATAACTCTGTTAAGAAGTTATTTACACACCATTGAGAGTGGAAATGTATTTGAAAATATATTAAATAGTTTGTTTTATATTTATGGCTTGCTATTAAAAGATGTGGCTTACATAATCTGTATCGTAAGAAATGTAGTTTTTAAAAGCAACATGATGTCGTTTATAAGCTATAATGAATAATAAAACCGTGAGTTTAAGATGAATGAAATTGCTAAGCGAATGAATTCTGGGTGATTAATCCTTTTTAAAAAGGTATGAATTCGCTCCTGCTTAAGATATTCGCTGGAAAGTAGTTGACGCGAGAGTAACGCCCTTATAAGCAATCATAATTTGAAAAGTTTTATGATTTAAGATACTGTTTTGCGATATAAATGTTCTAAGCGGGAGGCATTTTATAATTATTGTGACTAACTGTCTCCAGGAACTTTCGCTTCAAGTTGGATAAACTTAATTGCATAATTTTATTCCGTTGAATATAACTCCGGATTTAAACTACTCTGTTCGATCATAAGCAGATCAACTGGACTGATGTTATTTGTTTTTAATCAATTAATAAAACTTTGTGCCGACTCTTGTATTTATTGAGACAAAATATAACAATCGAGCTAAAAAATGTCATTCAATAAAACCGAGATTATATTGTAAGAACAAAATATTACTTCCAAAATTTAATTAAATGATAAGCAAAATCAGTTGTCATCATATTGTACGTTATTTAAATTATGAAGTTGCAATATTCAAATTAAATAATTATTTGTTTGAGTTTTTATTTTTGACTCGTATTTCCTTGATTTTGATTATTAGATAATTAACGCGCCTAAATACTTATCTATGGTGTTTTTGATGAATGTTATTCTACTCATCTATAGAAAAAAGACGCTTATCAATTGATAACAGTTCTGTGGCTTAATTTATCTTATCCCTACTATATTTTTCTTTTAAGAAAGACTAAGCATTTAGCTTGTCAGAAGAAGTGTCAAAAATTCTAAAATATTTGCAAAACAACACATTTTAATTTTACTTTTAAACAATGTAACTTAACAGAGAAATTTATTGTGTAATCGACCAAAAAATATTTGTATTAACGACTTCCAAAAAAGAATCTATTTTTGTTTCGGGTGTGAAAAAATAAGCTTTCAGCCTCATCTGCTACAACTTTGGAGTATAAAAAACTACGTATGAAACATTTAAATAAGGAATATTCAAAGAAATTAGTTGAATGTTGGATGATTAGCGTACATTTTTATGAGGGATAAAGTAAATCGGATGGAGATATTGATTGTAATTTCAATCAGTCAATATTTTTTTAAATTACGGAAGGCAAAGATACCCAATTGGTCGACTGCAAAATAAAATTTACTCAGTTCCAAAGACTACCTTGAGTTTAATTTTTTTTATATAAACACTAGCTAGTAGCTGGCATGCGTTGCAAAGCCACTCAAACAAAGTGGTCTATTAAAACTGTACTGCTCGCGACAATCGATGGTTTGCAAAATTTTATTAGAAATTTATAACTTAAAAATGAAACAGTTCATAAAAATTAATCATTTCAATCTGTGAAAAGTTTATTCGAAAATCAAATTTAGTTTATAAACAATTGACAAAATGCAAAATGACATTCTCAATGTGTGACAAGGTTGTCAATTTTGTAATACCTTTTGTAATGGTCAAAGAACTTTTCAGATGTGTTCTCATATAACAGTAAACCAGAAAATTTAGTAAGGGGGAAAGAAGATATTTTGAAAGTTTCAAACATTTACTATCCTTGATAAAGCATTTCATAAAGGACATGCATACACACAAACACATATATTGATTAAGAGCTGTCAATGACAAATAATATCCAAGCAATTGGAATAATTGGTTTCGACTTACATTAGTATTATCTACTAATTGGGAGAATTGACGAGTGATATAATAGGATTAATTAAAAAAATACTAATATAATAAAATTCATTTATTTTGTCAACTCATCTCTAATAATAATTTGCATTTGCAGGAATCGATCGTAAGAAAACTGAGCATTAAAAGCTATTTCTTTCCGCAAAAGATATTTATGGTTTAAGGGGTCAGAAAAGCCAACCATATTCAACTATTCATTTACGTTTATGCATTCATGTTTTTGTTACGCTGCATGTGCAACAACATGATTATTTATCATATTAACTTAATAATCGTAGAATATACAAAATCAAAGTAAGAAAAATAATGAACGCATGGTATTACACAAAAATAAGTTTTATTATATTTTGAGCCTACATGATTTACCACCTAAAGAAATGCAGATTTTAAAAGTGAAATATTATATTCAAGCTTGCATTAAAGAATTCGAAATGAAATTGATCATTTGAATAAACAATTTATTTGTTTGATAAAACAGCAGCGAGTACTAGAATATTTAACAAAAGCGATTTAGTATCAAAATTGTCTTCTTACTTTTTGAAAGAACGATGATAAAATCCTTTATCTAAGCGTGAATCTTAATTCGATAAATATATCAAGCGGATATTATCCTGAATGGAATAAAAATAATATACAATCCGATTAAATTATTCAGCGTTTGATATCAAAAGTTTTAAAGCGCGTTAGGCATTTTACATTTAGAAGCTATATACATAGAGATGTTCATTTGATAATCTCATATATATCTAAACTATTATTCGAATAACGAATATGTAGATTTTTTATTCTATGAATATGTAATGTAATGAAATGCATGTATATTTACAATTTATTAAAAATTTATGTTGAATTGTTTTTATTGAATGATATATACAACGTAAAAAATTAGTTTTTTAAAGCAATTAAGTAAATATAATATAATATTGCTTGAATAACGTTTCATTTTTTAACATATTATAATAATATAAAACGTCAATCTAAGTCGATTTGAGTTTTCGTTCACGTACTAAGTGTTCCCAACATTAAGTAATTTTATATAAAATTGAAAGTTGTACTGTAAAATCAATTACATTAGAACTTTTACCAAACCAAGTTTACATTATTTTTATTCTTAGACCTGTATAAAATAAGGATATTTTTTAAATGTAAGTATATGGTGTCCGTATCAATTACAAAATTAAAAAAAGATTTTAGTTTAAGTTTGAACTGCTAAAACTTTGTAAAAATCCAATTTTTTTGGTCACCAACAACCTGTGTTTCGCCTTTTGACATCTACAGTATTTCCACATGCCAGTTCTGTTAAAATACGTGTGATGTTAAGTCTAGAGATACCGAAAGGCGAAACCCGCTCGTTAGTGACAAAACATGTAGAATCGTACCAAGTTTCAATTCAAATTTGATTTTGAAATTCCATTATGCACCTTCAGTCGATATCATAAATTTTATGATTATATTTATTTTTTTGGTTAAAAAGTTATATTTTCATTCCATTTAACGCAACAGCAAATATGAAAAAATTGTAATCTAAAATCGATACTACATATTTAGTGTAGTAGTGATTAGAGTATTGATATTCGATTCTCGATAATCAATATTTTTTATTCAAGGGACACCCCGATTCGTCGAAATTATCAGCGAACGAATGAAAAAAAGAAGACGAAATGTCATTAGGAGGTGCAATAACATTTATGATGCTTTGGGGAAGAAATCCCTTCGGATTAAGCACAGAAGGGGAAACATTATCCTCTACGCATTTTTTTTCAAGAAAGATACACTTTTGCTTTTATATTCGTGAGTTCTTCTTGGAAATATAACAGTATACTTATATCAAATTTTTCAAACGATGCTAATAATTTACAACGAGCCATTGAGCAAAATGATAAGTGTTTTTTGCATACCTTTTAGTATAAAGTATTTTTATGATTATATTATAAAATAAATTGAATTTTTTTCCGTCATAAAATATTAGAAATATATGTTTCTATTAATATTAAGTAATTTAATATTTTTAACGTTTTGAGAATTTAAAAGTACATAAATATGATAAGTTAGTTATATTCTAAATTGTAGTGATAGAAACAGAACCGTATATAGAAGTCTAGTTCTTATATTTGAGAAAAATATTAAAGTCATTTAGACACAAAAGGTTAACTGTGTTATATATAACATCTTATATGATTTTGATCGATTATTGAGTACAACATTTGTAAAATAAAATTGCCTGGAATTAAAATGTTTTATTTATTTTACACTGACTTGTGCGTGTAAGGTTGCTAAGATCCTGAGATTGTCTTTGTTATTTAAGTTTATTATAGTAGATTAAAATCAGTCGACAGTTTTAAAAATTCTTTTGTACAGAAATTATAATCCTGAAATATAAACGAGTATATTTTTACAAGGATTTAAAGAATACTCAGCATTTATCTATTGAAGAGAACAAGTGTATCCTGGAACAATAATCCTCTCTCCTTAATAGGAAAGGATTAGAGGATGGTTTATTACATAACGTCGTTATAGGCTAAATAATGTACACTGGAGATTAATTTGCCTATCTGTACTGGCTAAACAAATGGATCCTACAGGGACTGTTCTTCCATTGGATAACTTATGTTTGGGTTAAATATAAAAAAGGTTCGCTTTCTGGTTACGGGAAACTGGATGAAAAACTTCTCTCTGGAAATGAAGGCGCTCGCTTGAGAAATAGCGCTTGAATAGTAAATACTATAGGCATGGGAAATTTTCTCACATTTGATGTGATTAAATATTCTACAGTTTTGGCCTTAACTTTTGATTCGATTTGCTGAATTTGTATAGACCGTGTAGCTGGATTATGTTAACCCACTTCGCTTAATTTGATAGATTTGTTTATACGGATATCAAGCAAGTTTAACTGTAATTTGAGTTAGGATATGTTATACAAGCTAAGTGGATATGTAAATATTATATTATGAATCCTGTAAATTGTAAATAATTAAATAATTCGAGTGATTTTAGGTAGATATGTTGATTTTTCTTAGTGAAATGTTTTTTATATATTTTTTTAAGCTTTGGTTGAAGATTTGTTTAAATTTTTATTTAATAATCGCTTAAATGTTGCTTTTCGTTCTTTACTAAAGTTTTTTCAAAAAAAATTCAATATTTTGTTAAGGATTTAAAAAAACACTTTATTAATAATAAATGTTTCACTATTAATTATAACACAAGTTATACACACAATATTATAATATACTTTGATTAAAAATCAGAACAGAGAAGACTTGATACGTTCAAATGAGCTACTGAACCCTTAGGTTAGTTCTCTCTTTTGTTTCGAGTAAGCATTAGTTTATATAGATCGAAAGCTTATTGACAGTACCAATCATTGTTGATGTTTTGTTTATGATTTTAATAAGAAATGAGCATTGGACTTTAGTTATCATTAGCGGATGTGTGTATACGATACAAATTTTGATTAGATGTGTATTGCATCTTTACAAAATGTTCGTGAAGCAATAGTGATAGTAAATAAGATAAATTATAATTAAAGCATATCATAGCTTTTAAACATGTTACAGTGAATAAAAGGGTGTATACATAACAATTATATATAGTGAATTATACATCATTTTTCCTCGATAAAGCTTGAACTGAAGTATAAGGTTTGAAATTTTCTATTCAGTACCTGTAGCTCTGAATTTTGTCAAGAAAAAAAAACCAGTCGACTTTAGACAAAGATGTTCATTTTTTAAGCTTCATAATTTTTAAGATAATTGTCGCCGCAGGCTGGTTTGTATAAAGTAAAAAAACTCTGGCAAAGAAATCACTAAAATAAAAAATATTAATGCTACAAAAAATTTTTAATTTCATAAACATTTTCGTTTAGCATCAATATTTGTTTCGTCTCAAAAGATGAAGTGGAAAGCTATTTATCATTATTTATAATAAAAATGAAAAAAATATGCTTTCAAAGAATGCCACCTACTAAAGGTGTTCCTGGTATTCAGATAATAAACAAATAATAAATTCCATGTTATTTTTCTATAAACAATATTCGCTAGCAGAAAAAAATGTATGTATAATTATTAAAGAAGAGATTCTTTTCTTAACCTACGTAAAATTATTTATAAATGTTTATGTATACATTATATGGATGGATAAATTTAATAATGAGAGATAGTGGCTATCTATGAGATGGTACTGAACCATAATAAAAAAAGCTGAAAAAATAAGCTATATATTGTGAAATAAAAGCACCACGCCCTCTCTGTATAAAAAATTGAACCTGAAATCAATTTATTATTTTAATTGCCATCTGTGTTTAACACTACATGGTAAATAAAATTTTTCATAATAAGATTTATTCATAGTGGTGATTATATAATATTTAAACAGAGAAGACTGAGAATCGTAAAATTGCATAACATGTATTTTTTTGATAATCTAATTGTTTAAGAATAAAAATCCATTGCGATTAGATAGTTTATACAATTGCCGAGTGCTCAACACCACTGGCTTCGTTGGTGGTGCTTTGAGTTTTGAGCCCAAATACGAACAGTTTATTTATAGACTTTTTACTAAATTTATGTATTTGTAAGAAAAATTATGCGCATTAGTAATTAATGAAAAGTCTTTGTAGGAACCAAATATTTAAGGCTGGGTGTTGTAAACAAAGTGAATCGCTCTCGTTAAGCTAGAGAATTTTAAATCTGTGACGTCAATTTTGAATGACTGGAAGATATCAAATCAATTTGTCGAATAAGTTGATCTAATAGCAGTTATATTAGGCAATAAAACAACACATTGACTTTTCTTATATTTGTTAACGAGTTGAACAATATAGTAAGTGTTTTCAAGTTGATTTATTGAATGCTCCTCTCCATTGATTTTGCACAAGTTTTTTAGACCAATAATTGCATTCTGTCTGATATTGTTCATTCAGGACTTATGGAGAAATGACGTCATTGTTATGCATACAAGTAGTTAAAGTGTGTGTTTTGTATGGGAATGTTTGCGGTAGCTTCGTGTGGGCGGATTCTTGAAAGAAGGGCGGGGGCGGGCACATAACTCACGCTTAGTGCTCGCAGACCCTGTTTGGTTTACCTTTTCTTATTGTTTATATCTGCCCCCTAGAGGTAAACTACCGTATAGTTATTTTGTTCAAAGACGATCAGTAATTTAACATTGAACACAAAAATAGATTTGAATAGTGTGCTTAATCGTTGTACTAGGTTATTTCTGAGATGAATATTTTTGGACCAAGCCGTCTTTTATTGAAATGAATATACCTGAATATAAATGCTAGATCCGTTGAATTGATCAACCGTTTCGAATTAATTCATTAGATTTCTTAATAATCAATAATTGGCGATGACGCGTGTAAACATGTTACCTTAAAAAAAATACAAGCTGCCTCAAACCGCTTAGATTTTTTGGTTCTAGAACAGCCCCAGTGAAAATTTTTATGCTTTTTGTTTGTTTTTTGACGTGACAACGTCTTATAAATCGATGAACGCCCGCTGCACGCACGAAAAAACATGACTCATTGTCCCGTTTGTCGCGTTACGCCGAAGGCAAGCGTGCGAGCGAGAGCGCGGATAAGCGATAGAGGCACGATCGGCCTACCGTTTGGATTGTGCCGCATCTATCTCTCTTCCACTCGATTGGTCGATGCGTCTGAGTAGAAAAGAGACAGCGGCAGCATACAACTTATACACCTACAGTACCTACACGTGATCTGTTTACAACTGTTTATAAAGTGAAGTGAAATGTTAATGTGGTTTTCATTGTTTATATTACAACAACAATTGCGGCAATAAAGGTAATTAATTCTTGCATATTAAAAATCTGATTAACGTATAACAAATATACTTTTAACAATAAATTATCAACGATTTCTTTCAGAAAAAAATTGTAGATTTCATTTCAGTCCTTCTTCGTATCCATACAAAATAATGATAATTCAATAAAAATGATTCCATTTTATTCATAAAAGTATGCAATCATTTCATCAATGTTTTCTTATGACGTTGTCACGTTAAACTATCGTCCGTAAACCGACTTTACAGACAACCAATTTTTTATTTATTTATATACACACGTCACAAAAAAACATAATTCCAAGTTCATTGCTTTAGTAACGTAAAAATATTTATACATTTATGTTGGAAATTAAAAAAATTAACAACAAAAAAAATATCGATAGAAAGAAAGTCAACCAAGCAAGGTCATGAAAAGTCTACTTAAACACATTAAAAAATAGTATTTGCCTGAACTCACTTTCGTCCTTATGGAATATGTCGACATCCGAAGCAATACTGTTGAACGTTGTGAATAATGTTATAAATGCTCGAATTGCTTATGTCATTAATTATGGCGTTGTATTGAATAAAATACATTATTATTTTGTCGTATTTGGAAGAGTTACCTGTTTTATTCACAATCTATTTACATAAAGATAATTTGTATCAAAAGTATGAAGATTTTTAAGGGCACGACAAAAAAATATTGATTAGATATTTTGAACGTATATATTTGAATGCATCTCGAAAAAAGAGCTCGGGTGAATATTAATGCTCTCAAAACAATTCTGTTTTGCATTTATCGATTACCAGTGGAGTTATTTCATTAGAAATGTATGAACAATAGTATTATAACAACGCGACAATGATTAACAGTTCCTAAAAAGCATCGGCAATATAAAACTCCACCGATAGTGCAGTGCATTAAAATTCTTTGGATAGATTTAGCAATGAAAAAATTAAAAATATTTTCCATTAATCTTATTGAATTTCCTACTTTATTTATTATCACTTACTGCAACGTATTTCTTGCAAAGTGAAATGAAGTTTACTTTTCAAAATATACTATTTTTCATTTTATCCTCAATATTAACATTCTAATATAAATAAACAAGAAAATGTGGGATGGTTAGTAAAACTTAAAACTGTTTTCTTTGTTGCACAAATTAGTATTTTTAATATACGAAACATTTTTCAGATCAAGGTAATGTTATCCATTTGAGATGAAATCCTAAAAAAAAATTTAGTACTCATATTTAAAATGAGATTTGGCGATAAAATTTTTGTATTTATCTTAAGCATCTTATTTGTTACTTACCGCGAACATAATTATGAGTGAACAACTTTTTGATTACCTTGATGTGTTATAATACCTAGCGACCAAATGAAAATTTTTTGATAATATTGGTAAATTCTTGTTTTGGTTTTTCATTGTGCCGTTTTTAACCTTTATCTTCCGATGCACCGTGCGCAACAGACCCCACTGGCCAAGCATTTTTTGTGAAATATTCAAGTGACCCGTAACTGTTATGAAAATAATTATTTCTCTAAAACTAGTCATTGTGTTTGGGTAAAACAAAAGCATTATAAAAATAAAAGATTGTTTCCGAATATATGATAATTTTCAAATTGTTAAAGATTTTCTTGAACCAACCGGAAATAACTTCTCGCATCGTTAGAGGTGCACGCATTGCCTCAAACGACAAATTTCTGTGTATGGGAAAATGTCTGTACCTCCATTGAAATATGTTGCATGGTGTAGATAAAGCTGATTTATTACAGTCTGTTTAATATAACACAACGCATATTTGGCGATTGCATCGGAAGATAAAGGTTAAAAACGGCACAATGAAAAACCAATACAAGAATTTACCAATATAATCAAAATATTTTCATTTGGTCGCTAGGTGAACAAAAAGTTTGCTCAAGACGCCAAGAGTCAACATTGTAACACAGATGTATATTACATATTTGTCATGACAATAACATTTATCGAAACTGGAAATAAAATTATGAATCGGTATCTAAAAGACATTATTTATGTAAGCTAAAATTTATTATCATAAATCTGTGAAATCCGATTGTGAAATGCATCATAATCACTGGTCTCATACTAGACCACTGGGCAGTGAACAACACAAATCCGCAGACCGCTGGGTGGTTAAAGGTTAATATAGGTTTTGTTACTTTGATTATTTTATTTGCAGTACATTTTAATTAATTGAATGGTTCATAAGTATCCACAATAGACAACGCTGAATGATTATAATAGCTAAGGAAGTAAGTAATATATGGTGTCAGATGGTGGTATTATAAGCAGAAGAAGTGTCCTTTTTATGAATTGTCGTAAAGGAAATTGCATTAGCCATCACGATAATATTACCATTGTGAGTGCAGGTGTAAAGACTACCAATGCAGTCATATAAGTTAACAACGGGCATCCAAGGAAACTGCAGTTACTACGTTATGCGAGGTTAAAGAAGCACGTTTCCGGTAATCCCACGACTCTTTCCGGATCTCGCCGACCGGGGCATATGCCATTTTTAACCCTTTACTCACGACACGTACTTTCACACCGGTGGTAAATTGCGCATACAATTAAGGATTTTATTTTGGTTCAGTCAAACGGGTAGAAGAAACGTTCGAAATAATAAATATAGAAAAAGTGAAACACTAAGATGTATATTTATTTTAAATAATAATAACGCATTACCTGTACTATTTCAAAAATATATTTTATGATCCGGACCGGTTTCGCTCATTCAGATCACTTGATAATGGTACGAAAATGTGTTCCTTCCCATCTATAAGTGACAGTTAATTAGTAGTTAGTGTACTATATATTTACACTCTTAACAAATTTTATTAGTATAATACATTGATTTAATTGGCATTTACTTGATAGATCTCCTTTATAACACGGTGCAATAATAGCGAAATGTTTAAAATGTTGTAGAACTAAAATAGTTCAATTCTTTCATCGTGTTATTAATATACATGTCTGTATATGATGTCGCTAATGGTTTATTGTAAAATATTTTTAAAATTTTTAACTAAGCCGCTTGAACTAGATTCAAATAAAATGATTGATACAGTTAAAAACCTAAGCAAACTATCGTTTACATACTCAGTGCTATGTATGCAACAAATTCACTGTGTAGACTTTTAAAGTTTCAAGCGATTTAAAAATTCATATGAGAAAATTATTAGAAATATGAGGAACAAAATAATAAAAATGGTAATAATGTGAACTGGTTTCAATGCGAATTTGTTTACATTGTTTAAAATTAGAAATCAAAAACACTTTGAATCTAAGAGTGTTTTTTCACGTGAAAGTATACCAAGAAAAATGTATTTTAATATATATATATATTATATATGTTCCAAAGTTTTGTTATCATAAAAGACTACCTAATGAATTTTACAAGTGAATGTGGAATATGTAGTAACACAAATAACTAATTATTTTTAGACACTGACAGTTCATAATAGTGGTTATAGAATAAAGATATCAATTGATCTTTAAGTGTGTGGCAAATTTTTCCATTGGTGTATGTACATGCATGTGAAAGCTTCGGTATTCTTAGTAATATTTATTTATTATCCAGGAAGAAAGCATTATAGAGGCCACTAGCTTGCTGGAGCGATTTGTATCATTTAATCGTGACATCTAAGGGTTTCTATTCAACACATTATTCGTGGCTAGTACATACGTAGACTAGTTCAAATGAAAAAATTATCTTCCCCTGCTCTACCTATTCATGGCATACGTAAAGATTCGACTTATAAAACTCACCTTATTTTCGACAAGGAGTTGGTGTAATGTTTTATTTTACAAAATAGATATACGTATATGCTTTTTAATGAATTTATAAAATATTTTATCAATAAAATGTACAAAAGCCATATTCAATTATTCAGTATTATTATTTGATATAATATAGGTAAGTATATTTTGTAATTAGTTAAAAAAACGTTTAAGGTGCAGACTGTCACTTCTTAGTGGAAATGTATGGTATTTTAAATAATAATAACACTTTTTTTAGCATGATTTTCTCTTTTTATTTTATCTCGAATCTCGAGCATTATAAAATGATCAATTGATAATGATCACGTTGTAATAAAAAATACTGTCGAAATAGTACTTAAATAAGGTTTTCCAACAAATCAAGAAAAACGAAGAAAAATAGCATACGATATACAAATTAAGCCTATTGTTAATGAGATGCATGTGAAATGATTATTAAGGTGATGTAACTATTTTTAAAGAAAGGTTTTATGAAAGTTATTCTTTTTCTTAAGTGGAGTATAAGGATTGGAGAGAATAAATTTAAATCATCACAGAAATCAGTAATTTCAAATATGAATGAAAAAGTTGACTGAAAGATCAACTGAAGCATATATTGCACAGGTATTTATACACGAGGATAACTTTAGGTTTATCATTTGACTACAGACTTGATAAGATTAAATATTTTTTAAATAAAGGTTTAAATTTTTTTTAAGGTAAAATTGTCTTTAAACTGAGTTAAATCGTTGAATCACTGTTAAAAATACATCAAAAGGAAGTTGTTTACATGCATATATTTTGACATTGCGAATTTAAACGTGAGCGAAGTTTTTAAATTTAATGATTAATCATAAAAAAAAGCTCGTACAAAATAAATACATTCCATCTGGATCGGAGTATACTATCAAACATCAAGCAAAGTTGATAGTGCCCGTGAATGAGCTGTTTCTTTGAAATATAAGCTATTTAGTGAAAATCCAATTGAGCGAATGAGAAATGGAAAGAAATTTAATCATCTAGAGTGGGTCGCCTTATCGTTTCATCGGCGGAGAAGGCGCGCCTAGCTACGACATACATTTCAGGACATTTTCACCTGCTTTTTATCTTTGATGAGTTTCAAATAAATTATATCTCTTTAAATCAAAATTTTATGGGTGGATACGGGAAAATGGTAGTCTAGCACGAGAACCAGGATTTTAGTAAGGCCAAAAGCTTTTATATTGAAATTTATTTTTCCACCATACCCGAATTTCGTTATATTTTAACTTTAGAAATTTACATTGTTTACTTATTCATGCATTCGAAAACATCTTGATTGATTTAATAGTTCTTAAATTAACACGGTGAAAAACAAAATAGCAATGTATTTTAGTTCTTCAAAATTATTTTTTTAAATACAGTTGATAGCTATTTCGGCTCACGCCATCGTCAGAACTATGCTTAAAATAACTTTAATTAAGCAATTATTTTTAAATTAAGTTTAAATTAAGCATAGTTCTGACGATGGCGTGAGCCGTAATAGCTATCAACTACAATATATTAAAAAAATAATTTTGTAGAACTAAAATACATTGCTATTTTTTTCACCGTGTTACAATGAAGTTCTACCAAGTGAATGCCAATTCAATCAATATATTTTTAAATTAATATAATGAGCTAAAGTTATAAATGCATTCATTTAATATTTATAGTTTGTGGAAATTGTAAAATAGTAAACGTATTCCAAAATATTGAAAAAAAAAATGTCTGTTTATAGATTCATTTTCTGAACCGCAATTTGGTAGAGCTTTAATGTTTTAGAAGTGTTTGAAAAGAAATTGGTTACTCTAAAATAACTAAAATTACATATAAAAGAATCGAGAAGAATAAAGAAAAGTTTTTTTTTACCTGTAAAAATTCCCCATTTTAGAAAAATCAATGCTTTTCATGGAAATTATGTAAAGTTTTTTTAACTAAATCTGAATACGATGCCTAAGTAGGATTGACTGTCATCATTTGTAATTGTATAATAAGTAAAGATGTTAAAATTTTTTAAATAGATTTTTTTAAAGTTTATTCGTTGAAGGGCAGACCTGTGTGCTCACCGAATAAAATGTGTTAAATATAACCTAAAATTGTGGTCAGAATGAATATGGAAACGTTTGTTCAAATTTTTTGTAATATATTGTAATTTTATAAAAGTACCTGCAATGATTAAGATGTCTTTGTTCTGAAGGAGCTTTTGTTGTATATATTCAAACACAGTTTTGTTGTAAAAAAAGATAATGTTCTTTTATGTAAAGTAAATAAAAAATTAAAATAAAATAAAGTTATTAATTTAACACCGCTCACCTGTGTGAAAAACTCTTTCCCCGTTGAATACTGCTTAAATGCTATAAAACTGTTCTTAGATTGTGTTCCATTAGATTTTTCATTCATTAACGGGAAAAAATAATTTAAGAAAAAGTTGAAATTATTTTTAAAGTAATTTTCGAAACTTTTCAAGAAAATTCTTTTTGTTTCGGCTAAAAGCTTTTAGCTGTTTCCGGTTGCAGACGAAAAGTTTATTCTAATTACTGAACAAATAAACCTGAAAATTTAATGAAAGCAATTCACCCTTGCTGCACGCTGTGCTCTGTTGAAATATTAATTTGATTAAGAAGTCTTATCTGGAATACCATGTTTCTTCGATTTTCTATGCCTTACTCGCTCTTCCATCATATACGCTTATTTAATTCGATACAACACATACTTTTCATTAGTTACTCTGGAAATATTGTATTCCATATTTTAATCTTCCAAATAGTCTGTTTTTCTTTTTAGTGAATTAAGACCATTGCTTCATTGACTGCAAATATGTTTTTCTGTTTAGAAAAATCATTTTACTCATGTCAAGCTTTATGGAAAAATAAAATAAGTTAATTTAATCTTAAACTATTCGTATAAAGATAGTTCGGCTTTGAGCTTTTCCAATTGTGGATGAAAAATGATAATCACTTCAAATCGAATTATTCATTTTATATTAATTAGACTATGAAAGCAAATTACAAAAATAAAATCAAATGGTGTCATTCGTTTGTCATTGATATTTTTTTTTTCATTTAACATCTGGTTTCTTCGCATGTCACGTAATTATGTCGTAATACTATTTTATTCGTGGAAATTTTATCATGACAACATATTCTCATAAAAAAAAACCTTTAATTTTTATTCCGTGGCATTTATTGGCATATGCTGTCGGTGTGATTTGTGGAAAAGAGAACGGGCAAAATAGTATAGTGGAAAATTATTCGGAAAAAATATTTTTCCCATATCAGTAAAACATCATAGATACATAACAAGACCATTTATTTTTTCCACTGAAAAAAAGTAGGTACTTATTCATTAAGGGCGCTCTACACTTACAGAAAATATTTTCGAAAGTTTGTTACTTTAGTAATTCTTTCAACTGAAGGCATCGGTACAAGTCACACTGTTTTATTTTGACTCGTGATAATCTATTGCATATCAAGTTTATCACAAAATATACCTTTTTATATTAATGAATGTAAATATATTTTCACTGTGATGCGTTTAAAATCAAGGCAGACAATCTGCAACTGTCTTAATTGCGTTTTGAGTTATACGCGCTCTACAATCGATATTAATGTTATAAGATCTAATTGACGACAAGTGCATAGTGAAATTATATTCGTGTGCGCTACGTAAATTGCCTATTATTTAAGCGCACGCCCGCGCCTTCAACCACTACTAGATTCTGCCGTCCAGATTTTGATTTTGCGCATATTTTTTTAACATTTTTGCTTTAAGTGATAAGTTTTTGTTACATTTTGGTGTCTTCAGATTGTGTTTAAAGATACCGGTACAAGAATCTTGAAATCGTGACGCCTGGTCACATTATAAATATGTGAAATAAAAACTCTGAGTTATAAACATGTTTTATTTATTTATAGAACAAAAACCATAGAAAATGTTACAAAATCATGAGAGCTATAGATAATAGTCTATAACTGTTCAAGAATATACCTGAAATAAGTTTGTATTTAGTTTCTTTTTCAGAGTCAAGCAGCTAGAGTGTGAAAACACGTCAAACGTTTGGAAAATTATAGCACATGAATTTCAAATTTCGGCTGATTACTTATCGTGGCATGTGTGTATCTGTACATAAACCAAAATGTTTTTAAATGCAAAATTATTCATAATTACTAAAAAAAGGAAATTAACATCATTTCTCATCGACAACTTATATTTTATGGTTTATTGAAAAAAATGTTGGTTTGTGTTATAAGAACACATCATCGATTTATGGTGTTGAAATATTTTATATAATACAAGGAAAAAAATATGGTTGTAGTTCCAACAGTATGCATAAAACAGGGGCGCATAAAACCAGTTTTTCTAATTCAAGATTAATTATTAATTTCATAATGATATTTCAAATGAAGTCAGTTAATTAAACCTTTGCCTTTATATGTAACGTGTGTAGTTAAAAAAACAATAATTTTAGTTAGGCTTGTAGTATGAATATAAAAAAAAAATCAGCAATAATACGTTTGCTCAGTCAGTAAATGGGATCAATTTTTAAAGAAATAATATTAATTTAATTTTGAGACTTATTTAATATTTTTATTTTTGATAGTATCAAATACCTGACGTTAGTTAAACACATTTTTTAAATATAACAAAGAAACAATAGAAAATGTTGCACTTATATTCACAGTAAATTCATTGGAATAAAGAACATGGGCCATTTACTTTATGTATGTTTTACTGACATCATAAATGAAAATAATGAACAGTAAATTGACAGCTCAGTTCTTGCTTATATACGGAAGAAAAATGATTTTACTTAATTATACAAATTGTTTTTTTTTTATAAAATCAATAGTGAATTAAAATTGTATTATATTTTTCTAATATTTGGCGTCACAAACAATTTTTTTTTACAAAAATCACGTTTCTACACAACATGAAAGCTTCAACTATTTTAATAATATCTCTTTCTAACTGATTCTTTACATTATCTAAATATTTTTTAAATTTAAATATATTTAGCTACTTATTCTAACAAAGCCTTTTATCTACTTATAAGATGCCTTATTTAATAGTCATATTTTATTAAAAAGATAATGTCAATCATAATACAATATATATTATAATTAAAGCTGGTTTGTAAAAATGTAAATTATTTTGGATTTAAAAATTCATAATTGATTTTAATACTGATCAACTAGTATTTCAAAAAAAGCCAATTTTTTACAGCATGTTTTTAAAAGAAATATAAAATTTATGAATAATATTTTATATAGTACTTTCTAGTATTTCCGAAAACAATGTTGACGATCGTGGTATCTTTCTAATTTAATATCATTTTAATATTCACATAATAGTTTTGTACATCTATCATACATTTAATAAACTGGTTTCTTATCAATTATATTCATTAAAAATTTAATACACAAAACGACAAGGTTGGCATTTAATTGATTAATTTCAAAAAATTCACTTCTGGAGGTATCTCTCATTATTAATTAATTTATGAAAAATAATTGTGAAAATGTGTGAATATATATCATTTTTATTTTTAATTAAAAATAAATAATCTCGAGCAAAAATAAATACAATTCAAAATATTGACATAATCGATAATCGTAATTTTTATTAAATTTTACAAAAACAAGGTTTTATGTCACTAGGGTAAAAAAAATGCATCCAATTTTTTAAGAATCAATATTTTTCACAAACCTCATACTATTACAGTCCTAAGGCCAACGTTACAAACTTTTATAAATAAACAGTAAGAAAATATAAGTTTCTGAAGCATATTGGTGATTCACATATGCCGCAAGTAACAAATTTTTATTTCATCAAAAAACATCACTTGATAATCTTTTTAACACGTTTTCACTCAACATATTTTCAATAACTACATCTTGCCGTTTCGTGTAATAAGGTTTAAATATATCAAAACAGCATTATGTAAAAACAAAGTTTGCAATTTTAAATAAAAAAATCAGTATGTCATTTTAAATACTTGTATTGCAAATATCAAAGTGGTATATGTGAATAATTCAAAACCAGCCTTCAAATAAATATGATTTAGTTCAATTAAGATCGCAATATTATTATTTTGATATTATACATTCAACATCGTTTTTAAAACGTGGGGTAACAATTCGGATTTTATTGAAATATTGACCTGACTGTATTTTTGGTTTAACCTGGGTTAAAAATGACTTGTTGAAAATTTGTCATTTTTTATCACTTATCAAACGAATAAATCCATCAGTAAAATAAACCATTTCAAATTAATTACACATTAAATACAAAATAAATAAATATAAAGAGCATTATAAAATATATTTTTTGAAAAGTTATTTTTCATTATTAAGTCTGATATTTCAATATTTAAAAAACTGAAATACTGATAGCGATTTAAATCCGTTGGTTGATGATCTACGTCAAAGATAATCAAGAAATTTATATTTATGTGTTAAATTTATAACAAAACAAACGATGTTATGTCATACTTTTTCAAACATTGTTAAACTGTGTTATATTTTTGTATCATGCATCAGTACACTACAAACAACCATTTCAAAGTTGAAAAATGGGTTAATAAAACAATAGTTATTGCTAGAAAGCGCTGTACTAACTGTTTATCAATATATTTATTGAAGAATATCTATATTTCGTTGGTATTATTTTAAGCAAATAATTTTGAATATTTTTTCAGTTAATTTACTTATTTTCTTTTGTGAACAGTGTTACACCGTTAACTTGTTGATATATATATGAATTCGTAGCTGTCGATTGTAAAGCTATTTGAATCGCGCAATTCAATGCATTTTTTTTTATGTAAATGCGCAAAATGCTCTGCGTACCTATAGCTAACGTTAATTTATTCCAGGAACAGAAATAGTACAATTTTAATATTTACATGTCATTAAAACAGCATACAATTTTTTATTCGCCAGTCCAAATATGATATACTAATATTGTATCGATTATTTTATAATATCGTCTCATTAAATTTACAAAAATATTAACAATAATCTCTGACGCCTTTTTCATTTTACAAAACATTTTATTTTTATCTATACGACGTACTGATTATATACACACCTAATGGTTACTTATCTATCGACTTGAGTACAATATAAATATTTTAACGCTTGATGTAACACTTTCCATATTGTTGATATGTTTTTATTTTTATTATTTTGTTTAACAACAATGATTTTTAAAATAACTGTAAGAATGATTTCTTTCAAAAAACGAATAATGTAGAGTTAAATAAATATTTTATTGTAGTAAATTACTTTTTTTTTACTGTAGGTAAAAGGTGATAAGAAATAATCCATATATATTGTTTTTATTTTTATGACAAAACAAAAAATTTTATTCTTGGCTTAAAGCAAAAAAATCAACATACATTTGTTAATCATTCAGTGAATCCATTTATTTTAATCTTGTAAAATTTTCAGTGGATTCAATATTTTTTTAATTGGCTGTAGAATGTATTGTTTGACACGAAATTATGAATAAAAAAAGCTTAACGTTGATTGTAAGTTCTAAAAATATAACCACAATTACATGTATGTATTTGAATATATATATATGTAAGATTTTTGAAAAACTGAATTTTAGTCATACATATAATTAAAAGTTATCAATTTAAATATTACATTGGTTTTCAATTGTATATTTTTATTATAGACCATTACTTAAGAATAACAACGTTTCGTGCACTTTTTTGTAACAATTGATTGATATGATTTTTATGTTCCTTTTGCACACTTGATTGTTTTTATTGGTTTGCCTATAATACAATAACTAATCGATAATATTTGTAGCATAACTCACTCTTGTGATAGACATTATAAATTTTATTGAATTGACACAATCCCTTATTGATCGCTATACTGTCTGTTTAGCGAGGAGTCCATGGGTTTGCTAAAACAATAAAAAAAAATATCATTAAGTCATACATAAAATTATATATTTTAATAAAAAACAAACTCAAAAACTATGATTATTCAAGATAAAAAAAACTTAATTGAGATGTTGACTGTTATATGTAATTCGTATCAATTAACGAAATATTTTTTTTAATAGAAATAAATACTTATTCAAAAATGTTCAAGGCAATAAAAATATACGTTGATATACTAAAACATATTATTGCCAGTTATGAATCATTCGTAATTTAAGCTCAAAAATCTTTTATATTAAATAATTCGTAATCTTACTCATGTAGTTTAAAATTCCAAAAACTCGTCATCAATAAACGATGAATCTTTAAAAAAATGTTGTATCGTGTGTACAACTTTTGTTTTCAATCATCAATGAAGATAATATATATATAAAATATATGTACGCAAACATATTTTATTACTTATTTATATATGAATATGTACGTGTTATTTTCTTAAGCCTATCGCCTTGTAAGATTTAATGTAGTTAATTATATGATATTAAATCAACTCGATTTTGACCTAATTTGATTTGACGATTTCCGTTTGACTGTAGGTGATATAGTAGAAATGGTATATTATTGAAATTTAATGTTGATAAACAAATAAGAACGCCAGAGGAGTCATAAATGATGATTGCGATTGAGAATGATTTTCTTTTTGTGGATATAGTTAACGTTTCTTACTTAAGACGTGATTCTAAGAGTGGACTACCTTTGTAATACACATCTTTGTACATACTAGGACAGGTCTTTCCAGCACTCTGAAAATAGAAAAATACATATTATAGATGTAGGATTATTTGTGTAATAAATTAATGTATTGTAACATGTTTATTTGGGACCATTTACGGTTTTTATATGTAACATATTTCAAATAATCGAGGACAGCTTTAGGACACAAGTTAGAATACAAACCCTATGAATATGTTTTTGATTTCTTATATAAACTAAAACACATTTGAAGCGATCGTCTTGTAGTAAAAATAAAATTCATTATTTTGCGATTAAATGTAAATTATCTTTTGTAGAATTAGCGAAAAAAATCTTCAAAAAAATTAAAATAAATATATGGTCAAAGAAAATTTAGATTCCTAATCTGGAAAGCTTTTGGAAAATAAATATCTCGATTAAATAATGCATCCGGGTAATTGGTTCATAGGTTTCCATTCTTTTATTGTTAAATATGTATTTAAATCACTTTTGGGGAAACAAAACTATAATATAAATAAATTTAAAAACTAAAAAAAAATACTTTATATATTTAAAAGTTTATTAATTATGAAGGTTATAATGTTCTTATATAACATAGACCAATAGCAGTAAACATTATCATGTGCTTCTAAAATTTTTATGCAGTCACAATTGATTTTTTTATATAGACTGGAATTATGAAAAATAATTGTGGTAAATCTCAATTACTGTAATAAATAAGATTTGCTTAGAAGTCATCAAGTTAATCAGTTGTTTGTCGAATTTATTCAATGAAGATTGAATATTATTTCTGATTAATTATAAGAAAGTTAAAACCCTCAATAGCCATCTTCCTAAAGAAGTTTATAAATTATGGATACGAAGGTATTCAAATAATATGTTTGTGTGCTTGAAAGGTTATAGACACAAATTTGCAAAATAACTAGCGAATATTGTTCACTTGTTAGTTCAAATGTCTTGAAATAAACTTTTTTTTTAAGTAAAAAAAAATCGAGACACGAAACAAAAAATCAGAAAAAATAAATTAAAGGCACGCACACATTGAAAGTTTGTAAATACTTAGAAATAAAAGCGAGGAGCTGTTTAAATATTGTCTGTTCAAAAAATAAACTCAAAGAAATAAAATCCATTCTAACGTATTTTTCGTTTTCAAACTCTTTTCTTTAGCGAGTGTAATTCACACAAGTGTTTTTATAACTCGCAAAGCTTATTCAGTTATTTATCATAAACCTTCACAGTATTGAGAGATGTACATCAAACGTATAAAAACATTTCTTTTTATCTTTCATCATGTAATGTAAACACCCCGTTCAAACAGACCTATACTCTGTTTGAAGAAAAGTGTTGATTTGGCAATAGTGATGAGAATTCACAGAAGAGTGATTTACCTTTAATCCAAATAATAAAAGAATCGTTTGTTTTACATTACTTTGAGAAAGTTGTTTTCAACAAAAGGTTCACCTTTACTTAAAAGTTTTTGATATCCATTACACTGTTTGTAATGTTCAACCATATAAAAAGTTAAAGTATTAAATGGTTTCAAATATAAAAATAAATAAAAATTATATGATTACATATCGATAAAATTTTTATTTTGGTTTCATTATAACAGGATATGAAAATTTTTATCAAAAATTGCTTGCTTTGACTTGCTTAAAAAAATATTTTTGAATACTATATTTAAAAAATCTTCCGGTCTACAAATTTTCTGCTAATAAGATGTATTTTAGTATTTTTTTATTTTTATTAAGAAACCGAAAATAAAGAGTAAAGTATATTTTTGATAACACGGTGAAACAATATCAATGTATTTTAGTTCTAGATTTTTTTTTATAAGATATAAGACTACTAGATAGACTAGAAGAACTAGAGGATTGTTCTGACGATGGTGAGCCGAAATAGCTAAAATTGTAGAACCAAAATACATTGTTATTTATTCACCATGTTGTAATGGAGTTCTACCAAGTAAATGCCAATTCAATCAATAATTCAATTCAACCGTTATTCAAATTGTTAAAATCATCAATAGCAATTTATTTTGGAAAATATTATATGAAAATCACATTGATGCCGAATGTTTATCGGTATCAATTTTTATAAATTTGCAGAAAAAAATTATTGTTAAAAATAAAAAAATATTTATTAATATTATATAATATTTCATAAAAAAATAAAACTGTTCGTGCAAAAAATTAGTAAGACTACTGTAATAATTGATCCTTTTCATGGAGAAAGTCGTAAATACCCATCCCTAAGTGTAAATGTTACCTGTTTGACGTTAAAATCTATGTTGGTTCGCACGGGGCGGTGATGAAGAGGCTGTGGGGGACGATAGTTGTTGCCGAGGGGTGCTTTTGGGTGCTTTAAGTCTCCTTGCATCAGTCGTCTCAGCCCATGTAACTAAAAAAAAATTCGATCTTAGAAATTTCAAACAAGAGCCTTACAATCGATTGAGATATTTAAAAAACTTTAAAATTTGATATCATTACATAGTAGATGAATATTCATTGACGGAAACCGATAGTCATAAGTAATATCATCTTGATGTTAATATCGAACATAATCATGTTAATCCAAATAAAAAAATATATCAGCGATATAAAGTAAATTTTTTAAATCAACTGATGGTTTTTGATAGAATTTTAATATCAAATATGAATTTATTGATTGGGTAATACATGATACAATTTTAAACTCAGCGCCTACGTGTTTACATCTTTGTAATAAAAGTCGCAAGATGACGGCTTTGGAACAGTTGGAAATCAAAAGATATCATTTGTCACACGAAATTTTCAATGAACAAACAAATATAAATCGGTCGCCGCTCCTCAGACCATTGCGAGAGTCTATTGCCTTCCCGTTATATACCATCTCCTTCCAATATTTAAGATTATTGAAATTGCCGCCTGTTTAGTTTCATTTATAATTTAAAAAAAAAAGTGTTTTGTTGCTGGCAGAAAATAAGCTAGGTCGTTAAAACAGAAGAGAAGATGTATTGCGTACCTTTTCTAAACATCTATATATAGATAAGCAAATATACGTTTAAACATAGTTCTGACGATGGCATGAGCCGAAATAGCTGTGAACTGTATCTTATAAAATTTTGTAGAAATAAAATTAAGTGCAATTTTTTCACCGTGTCAAATATGAATCATTCTAACTCTGTATACTTTTTAATAATTAATATGGGAAGGAAAACCCAGACTGAAAACCGAACACCAACCCGCCTGGGCAGCGTGGTGTTGCTATGTCCAAACAACCCCCCTGAAAAAGAAAAAAAGCAGGGGGAGGCCTTCATCCAGCAGTGGATCGACCCCAGCTGATGATGATGATGATACTTTTTAATAAGCTTTGACACTTATGAACTATGATATCGAAAGTAAAAACCAGATTGTAAGTCACAAAGCATTCGAAAGTACATAGTTTCAATGGCTCAAATGTAAAATTTATATTTCATTTGAGAGTAAGAAGACTATGTTTTTTCTAATAAGGAAACAAAAGCAGTTTATTTTGTGTGTACCAAATATAAAAGTTTTGCATATGATGTTCTAATATTAAGACCAAATAACTTTGTTTGGATCGAGAAAACAGTACTACGCAGGACGCACAGCTTGAAATCGTGTGTACCCATTCCTAGGTTCTACAAGGGAATATTATCGGTCGAAAATATACATATATTTGTAGATGCTGGCGGCAAAATTAAATTCTCTTATAACCACTACTCGACGGTGTTTGAATATAACGTAACCATTAAAACGTTATCGCCTGTTCATGATCATAAATTTTATTCGTCTTACATCCGGCCCACAGTTTGGATATAGGTAAATTAAGTGGAAATAAGGTAAGCCGAAACGGTGGGGAAAGAGGGTTTTCCGACATTGGAAACATTGGGAATGAGATAAAATGAAAAATATATCGTACCAGGCTTATGAGTACTTTTGTAATTATTAGCGTGGGACTGTTTGCGGAGTACATAGATTACGCATTTAGATTCACGTGGCGAATTTATATCCGTGTTGTGTGTATATGACAAATTATCTGCCGTACATATTCATACTAAAATCCTTTTTTATAAAAATGTTTTTATGTTAAAATAATGACATATCACATTACTTCTGACCAAAATAAAAAGCTATATAAAGCTCGAGTTTTACAAAAAAAAACTGTTTGCCACCATAATCAAGCGGTACAATTTCTTTTAAGTAATCAAATGGCCATACGTGAAGAACCGCAAGGTGTGGAACATTATTATGAGCAAAAACTTTCTTTAGCTCAGTGGTTCTCGCATAAAATTTCACTGTGGCCGCATTATAAACATTAGCTATCGTATGGAAATGTCTCGTGGCCGCACCAAACGTGATAAAAATAGTTTCCATATTTATTTTTTAAATAGTGCATTACACTGAATAATCTTTAACAATATACATTTGTAGGTAAAACCGACAAAATTAATAAAGAAATTGTTGTTGATTCTTTATATTGACTTGATTCATGGTCAACGTATAACTTCTACAAAATTTTTTGAACAGTTTTATTATTAAAACGGTCTTTCACTTAAGCTCGACAGAATTCTGGATAATTCAGGTTTATTCAATCAATTTTAAAATAATAATAATTTTACAAATTCATTTTTAAAAACATATATTTATAAAAATATTTTTAAAATATCAAAATTTACTATAAAACTGTTTGTGGCCACACACGAGAACCACTGTTATATACCATTCATATGATTGAGATGAAACATTAGTGGGTTATAAAATTGAATCAATTTAACTTAGGGTATTAGGGAATGAAGGATTATAAAATCATCTATAGTGTAAATTATATTTGCTGTTTTTATATTTATTGGTAAATTAAATAAAGCATTTTATGACTATGATGTGATGCCGAAACAACCATTGACTCTTTTTCGGATTCATTATATGGAAGTAAATAATCTGCGTGTGAGTATAATTGATGTAAAATTTGAATTGTTACAACCTTGCACGATTCCACATGTTTAGTCACAAACGACCCGGGTTTTGCCTTTCGGCATCTTCAGGCATTCTATTACACGGATGCATCAGAACTGACGATCGGAATCGTACAAGGTTGCACAAATTCAAATTTGATATTGAAATTCCATTAGGCATGTTCAGTCGAAATCATAAATTATATAATTTATGTAGATTAAAGAAAAATAATCCGAATGGTGATCAATATTTAATTATTATGACAGCATTTTATAATAAATTTAGTAATTAATTTTGGTTGATAGTAGAAAAATATTATTGAATGATACTGAGAAAAATATGGTCGAGTGGATTTTTTCCATCCAGCGAGGCAAATACTATTATAATGTTTATTTATTTTTTTGTTATTAAACAATGTGTTTCTTTAGCTAATTTGCGATGTGTTTTTGACATACTTTGTTTCAGACACGATAATATAAAGCTTTGAGATCTCTGTGTTTTATTTGTGTTGATGTACGGTAGTTTTATTCAAAGTCGTATTGGTGGCGTGACTGCCTTCAATAAATTTGATTCTCCGTCTGCACCTTGGCATTAAAACGCGTTGCTAATAAATACCCCGTCCCGAAAAAAAACATACCGATATGTTTTAAATTAAACGAATAATTAATTCGGATTGGGGTCTCTGGCTCCTAGGGTTAACTTTTCAATTTTAGCATCGTGCTAAGCTTCAGAATCACAACTTAACCATTTTAATCAAACAGTCAGTTAGTTATTTATCAGTTCTGGATGATTTCATTTTACGAAAAAATTGTTTTATTTCATTGATTCTGTGTTGATCCCAGATGTTATTTTCTGAGGCACGCTCATGCATGAATTCTTGGAGAAATAAATTGATTTTACATTTATAATTTTACCAACATTTTGGCACTACAAAAAAATAATTAATGTTAGTGAGTCTAGAATATTCGTGTTGATTAACACATTCAAATATCCTTTAAATCATTCTGATTCCCAATCTCGATATGTTAAACATATATTTAGATCACTTTTAAGGTGTTAACTGTCACTTCTTGAGGGAAAGCCATGATATTTTTTATATCCTTTCTGCAGTTATTTGTTACATAAAGAGAGGTTAAAAATTATACTTTTCAAATTGACTTCATATTAGTTGAAAATAATATCAGTGCAAAACGTGTAAGTGAATTATTTCTTCGTTGGAATATTTTGAATTGAAATAATTGTACATATTTAATATTATTAAATTTGAATATTAACAATTTTGTACGATTCCAGATGTTTTGTCACTAACGACCCGGGTTTCTCCTTTCGGCATCTTAAGGCATTATATCACAGGGATGCAACAGAACTGACAGGAACTTATGAAAACATGTGGAATCGTACAAAATTGTAAATATTCAAACTTTAAAATATTAAATATTGATAATTATTTCAATTTTAAAATATTACAACGAAGAAATAATTGACTTACACGTTTTTCACTGATATTATTTTCATCTTATAATAATTAACATGTCAAAATTCAAATTTAGATTAAGATATTGAAATTTCATTAAGCACCTTGAGTTGATATCATAAATAACATTATTTAAGTGGCACTTGAGATCTTTTATTGATAATAAAATTCACTACTGTGATGGCTTGGCGAAGATCAATGAAAATGTATTTTTTGCGAATTTGAAATTCAATAGAACGGGAAATATATGCCTTGGGAATTAAAATCGGAATAAGTGTATGAATTAATTCCTTGATGGTAATTGCAACTGGCGTTTAAGTACCATGGGATCGCAAATGAGAGATGATAATATGACAAGAGTTTGCGGCGTGGAATGGAATTTGTGGCACATTGCCAGAATCCAGCCGTACATTGCTTTTACATATGATTACATCGATTTCCCAAGATGTATTTAAGCATTTATACTTAACCTTTGAATACAATTGAAACGAGAGAATTGAAATATTTTTTTATTATCGATATCGTATTGCACGACCATCTACAATACTGTAGATTTTTGAAACAAGTATGCACGTCAGACTGTGTAAAGTTAACAAAAGTATAATTTATAGATGTACTAATTATTTTTGTAGAAAATAGTTTGTGAATCTTTTATTAAAAAAATGAAAAATAAATCGAATCACATTTAATACCATTTTAACATGCTATTAAAAGAATTTTTGCACTATTCATTTTAATTTATATGAACTGAAATAATTAAGAACTGCATATATCTATGATTTTATTAAAAGTATAAATACTGTTGCACTTGGCATCGGGGCAACTCTAGTCTAGTAAGAGAAATAGGTTTTTAAGTCCAATGATACTTCTATACATACTTGATTTATAACAAAACGATTAAAAATTTCTTATCAAATCAACAAACAGAATAAGTCTTAATAATAATAAAAATCAGGGGTACTTCGTATAACGCTTTCTGAGCAGATACAAAAATTATATATTATATATAAGTATATATATTTTTTTGGATATCAAATCTATGAAGCGTTAGTATCAGCGCCCTTCATCTTTGATGTATTAATTTAGTTGTTGCATAACTTTTACGTTGTTACGAACAAATGTTAATCGCTGCAGAGCTGAGCAATCTACAACACCACACGCATTATAATTTTATTTACATCTCCACATACTATACTGATAAACGCATATATACGCATACAAACGCACACAAAAATACACATATAATACACAAGGAAGTGAACTAAGGAAATTAAAAGGGTTAAGAGTTATTTTATTTATTAAAAGATTTATGTAAGTATGACTTCACTTTTACAGTACAATTTTTTATATCTCAAGATAACACTAAGTGCAGTGTAAAAAGTCTTAACTCACGTACGTGTTCATAAATATATTTGAGAATTTGCTCCTGAGACACTCATGGCAATTATTTATAGCAATTGGTACTGTCATGTTAAGAGATACACGTAGTAATTTACATAGACGGTTCATGTAAAATGATGATTTAAAGATTTGGGGAGTATATCTATTTTGCTTTTTCAAAATTTTGAGACTTTAAGAGTTAAAATAATCTCAAATCCTTCTAAGGTGCTTAAATTTTAAGGTTGACGATTGGAGTGCAACCAAAATGCACGATGCTTCACAGACAGGTGAATATTGCAATGCCTGTGGTAGCTAGATGCAGCCTGAAGATGCATTGGGGCGTTCAGCATCGTGGGCTGCTAATGCGATTGCAAGAAGCTAATGCCCTAATGCCCGCAAATCCGACACAATGAATACTAGACTGGGATGAATAATAATAGATAGAGCGATTTTCGTGGTCATTGTACTATTTTATTTCTAGCAAACAAGTGATATGAAACTAGTCTACTCTATACCTCAGTTTATAAAAGAATCCAATTTGGATTAAAAAGGTAAAAAAGGGGATTGTGGAATTGAATTTGTCTTACTTTTACAAAGGTAATATTTGGTTCATTGCTTTATAACGTTCTTAGCTTTACTTGTACGATAAAACGTGGTTTTGTTTCATTATAAAGATTTTACAACAATTGGAACTTTACAACTTTCTTTAAAATTCAATTACGAACGGATTTCACGATAATTTTAATAATAATGTAATGTTAAACGCAATATCTAGGGAAAATATATTTTTTAAGAGATTTACATAATATCATAAAGTATTGTATGTAAAATTTGATTTCGTTTTGTAGTGGAACTTAGTTCTCGTTAAAAAAATATATAATACAAAATTATCGTAACAAGCTTTATCAATAATAAATCTTTATATAAAATTATAGAAAGATATGAAATTACGGTTTAATTTGTTGAAGCTTTCTTAATAAACGAAACTCATGCTGTCACCAACAAACACTATGATTATGTTTTGTTTTGCAGTGTTATTCACTCACAATGCTGGAACGATAAAATGTCAAAGAAATAAATATAATTAAAAAAATATGGCTTATCGAAAAATCTACTTAAGTCATAAAACTATGTTCAATTATCTGCTTTGTATTCTTCGTTTAAAGCGTAAAATTAACAAAAATATATGATTTTATGCAGAGTACTTTTAATATAACGTATAAAGAATGGATTTAACCTGTTACCTATTTGTAAAAACTGGTTTTATAATGAAAAATTATTAAAAATATTGATGATGATTGTTATACATTGAAAATATCCTACCGAAAATGCAGAGGTGTTTTTTACCTCTCTCTAATAAATAAAAAAAACATTGAAATAATTTTAGTCAAAAGAGCCTCCTCTTTCAAAAAGGAAATGGGAAATGTCTCATAAAACAGACAAAATGTTGAACTACCGGTTAGGGTGGATTTTGTAATCATTGCGTTTTGTTTCGTTTGATTTTTTAAACCAAAATATTTCGTCGGGATTTACAGAAGATAGCATAAAGGTAAAATATTCGGTATATTTCTATGCATTTTTGTTAGAAACGGTGTTTATTGCTACCATCAATTATATCAGTATTTTATCTCTAGTACTCTTATCTTTTTGTTCTCGTTTTGGGAGGTTGTAGCTCATGATCTTTTCCATAACAGTTGTCTAGCATTTTGTTGATCTAGTGCGTTTTAATATGTGAAAACAATAGATAATTTACCATTGATTGAGGACAGTGTATTCGAAAGCAACAATATTTTTGTAAAGCTTCTGTATGAATGACAAACAATTTACATGCCAGTTTGGTGGTACGAAAGATGAAATGTTAAAATATAGTTATTTTTAACAGAATATTGATACTTACTGTCAATAGAAAGGTTGATGTATTCTCAAGGTATTTAAATATGTACCCATCATCATTAAGTTTACAGCAGGGTAACAACACTATGTGTGTTTATATTTTTTGCTAGAAATATCCGAGAAAAGTACCAGAAAACTTGGTTGCATGCGCTCAAGTGTGTTAAAATTAAAATGTACCATAAATTAATTTTGATTCTTTCAAGAAAGAAAATGCCATTTGTTTTCTACAAAACCATGGCAATCATTTGAATGTGATATAATTTTTTAAAGATGCAAACATTACCGACGAGCCCGACAAATCCAAGTGATTCTCATGTGGTCTCGAGCAATTTTTCACTTTCGTTATCCATATTCAGTCATTCCCAAAAGATGTGATCAGCATATTGAATTATTTTACCGCACTTTTAACTATCTGGCCAATGCGGAGGAACTTGGCAGCGTTGTTATTATAGCCATGTATGAATTGGCCGGTCCAGATATAAGAAGTAAAAACTTTGCTATCTACAATTTCCATTTATTATTTGGAAAAAAAACATTTGTATACCCATTTAATGACAATGGAATGGTTGAAACTCTGAAGAATGTACTAATTCAAATAGCAGTATTTCAAATATACTTATGTATTAAAAATGAACCCTGTTGTTTTTCTTTAAGAAACGTCAATTTAAAATTCTAAGATAAAGATAAAAATTATTTTAACCGTTATTGCCAATTGATTATAAAAGAATGGGCTCGGTTAGATTTCATATTGTTGTTTGTATTGCAAATATCTTTTATTTTGTTAGTACCTAATTTTAATAGACTGAAAAGCAATAACTACAATATGCATATTCTGTTATAAGTGAAAAATCATCCAGCATGTGTAAGAGCAGGGGCGGCTTCCAATAAAAAGCAATATAGAGGAAAAGTGCAAAAACAGATGAAAAATTATGCCTTAAAAAATAAAAAATAAAAACTGAAAACATGCTATATAACGGCGCCAAAGCCTATAAAATGAAAATTAAATCCGTTTGATAATCGTAAAAACCATCGTAACTTCAATAATTTAACAAGATTTAGTAAATAGGTATATTTTGTTATTTAAACAATTTCAATTTACTAATGAGGCATTTTTATTATTTTAAGCTTCATAAAAAAGGTAAATTGAAACTCGTTGATTCTGAACGCATAAGAAAAATTTTCCTCACTTTCATACTGTATGATATATTAAAGGTGGCCTGGACGTATATAAAAACATTTTTATAAAAGCATAACCCTTCAAATATGTAATTTTTTAAATATCATCAATATGCATTATCATAATCATGCCATTTGTTTAAATAGATAGAGAGAGATAGATGCGGCACAATCCGAACGGTAGGCCGATCGTGCCTCTCTATCGCTTATCCGCGCTCTCGCTCGCACGCTTGCCTTCGGCGTAACGCGACAAACGGGACAATGAGTCATGTTTTTTCGTGCGTGCAGCGGGCGTTCATCGATTTATAAGACGTTGTCACGTCAAAAACGCGCAACATTTTAGAATTTTAAATATGGCAATATATTTATATTCACAACTTTTAATATTATTTGGTCCTGGCAACACCTGCTTAGAGATATAAATACGTTTTATTATTTTTACGAACAAATATATTGACTGCGTTAACAACTATATAATACAAATATTCTTTTAAAAATAATTTATGTTATATTGGTGATATTTGAATGCTTTTACAGATAAAAATGATTGAGATTAATCGAAATAAAAAGCATTAAGAAAGAATACTTTTTCCGCTTTGAATAAACAATTTGATTTGTAAAACATATTTTGAGAATAATGATTCACTTTGAATAGCGGTAACTATCGTTTTAAAACTGGATGATCACAAAGTAAATCGCATAAAAAAAAATACAGTGAATGCGTCGAACATATTGAATTATTAACTATTTTTTGGGCTGTAATATAAAAGGTGTTAAGGTAGTCCGTTGATAAACCGCACCGAGTTGAACATGACCGTACATATCCATTAATTAACCACTAATAAAAATGTATTGCAAATTTATGATCCGGCTGTCGTTTGGTAGGGTGTGTGGAAGTGAAAGGGGCGAATTCACAATGCCCTGTCTGAAAGAGACGGCAGTTTTATTTACGATTCCGTGTTGGGAGAAAACCACAGCAGAAAAATAATTATTTTATTATGAGGTTACTATTAAAAATGAAAACGGCGTTTTATTATTGCCAAGTAGGATATAGAAAATCAGTTCTAACTTTACATGAATACAATGAAATATGCAACTGAAGTTGAAGTTGATACACATAAGTCAAGAGTTAATAATTGAGTTATTTCTTAGTGTTTTTGTCATATGATGTTTTTTGTCCATCTTAATTCAATTTTAAAGTATTTCTTAGTTTTTTTTTGTAATTTTGATTTGTTGTTATAATTGTTAAGGTTTAAATAATATTATAGGCACGTATATATATATATATATGATTATTCCCGCTTACAATTTTATCTGAACTATACATAGAACTATCTATGTGTATGATTATATAAATAAAGCCACATATTTTTCGCTATTATTGTCAAACGGAAAATATTCTTTATTCGAAGCTAGACAAGATCTTTTTCTTTGTAAAGTAAAAAAAAAATGATCATAGTAAATACTCTTGCAAATATTTACAAAAATAAAACTATCAGAGATTAATAGTTAAAAGAGAGCTTTTTTTATTTAATATAGATTAAGATCTCTTGGTTTCTAGGAATGATTAATGTTAACTCGAAAAAGCTCGAGATAACCATAATTTGATCGACATTTGTTTTTATTTTGTATGGAATTCAGAGCAAGAAAAGAATCTTAAAAGATTCAAATATTGACACGTGCTTATTAAGTGTTCTCTTGTATTTAAGGATCACCTTACTGGAAAATTTAAGGAAGGAGTCTGATGATTAATTAGAAGTATTAAGTCGATTTAAATGACGATGGCATAACTTCAAATAAAGCAAAACCACGATTTCATGGTCAAAAAAATAAGTATTAGATTATATGAGTGCGTAAGTGAAATGATAAATAAATGAATCTTTAAATATTGAAGTTTTTTATATAAATTACTTCTCACATGAACTTTTTACTGGTCTGTATATATTTTTTTTATTTGAAGAATAAAATACTATTCTCATAAGTATTTAAAAGTTCATTTCACTTTTATGAAACTATTAAGTAATGTGGCATTTGAAATACCATAAGAAGCAAAACTGATTTTGAAATTTATCCGTCATATGGAATATTTATTCTGTCGTTTACACGAAAAATTGATGATGTCTTACATTTTTCTTCCTTAGCACAATTCTAAGAAGAGTAACCAACCCTATATTTTGCCACACGCCAAACGGAAAACATAAAAATATGATTTATTTGAAAGTTAGTAACAGCTCAGATAGCTTCTGCGCCACGTTTCTTCGCAAACGTGCATCGGATTGAAAAAAAAAACGCTACAATTGCTCAGCAGTAGATAGTTTTCCTTTCTTGTTCCAGCGATAGACGTACCTACTTGTCAACCGTAAATCCAAGAAAATGTTTTCAAGCATCTATGTATACAAACGTTAACAATATTATGTTTCACTTTTTATTTAATAAACGCTGAAAAATAGCATAAATGTGTGTATTTTTTAAAATAATGTATCGTGATTTACAACGGTTTTTTATGCAATTGTAAAAAAAATTAGACAAAGTTTTTGTAAATTGTTTAAATATTCTTCGATGGGCAATCCTGGTTTCGTTTTAAAAATCAATATTTTAGCCCAATTATAGAATTCTAATGGTGAGAAAAACAATGTATTTTAGTTCCACAAAATTTATGAGTTATATAGTTGATAACAACAATATTTCTATGTGCTAGCACAATATGGTATTAAAAAAGAAGGTAAGATGTTTTGTGTACCTTTTATATACAGCTATATAAAGATAGTAAATGTAAGTTTAAACATAGTTCTGATGAAGGCGTGAGCCGAAATAGCTACCAATTATATATCTTATAAATTTTGTAGAACTAAAATACATTGCTATTTTTTCACCTTGTTAAAATAGTAGATGTAAAGTAGGTATTTATAAGTATGAAACTATCCAAATATAATTTATGATGGTTGATTATTGTAGTACTTTTTTATCGTATCGTCATTAGTCGTATTGTTTATCGTATGGGTAACAAAGCTTGTAGAAATGTACAAAGTTGCATCAATTGAAAAAACAAAAATATTTTTGTTCTATATTTTAAAATGATTTTTTTGAAATACTAATTCATAAAATAATATGTGTACAAAGCTCATTCTTCTATCATATATAATACAATGTCAATTAGTAGAGGAACTGAGCTTTCAGTGTAAACATTTTTGAATATCCAGCCCAGTTATTTCAAATTACCTCATACATCTTAGAAATGTTATTTAGAGAATTTGTCACAAGTTATGCAGATAAGGATATAGCAAGTGAGAACAGGTATATTACCTTGTATGCGAATGGAATTCAGTTAACCCGGTATTTGAAGATGGTATTCGACCAAATATCGTTTTATAGAACTTGCTCTAAAGACCCGTAAATTTTCCAACCCTTTACACTATAGTAAACAAAGTGAATATTTAGAAATAATTGGGCGAGTAATTATTATTAAAGCGATACAATAAATCTACGACATTACAATAACACAATGCAATGAGTTTAATGAAATACCGTTATATTCAAGACGTGCTGAATAATAACACAAAAATTTGGTCGTACATAAAATTTTGTGTGTTCAAAAATGAACTCGTCACTCAAGATACGTATGTTATTTAAATAATAGCGGGTTTTAAATACAAACAAACTTTATCCTTTGATCACAATAGTCACTGGAAAGAATAAAAACTACTTCAAAATAATATTGCAGTATATTTTGTATATCGATCATTATTTCTTTTCAGTTTTATTATATAAAAAATGTCCCTGAATACCACATGTTTAAATACAGTGGTGATCAGTTGAACGAACAGCTTGGATGGCGAGAAAATCGGATAACGAGCCCTGTCATAAAATATTTTTGTGTTCGGATAACAACCTAAAACGATTTTTCTTAAATACTTATTCTATCACTATTAAGGTGTTAACTGTCACTTCTTGATGGAAAGGTATTATATTTTAAGTTGATTATCAGTTAATAATGCTCGCGATGAGCGAAACCGGTCCTGATCAAAAATATATTGTGGAAATAAGTACTAAAAAAATGTGTTTTTATTATTTAAAAAATACTTATTCTATGTATAAATCTCAGCTGACCGGTTTTACGAGAAATTCTGATAACGAACATAGTCTAGGAATAGATTATGTTCGCTAATCGATCATCCACTGTATTTGCTTTGTTCTATTGTATATTCAGTAAAGTACTGACAGTAAAATTGAATATCGACTTTTGCCGGAGAGTATTTATAATAAAGTAATTTTAGGTAAAGACTTACTCGTTACACTAATATTAACGTTCTTTGTACAGTTAATAAATGCCGTATTTTGTATACTGTGTGCAATATTTTTAAGTTTTATTAATTTAAATATGGCACTAAAATCCCATCGTGAATTGAATTTTTTTGGCATGTACTAAAAAAATATGAAAATATTCTATTCATTTTTAAAAATTAAAGGTTAATTTATTTGAGACATTTATCAAGCTCTAGTTGACTGTATTTCATCATTTATTTATTGATATCCAAGAAAATGTGTAACAATTCTATTATTTAACTGTCACTGCATTAAAAATAAAAACTTTGAAATTAATCGTTTGGAAGCAGTTTTAAAATCGTTTGTTGACCCAAAAAACTAATACTTAACTTTATGACGATATATAGATAAACATAAGTATTTATAGTGTATAAACTATAAAAGAAGTAGATGGAAAATGTAGAAGATATCAAGAAGTTTTCCCATTTATTGTACCCTAGTATTGCTGATTAATACAAAACGGGTCACAAATAGAAAAGAAAGTATAGCACGGGGAGGACATAAATTCGCTCTGGCGTTTCTTCATTGAAAAGATTTATCACGTTTAGGCCGTCTTTGCTCCCTTTCAGTGCGGGGTTAAAAGTTTTTTAAACTTTAAGAGGGAAAAGAAGGTCAAAGGGAAACGAAAAGAGAAGACGAAAAGTACAAGTGAGGTGTTTTGAGAACACAGCGAGACGATGGGACGACCAATCAGAACTAATTGCCTGGAGTATACGTGCCTAGAAAACGATATTGACGGTTGTTAGGGTACATTCATTGGACGGGCTATAGTGGCTTTGACTGCAATTGGCTTGGGTACTCACACTTTTTATTCGTAAAAAACATTCAATATAGAACTTTCATAAGAATGCGTTCATTCTGTAAAAAAAAACTATCGTTTAACTTGTGTGTATTACAATTTTATTCAATAATTGAAAGACATGAAACTAGTCGTAAGTTATAAAATATTGAAATTTGTAAAAAATTGAAACAATATATATACATGTATTGAAACTATATTAACTTTCCTTCATAAATGTCTAATAATAAAAAAAAATATGCAATTTTTGTTAAATAGTAGATTACGAAATAAAAACGATAAATTGTGACTTATTTTTTCTTAAGATTGTTAACACCGTTGTTTGAAATTATGTAAATTTATTTTTTGAAATAAAATTTAAATAAACATTTTACTGCCAGTAAGCAGATTTGTATACGATATGTTTACTAGTAAAGTTACTACGATCAAACAATTGAAAATATTTTGAAATTCAATCTTTAGTCAGAGCTAAGTTTATCTTTCGTCTTACCGTTCTTCTGTTAAAATCAAAATGTTTTTCCTGATCTTCAATATAAATATACATAGTTCAACGCAGAAATTTTAACAAAAATAAATTATGTTGAATCGTTGACCAATTTTCAGTGAATTATATCGGCAGTAATTCGAGAAATTGTAAAATATCTTTGAGTAAACTTTCCCAAATGGTATTTACGTATCGGATAGATTTCTCAAATCTAATTAAATGCTCCCGGCGATTGAGCGAGATAAAATCTTTGAAAGGGAAACAAATAACATTATGAAAGTATAAACAGTCATCGCCTTAATACTTTGGTGATAAAATAATTCCGGCTGAAAAGTTCCAATTCAATATTAGAAATACCTCCTATCTATACAAAGAAAATGTCTAATTGCTTGTTTTTGAATTTTGAAATTGTAATAATTTAATGACGTTCGAAAAAATGCCACGATAAAAATACTATTTTTGAGAGGTATGATGTGATCGGTAATTATAAGTATTCTAAACATTTGAAACTATAAGAACTGTTGAAGATTTGTCGAATATATATCAATTATGATAAATTCAGTAATTTTGGCTAATGAAGCATAATCCAATGAACGGCATTTTGATAAACATGAGTTAATTGTCTTTATGTATAGTTGGAACCCCGACCCGGGTTTCGCATTTAGGCATCTTCAGGCATTATATCACACGGATGCAACATAACTGACGTACAATAAACCGATCGTTACTAGCAAGATTTAAATAAGTAGATATTTCAATAAAGAAGTACCCATTCGTATCTTAATGTTAGTTAATCAATATTTGTTGTAAAATCCTTTCAAGAATGACTCATTAACAAGATCGTTAGTAAAAACTATCACAGGCATTTGTGTTAATTATTATAATATCAATATTATTAAATTTGTTTTAGCTTGCTATTTACTGCTTGCCGTGGGGTGTATGTTTTCCTGTAAAGAATTACTTTGGTACATAGACGATGCTAACTGTTTATTGTACGTTAGTTCTGTTGCATCCGTGTGATAGAATGCGTGAAGATTCCGAAAGGTAAATCCCGGGTAGTTAGTGACAAAACTTGCGATATCGTGCAAAGTTGTAACAATTAAAAATTGGTATTGAATTCCATCAAACACCTTCAGTCGATATCATAAATTACAGTCTCGTAAGAAATTCAATCAATTTTATAAATAAAATAATTAAAAAATGCCATTTTCTTCCTTATTACTAAACGATGTAATATTGTAAATCGTCACATAAGAGTTATTGCATCGTTGACAGCAATGTAACGAACCGGTTTCTGTGTTTATGGGCAGAGGACCTAATGAAGCGCAACGAGAAACAAAAACAATACGATGATACAGCGGAAATTAACTGAATAAACATTACCGTTCCGTAAACATATAAATACATACAACGGTACGCTGTTTATTTCATGTGTTCCCTGCGAAAAAGAAGCAATGCGTTCTCGAATATCAAGAGTTAAATCTAAAAAAAACAATCTTCCGAAACATGAGTTTGAATGAGAAACTTGAGGACAAATATGTTCGAGATAAATACGTAATTGAAGATTTAATTTAATCTATTTGTGAAGTTTTATATTATTTAAAAGATATCTCATCACGCTCTGACTTTAAGTTATATTGGTAATACAATTTAGAAAATAACTATTTTTTTTAAATAATAAAAACAATTTTTTTAGAACTTATTTCCACCATATATTTTTTTATCATGACCGGTTTACTCATCGCGAGCATTATCAAACAAGTCTTTTTATACAAAAAGTTTGAGTCAAAGGTAGCAGGTATAAAAAAAACTTTCAAAAAAATGAGTTCAAGAATTAAGAAAAGATTTACAGGAAATCATACAACATTAATGCAAATAATGTTAAATAATTTTAAAGTAAAATATTAATAATTAGTTGATTGAATTGGCATTTATGGTGAAAAAATAACAATGTATTTTAGTTCTAAAATTTTTTTATACGATATAGTTGATAGCTATTTTGGCTCACGCCATCTCACTAAACAGAATCGCCACGCTATCGTCAGAAGAGATAATTCTGACGACGGCGTGAGCCGAAATAGCTATCGACTATATCTTATAAAAAAAAATTTAGAACATAAATACGTTGTTATTTTTTCACCGTGTTAATTAATAATTTTCAAACTAAATTAAGGTATATCAATAATCCATTAAATGCTCTGAACAATCATTAAGAACTAATTTGGAGAAGTAAGGAGTGGGAAATTTTAATAAACAAAATAACTTACACTGATATATTATACTTAATGGAACGTAATGTATTAATAATGAAATTTTAATGGTATCCAAATAAGATCAGAAGAAATGGTCAGTCAGGGATGTTCAAGTACTTTCTGCATTTTTTATTATTTAAAATATTATGTCTTTCCATCAAAAAAGTGACAGTTAACACCTTTAAAGAAAGTTACTATCTGAATAAAATACAAAGTCATGTAAGGAAAAAATGTATGAAAAGTGCTCATCAGTGAAAATGTTCATTTTTATGTGCAATATTTTGATCAGATAGACATTTTTCTTTACTGGAATGCCGTACGATTGATGCGAAGAAAAAATTTAATGATGGAATTTTGAAAATATTTTACGTTTTTTTTTTTTGTTAAATTGATTGCAGGTAGTAAGTGTAGATTGAAAAATTTTCAAAGATGATGTAAAAAGAAGAGATTTTAATGCGAACCAGCACAACATTTGGTGAAGTTCTAATCATGATAGGAATGTTTCGTCGTATATTTTTATAAGGCAAATAAAACACTGTTACCACAACAGATTGTCATTTATCAAGTTTTATCATAAACGCTAGCTATAAAGTGCCAATAATAATCTCAGTGGCAAAACTTTCCCAAAGAAACATCACGAGTAAATGTGGAAATAAAATATCGAGAAAAGCTCTATCGTAAAACAGAGTCAAAGTTGAGGCGAGCTTTTGCCTGCGTCGGTTTCTTAGATCCCTTGAGACCGGAGGCCAGAGGCCGTCTAAAAATGTGACAACTTATCGAGCCATCCAACTTAAGCTGGATCTGACAGAATTTTTGTTATGCTTATATCTCTCTCACTCTTGGACGACATATTGTCAAAGTGCCACGACTCTTTCGCGGCGGCGCCGTAACGAAATAATAAGCCCGAAGCGACGCCTGGAGAGGCGTCGTGACATGGTTCAAGGATAGAGTGTGATAGGAAAGTTTTTTCATCTTTTGTCGTGTAGAAAAGATTTTGTATTGTATAAATGATTTTCGACGAAATGTTTTCTTATATGAAATGTTAACATTATATTAAAAACAAAACTATTATTTATATATGCAGTTTTTCATAAACATGTACGAATTTCACAATAATAACAATTAAAAAAATAAAACTACTTGAGTAAAACAAAAAAAAATATTGAAACTATTATAGTTTTGAATTTATATTTAAAATACGTCTACAAAGGGTGCTTATTTAAGAAATATAAAGATAAAACAAACAATTGAAAATGAGTTAATTTATTGTAATTATTCGACGTATTCCATGTATTATGTTGTGACTTGTTTCGCCTTTCAGAGGCATTTTTAAAAGAACAACCGCAAATTTTGCTTATAGATTTTTAAACCGAATCTATTTAAAGAAAATAAATTAGTTAGATCTTTACTTTTGAAATCGCACATGTAGACGAGAAATACATGTAGGATCATAAAATTGGTTTTAACGCCGTAAAAAAATGGATGATTTCATAACAAAGTGCTCCTATAAAGGTTCTAACGCTTTTTTCCTGTCAATTGATGTCATATATACATATCATCATATGGAAACTAAAAAAGTGAAAGAGAGTATAATTGTAAGATAAGAAAAACAAATATTTTTATTTGAAAAGTTTGCGTCATACATGTAAATCTTATTCTTAGACGATTCAAAATATTTATTAAGTATTGACAAAAATGAGTTACTGAAAAAATGACATAATAAATAATAAAAACAAAAATGTACTAGCAATTTTATTTGATAACCGTCTCATAATGAATTAACATTGTTACGGTAATCAATTTAAAAAATAAATGCCAATTACAATTAGGTGTAATCCGTTGAGCTCGGCGATTAATCATATTTTTTGCTAATCTCTCGGGAGAGTCCCTCTTAATTTCATTAACGCCCGTGTTTTGTTAGCGGCACCTGGAATTTAATGAAATTTTACATCGTGATTTAAAAACAACTTGGCGCTGCAAATGCCTGGGCTGAAACTTTCAGGACAATAGTGATTTTAAATTTCATTTATCATGAAATATCGAAGATATTTAATCATATTTAAAAATAATTTTGATTTTTTTGTGAACAATTTTCAGTAGCACTGAAAAATCAATCAAGATCTTGTTATTGAAAGCTTGGAAGAGGATAATTTTGTATGTAATTAAAAATGTTTATAGATATATAAAACTCGAATTGAGATTCTTCTCTAGAGTTCATTTGAAAAACTTTCATAGTCACATTCTATTAAGGAGTTGGAAATTATAAAGAAAAAGCCAATCATAAAATTTATTTTTAAGCATATTTAAATTACTGCACTTTTCTTAGGGAAAATATCAAAATATATGCTTTGTTATTTGTAAAGTAAGATCATTGATGGGTTTTGTTAATCTTTAAAAATTAACGAGTATAATTATATTTTATTATTTTTAAAATATTAGTCATTTTAATAGAAACGTAAAATACAACTGATGTAAAAATATATGTATGGTTTTTTTGAATATTGAACTTTTATCATACGATGAAAAAGTATTTTATTTATATAAATAAAATACATTTTTGAAAACTTTATACAATATTTTTTATAAGGACCGATTTTTTTATGATTTTAATTTTTACCGCTATGGAAAAAACAGGTTGATAATTACTTTTTTTAAGTTAATTTAATATTAATTCTTAATTTATATGTCGAAGAATTGTTAAATAAACATTAATTGAAAATATCATACTTAAAAACATTTTGATTATGTTTTTCGAAAGAATATTTAAAATTGGCAAAAATAAATTTTAAATATGAAAAATTTATTTCTTTCTAAAATTATGCATTAAAATATAAAAAATAAATTGCTGACCAACAAACCATTGGCAAATTAAGCTTTTCAAGGAGTTTGTAGTTTTTGGGTAGATCTATAATCTACAATCTATCCAAAATTTCTATTCATTGCAAAAAATATAAATTTAACAGGTAAGATTAACTCATTTGTTTTACAGATTAAATAAATTTTCTTCCTAAAGTTAACACAGTGAAAAAATAGCAATGTATTTGAATTGTGTAAACTTTTTAAATTTTATAATATCTTGAAATTTTTTCACCGTGTTATAATGGAGTTCTACCATGTTCGTTTCAATCAATAAAACTAAAGTTACTCACAAGAAATATTATATATTGTGTGAATTTCAAAAAACAATATAGATAATTATAAATTTTATATGCAACATTTAAAATTTTCCGATAGAGGGTTTCCAAGACAAAAATAATTGATTTTACTACGTTACGAAGCTTATACGTTAAAAAGTCTCCAACAGTCGTTCTTTTCAACAAAAATATCTATGACAAAAGCACTGAAAAAAGTGCTTGTAAAAAGGACCCCCAAAAACCTTTCTGATTGCGAACTTTTAGAATACGTAAGTAGCGTAAAACTGTCTTTTTTTCTCTTTGAATAGAACCTCTGTGACAGTGACGGCCTGACAAAAGTTTGACGCGACGACGCCGCAACAAGTATAGGCCAGAGCGACGCCCGCTCGGCTTCCTGCCCGCCGGCGTCTACCGCTTCGCCGTCAAAGCCTTATTCAGGCTTCGAGAGCAACAGGTACTTACCGCTAAAGACGCTGCGTGTATACAGAAGCTTTTTACAAAAACCGTATGCCATTTGTGATAGGCTTAAGGTTTTTCGAATTTTCGGCTGAATATTTTCAAAAAAATATATTAACCAACATTTGCATAAAATTTTTTTTTTTTAATATCATATAATATCACTCTGAAAGGCATTAAATGTGAATTATTGACAAAAAAATATTTTTTGAAAGATTAAGACAAACTTTCTAAAAACACTCACAAATTACTACAAACAAAACTATTCTTTACTATAGCATTTGAAGTATTTTATGCATATCTTCTTAGAAAAAAATTACAAAATGCATAAGATAGATCCGGTTGTTGTTTTATAGTGTGCAGAAACCTGATCGAGTTATTGAGAAATTAAAATTTATTTCTTTGTGAGGTGTCACATGTTGTAATAAAGCCAATTAAATAGATAAATATAAATGTTTTTACAGAATTTGACCGTCAAGTCTATCTTTATAATGAATTTAGTTTTAATACTATTCCCTGATTTTTCCTATAAAAAAAATCACAAATAAAATATTCTTATTATAAAATTGTATTGTTCTTAGGTTATTTGCTTTGGTGTTGTTATGACAAGCTTTCATCGTACTAGCTAACTACTACGTAACAGAAAATATTTTTTCTACATATATGTTCTTTTAAAAATATATTTAATAATTCTTATGAAACATTTTCGATATTAAAAAAATAATATAAATGGTGTTAATGATAAAAAACACATTACTTGTTGTTTTGTGATGTAAATTGGTTTGTTGACGATAATCCATGTGACAGTTTCGTGACACGCCGGAGCTGTTGTCGACCCGTCGTAGGTCATATAGGAGTCTGTATCTGGCAGCAGCCCCCTTATGGACAGGCGGTTGATAGGCATCTCGTTACCTATGAAAAAAATAAACATTTATCAATTGTTATTCTAAATAGTTAGGAACCAATTTAAGGATATTTCACCCAAAAATATGGCAATTATTATATAATTAGCGTGCTGAAATTATTTATTAAAGTAATTATGCTTGAACATTTGCTAACGACTTCAGTCAGGTGATTATTTAAATCACGTTGCAGATAACAAGAATTTTTTTATTGATATATTTACAGAATTTATCCGATGATATTGCTCGCGATGAGCAAAACCGGTTGTGATCATAAAATATATTGAGGAAATAAGTACTAAATTTGTTTTTTTAAATTATTTAAAATATGGTGCCTTTCTATCGAGAAGTGACAGTTAACACATTAAAAGTGACTTCAAAAATTTATTATGGATTAAAAGTTTGATTTGAATTTTAATAGTAAACTGTTTATCTTGTGATAGTGTCATATATACTGGAATCATGTTTATACAAGTTTGAACTAAAATAAACAGTAAAATAATATTACAAGAATTCTAGAAAACCACCGATTTTTTAGGTTTATTAAATTAAAAGCTCTATTGATTATTTTTTTTTTGATTATTCTTGAAACCACGAATTCCATGAACACACCACAGAAATTGATTATTTCATTTATCTATCAAAGCTTTGGCCTTCATTTTCCATAACTAATTACCTGATTAATACACAAAACCTTTAAGTAGTATATTCATCTTTAGTTACCGCATTTCCAATACCATATGATTCGTGATGTAGTAAGTGAAATAATAGAGACGAATATCAAATAACCGAACCGGACACAGGAAACCATGGGCGATTGAATGTGTACCGCATTATCCAAAACAAGCATTGTTTAGCGGAGAATTTTACGAAAATTTTCGATTTAATTAAAATTTGAGCCTATAAATCAAAAAGGACATTTCGTGAAAATTAATTACGCCGAATTAACAATTACAATGTCGAAACCGCGCAATAATTCACGAATCAGCCTCATAACTTTTTGGCACAAACGAATGCAAAATAGTTGCGCGGGTTTTTATTGCAATTTTACAATTGGGAATGTCCCCAACGATCTGCGACAAAAATGTCCCCCCGGCGGCCACCATTAATGACTAATTGATTTTAAAATTTGTATTCACCATTTCGTTTCCGCTTTTTGTATTAACAATGGCTACCACAGGACCAAAGGCGTATTTATACCGCTTTCAAACAGACAATTAAGTATAAAATTTTCTTTGTTTCAATTTGTTACTATGTGAAAGCTAATTATTAAAAATTACAATTCTTCTCTTTCACTCGTAAGTAAAAGAGTGACTATGCATTGGATATATTCTCTTTATATTTGTATGTCCTGCAATAAAAAAATTGATGGAGAAATTTTTAAGGTACCTTTTATCGATTGAGTCAGTAATTTAAAATGTCCTCCCTTAGCCGAGTTTGGATTGTAGTAAAAATTCAATATCTTACACGAAGATTTAATGGATTTTTAGTCAATGACGAGAATTTTGTTGATGTTTTTGATTACATCCTATTCACAATTTTGACATAAAATGAATATTAGTTGAATTTTCGATGAACCAATGATAAACTATGATTAAAAATACTATTAATTTAACATGTAATTAAATACCATACTCCAGTTGGATAGTAGTTATTTTCTATTTCTTAAAACTCTTGTTGACTTAAACTTAAAAAAGCTCTTAATACTGATATTTATTTTTGTTTATTATGCATTCAGTATTTTTAAACGACTTTAAAACATTTGAATGTGATTCGTTATTATTTTAAGACGATGAAAAGATATATTCTTACTGGAATAGAATATTTATCAAATACACAATATCTTAAAAAAATACTTTTTTAGTTCATCAAATAATATATATATATTTGGATTAAGTTAAATTCGGATGACATCCGTAGCGCCACTGTTTTCTTTTATTCGAATTTATTGGAACATTCATTATTATTGAAAAACCGTCTCAACACACAACTGCATTAAACTATTATTTGGCAAATAAAATTTGCAATAAAACCAGCAATTTAAGTACATGTTTGACTTTGTAACGAAATGCGCAAAAAACGCACTGAATATTTAAATTACTTTGTCGATATTTGCACAAAGGACATTAAAACTGTATTCGTTTTATTTTTAGGTATGTCACAATCGATTGATTTTTTTGTTTAAATAAATGAAAAAAAAGTATTATTTTTTTTGGCAGATATGTTTTCTGCGCTACTAATCAAAAATCACAATTTCGTTTAAGGATTTGTTTCTTCAAATAGCCTACGTAAGTAATGATGGATCCAGAAAATAGCCAAAATAGTCGATAATTAAAGAGAATGTCATTTTATAAAGAGAAAGTGAGTCGTAGCTGACATTAATTAATCATAAAAAACGTTTGACTCGGTAAAATGTAAAGATTTTTAACGTATTTAGAATGAAATCATTAAGTGATTAGATAAGGTTTATAAATTAATCGATTTTAGTTTTTTTATTAAATAACGATATTTTCATTTTAAACTATTTTATCAATTAAATTGAGAAACAATTAGATCGATATAAAGTACAACATTAAGTAAAAAATGATTCGGAGACTTATATAAATATTCAATTTTATAGTGAATATTATTTTTTTAAATTCTGACAACGGTGAAAGTCGAAATATCTATCATTTATTAGAAACAAATAAAATGGACTTACCTCCGTAGCGTATTTTTTCTAATTGATCTGTTAATATTCTCAGCTCTGGATTGGATAAGTCACCAAGCTGTAACAAAATAAATAAATATTCTTAAGCAATGGCAATAAAGCAAAAGAAAAATTATGGATTTTTGGAAAAAATGTACTTCAAAAATTAATGGGAAAACTCATATATATATACACTCCTCCTTTAGCACTTCATCGTCTATTATTTATTAGATTTATAGCGTTGTCAAGTTCAGGCTTTATTTTTAACTACCAAAAATGTATTTTTTATGGAGTAGTGAACGTTACTATCAGAAGAGAAATTGTACAATTTTTTGCTTCGTATTCCATTTAAGAACAATGTTCAATTTTTACTGGTACATCAAACCTCTGGATGACGAGGAGAAGCCAATTGATTTGTATATATATAGAGTAAAAATAATGGATTGATTTTTTTGATTATGTTCGATTGTTTTAGACATTTAATAATTATATAGGCTAACTGGTCTTTGTGATAGATGACGATTTTTTATTTACATTAGGTATGCCAGTCTGTAAAAAGACGTAAACAGTGTGACTTTAGGATATGACAAAGGTATTTGGTTTCATTAAATTAATATGGAACTAGATTTTTTTATTGAAATAATGTTACCTCATCATAAAAATGTATTAAAAAAACATATGTTGTAACTTAATGCAAATTCAGTTACTTAGACTTTGGTTTTGATAAGTGAACTTTGCTTTCGGTAAAAAGAATGTTTATTATTTGAATGCATACGAAATTGTAACACCTGGCCGATATAAGGCTTACTGTGAATGCCTACCTAATCTAGAACGTTCGTAAGAGCATTATCACGTATCGGTAACGTCTATAGAAAATTGTGCTGTATACCGAACAACGGTAAGGCGATAATCCTAGTGCTATTAATTACAAGTAATTGTTGGATCACCTCTTGTGCAGAGTGTGGATACTCGATATAAGGATAGAAATGGGAAAGATTGAGGAGCTACAAATTGGGCAATTTTGAACTTGCAAATAAATATATTAGTAAAACTGACTAAAGCGTACGGTAACTTTATAATATTTCAATATGCGTAACTTGTATACATTTGAATGCGTTCAAAATAAAGCTCACTTAAGTTTTTTCAAAAATATATATCATGACTTTATTTATTTGAGCAATCTATAAAACCATTATTATAAATACTGTCATGTAAGTTACAATAAATTTATTATATCAACTGAAAGTGATGGAATTTCAATATCAAATTTTAATTAAAAAAAACCCCAATTATATTTTAATTATACATTACTATTATTTGTCGTAAAACGCTTTCAAGAATGACCCATTAACAAGATTAATCGTTCATGAAAATTATCACAGGCAATTGTGTTGATTATTATTAGATCAATATTATTAAATTTGTTTTAGCTGCTATTAAGTTTTTGCTTAGAGGTCTGTGTTTTCCGTTAATATAATTTATGTCTTTGGTATATAGACAATGCTAACTGTTTATTGTACGTCAGTTCTGTTGCACCCGTGTGATAAAATACCCGAAGATGCCAAAAGGCGAAACCCGGTGGTAAAGCATATGGAATCGTAAAAAGTTTTGACAATTCAAAGTCAATAATAAATGTGTTCTACAATAAAATTGAAAAAAAACATAATTTCTATCAAGATAACAATGCCAAAATATTAAATTCTAAATAAGCAATAGATAAAATTGATAAGAAGGGTCGTCAAGGATATGAAAAATCATTTTATTTGATATACAGCCTTCTTGAGTAAATGAAAAGACTTTGGTGATAGATAAAAAACCGTTTCGCTTAATATTTTCATTGCCTATTATAAATCTTTGCTAGAGCTGACTTCCATCTACTACTTGATGTTTTATGCATTTGTGAATAGAGTCTACCCAACTTACGTTGACCACTCACAAAAAGCAACCACGACATTGGCCAACTACTTGAGTGAAGAACCCTTTCAAATAAGGGTGGTTTTATAAGGGAATCAACATTGCAGACGGATAAATAGGGGATGCCGTTAGTCGGGTGAAGTGTGCTACAAGAGGGTAAATATACTGTTTCTTGATACTTAAATTGAACCATCGGATCATTAATAATGCTCGGTAAATCTCTTCAATACTATACAATTTATGAATAATATCATTAGAATTAAGTCTATTTTGCATGGTTGAGTTGGTTTACTTATAAATAAATACTTTATTAACAACCTTTTTAACTGAATAATATTTTTCTTCTGCTATAATATTTGCGCCATTTGCAATGATGAGAGAAAAATCATCAATTCAGGACCAGCAAAAAATCAACAGTTTTCAATTTGACAATGTATAATCATTAATTTTATTTAAAGTAGGTTTTATGAATTAAATAACACAAATTTGAGAATTGCGCAATTATTATAATGTATGTTATATTCTTTGTGATGAGGAAAAAGCGAAAAATTATGAAACCATTTTTGTAATCCCCAGTATTATATAAATATCAATCATCATTTACATGAGTAGAGTAAATATAATATTTTAAATAACTCTTCAGTAAAATTAGAGGGTTAATTTTTTTTTATCTATTTCAAAAAATATATATATTCATATGTAAAAAAAATGTTGTTTTTTGATTTAGTGACACAGGTTTACTTCACTTTTTTTCTTTAGAACTAAAGACAGCCAAATAAAACAATTAAACTTTTGCTGTTATTGATATTAGCTTACTGAAATAATAAAACGTTAATGGAAAATTTAAAAGTGTCTCAGGATAGTCGTTAGTTATTTCACGTTAATAATATAAATTGTTGCAATATATTTTATTCTGAAATTTAAACGTGTAATATAATTTAATCTTGTAAATGAATCTGCCAACCTGCTAACGTTCTTGTTAGCAGATCTTTTTTTTATGCTTTTGCCACTAGGCCAAGCTAGAGAAGCACTAGAAATATTTAGAGTATAAGTTTTTTCTACTGCAAAGAAAGATTTTTTTTTTAATAAGAGATTATTTAAAGTGTAATCATTTATTTCTGCGAACATTTTTGACGCTTTAAATGTATCAAATACCATTTATTTATAATATTTGTAAAAGTAAAAATAAATTGGTTAATTCAAATAAAAAAAACAAGCTGAATCAATTTATGTGTCTTGGTATTTCCTGTTATTACAAGCTGAATCAATTTATGTGTCTTGGTATTTCCTGTTATTATATTTTAACTCTATGTGTGGTACACAATCAAACATATATACAATAGGACTGATCATTAGAGCTAAGATATCACGTAGGATGACATCAATTATCAGGTTAGTCAGTTTCTGGTGTCAGATTGACGCAAAACGACGCTTGACGCATGACGCAAACGCCTGACGCAAGACACATGCCAGTTTCAAACTACACACATAGGATTTACGCCCCCCGAGAATCTTAAACGTCTGATTTAATTTACTCGATTGACCGTCAATTTACTTCAAGTGTAAACAAGACTTTTTCCGGCCCTCATAAAAAATACAGGAAATTATTTTTCTATGAGAATTCAATTGGTACAAATTTTTAGTTTATTGAAATTATTAATTGCATAAGTATAAGTATAGGTGTTAATTAACTCTGATTTTTAATTTACTCGTAACGATTGATTTCGTTTTTTAACTTTTTTTTTCTTGGATGTTCCTGATATATATTTTTATTTTTAGTTGACTTCAGCGCTTTCCAGCAACATTCGAAGTAACTTAATAGTAATACTTGATTGTGACAGAATTCAATTCGAATATATTATACGTGCTTGTTGATACTTTTAGTGATTCTACTTACGTCGTTCGTAGCACCTTATTTTTATTCTTATGATTGAAAAATTGTCTTTGTTGTTGTTCGGTATTTATGGCTTAGTGTATACATACTACGCGATTATTGAAGCTTCATCAAATAACGAATAAAGTTAACAGCTATTCACTAATATAAAAGACAAAAGGCAGTCATTAAAAATGAAGTTCTTGGTTATAAAAAATAATTGACCAAGTTATCCCAAGATATGGAACAATAACTGTTCTTGTCACGTACTAATTTGTAGTATTAAAACAAAACATAATATAATAAATAAATATGCTAATCCACAAAGTCATGTAATCCAAAAGTTACTGTCTTAACGACGTGAAACGACATTCGTATGTGGCTTGGTCGTTAAAGTTCATCGTAATCCCGGCGTCGTGTGTTTTCACAAGTGGTGATTGTTGTTCCGCTAGGACACCTGCGTCGCGACGTCCTCCACAACCGTTTCCACCCGCTAACTTGTATTCAGAGCTTTTCAATAAGCGGATTCAGACAAAGTTTACTGACCGCAATATCGAAAAGCGATTCAACATTATCTACGATAAATGTGTAAAAAAGAGTATTTTTTTGAGGTATCTGATTTGTGAAAAGATGGTTTTAGAAATTAACTATTCAGAAAAAAATGATGCGCCGCTAATTTATGTATGTTTTTTTAAACACACTACATTGCTAAATCCTTATTAAAATATTTGACATAATAAATATAATATTGTCAGAGTTTCTATATATATTTTTTCAATTGTAAAAATTAAATCTGATACATACAATACACATCATATAATGAAATTTACGTAAACAAAATAATATCTTCTATCCTGGCTAAGGGATTTACTTTCTGAACGATTATTTTTTTTAAATATTTCGAACGAAAAGATTTTGTTGCGTCCTACGGGAGCTTACATTTTTGCTGTTGTAGAAATAATTCTTCTGGTATGCATAAATTGGGAAGTTAAATTTTTTCAGTCACATATAATATGTAGTATATCCAAGCACTTACATTCTTAAATACTCTACCTTCCACAGACTTATAATAGAGTAATACAATTCTTATTTCTTAAATAAAACTGAAAGAAAATATTGTTTTACTAAGAAATTGTCTATATTATTGACAATACCTGCCCAACAGGTTGGCATCGCGGCGCCCGTTAAAAGAAAGGTGGAGCACTACATTAGCATTGTCGCGAAACGAAAAGCCACTGAGAGCTTTTTAAGCTTTGCCATGTCAATTCAGATAGTTGAAATAGGAAAATTTTATTTGTTATCATGTTACATTGATAATATAAAAGTTTAAGGGTTGCTTGATACACAGTACTAATAATAATATATGTATATATTTTAGCAGGTATAACATAGCTCGTATATTGTAAAATTTAAAGCAAAAGTTGTTCAATACAAGTAAATTTTGGACTGCAAGAAAGATTTTTTCATGAATATAAATATATTTTACTGAACGCAACTGAAAATATAAAATTATATAATGTATTAGGTATCAGTAAGTAACATTCAACGGATACTAAAGTTTTATTTTCCATAATTCATTAACGCTTTAGATTGAGCGTGCTGTGATGAATTTGTTGGATTTTGTTACATATATAATATCACGGGTTTGAGTCGCAGCATAGAAAACTTTTTTCATTTAGTGATTATCTGTTTGAAAATATGAATCTTTTTGATGTTTAAAAGATCCCTCCTAACAATTTGATTACATCTTTAAAAATTTAGGTTTAGATGAAGTGCTTCTTAGCAAATCTTTAATTTGTACCTAGTTTTGTATATACCTAATTTCATTGAAATAAATCTATGGATATACATATTGGAAACGCGTATGCATGACATTTTGAACGGGAATGGATTATAAAATTGTTTGTGTAATGAAAAACATGGAATTTTATATAAATAAAAAAATGTTATTCTACTATCAGAGAATAATGTATTTGACAGAAATATCAAAGCTATAGTGGAAACAAATTGGTTGGATAATAAAGTTAATTACTCAAAAATTTAAAAATTATTAGATATCTATTTTTAAATATCAGTCATTTTCAAAATGAAAATTATTAATATTGCTCAGATTATAATGATATCAGTATTCACCAATGTATTATTAAATGCAATATATTGAATAAATGGAATATTGTTGCATCATAACCAAAAAGGCTTTCAATTTGTTATTGCATAGTGAACGCAGGTTGAAATTCTATTGAAACAAGTTATAAGCAAGTGTCTGAGGCCATCGTACAAAATTACCCAAGTGTATATGCGATGTATTTTAGTTGTGGTAGGTGATACACATTTTGTTGCATTAAAAATTACACTGTAGTTCGTAAAATGATAAATTCGTATAATAAAATTCTTTTTGGTAAATATACTTGGTGATATACAACGATGTTTGTCATCGACACATATTCAATTCTACTGAAAAATATGACATTTTGTAATTTATTTATTTGAATATTTTTTTTATGTGCTTCCAAACTCTGAAATTGAATTCAGTGCTTGAGCTTAACACAAAGTTTTTCGAAGGGTGTAAAAAACTTCATAAGTTTTTTAAATTATTAAACCTATGCTTCATTTAAAAATTGCTGTTTAAAAACGGAAAATAAATAAAAGTGACAATAACATTAAATAAATTATACGTCTTGATTAGAAAATGCAGTTTGAAGCATCATCTCTATGTTGATGAATTCAATAGAAGAAAACGCTCTTTACAGGTAATTTAAACATATTTTTTATAATGAAAAAATTTAAAATAAACTATCACAAAATGTATTGCTTTACTGCATATCTGAGTGATAAGTTCTATCGATAACAAAAAATTACCTTACGAAGAATATTTTTTAGTATTGCTCGCGAACAAAATGGGCAGCAAGATATTGAATCGTAAAAAAACTATTTGCAGTTTTAGATATGAAGGTTGAGTATAAAATACTTTTCACAGTGAACTTTCAAGTAAAAAAAAGTTTAAATAAAATATATTAGAGTTTGTGTTTTTTTCTGTTCTCGAGTATCGGTTTCATTAAAAAATATAACATAATTAATATTTAAAGTAACTATGGAAAAATTAATGAATAAATACGTGTGGGTTTTTGTTTAATTATTCATTTTCTAGAAAGTTTCAACCTAACCTATCTCTTTTTCTTATTTCAGCGTTCTGGAAGACTATTAGATATTAGCTGTATACTGTACTAATATTTAATAATATTGTTGTGATAAAAAATGAAGTCGTTTGAAATTTTTGTTAAGTTAACGATGCGATACTAAAAATATGATATATTTTGTATGTGAAACTTATTTCAAAATATTTTCCACGAAGCGTTTGTGTATTCGACCAACTGTAATTAGCCTAATGCCCTCTGTGAAGCCATGTAATGCAACAATGACGCAGGGTAAAGTGCACTTTTTGACATGTGTCTTTTGTATGAAAGCACAGCATGGAAATTTCGCTAGACTTGTACCAGGCCTTTGTAAATATAATGTATTTTAATTGGATAGAATTTGTATTCAAAATAATGAATGTAGTTAAGGTAAACAAAGTATAATTTTTGGGCGAAATAACCGATAAAACATTAATATTTCGCAGTAAAAATAACTATCATTTCATTTTCATAAAACGTATAAAAGTTTTACACTGAATATTGTTTACATATAAAACTTAGTGGATAGCATTTATAGGTAAATGGTATTTATGAAATAAAATTTATGTATTATCAAAGTTAAAATCACATTTTTTTGACAGACTATTTCAAGTAAACGTTTAAGAGAATTAGTGCATGTGAAGTTTTTTCTACTCGAGTTGATTTCAAGCGATATTGGAAGTTGTCAAAAAAGTTGTGTTGTCTGATCAATTAAATTTATTTTACAACCGTATTTTGATAATTTTATTGATTACACTAGCTTTCATATTGTATTCTACCAAAATTCATGATAGATTAAAGACTTAGTGTAATTTAATGAGCTTTAAATTCATTGTATCAAGAATCGTGCACGTTGTGAATGATAACATGGAAATGCTTTATTGGAAAAAAAAGCATCTCAAAAGTAGGTAGTCTTTGGCGAAGATGGTTGTTTTTCACAACGTTTGTTTGTATGTAGATACAGTAAAGATCGGCGTTTGCCTTTCTGCGCACAAGTTGTTTCCATAATTAATAAACACATTCGAGGGCGAGTAATTCCGAAAGATAAACACACAGTAGCAACTGGTATAAATTCCGGCGGAAGTGAGCAAGAAGGCTGCGTTACTCCGCAGAGTACACGCGGTACATAAATAGGGTGTTAAAACCTTAAAACATGCTCTCAAACCAGTTTTACAACCAGAATCGTGCGGGTTGTATAGACTGTGGAGTCTCTGTTGTTTCAGATGGCCTCCTGTTCTTTGCCATTATTAGCTGGGCGTAAGCCGTTTAATACGCTTCGAGACATATGGGACCCAATGTGTTCTTGTCGCGAGACACTGAGCGCGTGAGTGCCGTTTTAGGACACAGGATAAGATGCATGTATACAGCTTAAATAATATATTAACTATTATGGCGGCTTCAATTTCAGCTTGAAGATAACTTCACCTGATAAAATTAGGAAAATCTTCTACATCATTTTAGAAAAAAAAAACATTTTTTAAAAATATAAAATCTACGCCGCCTTTAAATTAAATGTCATCAAAAAACACTACCGACATCTGTTGGAGTAGTTGTTAACATGTTATTAATGATATTGACAGGAGGTGCTCGATGGAATTTCAATATCAAAACTGAATCGTCTATTCTGTTGCATCCGTGTGATGGAATTCCGGAAGATGCCGAAAGACGAAACCCGGGTCGTTAGTGACAAAACATGTGGAATTGTACAAAGATTTTACAATTCAAAATTTATATTAAATATTTAAAAAAATATTTGATGGAAAATGTTTACTTCTGATAATATTTCATTAAGGTTTTTAGCAAATTTTTTAGCAAGCATTTTATTTGTAATTTTAAAACAAAACTATTCAAAAAATGAAATGGAAAAGGGTAACATGAATAACATATTTCAAAGGCGCTTTATTCATTATTTTCATTGGATAATTGGTTCAATAATGAACGTCATCATCAGAATTATCATTTAGTTCATTAGTTATTACGTTGGTGTCACATCACCGGTTTCGAAAATAAAACTAAACTATTTTTCTTTTTATTGATTGAATTGGCATTCACTTGGTAGAACTCCATTAAAACACGGTGAAAAAAATAGCAATGTATTTTAGTTTTACAAAATTCTTGTAGAACTAAAATAATTTGCTATTTTTTTCACCGTATTTTTCTTTTCTTAATATATACGTAAAAATGTTGACGTATTAATCAATAATATTTTTTCCTTATTGATAAGTTTATTAAATTATTTTGTCCACTTCAAGAATAGAATTTACTTTCGAAAAATATAGTTATTAAGATAATCATGCAAATTTAAGCATGTATATTGTAATTTATATAAATTTAGAAACCTTATCTCTGTACTTTATTTTCAAATATAATTATTGTTGTATATTTAGAAATGAATATTTTTTATCGTTTCAACAAACACAATGTGACTTACATTAGTGATGGATATTTTTTTTGATTAATCTAAACAGTCTTGATGTGCCTGCACACGAAATTCGTAGAAACGATCGGTATAGCTTTTGATTATCAAAATCTATTTATAAACTATCCGCTTCTATGTATTAAGATAACACAATTAAGCTCATGTAAGTAATATCAAGTTCAAAGTAAGTAATTAATACTAACATAGAGAATACAATTATTTCATTTTAACTTTTGCAGTTGTATCTTTGGTTATAACATAAAGTAAGAGCTTTAAAGAGCCTAGGGCTGTGTTGCCAGATGAGGCATCTTCATTGAAAGTTGAATTAAGTATGTTGTTAAGTAGAAGCTTACACTGAATTTTGGCTGGCAACACTTAAGTTTATTGTCGCAATGTGTTAACACATTACTAGATTATCGGCTTAGTGGAATAGATCGCAAATTTATTTGTTATTATATGAGCGTTGGGAGTTGAAGTTCTATTTGATTGGATTGTGGTGATAATAGTAATTGTTTGTGAACATCTGGGTCTAATATTGTCTTTTGGTTTTGATTGCAGTACAATTAATTTAACTTAATATTTTTCAGCGATGTTCAGAATATGCCATTTGTTTGCAACATTTTTTAAAATTACTTGATAATTATACTGTACATGAAAAACTGACCGTACAACGACAACTAATAAAAACGTAATACGTAATAAATACTAGTGTTTCCCAACTGCAAAAATTTTTAGTAGAAAACACAAATATTTATTTTTGAACATTTTTATGACAAAATATATTTTTTTCCATTTTTTGTTACTATAAACATAAATGCGTATGTTTGTCCGATCGACAAATAACGGCGTAACATTTGCATATATTATTATTTATTTTGGCTGCTTTTAATCTGACAACTTGACTTCTTTTTTAATTCAATTTTTTTTCTCAATGTCTTGTCACTCACTACCGGGATTCGCCTTTTGACATCTTCAGGCAATACTTCACACATAAAGTTTTTACTATTAAATATTATTTTTGTGTTATTGAAATATATTAATGAACTTATTCATGACAAAATCAGATAATAATTATAAAAACTTTTTATCATCGTTATATGAATAAAATTAATCAAATAATATTATAAAAAATGTCTAAAAAAACTTAATAAATTCATGTCTATCGATTAGGTATTATGTAAACAAAGTAAAATGTTTGATTTGTTTATATAGTAAAATTGTGCAATTTTTATTAAAAAAACTGTAAAGTATTGTTAAATTCAAAATAACTTCATTATATGATATTTACGTCTAGCCTTTAATACGACTGATAAATTATTTGGATATAAGTAAAAACAACCATAAAAATTTGATCTTAAATTTTTGTAATGCAATCGTGTATTCATTAGAAAAAAATTCATGTCAATCGTTGATTGTACTATTTTTATATATGGATAATCGAATGGTGTAAAATATCACATATATTCATGATCTCACAAGTTCTTAATCAACTTACAAACAGAAAGTATGTCTTTGGACTTTATTAAATTTGATCTCAATTCCAAAACTTTTGAGCTTAAAAAATGGATTGTTATAATAATTATTATTCAGTGCACGTTGCTAAATTTGCCAAGGGAGGCTTCAAAAGGCTGCACTTATATTATTATTTAAATGTTGGCCTACAAAGACAAAGGAAAATCCTGCTTTGGAACTAGTTCGTGCTTGTTTGTTTGTTCGCTAAAGGAAAAGGCGACGAGTGCATTAGGTTTTGACTGAAACAATGGCGTACGGTATACTTAGATCTAGAATCAATGTTAAAATTTTTCCTCTTTTGAGTTTAAAAATAATAAAAAAATGCTTGAAAGTGAAAATTAGATTCATTTAATTGTATAATATAAACATTGAAAGAATCTACTTTTACATGACATATAATACTTATACTGCTCATTAAATGATTATTTCTTATCAACTAAAATTATTCTAATTTATGATATCGATTGAAGATACTTCATTGAATTCATTATCAAATTTGTATTGTTGAAAGTTTGTACGATAACACATGTTTTGTCACTAACGACCCAAGTTTCGCTTTTTGGAATCGTCAGGCAATTTAACACACGAATGTAGCAGTCAGGCAAAACACGGGTAGTTAGTGATACAACATGTGAAATTGTACAAAGTTTCAACAATTAAAATATAAATTATTCCGGCAAAATAGGATTGTGAAAACTAAAAGTCAGTTTAGGGCATTTGATTTTACCTTACGATTTAAACTATTTTTTAATACTATATGTATTTGTAAAACAAAAATATTTGTGTTAATTTAAGAAAAATTACTTGCTCAAATACAATAGAACGTAATTCAAAATCTACTTCTTCGTTTGAAGCTTTTCTCGAACGATTGACAGTAGATTTTTAAAACGATAAAAACAAAATCTTTTTAAAATATATCTTTAATTTTTACGAAAACAGATCCTGTTTGGGATAGTATATGGCTTATTATTTAATATTGTTATATGTTGGTTTCATTTTCGATAAATATGACTGAATTTCAAAAATCTTCATAAACACCACTGTCAATCACATATTATCACACTTCATTATCAAGACAAAGGGTCAGTCGCTCAGCAAATTAAATTTGTCACCAGCGATCAAAGTAGAGGAGTCAAGTCGCAGTTTTGTTCACAGTTCAGAACTGACCACTTAGCATACATAATGCGGGTTAAATTTTATGTAGGACACCATTTGACAGGCTGCAAAAACGCATTTAAGAGTAGGCAATCTAAAATAACACTGCTGATATTAAAATCTAGTATTCTTATAGAATATTGCTGTAAGTAAATATAGAATAAGATTGTATACCTTAGTGGTAATTATCTTAACAATGTGGTGAGTTTGGAGATTATTATTGAGAAGGCGAAACACGTGTTAGTTTCGTCACATAGTATTTATTATTCTTAATATCTTAAATTGAAAGGCATAAAACAAGCAAAACTAAAAACATCTTATTATAACTTTTAACGTATTGAAAAAAATAAAGCAATTAACAGAAAAAAGTGCTAAAATCAAAACATAAATTTGGTCTTGGCGTATCGCTGAAATGGCGTTTACTAATTATTTTTTATCTATTTTAATCTTTTTAATTTTTTTTTTTTTTTAAGGTGTTAACTGTCACTTCTTGATGGAAAGGCATTATATTTTAAATAATAAAAACACATTTTTTTAGTACTTATTTCCACAATATATTTTTTGATCAGGACCGGTTTCGCTCATCGCGAGCATTCATCAGTTGATAATGCTCGCGATGAGCGAAACCGGTCCTGATCAAAAAATATATTGTGGAAATAAGTACTAAAAAAATGTGTTTTTATTATTTAAAATATTTTAATCTTGATAAAAAACACTGCTTTATTATACATTATAAGTTTAACGCCATATACTAAAAAAGATTTGTAACCAATAGGATAACTTAAAGCATGATATCAATTTTTTAAACAGATTCGATGGTAAATTGTTAAAAATTATTTAAAATTCGAAAACTAAAATCGATAATATTCTGATATATGTTATGTAAAAAGAAAATCTGACATTCACAGAAATACCTCAAATAAATCAATAATACTTCTTACATACTTCAGACAAGGCGAGTGGCATCTTATTATTGAATTTGTTTCAAATAAAATTTTCTTTTCTAAGATATTAATATTCTTATGATTGAGTTTGTAATATTCTTGTTTGTATTTAATACTAAATTGATTTTCGCTTAATAAAATAAAATATAAGTAATTAGCTTAAGTCGATAGTTAAAAAATATGAACAAAAATCTAAACATTATAAATCACATGACGATAGAGTGAGTATTAATACTTTTAAAATGATGAAATGTCAAAATTTTAATTCTTTAACTTATGACATTAATTTTTCGTTAATAGTAGGCAGTTAAGTCATTAATAGATGCAAATATATTTTTTAGTTCACAATCGAGTTATTTTCTAAATAACTGCCTTATGAAATCACTAAAAATAAAACTCGGAACGATTTCTATTAGATATATATAAGATAATTTTTTCTAAAACCCTTATATAAACAATACCTATGTACAAAAAAACCCAAAGAAAATTTCATGTTGGTAATGATAATTTCAGAGTAATTTCGTCATTTCTATTCCACAAACCCTTTAAAAAAAGGTTTTTCCCAATAGTCTGATGAATAACACAATCCTATTATCTCGCCACACTTGTGTGAAGTAAAAAAACCTGAAAACAATGCACGAGTTTGGATTTTTCTTGTTTTGATGATAATTCTGACAGATGGCACTTTCCAGTAAATTAAATGGGTACAAATGAAGGCTTATTTATTTTTTGTTGTGGGAAAAAGATCAGTAAATATTTAATTTCATCTGTTGGTCTTTGATTTTTCTGGACTTTTTCTCAATTAAGGGATTTACGAACAGTTATGCCGTTAAAAACCAATTTTCTCAAAGAATTGAATATAGTTATTAAAACATTAATATTTTTTTTTGATTTTCATGAAAAATGGCAAACAAAATACTTACGTGATATTGTTAAATTTGTTTTAGCTGTAATTTACTGCTTACCTAGGGGTAAGTGTTTTCCTGTAATTAATAACTTTAATATATATACGATGCTAACTGTTTATTTTACGTCAGTTCTGTTGCATCTGTGTGATGGAATGCCTGAAGATACCGAAAGACGAAACCAGGGTTGTTAGTGACAAAACTATAGTGCTAAAAATTGTAATTTTTTAACAAATTTAATATTATGTTCAATTATCTCTCGGTGCATTTTCAGATGTTTCAGAAAAAAAAATCTTTTTTTTTAAGCAAAACAAATAATTTTCTAATGAATTAATTCGTTTCAATGTGAAGTAATTATCATTATTAAAAGCTTGTGAAAAATATTTTTTTGTATAGATTTCGTAAATAAATATAACTAAGAGGGTGAGCTTACATTATTTTATCATGTGCGCGGGATATTTTTCTACAATACCTCTAAATTTATTTGGATTCCGTTATTTTAATATTCATGCAAAATATTACCCACTTAAGGATCGCTTTTATTCATATTGAAATAGAGAAAAACTTTATTTGGCTTTTACCATAATCGCACATTCAAATATTATGGAGCCTTAAAGCGCAGAAACGCTTTCGGGAGGCCGATAATTTTCAGGCCGCTATAATATGAGTGCATGAATATGAATGAAGTATGCGGGGATATGCGTCAATATTTAAAAAAATAATGTAATAAATAGTGTGAAAAACAATAAAATTTTAACAAATAATTCTTAGCATATTTTTTAGGGAATCTAAGATAACAGGATGAAAAAAATAGCAATGTATTTCAGTTCTATAAAATTATTTTTTAAAATATAGTTAATAGCTATTTCGGCTCACATCATCGTCAGAACTATGCTAAAACGAACATTTGCTTATCTATATATAGCTGTGTAGAAAAGGTACACAATACATCTTCTCTCCTGTTTTAACGACCTAGCTTGTTTCTTGCTCGCAATAAAACTAAAAATTGTAAGTGAAACTCAAAAGTCGGCTAAATCAATAAGTTTACATATGGTACGGAAATTGTCCATTACAGAAACAAAAAAGCACCCCGCAGAGGGTTAAGCAATGGTGATCGATATATATTAGTTTGTTCGTTAAGACTCGTAAGGGTTCGTACGTATAAGAGTTCGTTCAACTATCGCAAAGGATTCTTAACTTAAAAGGTGTTATAATGGAATTCTACCAAGTGAATGCCAATGCAATCAATGAATCTAAAATATGCAACTATCTCTCAATTGGAAACAGTTTATGAAAAATGTTTCTTTGAATTAAAATTATTATGTTACAGATTTGACGATTTTCAGTTCTGTTGCTTCCGTGTGATAAAATGCCTGATGATGCCGAAAGGAAAAACTTGGTCGTTAGTGAAAAAAAATGTGGAATCGTTCAAAGCTGTAACAATTTGAATTTGATGTTGAAATTCCATTAAGCACCTTCATTCGATATCATAAATTACATTTTTGTTTGTTTTTATAAAAGTTAGTATAGTCAACACTGAGATTTTGGATAACATTTATAATGATCGTAATCAAGTAAACTAACTTTACTGTATACGATTATATGTATATATACGAACTGTACGATTTTAATTGAAAAATTAAAATATTTACAACGATTGTATTGTATATTTTTTTTTGTGAGAACAAGACAAGAAAAATATGTAAAGATGGCTCAAAGAATATTTGATTCCTTAGTGAAAAGGTAAGAAGTTGTAGACAATCAAAAATATGTATATTTTCAAAGTTTACCTGTCAACTATGTCGTATGAGTTAAAAGATTTGAAAGAATTAGTGGGTGAAAGAAATTAATTGGATAATAAATAAAAAATAAATAACTAGATTGTGTTACTTTAAATACGAGACGCACTTTATTTTGAAAGAATTTTTTAAAGAATTAAGATAATGTTTTCATAATATTCCATTAAGCTTACATATTATATCACATCGCTTTTTTCCTGGATCCTTCACGGCATGAAAGCCTTCAATAGCCGCGAGCTTTCAACAAAGTACTGAAGCGTGACCGGAATGATTGAAACTCGGCTGATGAATGCAGCCACAATTGATTCGATAAATTTCCCACTCTGCCCGTTTCGGTTATATTAATCCTTTCATTGCGACTGCCATGGAAACTTTCTGTTATTCATCTTTCGGGGAATATTACACGATGTTCATATTATAACGACGCGCTGCAAAATTTAATTTTGATTTTCTCGGTATTAAACAATGTCGAAGTTGATTGGTTTCACATCAAAATTGATACCGATGCTCATAATCATGTAATTTAATTCAGCACAATACACAGATATAATTATTGGATGTTCTATTTGTAGTAATAACAAAAGTACTCCTTATATAATATATAGTTCATATACGCAAAAAGAGTCGAAGTAAAACAAAACAAAATACATTCTTTAATACAAAACAATATTCCTGCAACAATTTTGAATTCATTTAAAAATATCGCTTTCCATATGAATAAATAATCGAACGTATAATAGTAATGCGATTTTATTTCTGCAGTTTCAGGGAATTCAAAAAAAAAACAGTTTCTATAATTGGATATTAAAATTCTGTTTTTATAAAAATAAAGCCATAAAGCTGTGAATTTAATACTGAACAGTTATATAAAAAACAACATGTATATAAAAATTAACTAACCATTCGAAATTATATATAAATACGATTTTAAATCTTTTATTCAATAATACAGTTATATTGGGTTTGATACAACTATTTGAAGTATAACTATTTGATCATGGTAATAAAAAATATATATAGTTATCATTTTATAAAAACATATCAGTATTAATGTATTTTTTTGCAAATAAATTATATGACTGCAAGACTTAATTATTATTTAATGATAATTATTTTTGAAAAAAGAAAGATTTTTTTACAATTTTTATAACTGCCAAGCAAATTACTTTCATTTTATGAATTACATCGCATTACATTGAAAGCATCGCTTAACAGATTTTAAAGAAAATAAATTCAAAATTTTGTAGACCTTGATTAATATAATTAATTTGAATGTTTGAAATTTTGTACAATTCCATATTTTTTGTCACTAACGACCCGGATACGTGTAATAAAACAGAAAAGTGGCAAAGCATGTGAAATCCTATAAAGATTCAACAATTCAAATTTAATGTTGAAATTTAAATCAAGCAACAGAAGTTAATACATTGAAATTATTTTCTCAAAGCCTTCGGTTTCGGTAGCTTAGAATTATATTTGCCAATGCAAAACTTTTATTTTATGAGTTCATTTTTGGAGAGTTTTCTAAAGTACTGTCGAAACCACACGACACTGTGGATGTCCATTAGTATATTGAACCTAGTCCATCACATCTGATACCTGAATGTGGATACCTTTGAGATGTGAATGCATGTTATTTACTTACTATATACATATACATCTTTGAAATGAATAAACACTCCCTAGTGATATTGATTACCGAAGTGTTCCACTAAACAAATTTTGTGTATTATACAGTATAACAGTTCCAGGAAACAACCCAATTTAATGATGTAATTAATTCAATCCTCAATTATAGCCGAAAGTTATTTTTCTTAATGATGATCGAAGAAAACTTTTATAAAACTTATGATCAAAGTAATTTTAAACATTATTTTTACTAATTTTTCCGATATAAACATATATCGATGAAAAAGGTTGAAACGGCAATAACAGACTAATTGGTAACAGAAAGAAAGTAAATTATTCTAAGTTATTATTTCAGATTTTTATGTAAGAAATTTTTCATTTCAATACATATCTTCTTTGAAAAATGTCGCGATCTAGTATGAAAACAACGCTTGAAACCAAAATTTAAAACGACATAAAAATATTTCAAGAATGCACACTTTGTGAAAAAAACACAATCACTATGCTTATAATTATGAATAGGTATCAAGTAAAATCTATATAAATTGAATTTCCCTTTTTAGATTATCTATTACTATTTTTGGACTTTGACTTTTGGACTGAAAATTTAAAATATAATGCAAATTACACAGAACGCATTTAAATATAAATCCAATTCATAGCGTCTTTCATTATTTTCGTACTGTGAAAATACTGCACGATGAATTTTGCCTTCAATATAGAAATATTGACATTTTTGAAAAAAAAATGACTATCATAGCTCTCTTAATTTAACGCGAATTCGTTTTAAATACAATAAGTAATTTCTACTTTGTCAAATGACTGTCAACTGAAATGTTCTTAACAAAGCCGCCAAATATGCAATTTCTAGCTGAATCAATATTGTAAAAATAGTCTAACTTTAAAAGGATTCAAAATAGTTTTATTGAAATTGATTCCTATAAAAAATCTGTAGTTGTAACACACGTTTACACAATATTTCAAGAACAAGGAACATTAATAATTATTTTGAGCTCTCCTTCTATAAAGAGTCGTTATACGTTATCGAAGGAATATTTTACATACAACGTATTGTAATAATAAAAAAAAATATTGTTTAGTATTAAAATATTTATTGCAACCCAATTGTTTGGTAATCTTTAAATTTGTCGATTTGTATACGTGAGAAATAGTTGGGACGTATGTGTTTGGTTGCACATTGACTCGCCTGTTTGTGCGCAAGGACACGTTTAAGGCTCACCCTGAATAAATGATCATAGGAGCAAAAGCGACAGCTGTCAACTGATGAATAATGGTGCGATATCCTTTTGACGATTGTTCCGACGCTGAAAAAGTTTATGGCTAGATCAAACGTTGTTTGTTCTATACTTCACGTAATATTTCATGGATATGACATTTGAACTTTCCCGTATATTAATAATTTTCTTTCAAGCATGTCCTCTCTTAAAGTGGAGCATAACTTGTATCGCTAGGTTAATATTTTGATAAATATCAATAATCATTTTATTTAAGTTCTATTTTAAGTATTAAGCTTTTCAATATAATACAAAAAGAAGTTTGGATTCATAGACTTAGCTTAGCTCGAGTGGTGGTAAGGAACATGTAAGATCATTCAACAGTAAAAAAAAACAGATTCACAATTCGCTAATCACGTTAAAAAGGAATCACATAATACGAATTCAAACTCAGTGCCAAAGTGCTTGCATCTTTGTAGTAAGGGTCGCAGGATGACGGCTTTGGAACATCTGGAAATCAATAGACATCAACTATCACAAAGGATTTTTAACGAACAAACTAAGATATATCTATCGCCATTGCTTAACTCGCTGCGTGGCGTTTTTTATGTTTCCAATATGTTATTGACATTTTGACATAGTTAGTTTAAGTGCGAACAGGAAACAAGCATGGTCAAACAGGAGAGAAGATGTATTGCGTACCTTTTCTACACAGCTATTTATAGATAAGCAAATGCCGAAATAGCTATCAACTATATTTAAAAAAATAATTTTGTAGAACTGAAATACATTGCTATTTTTTTCAGCGTGTCATAATGGAGTTCTATCAAGTGAATGCAAATTCAATCAATAAACAAAATACAATATTGATGATTGATATTCAGCAATATTCAAACTAACTGATTTCTCTTTCACATTATTTGTATTGTCTATCTATAACTCAAAATTGTCGATGATAGATTACACAGCATTACTTTATTCAGGGTCGTATATAAAAACGTATGATGGAAAATTTACAAAAAAGCCTTTTTTTGAAAAAAAATAACCGGTTTCACTGCTCAATTTCGAAAAGAAGGCGTAACGATAAAAATACGGGTATAGAATAGGATAGAATGTTAACTTATTGCCAAGGCAATGAGCCGTTTTAAATTTGGATGAGTGGATAGGAATTTTAGGAATCACGCACATCTATACATTGATGTACAAATACACAAACCGATTAAAAAAATAATTTAAGAATCGGAATTTATACATATGAGTACAATTACAATAGCCAAGTCATTGATCCGACATAAATATTGTAGAAGTTGCTGTTCTGTGGGGATTGGAGTGTACACATGTGTTTTATATTATGTTAAAGATAAAAGTTTTCCTTTATTTTATTAAAATTACACGTTACACAATATTGTGCTAATTTTATTATAGTCTATGTGACTGAATTTCACATTCTCGAGGTGGCTCTTGAGAATTCAAAGTTTCCCCTGAGGCTAGTTTGGGGTCTTGCAGGCGTCGTTTAGCCGACTTAACTAAATTAGGGAGTTATTGATTCAACCAGGATACTGCACGTATATTTGAGCTTATGATGCAGTTTTGAGACATAATTTTTGAAATATGTGCTTGAAAAATGTTTCCTTGGAATATTTTTTACGTAGTTAATACAATAATGAAAACCAAAATAACATATTTTTAAGTAACATTTCCTCCCCGTAAAATCGTCATAATATTTAAAAAAAAATGATCTGAGAAACTAATTAATAATTATTTTTCAATTATTTATAACAATAAGTTAGCAAGCATAGCAAGTAATACCGTAATTAAGATAAGATTCTTTAAATAAAACGTGACTTTCGTTGGAAACGAAAATGTTAAAAAAAATACAAATAAAACACGATATAAATTTATTGATTGAATTGGCATTCACTTGGTAGAACTCCATTATAACACGGTGAAAAAATGAAAAACGATATAAATTATTTACATGCTAGTAGGTGGTTTATCTATTATTGAAAAGATGGTTAAAAATATTTTCTTATCTAAAAAGTATGTAAATAAAATAACTTTAAAAAAAACAAACTGTTTGTATAAATATACTTGGTAATGCAGTACACAAGGGTCGCGATGAGCGGAACCGGTCCTGGTCAAAAAATATATTGTGGATATAAGTATTAAAAAAATTGTTTTTATTATTTAAAATATCACGGATTTCCATCAATAAGTGACAGTTAACATCTTAAAAGTGAAATATATTTAACTCTGTGAAAACATAGCTATGTATTTTAGTTCTACAAAACTATTTTTAAAAAATAGAGTTGATAGCTATTTCGGCTCATGCCATCGTCAGAACTATGCTTAAACTAACATTTGCTTATCTATATACAGCTGTGCAGAAAAGGTACCAACATCCTCTCCCCTGTTTTAACGACCTAGCTTGTTAACTTGTTATTAAATATATTTACATTGTAAAAACACGATGAAAAGAACAAATAAAGTGTTACCAAAAATTGCCAATTGCTTAATTTTTATCGATCGTTAAATTCTGATATCCCTCCACTTACTTACGATTTATATAGTTTTTGAATTATCTGAGCGAATGTATTGATTAAGTCGCGCTGCACTTGTATTTTACAACGTCATTGAAAAGCTACCGGAGAATAAGCTATGAAAACTAGTCACATAGAAAATTAATCTCAAATTGTCAGATAGTTAATAGCGCAGTACGTATAATATTATATATTGCGTGGCAAAGTATTGGTGAAGGGAGAACTGGGTGAAACGAAACACTCAAGGCGTGATGCCGTGGAAAGCAGCAATAATTCACAGATAAGAAAAGCAATATTTTGTAGATCACATATATTTTATTTGGATAGCTTTTTAACTGATCGAATGAAGACGCACGATTCTTTTATTGCCAACTCAACTTTCATTGGCATTTTAAAGAACATATCTTTAGATCTATTTTGACAGTTTGTCGTTTAGCATTTTTTATGATTTTTCATACACATTAACAACCAGCAATTTATTATTTAACGTAGAAAAACTATTGATCATAATTGTTACAAAAAAGAATTTACTTTTACAAATAACTTTAAAGCGTTACCTTCAATTTTATTTTAGCGAGATTTTACTTCAATTTTTGATCACTGACACAAACGTTTCGAAAAAAGTAACACACATTGAAATTGAAATTAAAAACATAGATTTAAATTTTTTTACAAATAATTAATAGACCTATTTTATAACAATTTGTAAATAATAATTTCTAATAATTTTTTGAGAGACCAAGAAAATGAGACTAGGGTATTATAGGGAGTATCATAAGAGACGGATGAAAAAAAATATTTTTAAATTCAATAACATCGATGCATATAGGTTTCCATTTTTCTATTGCAGTATCCAAATATATGACCACGGATATTGATTTGTATCACTGTAACAAACGATAATTAAAATAATAAAAGCAAATTTTTAGGTAATTATTTCCACAATATATTTTATGATCCGAAACCGTTTCGATTTTTGCGAGCATTATCTTGATAATGATTGCGATGTGTACAAAAAGTGTTTTTCATTCATCAAAACCTTTTTGAGTGGCTATGACTTGCTACATTGTAGTGTAAACCGTTGAGCCCTGATAGCAATGAATTGAATGAAGAAATCCACAAAAAAAATATATTTATCTTATATTGATATTTATTATATGTATAATATAAATTGTTTAATTACAGTGAGTTAGAGCACGCCAGTGTACTAAATTTAGCCGGAAGAGACAATTTAGCAGAATAAATGACAAAACGTATATAAATTTAAATAAAATGTCTATTCGTATTTGAAATTGACGTTTTATCAAGAACCAGAGCCGATATTTTAAATGATTAAAAAAAAATCATTTCATAGATACAATAAAGCTTTATTTATGTAAGAAGCTTCAACCCAGCTTCCCCATGATGCGACGTTATATTTGAACACATACACATAATGTCACTACGGGTGCACACATACCTCTGCATGAAACTAAGTAAGCGGTATGCAATTTTGATGATACGTTGCTGTTCAGAGGGGATGCACATTCTTATTAGAAAATAATTAATAACAACGATCCAAGGGACTAATAACGTAGAGTCGTAAAGCGATTTGAAAACTCAAACATGATATCAAGTGTCGTACTGTATCATTTTAAAGTTAAGCAACAAAATGAAATTTAGTTTTATATAATATATACTTAAAGTATAGAATAATGTTTGTATTGCACGTATTGTTTTTATTAACATCTTTCTCTTTCTATTCAAATCGAATTGTAACCAAACAATGCTTTTAATATTCTATGTCTAGACGTTTTTATCTCCAGTGATATCAGCATTCTGTTATAGCTATCCTAATCAACTATATTGGATAGTCATCCGCACATTTTCAGAATGATGAAAACTATACATATAAAAATGAAGAGAGGCAGAAATTCAGTAAATTAACACAAATGCAAAACCAGATGAGCTTTTTAATTTTCGCTGCTAGAGGATGAGCTTTTTCAACTTATCACTTCAATAGTGGTAGAAAATATAATCACGATGTGAACTAAACCGGTTTACATGAATTGATTGCAATTTCTAATGAATTTGTTAATTGTTTTTCCAAAAAGAGTAGAAACTGATTTAATAATATACAAAGAGAATACTGTAAAGTTAATTTCATACCTGGATTTAGATACATGTTTTATTTACAAATTGATTTTTGAAAAATCCATTCACTTAGAGCAAATGCCTTTCTTACTGTTGTGTTGATAAATCGTTGATAAAAAAATTATATTTCTAAAACAGACATAATAAAAATTTAATAAACACTTTATTTTGCTGTTTCATGATACGTGCACTATAAAAAAAGACAACTTAGAACAAATATGGTGAGTTTGTCAATAAAATCGTACTCAAAATGTAATTCTATTAAAAATCACGTCCAGCCTCTCTCGCCCCACGATTTATCGAGTGTTAATAATAACTAATTGATTCCGCTAACCCTTAAATATGATTGAAATTTTAAATTAATTGAGAGTGCGCGCAGAAACGCTTTGGACTTAAGAGGGGTAGTGGGGTTAAATGAGAGCACGGGGTAGTTTTTTAATTAACAAAAAGCGACGGTTGGCGCACAGTGGTGGCGTGATTTCTCTGCAAGGGAGCGGTCGCCCGTTTTATCGTGCCTTCCGCTCCCATTTGTGTTGCAAATCAAAATGCCTAACTGTCCTTCTAGGTTGATTTCTCATTATCAGTTGTCAAAACCAAATACCAATTTCAATGCCAAAAAAATAATACGCATGAAATATTTGTCAAAAATGATAATTGTCATTCACAAACCAACGACGTCAAATATGTCCAATTTTGGCATTACGTATTTTTTCATTTAAAAAATTACCCGATTATAAATAAAGTAAAATAAACACGGTTTTGCTTTCCTTTTTATTAATTCATGTTTTGAATGACACAACAAAAAATATTAATATTATTATGATCTTTAATCATTAATTAATTAATGTACACAATATAACATTTTTTTTAATTCGAAAGAAACTTCTATTTGTAAAACTATTCTAGTTTATACATAATAAATTTGAATAGTTGAGACTTTGTACGATTCCACTTCATTAAAATCTTAGGGCTAATAGATAACACAAATTGCAAATAAACGTGTGGAATCGTACAAAGTTTCAACAATTTAATTTTGATACTGAAATTCTACCAAGCACTTTTAGTCGATATAATTTATTGTTCATAGTAATAATTAAAAAAATATCTTTAAATGATCATTTTTGATTCTAGTATCAAATTGTAGCAATAATAGTTGTCAAAAAGATTTTATCCAAGAACAAATGAACAAAACATTATAATTGCAAAAATTCCTGTCGGATGTAATATTATTTAATTTATGCATGCAAAATGACTTTGCTATTTATTTTGACTATTAGACTTTAAATTTTAATTAAAAAAAAGTTTTGTCACTTCTTTTTCAAATGAGCGGCATTTGAAAAAACAATTAATTCAAACTGAAATAATTATTATTCTGTAATTTTATACGCGTATAAGTATAATGGCGATTTGAATAAATCGAGACTTAAAAGTACGTACAATTTGAATTCATACAATAGACTGAATGACCAAGATAATGTATGTAGTATGACCAAAATTTACATTTCGGATACGCATCACATCGTTTGAACTAATGACAATTTACAATGTAAATTATACGATAATGGATATGGCCACAATATTATGATAAGCCTTTTCATAATATTATGTTTACTGTTTTTATTGCGTTCCTACTTGAAATGATGTTATAGTTGATTAAGGGATTTTCGATAAAGTAAAATTTAATTGAATATAGTACCTGCAACAATGACTAAAACGTGTTGGATATTTCAATACTACTAAGGAAAATCTTACTGAAAAAAGCTTATTTTATCAATGTATTTACATCCAATTATTTATTTATATATGTATATTTGGAAAAAAATATTTTGCATAGAAGTATATGAAGACTTTCGTAGTGTATATGATGAACTAATATTTCATGAAACAACTATTGTTTTTATCAATTTTTCAATTAAATAATTATTCCAAAATAAGGAATGAGGTTTTTATTGAGTATTTCAATTGGCTGTCTTTCTTTCTGTGTCGTTTTAGAATGCATTTAATTTTTAAAATAAAAGTATCGATATATTTTAAACAGACAGAAGTTTTTAAATTGACATTGTGGTAGCATTGTTAAAGAAGAAAATGGTTCAAAAATTATAAAAATGATAAATGGTTAACAATATATTTTTTAATATTTGAAATAATGTTTCATGTGGTAAATCAACTAGTTTATCGTTAATATCGGTTAAATACTTTCTTAGATTCGTATAAGTATATTATTTTCATGACAGTCGTACAATTTTGTAAATTAAAATTAACGTTCAGTATTCGTATGGGGTTTGTTTTTAATCATATTTTTTCAAAGCTTTTCCTATATTACTCATTCAGGTAAAACACATTTTATTATGGTGTAAATCTTCTTTAGTAAGTTGATAATAGTTTATTAAAATTTGACAATAAAATGGGAAAAAAATTGTTAAAACTTTAGATTATAATTAAGAGTTGAAATAATATATTTGATGCAGAATAACATAATTATTCATCTGTTGCAATAAATATAGCTTTCCTGAATACGTAGCTTGATACAGACAGACAGTTATCATTTATATAAATTAAGTCTTTACAATATTAAATTGGAACAATTTTCTTAGAAAGTAGATAAACGTTTCAACCATTTCAGTGGGAAGACACGATAAGCTTTATTGGTACTTACGTTTAAAAATAAACTCGCAGCTTAACTGCCATTGAAGATAGCGTATGTTGTCAATTGTGTTTATAAATAAATTTATTTATTCTCTTTATAATTCAAAAGTTGTCATAGCAAATAAATTTATTAAAAATGTTTTTTTGTCCCCAACATAAGGATCTTGTGTGCTGAAATATTTCTAAAAAATTGAGCAAAAACAAATAATTTCCAAGAAAATATGTTTTATATTACAGTCACCGATATCTAAAGAATATTTTCATACTGTAGTATTTTTGAATGTTGTAACTTTCCGTAAATAATTCTAATGTAATATATTTGTTAGCAAGTAAATATAAATAGGGACATTTACGCCTTTACCCTGTGGGCAATTTGAAAATAATAAATATTTAAAAATTTTGATGATGTATCGCTTACATTTTTATACGTTATTGTACCCAAGTTCTTCTGCATTAGATTTTGAATGCATTCTTATTTTAATAAATCAGAACGATTAAATGCCAAATTTGATCTTACTTATTGTATCGTAGTGAAATAAGTAAAGCCTCAAGCAATTGTTAGCTTTATTGCATTAGAAGGAGTACATGAATACTCTTTGCAATAACAATGCTGTTAAGCATTCTTTGATGGCTATAAAAAATGCATGCAAATCTTGTGATCTTAAAATGAAAGCGCAAAAAAATGTTTTTTTATTTACTATCGGAAATTCATTATTAAGCCACGAAACGTAACATTAATTACCCAAGGAACGCCATTTGTTTAAAATAAATACATTTTTAAAATAGAAAACATTTGAATGCATTCAATTTTTTCGGTTATTTTTGTTGATATTGTGAAAGTTTGTAACAATTGAGGGATATAAGTATGTTTTTGTGATAGTTCAACCAAGAATCCCTTACGAACATGGGTGCTTTGCTGATAATTAAGTCGTTTTGTAAACGATTATCTCGGAATAACACGCGAGCATTGGAAAAGCGTTGATGGATTTACAATGCGATATACTAAAGTTTAAGTGAGAGCTGCTATTGGTACTACTGGTTACATGGATTCTACACATGCAAGCTTTTGGGATTGTTATTGTGTAAAGTTGAGAGTATATATATATATATATATATATATATATATATATATATATATGTAACAATATATAGCATATTTATCATGAAATGAAGTACGTGGAATGTTTGAAACATTTTTTTGATAAAAAAACTTTGTGTCACTTGATATCCCCTTTTAATGAATAATTTCAAACAAGTGATAATTTAAGATTATTATTTATAAAATAGCAAGGATATGAAATTTAAATCTTTTAATTCGTCATAAGAAAAGTGTTTTATTATTTTTAACGGGCGTGCGGATCTTGTAGTATATTAATCATTTAAACATATAACGAATCGATTTCTAAAATTCAAATGGGAAAAAATATTAATGTCTACTAGCTTTATTATTATATAAAAAAAAAACGATTTAGTAATTTCGTAATTCGTTTCACTTTTGTTAAAATTCTAATAGGAAAGCAATTCGATCAACAAGGTGGACAAAATTAAAAGCAGGTGTTGTGTTTTGAGACTTTAATACATGTCATAAGATAAAATTTTAATATATGTTTAAATCTTGTGGAATTTTTAGAAAGTAATAAAAACGATGAGAAATATTGAAGAGTATATGTAATAAGGTAGAAAACCAAATTTATTTCGTACGGAAATTGTTTAATAGAAATTTCCTTGATTAAGTTACTTTATTTTTCATTGCGAACATTGTGAGCAGAGCGCGAGAAAATTATTGTCGTCTAATAATGTCTCATAATGAATAATATGACAATAACTGTGTTTCATTTCATACCAGAAGCTTTCAAAGTGTCGAATTAAAGTCATGAAAAGTTATAATTACTATTTCATTTTCAAAAGTGATATTAGAACAGATTTGCTGTTTCCATTGCACAGAATACTAAGAAAGTCACTTGGTTTGATAGTAAATCTAGATATTTGGAAATTTTAAAAAATGGCTACATCTGTTACAAAAAAAATGTTTAATAAACTTATTGAAATATTCAATATATATGAAAATACATTTGGTTGTGTGTACGTTCAACAAAATAAATAAGAAAAAAATCATTTGTTAAATGTTGGTATGTTTTCATGATGTGTTTTGTCAGATGTTTTATTTTTAGAAGCTAACAAGATATGATTTGGGTTTTAAGGAAGGCATTATCGTAGAATGAACTCGTTTGACGCTGAGATGATTGACAAAGAAAGCTGATATATATCAGCCATTGTGGTTTATATAAGCTACATCTAGAGACCTAAAAAAATCAAAAAGATTGAAATAGAAAAGCGTTTTACATACAGAGAATTTTAAATACGTATATTTGGATAAACCCTGCTACAAAATTGTATCTAATATGCTTTCTTCTAATAATCCACAAGAATTGATAACAACGTAAACGTAACGACAATGTAACATTTGCAGATGGTATACACTAATTTTGTGTATAGTGAATTCGTTAAAGAGAAGTTAAAATTCCCATCAAAAATTAATATAGTGTAAGTTAGTCGGCGAATGAAATATTTTCTTTAATGATGACGGTTTTCACTCAAAATATTTATTAATTTTTATTTACGTGAACATTAGCATATTGAGAATTAAAAACTACTGAGAAGGATGCGATAAAGTATTTAACAAAAACACGGTGAAAAAATAGCAATGTTTTTAGTTCTACAAAATTATTTTTAACAAATATAGTTGATAGCTATTTCGGCTCACGCCATCGTAATAGAATATTTTTGCTAAAAAATCCTTATTTAAATTAATGAAATTTTACGGAAAAATGTAAATGTTTTCTACAAAGTTTCACCAGTAGTGGTATAAGGAAGGAGCCAGACTTAGCGAGGATAACTTGTTCTCTAAACGGAGCTCATTTATTCCCGCGGCTCTCTCTCGCCAAGCGCCATGTGTCGCATTAATAAATTCCTCTATCATGCAAACGTCAAACGCGAAACGTATTATGCCAAGAAAATTTGCGAAACATATTAAAGTCAGTTTGTATCCAAAAATAAGCGTACCAAGAAGCTTATTAAAAGGATTTGACGTGAAAATTAAATCTATTTTCACTTGAATTTTTCAAACAATTATTGATAAATTTAGTAAATGCTTGTTCTAGCAAGGTTTCTTTTTATTTGTACATAAAATTGAAGAAAAAAATCCGAAACTTAGTCGTTGAATTAAAAACAACTTTTTTTACGATATCGACTAAAGGTGCTTGATAAAACTTCAATATCAAATTTGAATTGTTACAACTTTGTACGGATCCACATGTTTTGCCACTAACGACCCGGGTTTCGCCTTTCGGCATCTTCAGGCATTATATCATACGGATGTAACAGAACTGACTGTTGCATCCGTGTGATAGAATGTTGTAACAATTAAAAAAAACAACTTTGTTTTTAAAGAATCGCAACAAAGTGATAATTAAAATTAAGTAAAATATAATATAACTATTATACATAAAATACACAACACAAATTTTTGTACGTTTCTTGAAATAATTACCGCTGAGCTCATCAATCGTATGCAGGGAATTGTGTTATGCAAAAATGTGACTATTTTCAGCTGTAAAGAACATACAAAAAATAATACAGTTCCGAATTCTGAGCATAGCTAAGCAAATAGAAGTAAATATCATACATTTAATTTACACTCGACTGTCATCAGTAAAAACAACTACAATTTTTTTCATGAATATTCAAAGGATATTTGCTTGTGTTGAATAATTGTACTTTTAAAAAAAATTCCAAAGATATAAAGCAGCGGTTCAAAATAAATTGTGGCTTTATGAATGTCAAATATAATAAAAAATATTTAAAATTGTAACTCAATCAAAATGGTACCACATTTTATCAATGATATGACTTAATAGAGCATTGATTAAATTAACCTACTAATGATATCAAAATTCTCTAAAAGAATTTAAATATTTATTGATTTAAAACATTCATACGGCTTTATTGTGTATATAGGTGGTAGTAGAAAATCATTACTCACTCCACTTTCTTCTCATTACGAACAATTTAATTTAATGTAAAAAATGACCAGATATATAATTTGACATTCGTAAATCGAGGGAAATAATTAATTTATTTTTATGGATTATAATAGAAAAATTCTTTTTCCACGCGCGTTCTTTTTTGAATATTTCATGCTACAGATCACCACGTGTCACTTTAATAAATACTTCCATTATACAAGAATCTGACGGAAAATTTAATATGTTCAAATTAAAATGAAATATATGTTGGTAGCCACGAGTGTTTTCAAATAATGCAGTCAACGAATACCTGAAATGTTGGATAATATTCAAATGAAAATTTGTTGACGTATTTTTTTTGTATTGAACAAATTTTTTAAATGCTGTATCAAACGTAAGTAGATTAATTATTTTTTCAAACCGTTCTCATCATGGCTATGTGAGCTTTACCTTATCTATTTTGTTCATATTCCTGAATACTCATTTTTTTCAAGTAATCTAACATATTTTCAATCGTTTTAGATGAGATAATTTGATTATATTTCAAAACTCCATTATTTGCTTCTCGAAATAAAATAGCAACACATCATGTTGAGTTATTATTTTTTGAAGATTATACACTATTAGTGAGGTATTTCTAACAGAATCATGATTTTCAAAATCAATTTGCACAATTTGGAAGCGTTTTTAAGGCGTCAGTATATTCATCTTGAAATCCCAAGCCAAACTAAAAATAAATCACCTAACAGCTGACAAAATGGCCGCCAGTTAAAAAAGTGTTGCCAACTTAAAGCTCTTTACCTCTAAAAAAGCCCTTTAAATATCGAAGGTATTCAAAGTTGACATCCAGGATGTGAGTGAAAAAATATTTGTTACAAAGAATTTTACATGGCTTTGATTTTTATTTTAGTTAAATGTCATAAGATATCTTTATTACTTTCTATAAAACGCATCTTTATGGAAAAATATCGTAAAATAATTTGTTTCTCTAAAAAAGATAATTAATCAGAAATATAAATAAATTCATTTTCATATAAAAATAGTGTTTAAGTGAAAAACATTTCCATTTTCCGTTTCGTAAGTAATGCGATATTGATAAATTAAAAAAAAACGATTAGTAATGTAATGTTTGAAATTTTATTATATGTATCTACATATTAAATACTCATTCAAAAACAATAAATTTTAATAATCGTCACTCAGGCTTACATAACTGTTCAGCTTGCTAATCTAACAATATATTTTTAGCACAATGTATTAGCTGAACAGTTGAATTATTATTATATTGAAGCAAATAATTAAATGCCTTACCTGCAGCAGGAGTGATACGGAGACAATGCCTTGCGCTTTATGCAGAGCCTCCGAAAAGTTTGAATACAGCTGGGAGTTGAACCCGAATATTTGAATCTGAAACATATGACAAAAGACAAGATGATGAAAACACTTAGTCTGACGACTTGAAGATAAGAGTTCAAGTAAAAACCTTTGTTCATGGTATTAAATTAACTTAATATCGTATTCAAAATTTCGATACGAATTATTTCACTGAAAATTTAACATCCATTTTATCAACAATTCAGAGTGTTTCTATATTTCAAATTTATTAACTCAAAACGAAAAAGATATTTTTTTTATCATTTATCAATTTGGCGAAGGTGAGTCTTGAGTATTTGGAATAGAGAAAAAATATTTGTTAATCAATTGTTGTTGATACTTTCAATTGAAAGTATCTGATTAATGGGAGAGTGTGTAAACATAATTTAAATATTTCCTAGAAATCGAATTCTTGAAATCAAGCTTTAAAACTAATATTTGAACTCTTCCACATCATGTTACGTTAAAACTAAAGCAAATACACTACAGTGTAAAGTGATATCACAAACACACAATTTAAAATATGAAAATAATAGTAAAATTTTGATGAAAATTGTTAAGAATATATTTCTGATATTAGTTTATAATTTGGCACCATTATTTCTATTCATAGACAAACATTCGTAAAAAATCTCTGTTGGGAAGCCATATGCACCACTGAGTGGACTGAGGTTAAAAAATATAATTATGGAAACAGTATTGAATTTATTTTAAATAAATCAATTTTCTATTGAAATTGGTTGAAAATTCAATCGCACAATCAAAAAAAATGTATGTATCAAGGCTACACACCGTGTTTTTGATATTGCCAGTAAAAAATAATCAAAATATCGCAAAAAAAAATATTTTTATGATATGCCAATCATGTAATAATATGTTTTTATGAAACAACAAAGAATATAATACTTATACCACTGCTGAGCATTGAAACCATTTTTAATGACATAAATATTACTATGGTGTGAATGTATTTCAGTTTGAACGCAAATGCGACCCAATGACCAAAAGGGTATTTCCCAACTCTGTTCAGAAACACTTTGTTAAAATAATGACAAAAGTTTGTTCACGCTCAACTGTAATTATTGACACCTGTTTTCTTTCCACTCACACCATCGATTGTTCGGAATGTTTAAAATTTTCTGTTATTCCAATTAACTTTTTATATTAAACAATCACATTAAAAATATTCTCATTCTGAATTCAAAAGTAAAATTATCGCATTGCAAGCACGCAAGGTTTTTATTTTTATGATCACTTAAAATGTTAAAATTCACAATTTTCTAGGTGGTTCATATCCAATTTATAAAACTAAAAAAATTTATAAACCTTTTGCTTTTTAAAATCTAAGTAACCAGTTTTTACTAGTGTAGTAAAAATTACTGGGTTCGTCAAATTTTGTGACATTATTTAAAATGTGTCCATTACATCTTTAGCAGGCTACTGTGTATTTTCTTAAAAATTTAGTGTCCCAAAAACTAAAATTATTTAAACATTTTTTACTCGTGCTGGAACCACATCATTGTCTGTATATTTATTCTTAACTGCCCGATAAACACATATTAAAATTGTATTTATATTGCTCCGTTCGCAAAAGTGAACGTGACGTCAAAATCTACCATAAAATACCGTTGAAACATGCATTTTAATTATGCGTTATTTATAAGAGTGTTTTTTTGGATAAACTACAAAATGTACTTTTGAATATCTATTCTTCATCTATCATCTTTGATAAGATGATAAATGATCTATAAACCTTCAATTTTCAATTTGTTTTTACAAAATATTTATTGTAATTATTTTAACTGTCCAATAAAACATATGCATATAATTATAAATTAGCAGATAAAGTTCAATGAAAAAAATTGTAAATGTAATTGTCAAAACGTCAAACACTAATTTGCCAAATTTGGAATTGATAATCTTTGCTCATTTAAAAAAAACTGGGATTTTCAAATAAAAAAAAATTGAAAAAATCCACGTGTGAAAAAAGCCACGTTGTTTCATATCGATCGATAAAATATGTAGGACTTTTGAAATCAGCTGAATTCGAATTCCAATGCGAAAAGTTTTTCCGACCTGATGTTTACATTATGTATTTACAAAGTGACTAAGTCTCACTCCAACATGGGGTTCTTGCATCACCATATCAAACTTTTACATGTAAGTACTCAATAAAAAAAGAAATAGGAAAGTTAACTTGTTTACTTAAAATGAAAACAGTTCTACGAGTGAATATAAGACGAAAGAGAATTTAAGATTAAAAAAAAATATTATTTTATTTATTAAGTATTCAAAATTTCAATTGAAATTTTATTTTTCAAACGTCATTACTGATATTTAAAAAAAAAATATTTTCAAACATATTAATGTAAAAGAGTAAATATTTAAATATAGATCATTTTAAAAACTTTAAGTATTAAGGACAAATCATCAATCAAAAATCTTGCTATACTGACTCAATCATTTAAAATATCTTAATTTATATTTATAAAATAAGCTATCAAACGTTTTCAGTCATTTTTACTTAATCTGTGTTAAGTAGAATATAACTGGAAAAACTTTACACTTTGTCTTATCCACACGAGCTGTGAAATCTTTCGCAATACATTAGTTTTGCGAAAGATTTCATACTAAATATTTTATTACACGGTGAAAAAATAGCAATGTATTTCAGTTCTACAAAATTTTTATAAGATAAAGTTGATAGCTATTTCGGCTCACGCCATCGTCGGAACTATGCGGCGTGAGCGGAAGTAGCTATCAACTTTATCTTATAAAAAATTGGTAGAACTAAAATACATTGCTATTTTTTCACCGTGTTATAATGGAGTTCTACCAAGTCTATGAAAAACAAAAATTACAAAAAATAGTCTGTGAAGTATTTTATTAAGAATTATTTTCACGTGTAATAAAATTGTATGACTTTAATATGCATATAAAAAGATTTTAGCCTTTGACTCCTAAGTAAGTGAATAAAGCCATAAAATCGTAAATTTAAGATTGTTTAAGCAAGATTTTTCTTAAATAAATATTAAAATTCAACTTAAACATATGAGAGCTTTCCGTATCTCTATTTCTAAAAAAAGCCGCTACTGTAGCATGACAAAATACATTTGTTTACTTTTTATGTCGTCTTTTCACGCACGTAGCAAAAATATGATTCGTCCCTTGATCTTTTGCCGCGAGAGATAAAAAAAATGAAAAGGGTGGAGGTAGCGATTCATATTCCGACGGAATGCCACGTGGCTTTGACGTTTGATTTAGTTGTCCCATCTACAGGCGGAACTACTCAGTTGGATCGCGGATATTTCAGTTGTTGCCAAGCGAAAATATTCATAATATACGAATGTTCAGACACAAACTATTTGTTTTGCGCCTAATAAAAACAGCAAGGCATTCAAAAAATAGCGCCATTCTGTAGAAAACGAATATTTTTTTTAGTTACAGATATTGTTCATAATTTTTTGTACAGTATTTTGCACACAACTTTTAGAATACAGTAAAACCTCGATTACGCGTTTATTATATACTTGGACAATAAAAACAAAACGAAAAATGTGGGAAACAAGGAATGCGGAAAAGTTTAAAATAATACTGAACAATTTATGATATCGACTAAAGGTGCTTGATGGAATTTCAATATCAAATTTGAAATTTTGCAATATTGTACGATTCCACATGTTTTGTCAGAAACGACCCGGGTTTCGCCCTTCAGCGTCTTCAGGTATTCAATCACACGGATGCAACAGAACTGACAAAGTTCAGTCAAGTCAGTTCTGTTGCGTTCGTGTGATTGAATACCTGAAGACGCCGAAGGGCGAAACCCGGGTCGTTTGTGACAAAAAATGTGGAATCGTACAAAATTTCAACAATTCAAATTAAATACTAAGCAAGTTATATCTTAAAAAAACGTAAAGTGTCTCCCCCCCTTCTTTTTCCCAAAAATGGGGTGTAACAAAAATTGGTAAATATGAGAGGGTTTTGTAAAAGTTCTTTGTTCATAACATGTAATAATATTAATCTACCAAAACCGGTCAATCGGTATGATATTTGAGATGGGACCATAATATTTAGACGATAAATCGGGGAACGGTTAATGCGGGATTATTAAAAATTTTTCTCATGGGTTTTTGACGGGACTATAGCAAATGAACGATCCATCTAGAAAAATGTATCATGCGAGAACAGTTGATCGGGGTTCCACTATATACCGATAAAGATATAAAGAAGATAAACATATTTTGGCTCAAATGTAAATGTTAATTTTAAGAAAGCTATCTTTTAAGTTTCTTTTACACACACATGAATGCTGGTTCTAAAAACAGCTTTTTACAATGTTGTAAACTATTCCGAAACTTGACTATAAAATTCAAAATATATAAAAAGTATGCTTTATATAATCTACGATAAGAACAAATTAGGTTGACAAATACGCCTCTGTAGTCTACCAGTCAAAGCATTTCTCTTCATTTCAGATGTCACTGGGCTTATGTTCCGGTAAGTTGAATTTTAAAACAGTTTTTTTCGATTGAGTATTTGAGGTCATAGGTTTTTTCTTCTCAAACTTATCCCACAAAACTTAAAATTTTAAAAATATCTAGAACTTTTGCTTTTGTTATCTGTTACTAAAAGGATTTTTTTAGTAATTTCCAACTGTGTTTTCCATGAATTTGACACAACAGATTAATATTATTTGTATCGAGTGAAAACAGATATTGATATACAGTCCATATGTGCATACATGCAACGTATATAGTCCATTCGTTGGTTTGACCGTAGGAAATCACCTGTCACATGCAAGCATACGTTGTCGGAAATGCGTAATGCATACCAATGCATCGGATGCACTACGTGACGGTCGCAGCATAGCTTTATCTTAGGACGGGTGTCAATCGACGTCTTCTCATCTACGGGTAAGCACAAAGATGAAATAGATTGTGTAATTCGAAGGCTTGTTAATAATAAAAGTGTAATATATGCTGTAATAATAAGAACGGGTATAAATAATGACAATTGAATATATATTTAAAAACTCTTAATAAATATTTTATAACTCAAAATTTTTACTTTTATTTACAAATTTACAAATGATTACATTTCTCAAAGAAAAAATATGATGCTATTATGTCAAAATGGTGAACGATTTTTTGAGTCGAAAAAGTATTATTAGAATGACGCATTGCTTGCCGTAGCATTAAATTTAAACAGCATATTAAATACCAAAGATTGATGTATAATATTGGTGTCTGAATAAGAACTTTTTGACATATTTTTGAGATTAAACATTTTTTTTAAATAACTTTAAGTGACGACTTTTTTGAAAAAAAAAATGTCGCGTAATTCAATTAATGCGCGAAAGATTAAATATTGACGCGCTGATCATAAAAATTTCATTTATATGTATATGAAGGAATAGTCAAATGGATTTATGAATGTATTCTAATTTTTAAAAAAATTAATCTGATTTTTTTATGATTTTGATTTGAATCATTTAAAGGTGTTAACTGTCACTTCTTGATGGAAAACATAGCATTTTAAATAATAAAAACACGTTTCTAGTGCCTATTTCCGCAAAAAAAATATGATCAGGTCCAGTTTCGCTCATCGCGAACATCATCAACTGATGATAGTGCATTAGCTGATAATGCCCGCGATGAGCGAAATTGGTCCTGACCATAAATTATATTGTAGAAATTAGTTCTTAAAATGTGTTTTTGTTGTTTCCAATATTCTTCGTGTTGTTCAATTTAAGCTATTAAGTACTAATCATTTTAAATTCCTATTCATTGAATTGGCATTTATTTGGTAGAACTCCATTATAACACGGCAAAACAATAGCAATGTATTTTAGTTCTACAAAATTTATAACATATTAAGTTGATAGCCATTTCGACATCAGAACTGCGTTCTATTAACTATATATAATATCTTATAAATTTTGTTGAACTAAAATACATTGCTATTTTTTCGCCGTGGTATTTTAAATTCTTTTATAATTAAAGAAGCATTAAATGAGAAAAATTATCATTTAAAATCAGATATATGTTTTCAAATACAATATTAACATAATGGGCGAGTTTTTAAGATTCAGTGGCTTTTTGAATTTATTTATGTACAAGCCATAAATTTACTTTGATAAGAAAATATATAATATTACCATTGTATTTAGGATTAAAAAAATTACTTATATAACCATAGTATATACATATTGAATTTTTAGCTTAGATTGTACGATAATATATCGCTTATAAAAACACGGTCGATAAATAAAATTACAAAGTTAGAATGCGGAGAATGGTAAACTAGACGTGAAGTCAGAATGAAGACGTTACTAAGTGGATAGAGACGTGGTACACCCCTTATAAGAAATCGAAGTGACTCGAAAGTGTTATTAATATATCGAATTTATCAATCAAGAAAATAAAGTGCCATAGATGATTAACAAAATGGACACTTGCGTAGCCCTTTTTAGTTCACAAATCAAATAACAGCGATTAAATTAGAGTGAAGCTGCAGAGCAGGAATAAAACGAATATGTATTTATATTTTACGTGAGAGAAAAATATCTACAGTATCTTCTGCAAATGAGTTTTTTTTTCAGATAAAATATTAAAATACTTTTACTAAAAGATTTGTTTGAACCAGACAAAACATTTAATTACACTTACAACAAAAATGATACTTAAAGCACTTGTGAGTAGGGTTTCCAATCCCGAGATCCCACAATTTTCAATGCCTGATGAGTCCCGGGATTAAAATACACAATCCCAAAATTTCGGGATTAACCCTTACATAACAAAACAACTCGTAAAATTATAAAAGAAACTATCCAAAAACTTATTGAAAGATTAAATGACGAAAAAGATGTAGATATGATCGAAATATCAGAGCCACTGGAAACGTCATCAATCGAATTCACTTCAACGCAGTCATCTCACCCAATTGAACAAGAAACAATAAAGCAACTGTTACAAGATGAAATCGCAAAAAGCTTAACGACATACGAACCAAGAGTTCAAAATTGCTTTAGGCTCACTTTGATCATAAATAAAGAAAAGCTGCTATTTGACAAACGAGGCTCACGTGGTTATCACCTCGAACTAGTGTATTGTCAATAGTGTATTTATTTATTTATTGATAGCAACTTACAGAATTTTATTGAAAAATATGCTCGAAGTAGCAATAAAGTATCGAGTGTTTCATTGTTTAAATGAGATCTAATTTTTCCTTGTGTTTTTATTGTCAATGGGTATTGACAATAACCCATTGACAATAAAACCACAAGGAAAAATTAGATCTCATTTAAACAATGAAACACTCGATACTTTATTGCTACTTCGAGCATATTTTTCAATAAAATGCTGTAAGTTGTTATCAATAAATAAATAAATAAAATTGTTTTACTTTTTTATTTTCCATTTAAGCCCTAAGTCTAAAATTATACGTACATTATATACAGAGTTTCCAATCCCGGGATCCCGGGATCAATAATTCCAATCCCGAAATCCCGGGATCAAGATTTTGTCCCGGGATTGGAAACCCTAGTTGTGAGTTTCAACATTTTCTAGCGAGCTTAAAAATAAGCTTTTATTACAAATAATTTGTTATATCTATCGCTAAGCAACCGCCGGTCCGCGAAATATTATAAAATAAAACAAACAATGAATTTTTCTCGTCAAAATATACATTTAAAACACATTTTTAAACGCTGATATTGATAATACTGACGTATGATATGCACTAAAATTTAATGATTTGTGATTTGAAAAAAAAAAATTCTTTCGGTTACCAGTGGTTTACATAGTTGAAGATAGAAATCTATTATAACAGTTAGTTGATCATTTCTGCTGTAGATTATAAATATACATGCTTTTCTTAAGAAAATTCTTGAATCGATACAAAAATTATTGTATATGGTTTCGTATGGGATCACAACGATCTCGTTATCTTTATAATGTATATTTACGACGGAAATCACTTGAAAATATACACGAAAAAACCGCCAATAGTTTCATAAATTTATTTAAAATTCATATATTTTTGTCTATATAAATGAAGTTTGTTTAATGAGTGTTTGATTTTAAAAGCTGCATGTACTCAAATAAGCTTTTCTGCCAAATAAAACGAAATAGTTTAGTCTATACGTTTTTTTAGAACGACTGTAGCTTTCGAGGCAGCTGCAAACATCGTTGTCAAAGTTTGCTCGGCCCATTAATTGTGTTTAGAGACTGATCTCGAAGGCCTGAGGCAAATCGAAACTCTACATCTATACTGCCTTAATTCGCGAAAAAGTTTTCATTGCATTGTCAAGCTTATTAAGTATTTGCAAACTTGGGAAAAAAAGCTTTCTAAACGCAAAAACAATAAACAAGAGGATCTGTAAATTTGTCATTCATAAAGATATTTTATATTCACATGAACAGGTAATATTTTTAACAATTATCAGTAAAAAACGTTTTTTATTACTTCTTTAATAACTTAGTATAAAAATAAACATTTTTAAATAATTAATTAAATAAGCATAAAACTAAGTGAAGTAAGATATTATTTAAATAAAATAATATAATAACATAAGTTGGACAATATAGATATGAATAACTCATGCTACATTTATTTTAGAAAAAATATCTTATCTCATAGTCTATAAAATCTTTTGAACATACAGCTGCATAATAGGAATTACTCTAGTATTTAAAATATTTTTTGATTTCCATATGAATACAAAATAAAATGAAATTTTTATCACTCTATTAAGAAGGAAATCATAGAAAACTTGTTATTAATTAAGTATTGAATTAATGTTTTTTTTGTTTGTGCTCCTCATTCTTTCAAATTTGATATGATTTATTCCTGAAAATTTGCGAGATAATCATATTGTGGTTGTAATTATTATTTTTTTAGTTATAAAACAAATGTTTTTATGCCATGAATAAAATATTGTTTCGCTGAATACAAATGAAATATAACGTCAAAAATAATGTTACATACACTACTTTTGATATCAGAAACTCATTTGCTATGTGTTACAAAGAATCATGTTGTTCTAAAATAATGGTTTATAACATTAATATTTTACTGATCCAAGTTTGGATAAAAAAAAGTACCACAATAGTTTTTTGTACTAAACATAAATATATTTTTGCTACAGTAATCTTGAAAAAAAAAACATTACCAGTAATGGTTTGAAGAAGAAACGTGTTCTTAATAAAATAATCGTAAAGCTTTGAAAGTCTACAATATATGTCTGAAAAGTTTACGCAAGTCTTAAAAGTTTAATGTGGCGTACGATTTCGAGGCTATGTATGATCGAAACGGCCGTGGCGACAAAAGGTGGAAAATATGTAGCTTCTGAATTTCTTTTACGACGTTTTACAAAACACCGTATATCACAAAGGCAGTGAAGGCTGTCGCAATTTTCGCATTACCCACCTGATCCGATGTGTCATCGTAAAAGAAAGACGAAAAGTGAATTATACTTGTGCACTCGATGGCCGTAAAAGCTCAGGAGCTGACTTTCTAGAAGCTTTTTATCTTCATATACGGAACAGTCGTCATCAGATATTATCAGTTAATTAAATATATATGTTGAAGAACACTTCAAGAACAGAAATCCAAATAATTTTCTTTTTGATGGAAAGACATGATATTTTAAATAATAAAAACACATTTTATAGTACGTATTTTCACAATATATTTTTTGATCAGGACCGATTTTTCTCATCAGTTGATAATGCTCGCGAACTTACTTTCAATTCATGTCAATGGTGGGACTCCTCATATAAAAATATCGAATTCAACGGCTTTGAATTATGTTTCAACCAGAAATCATTCGAATATAATTATAAATAACATATTAACATGAAATACAACAAAAAGATTCTACACCACAATCATTGTTCTTATTTTTTGATTTGGAGGTATAAATGAATGAAAAATATTTTATACATTTTTCATACAGATGTTAAAAAAATAAATAATAAATTGTATTTCAAAACAATCTCATTAAAATTTAATACTTTATATTTTTGTGACATGAAGTATTTATAATTTTATTTATTGTCAACATATCACCATAATACTGGATTAAATGTATCTAGATACTAGAGATTCTATTGTAGGTTCAATATACGATGTATTACGAATAAAAGTTATTAGTTAATACATGAAGAAGAGATTGAAAGATGAATTAAAATACAAAAATATAAATAGTGTTTCTTACTTTGGTTTTTGATTACATTTGAATATTTTACAGCAGATATTGAATACAATAAGAGAACAACAAAAAAAAATCATCCTTCCTTGAAGTTAACGGAATCAATAATCAATATATTTTTTTTATTTGAAATCTATGAAATAGATTTAAGAAAATTTATAATATCCACAATTTCATTACAAGTGCAAAAAAGCTTATTTGTAATTTTTTCACGAAGTATTCGCAAACATCACATTATACTGACCCAAAAGCTTGCCTTTTTACTGTTGACATAAACAACTTCATATAATACTCGTTGACATAAAATACACAATGACAGGGCAGTTTGTCTCAAGGAACACGGACAAAACTGTACAGAATGCAGTGAATTGGACAAGAGATGATATACAAAAATATATACTTTTTATTTTCATGTAATATTGATTATGTTTCATACTACCAAACCTTATCGATACTTTTATTAGTATTTATAAGTGCAAATAAAAATATGATTTGAATGAAAACACTGGTTATTTGAAAGTTGTCTCGCTTAAAGACTGAAATATTAATTTTTGAGGTCTCTTTGATATTTTTAATCATCTGATCTTAGAATGTACAATATAACACGGTGAAAAAATAGCAATGTATTTTAGTTCTACAAAATTATTTTTAACAAATATAATTGATAGCTATTTCGGCTGACGCCATCGTCAGAACTATGCTTAAACTAACATTTGCTTATCTATATATAGCTGTGCAGAAAAGTCACACAACACAACCTCTCTCCTGTTCCAACGGCCTAGCTTGTTACTTTAACTCAATGACACTAAATTTTCAAAATTCTAAATGAAACAATAGGTGTCCATGACAATAAGATTATATGTGGGACGGAAGTGATCCTTCTGGAAGTAAATCAGACCACCCCTTTGTACAACGGCTGGACAAGTGGCGATACTATTATGTTAGTTTGTTCGTGTTAAAGTAACAAGCTAGGCCGTTGGAACAGGAGAGAGGATGTGTTGTGTGCCTTTTCTGCACAGCTATGTATAGATAAGCGAATGTTAGTTTAAGCATAGTTCTGACGATGGCGTGAGCCTAAATAGCTATCAACTATATTTGTTAAAAATAATTTTGTAGAACTAAAATACATTGCTATTTTTTCACCGTGTTATAATGGAGTTCTACCAAGTGAATGCCAATTCAATCAATAAATGTACAATATAACATTATATAGATGTGTGTTAGAGCTCTGCCATGTTAATGTCAATTCAATCAATACACATAATTGTCCTCTAATTTTTTAACTCTATGTTTGAACACGGTGAAAAAATAGCAATGCACTATATAGTTCCGACGATGGCGTGAGCCGAAAAAGCCATCAATTATGTCTTATAAAAAAATGTGTAGAACGAAAATACATTGTTATTTTTACACTGTGTTATAATGGAGTTCTACCACGTAAATGTCAATTCAATCAACATGTAAATGCTTGAATTTGAATTGTTGAAACATTATACGACTTCACATATTTTGTTACTAACGATCAGGGTTTTTAATTGTTTGACTTCAAGTCGAAGAATACCAAAGCTGGAAATATTTAAAAATTTCAATTAGAATTTGTTCCAATAATTGATTAAAAAAAAATAGAAGTGTAAAAAAAGTCTCATCATATACAATTAAAAACATTGCGGTACAAATTTTCAGCATTTTCTCTACATGTAAAATTACAATTAGATTAACAAATGCGGATTATAAACTATTCATTTACAAAATGGACAATTTATCACTAATCAGCCACGAATTTTAAATGATCTTTTAAAAGGGATACTGAGAATTTGTACACATGTTAATAAAACTAGTTTTGTGTGACATATCAACTCTTTTTCCTATTTTTTTTAACTTGAAAATATATTTAATGATATTAATTAAGTGTGGAGTAAAACGTCGTTCAAATGTCAGCCGCAGATTTGCTTGACTGCATTCTGGAGATCCAATTTTCGATGACTTTATTGCATAAATCTGGCTGAATTCATTGGATGGTATTTGTTATATTGACTTTGAAGGTGTCGATTAGTTATAGGTTTTTGTTTCGAAGGAAAAAGTCTAAAGATGTTGGAATTATAAGATCTCGGAAGCCAGTTCCATATCCTCAAATCGCTCGTGCACACTGTCTATTCAAATTTAATAATTTGTCCACGTAGTTAAACGCTATAATCTTAAATAGAGATTTGCTGTAGTCTACTAAACAATTAGCAACAGATATGACATATATAACTTTAACAAAATTGCTGCTATAGCCTTCAATAGGGACCCTTTTTACCGAGGAAAATTATTGTTTATTAATATATATAACACTTATAGAATTCTTTTTTATTACTTAAAAGGAAAATATAGAAAATTAATAGCGGTTTGCTTGATTATTTCATGTAAAAAAAATCTTTACAGTTTCCCATTCAACCCCTCTTATCTGAAGCCTAATATAATCATTTTTTTTATATTGTCATTAGCCTTTGACCACCCTTTTCCGGTATCAATTTTCTTGGTGAGTGGATCTTAGCTTAGAATTTCGTAAATAACTAACCCTTACCGTAACGCGGCCCTCGTAAACTTTGCATTGTCCTTTTCGCGTATCGCAATACTAAGATAATATATATTTGGGTTTAATATTAATGCATTGTTATCGAGTGCCTAAAGTTGGAATACAATGTGAGCATTGAGATTGTCTTACTGTTATTTAAGATTGTCAAATATCTTAATATAGTTTATTCTTTATCAGATTAGAAGACCTATAATGTAATTGTATTGATTGTTGAATATTTTTTTTTTTTTAACTTTTTGCAGGAACTGATGAAAATAACGATTATCAAAATAATAATTAAGAACAATATGTCACGTCAAATAATCAGTAATCAATATCTTATTTAGCAAAAAATCAACGGCCATGTTGTCGTGTGTTCTTAAAATAAAATATAAGTGAATAAACCAGAGATCACTGCTATTGATGAATATTTCACGGAATATACTTTATATATATAAATTTATTTTTAAAATTAAATAAATATGTTCAGCTAGCATTATTTTGTAATTATTTAATAACCATATTATAACAAACCTATCAATAAATCGGAATCAAGGTAGAAATTCCTTTGAAAATATTTGAAATACAAAATATTATGCACTTATGGTGCACATATTCAAAGATTATTTTTTAAAATAGAAGATTGATTTATATTGCGATAATAGTTTTTGATTTTTATTACCTTATAAAATAACGAGTAAAGAGGCATCAACAGTGAAATGTTATTTTTATGACAATATATAATGTATCTAGTGTCTAATAGTAATAAAAGCTGGTTTCCCTTTGTATTGCTCAGCTCTGTAATGATTACTTTTATTTGATTTGGCACCGTTTCTCAATATATTGCATTTCTAATTGATTTTTTATTGAGTATTATATTGTTTTTTGTAATTGGTTTTGAATAAAAATGAGTTTCATTTGATATTACTTATATCTCTATCCAACTGCTCAATGTTCCTCTGCTTTCAAGGAACATTGCCCTATTATAATGGTACACTTGTTATTTATATTGAAAAAGAACCACTGATTATAAATATAAACTGTGTAATATAAAATGTCTAAGAAAGGCCGCTTTTGTTATAATATGGTATTTTTATATTTTTTGATTATGAAAATACAGCAGAAAATAACATTTTTTATTTTCAAATAGTAAATAATATAATAAAACAATTTGTGCTGATTGATTTTGAATGATTTGTTTTTGTATTACAAACTTACAGTCAGAAGTTACTGTAAAAAAATAATGAAAGCAGCGAGAAAGCTAATGTTTTGAATAGTTCAAAGTGATGATATAACAAATCACCCTAATCTAATGCTCAATTCCTAAGATCATAAAGGGTCGAGGCAGTCGTGGTGCTGCCGTTAAATAGGCTTGAAATCAAAACCCTTCAGGTTTTTACTTCTTCTAGCGAAATAACGCGATTCAACCGCTCTAGGTGGCTCATACTTTTTCATCCCCTTGCATGTAGGTATCAAGATCCCGTAGCGGGTGTTAATGTTTTGAAATATATAGCCTCTCTCTGATTTTTCTTTGAAAGATGAGAAAATTGTATTTATTACCACCTTTGAAATATTTAAATAATATATATTCTGAAAGTTTTTTACGTGATTAATTTTCATATATACTTTTTACATATTTTTCTTAAATTATAATTTATGATTTCCTTATTCCAAATAATTGAAACATTAGTATTTTAAAACATATTATGTGTTTTTTATCTAATAATTAGAGGAAGGCATTTGAATATTTCGTTTTCAGAATCACAACAGTTTTTAAGGTTCTTTGACACTGTATGAAACTTGGATTGGTATCTATAAAATATTACTTTTAAATTGTTACAAATCATTTTTTGGTGAGGTTTTTTTTTTGGTAAATAATAAAACATATATAATTCTTAGTACTATTCGATTACTACTTTTTTTTAAATTTTATTTATTTATCAGGAATGGATTAGCATAACTAAAAGTCTTCTTTATTATATTTGTGAAAAAAATGATGTATTTTGTTCAACCGGAAAGATTCTGTAAAATAAGAATTGAATAGTATTTTTCTTGTGCCAAAAAGCTTATCAGTGGTTCAATTTCGAAAGACTTTGGTTTTTAAAAATGATCCTAATAAACATATTTTTTTTAAATAATACACCTAAATGTTCAATTTATATTCTTGAATTATATGTTCCCTACTGATATCTTCCTTAAAAAGTTTCACAGATAAAACAACTTTTAATCGAATTGAGCCGATTGAAAGAAGAGATATATTTTAAATGTTAAAAAATTCGCAATATTATGTTCTATGAAAACAAAAGACATAATTTCCAATGATACTTCATTTAATGAAGGGGCCAAAAGTTAAAAGAGGGTGAAAAATTTAACCTAGACCTTCTCGATATTTTGTCTGTTCATGGCAGTTAAGATTACCGGTACGCACAATAAAGTCGTCTTAGAAATTATCAGAACCAAGTTTACTTCTTTGGGCCAAGTTACAAACAATTGAAAAAAGAACGATAACTGCAAAACTTTGTATATTCACACACAATGACAAAAGAGATTCCAAGAAGTTTTGTGAATTAATTGTATGCTATACACATACAAAATTGTCGTCAAATGCTGTTAATTATATTATCCCTTACAATCATTGTAGATTAGAACACGATTTTTTTTTCAACAAAAAAGCAACGCCTGCCTAGAAATTGATTTCTTTTGTACGAATAAAGTTTTATTTATAATATATAAAGTGTAATCTGTTTTTAAATACAAAACTTTTATAATTTATTATTATTTTTCACAACATTTACTGGCCAAAAATTACCATCAGTAGATAATGCTCACCATGAAAGAAACCGATCTTAACCTAAAATATTTTGATTACTTAAATAACTCATTTTTGTATTGGCACAGAGCTTGATTGGAAAGAAAATGTCATATTTTTAATAACGCAATTAAGGTTAACACTCACTTTATTTTTTTATATCATTGAATTTTATCGAGTGTTAATATTTTGTTAGCGTTGTAAACGAACAGATAGATGTAATAACTAAGACACATATACATTTTTTTCCATTATGTTTAAATTAGTTGAATCAGCAGAAATACACTAAAAACACGTAAAAGGATGATAGTTTTAATATTTACAAGTAGAATTACTATAGTTATATATAATATTATAATAAAATTTTGTGTCAGAATTCAAGAAAAATGCTTTAAAGAATTGTTTGTTAATTGAATGCTTTATTGTTGACCACGCGTAGTTGACTAAATTGTCCCAAGTAATGGTCATTGTACAATCGAAATAGTTGTGACGAAGAATGACGTCTATAAATGTGTGTTTGGTTTTGATAAATTTTTGTTCTAAAACCGTTAAAGCATTCGCTGTTGTATATGACACCATTATGGATGGTGCTAATTCCACAAGTTCATATCTCGTGCCTGAGGTTAAGCAGGATTGGCAGACATTACACAAATTTATTTATCCGACTTAAGCCTTTGCTTCGTATTTAGCGAGGAAGAAAATCCTTTATACCAAGTTTATCCATGTGTAATAATGGAGGTCTGCGATCAACTCGGCAGCTTTTAAGTAGATTCGCAAATATTTATACTATTGTGGAAAAGTTAATTATAAACAAGAATTAAACTTTGACATTATTTAACTTTACAGAACAAAAATTATTAATGGAAATTTATGTACGCATATGAATAGATTCACGTTAATTTACGTAATAGGAAAATGAATAGACAATGTGAAATTTCAATGAGTGCTTAAAATTTTTGTTAATGTTTTATATTGTCTGTTGCATTTTATTTGTTCACCTGACAGGCTGTACACGCATAACTTAATTCAGGTATACAATTTACAATGGTTATTTGTTCAATTAAATATTTGGATTTAGGCTTTAGTTGTGACTATTTTAGATTTATATGAATTGGAAAAAATATATACCAAATATATCAATCTATTCGTATAAAATTTTTGAAAAGTATTGAAAACATGTATTCGTTTATGCTTATAAGATTTAAAATTGTAATTAATGTATAGATTTGAATTACAAATTTTATCAAATATATGAATGCTGATTATTCATTTAAAAAGTGGTTGATTTTTATACAAAATTTATAGTTTCTGGTCAGTTAACAGATTAATTGATTTATTAAGTAAGTTTAAGAAAATCATTAGATTGATGATACGTGTAAGAAAATTTTATAATTATTATCATCAATCGGTAAATACAATTATCTTAAAAGAACAAATATATAACTTCAGTTGAATTTCTAAGTAAAAAAAATTTACCTGGCGATAAAGACGGGTTCCAATAAATATCTATATCAAGCCCAGATGATAACTCAATGAGCGAAGATGCGAATCATAATAAAACAGGTCGAAAATTGTGTCTGAAAAACTTTCACGTCTCTATAAACGTACTACCCCTAATTTATTGCCTATAGGAAGTTATAGAGGTAGCTATTAGAACTACGTGCAGTCGTTCTATCTCCCTCATCATCTTGCGCCGGATGTACCGAGGGGATGCGCCGTCGGATCATTTCCTTCCGCTTCCTTCCCCCTCTGGGTCCCGGCTCGCCTGGCTAACTTTATTGCCATCTACTCAATTATGTGGCAACTTATGGCTAATTAAAACATCGCCGTCATTTGACTAGACGCCTTCGGCGATGATTATTCCTGTCTACAAAAGTATTAAGAAACACAAATGAACGCTTCTTGCACAAATTATTATTACATTAATACGCAAAAAACACCATAGAGATTATGAATACAGGAAATTTAACGAAGGTATAATTTATAATTTCTCGAATTTATTACCACTTCATAATGACAAATGATCGAATGTAAAATATTGACGAAATTTAATCTATCATTATCTTAACTAATCTCCGATTATACGCTATTAAACATTTGTTTAATGTAAAACATTTTCAAAATTACAACATGCGTTTAATTTCATGATATTTTTAGTAAGCAGCGTCGATAAATCAAAAATAAAAATTATAAATTCTGTTACAATATTCCGTCTCATACATGTTGATGTAGAACTATGACTTCAAAATGAAACTTATTTATGTGTTAGATTTCGAGAATATCTATTATATATTCGTAATTGTTATTCATTTTTAATAATTTTAATTTAAACAATATTATCGAATCGCATTATAAAAATGAAGATTTATAACGCTAGTTATACTACTACACAAGTTTCTTAAAATTAAATCGAAAGATGATCTCAAAGCCGCCTTCAGATTCATGGAAAATATTTTAATTTTTTTTAGATATGCTAATATATATTTTTTGTAACCATTTTTACTATGAAACGGAATTTCTGATTTTATAGCAGCAGCTAAATGTTTCTCAGATATAAATTGCTTGTGGGTTTCCATTAAAGGAAAACCAATATATTTTATTAAAAAATGATTTTACTAAACGGATGTTTAACTTTTTTACGAATTAAAAAAATATGATTCAAATAAATAAACAGGAATTTTACTTGACTAAGGCCAAAGATTAATAGGTCAAATGATGTTAAAATATATTTTTTTAATTTCTTAAGTTTAAATAAAAGATTTAATTAAAATGACAATCAATTAATTAAAATATTCATAATATAGTACATTTTTTTATTATATGTCAAATAGTTCACTAAACAAATTGATGACAAAAGTAAAAATACCGCTCTTTGCCATTTTGCCAAGCACATTTGAAAAATGTCATAACATATTTTGTTGATATATGTCATTTATGTTATTGTTGTCAAAATGCTGTATAAAATATCGCCTCTGTAACTAGAATTCAAGATATATCTTCTCAACAAAGTTTACATTCACGGTTGAGAGCACATTCATTGCAATAAGGAGAGAACAACTATGGTATTATACTATTAGACAAAGTTCTATAAAACTTTACAAACCTTATAACGTGATAAATGTATGACTTTTGTATTTAAAACGATGAAATAAAATTATGAACTTCTTATTAAATGTGTATTTTTTTGTAAATACGATTAAAAAATAGTTCTTTTTTTAAATTTAATATTGAAACGTGATTTTTTTATCTTCAATCAAACCATGGAAAGTAAACCATGAGACTATAATATTTCACATTTTTTTTATCAATTTAAAAAAAAGAGAATGTTTTTATACAAAATATTGTAACGAATAAAATCAGACATTTATATAGGAAACGTTTTATTTGTATACAGTGTAGTTAAGGGTTATGTGAAAAGCATTCAAATGTGATTATTTTAAGCTATAATAAAACGATAATTTATGATATCAACTGAAGATGCTTGATGGAATTTCAATATAAAAATTGAATTGATGAAACTTTTAACGATTCCATATGTTTTGTCACTATCGATCCGGGTTTTACATTTCAGCATCTTCAGGCATTATATCACACAGATGCAATTCTCAATTAACAAATAAAATTTGATAATCTGTTAATTGATGTTATATTAAATAAGATCAAATTTATACTAAGTACATATTTGAAACGGTATTCTTGATTTACAAACAATTTAAAATAAAATCATAAAATATGCAGTCATAAACTAAAAAAAGCTAATGTTTTTTTTTTGATCGAAAAATTACAAAAAGATAAAATAAAACATCTGTATGGTTGCTGAAATAAACATGAAAAATGTTTTCTGTACTATATAATGATATTGAGAGAGTACAAATCGAAGACACTGTAATTGGAAAAACTTGTGAATAGTTCATAAGATAAAATGAATTCTAATAGAATGTTTCAACCCGCAACGTTTGCTTTACCATAAGCTGATTTTAAATCAGCCGTTCAGTTAAACGATCACGTTTCCTGTCAAAAAATGTGATCAAAAATAATTTAAATAATAATTTATCTATAATTACAATTTAAAGAATGCTTATATCACTTCCATGTCATTGCTAGAACATTGTCCTACTGAGTAAACTTTCAAACAATATTAATTTCTCTAAGTATTTTTTTTACTGAAATACTACTTAAAAATGTGTTTTTGATATTGTTGAAAAAAAGAGAAGACAAAATTTACACAATTACATTTTAATGATAGCTGATAATTATTTGTTGTAAAGTTCTTTCATAAAAGACTCATAAACAGTATTAAGGGTTAATAAAGCTTATCACAGGCAATTGAAAGTTATTATTACCTAATTAATTTTATTGAAATTTATTCCCGATGTTTATTTGGATCCTAGACGTATGGTCTGTATTTTTCCTTTGCAATTAACTCATATAGTATATAATTGATTCTAACTGTTTATTGTGTCTCAGTTATGTTGCATTCGTGTGATAGAATGCCTAAAGATGCTAAAAAGCGAAACCCAAGTCGTAAGTGACATAAAATGTGAAATGGTAAAAGTTTCAGCTATTCAATTTATATTTTTAAATTTCATCAAGCACCTTCAGCCGATAGCATAAAGCATAATATTTACTTTCTCAAAAAATTGTTCAGCCTATAGAATTAAAATGAAACCCTTTGATTGAATTGTCATTTACTTGGTAGAAATCATAATCACGGAGACAAAAATAGCAATGGATTTTGGTTCTACACTTTTTTTTGTAAGATTGAGTTGATAGCCATTTCGGCTGACACCATCGTCAGAACTTTTAATAACTATCAAATTTATTGATTGAATTGGCTTAACTTGGTATAAATCCACTATAACATGGTGAAAAAATAACATTGTATTTTAGTTCTACAATTTTTTTTACCATGTTATAGTTGATAGGTATTTCGGCTCACGCCATCGTCGTTGCTCTGATGCTACTGCTGAAATAGCTATTAACTATATCTAATAAAAATAATTGTAGAACTAAAATACGTTGTAATTGTTTCACCGTGTTGCAATGAAATTTCTAGTAAAGATCAACAGATTTATCAAAAATAAGTTTAAAATCGTCGCTGATAGTTTGCTATAGAATATAATAAGTCGTCTGCAAAATCAATGAACACAAATAGCTATTTAGAATAATTAATTAAGCTTTCAAAGATTAAACGTAACTATTGAATGTTTATGAATTGTGAAACTCACCTCAGCTGGAAATGTGTATCCATTAATACTGTGTTCCGACCCGTACGAGTCATAGAGACCGTAGTGTACGTGGATCTCGTGGAACTGATACTTGTAAGAGAGTGGTCCACCGGTTATATTTATATGGTGTCGAGTATCATTTTCCACCGTGAATATTACCGAGTGACCTGTGTTTGATATCATTCCATTTATCTGAAAACAATAAAAAAGATTAAGTTAAACAAGATTGAACTTATAAAGCGCTAAAAAAGTTTGATTTCAAGTTCTATTTCTAAAATTAAGTATATTGCCACCTAATTGATATATGTACATATATAATCGAACCTTTTATACAAATTCACTTACTCCTTTTGTTTCTGTTTTTCTCGCAGTATATAATTAGAGGGATAGAGCATGGACTATATTAATTTACAACTATATATAAGTATGACATAGGTGAAAAATTTTTTTGGCATTTACTTGATAGAACTCCATTATAACACGGTAAAAAATAGCAATGTATTATAGCTCTACAATCTTTTTATAATACAAAGTGGATAGCTATTTCGGCTCACCCATCGTCAGAACTATACACCTATATAAGTCTATCGTACCAGCTTTTAAGCCAATGAAAACCATCAAAGAAACCAACAACTGAGACCACTGCACTATGGACCTGATATTATAATGACTCCTAAAAGACGACGTTGGGCCCGTGCTGCAATGGTTATCTTTTGTTTTTTTGGCTCCAGTAATGCAATTAGTGGACTTGAAATTTATTACGAACAGTTTTAGTATTTGACTTTTCAATCAACTTTTAGATTTTTGATAGAATGTCGAGAAAATTTCTTTTACTCCAATACATATAAGTAACAAGGCATACCAGGAATGATTAGGTATGTATGGGTCCTGTCTTTCTAGCTTTATTTTTATATTCATATGCACTTATAAAAACAATGATTGACAAATGAACATCGAAAAATTCTCGTTGGAAAAGCATCTGTTGATAAAAATAGGAGGCCATACGCTCTACACTGATAGCAGACAAAGCTAAAAGAGCTTAAAGTCATTGATTTTGAATAAAACAAATAAAAAAAAGTGTAAACTGTTGTCGATGGAAATTTAAATTGATCGTTTTATGCATTCATTAATGAATCAAAAATATTTCAGTACAATAAAAAAACATGTTAATAAAATGATTACTTCCAATCAAATGAACAAGCAAATTTATTTAATTTTTATATTCGTAGTCCATAAACGGTCATAAAGATTTTGTTTTTAATATTCGATGTTAACTTTGAATAGGAAAGCATTCCAGACTAAAACAATCTCCTAATATCACACGCCTAATTTGAATGCAATATTTTAGCACAGTTGTGTTTTCGCTAAGAAATAATCTTTTTAAACACATGTTATTAAAGTCTCATATTCCATCAATATAAAAGTTACCTATTGATTACACACATAATTTTTCATGCGGTGTATTTGCGACGACCGATTACTTATATATGAAAAATATAAATTTTAAAATGCTTAGAAAAGCTTTTAAATAAGACAAAGCTGGATAATTTATTGTTAGAATATTAAATGAAAATTATCTATAGTAAGAATTAATATGTTTGTTAAAGATTGGTTGGTCGTCCTGCGGTTGGGCATAGGTGGTTAATGTTTGTGAAACGACCTTTGGCCGTTCTTCCCTCAAGAATATTCCCAGTGCAGCAATAAAAGCTAAATCACGGCCCGCTAGCAGCCAGTTAAATTTACTTCCATTCTCTTTGAATAAAGAAAAGTCGCATCCACTTCCGGTCTGTGAACGCGCGGGAAAACGACCATCCGTTTATTTTGCCTACGTTACTATAACGAACGCGCGCCGTTACAAATTAATTGCTACTTTAGAAGACGCATGTGAGATTGTAAGCGAAATTTGAATATAAGTTTATTTGTGAAGGTATATTCCCCGCTGATATAAAGTAGTGTACAATAAAGTGCATGGCTTTACAATGCTGATAAATAATTAAAAATGATTTCATATAAATCTACCTAATTCTCTCAACTATCATTTTTTGTTTTGTGAAAAGTAACAATATGCGGTGATGGGTCTATGTAAAATATTGACTGTACAAAGCATATAAAAACAACATCCTGCAGTATTGAAAGCATCAAAATCTAACAAAAAATCAACGTTTACTTTAAATCATTTGACACATAAGGCACAACAAACGATCAAAGAAAATTTAGTGTCAGTGTGTTTAAATAACAAGCTAGGCCGTTGGAAAAGGAGAGAGGATGTGTTGTGTGCCTTTTCTGCACAGCCATATATATATAAGCAAATGTTAGTTTAAGCATAGTTCTGACGATGGCGTGAGCCGAAATAGCTATCAACTATATTTGTTAAAAATAATTTTGTAGAACTAAAATACATTGCTATTTTTTCACCGTGTTAATCAAAATTTATGTTGAATTGTTTCTTTATGTCACATAATTCATAAGTGTGTATATATCTAAATGAATTACATAATGTTTTTATATTAGCTGATAAAACAACCATTTAGTTTTTTTAAAGATATAATGCGATAGAAAAATGTCAAAAACGCTACTTATTTTTCATCTATTAAACAAATATACGTTCATTTGATTGGTTAACTGATAATTCAGATAACGAACATAATCTATGAAAAGATAATGTTCGTTAACCAATCATCCACTGTATTTCCAAACTTTTCTCATACATAATGATAATGACCGGTTTCGATCATAGTGGACATAATCAATTGGCGTTAAATGCGAGTGATGTGCGTAACTGGTCATATTTTGTGCGTTATATTCGTGGAAATAAAAATATACATTGTAAGTTGTTAATGCTTTATTAAAAACAAAATAGATTGCGTAACTATATTTGTAATTGCGTATAATTTAGTGTAAGACAATTTTAAAATCTGTACGCCTCTGTTTCTATGTAAAGCAGTCAAATGTAATGCTCAAGGTAAGTATAACAACTTAATACTTGTGGCAACCGTTCATTTGATAAGACAGTATTATAATTATTACGTACTCGCGTTGTTACGAGTATAATAACAGACAATTCTAAAAATATTGTATGCAATAACTAATTAGATATCAAGAACAGATGAGCAATTAATTCTTCCAACACTTGGTTGCTATTTCATGAGAATATAATCAACAAATCTAAATTTATCATTTCTTTATGTTGTTCAAATAGTCTGGCATACTATGGAGTTATATAATATAATATATACGTATTAAAGTAGTAATTAAATTAACACAATATTTAGACAGATAATTTATATGGGCTATCTAACAGCACAAACTGACGTGTGTCAATAAAATTTGAGTAGTTTATGTAGCTTTTCTGTGTCTAATTTATTGGTTAAAAATAAAGTTAGTTCTTAATCATCGTTGTCATTTTCATTTAAGAACAATATAAGTTTTTTCTGACGATTTAATTAATAATTGTAATAAGAACGAGCGAAATAAGATAGTAAAATCTTTTAAAATTGTCAGTTTCCGTATGTCATTGAGGGGATAAACAATGTTTTATAGTATGTTTTTAGGCGGTTTTTTCAACATATGAAGCATACTATATTATGTAAAAAGAATGTTCTATTTATCAATTTTAAGAAAATATATTGGTTTTAACATTTTAATCGCTTTATATATTTTATTAAATGGAATTAAAATCGTTGTGCTTCAATAACAAGCTTAACACAAATGATTGAGATATTTAGTGTACACTCAGGAGTGTACGTTAGTACTAGCTTTTAAATGAGTTGTCGTTTTAAAGTGCACTCAGCAACCAATCGTGCGTGAAAACGCTTGTACATTAAGTTCAGTAAGGTACTTTTTCCTTTATTTAACTGAACTATACAGAAAGCATCTATAGTTGTTAACATTGCTGAATTTATTTCTGATGCCAATATATTTAATTCTAAGCCATATTTCTCAATAATATTTGTATGTATATTGAATCTAATTTATAATATCGACTGAATGTGTGTGATGAGATTTCAATGTAAAATTTGAATTGTTTAAATTATCTAAAATTCCACATGTTTTGTTACTTTTGAATCGGGTTTGGCGTTTTATCAGTTCTGTTGAATTCGTGTGTCAGTATGCTTGACGATGCATAAAGGTGAAGCACAGGCCGTAAGTGACAAAATGTATTGAAGGCACTAAAAGTACCTATTGCCACCCAGTACGGCTTCAAACATTTTTTACAAGATATGTGTCCTCAGTGTGACAAAATTATGTATGTTTAAATTTAAAAAAAACTATCAGAATAAAAATTCCATAAGACTTGCATGCGCTCAAATACGCAGAAATTAAAAATAAACATTGTTGTGAATCATTTCAGTTGATAACGCTCACAAAAATACGAACCGGGCCTGAACATAAATATACTGTTGAAACAGGGCTAAAAATACGTTTCAAAGAAAACAGTTGTAATCAATTTGTTAAGAAATATTAAAATTAATTTTCGAAGATGAAGAAGTTAAGAAAAAAATTGTTACATTTGATTTCTATTGTACATCGCATACTCTTTGAATGCTTCCAATTTTTTCAGAGATGCTATCAATTTGCTATGACCAACGGTACTATCATATTCAACTGTGTCGTATTGTATCTTGTATTTATTTAGCTACCATAATTGATATATTACAAAATTTGGTTTTAAAGATCGAGTTCAGGTGCTTTTAAAATATTTGGGTCTTTTTGAGCTTTTTAAGAAATCAAATATTTTTATTACATAAGTTAGAATACCAACATATCTCGTTAGATCACTTTTTTACTAGCAAATATCTTATTGAAACGGATATAATATATTAATTAAAAATCTGCAGTTATTAAAAAACGTACTCCTTTTATATGGTCAGCAGTAATAAAAGGTAATTAAAGACGGTGTGACTTTCTTTTATTATAATCAGTGAATAATTAGTGAACGGGCGAGCTCAAAAGTTACGACTATCATAAAGTGCAGTCACGTTAGATAGAAAATTATTGAGTAATTCTTATAAAGGGAGCAATGTCGCAGTTTCAAAATAATTTGCAAGAATAAATGCATTTTTAAATAGCATTTGATTTTAATTTTGGTGTATGTATTTTTCTCTGTCTTTCACAATAAATCCACATAGAAGGCAAAGAACAGAGATGTTAAATGTGAATACGTCTTTAATTGTAATAGTTCTTATAAATATGAGATGAAAATTTTACATAGAGTGTTTTGTCACTTACGATTCGAGTTTCACCTTTTGGCATCTTCAGGTATTCCACCACATGTATGCAACAGAACTGACTCGTGTGCCAACTTGTAGAATCGTACAAAGTTGTGATAATTGAAATTTGATATTAAAATTCCATCTAGCACTTTCAGTAAATATCATAAATTAAAAAGAAAGTACGCAGAATATCGAGATTATTTTAGCTTTCTTCAGAGAAAAAGTCTGTCTTTTGGTTAATAAAATATTGAATATAATACTTCAATGTAATTATCATATAGAAAATTATTTTTAAAATATTAATATTGTTATGATAAAATTTATTACGTTAAATCATTAAACTATTTACTTTACAAAAACTAGGGAGAAGTGTAAGACCAAAAAAGACTTTTTGACTGTTAAATAAATGACAATGGTGATTTACTAAGGATAAGATAGAGTGTTTTGGCAGAGTTGTATATGAAATTGTAACACGAACGAAGCTTAAAAAATCAGTGGATGCCCCAAGTAATCGAAGAGCAAAATTGAATACAATATCTATTAAAAACAAATCACAAATAATAAGACCATTGCACAAAAAAAAATACAGATTTACTTAACAATACGTTGAAAAGTAGATGTATCTAAATTTTTGTGGTAAAAATATTTTTTGTTCGTAATGGGTCAAGAGACACTAAAAAGTTATCGTTTTGAAATAAAAGGATATGCAATTAATCCAAGCTCGGATAATCACTCAGCTTTTGAAAATGTTATAATTATATGGTAATTCCCGTGAACCGTGAGTCATGACCCTAAGTACAAAGACCAAGAAAATTGTTATCTATCAGAGAAAATATAATTTTCTTAGTTTAATTAAGGTGAAAATGCACAAAGAGCTCTTCTCGCTCAGTTGCGCTATTAATAAATTTTTTCATTTCATGTGATTAAGCCATTGTAATGTATGAGAATTTTAAAGCATTCTCTATAATGAAATGGTCAAATTGAATGCATTTTTTCACAGAATTTTAAAATTGGAATCTTTTTATTAAATGGTTATTCAGTGAGTTATTTTTTTTTCAATACAATCACATACACTTCAATGCTTTAGTTAATTAAAAAATAAAAACAAACCAAAGAAGCTTTATTCACGTGTTTTGATGTAGATAAAAATATAGTTATCAAATTCTGGGAGTAATAGAATGAAATTCAACATTAAAAAAATATTAATCCTTTTTTAACTTTTAATTGATTATGTGATATATGCTTTGGTAGTTTTAGTATAAATGGCAAGATTTTTCCACGAAAATCAGATATTTTTATTGTTTATTCTACGGTAATAAAAAATCTTGTGAGGAGAAAATGTAATTGAGTCTGCTGTGTATCTAAAATCTTTTGTCACCACAGTCGTTTAAATTTAGAAAAAATCGTGAATATGTTTTCACTTGTTTTGTCGGTTGCGAGAAAAAAAATGGAACGTTATAAAAAAAATTATGTACAAAACACTATTTAATGACATTTCTATTTTGGTAATGGATCTCAAATCTTTGTCGAAAATTAGAGATAGTTCCTTAAAATATTATTTCATGCTTAATACATTGTTTTTAATTATGAATGCTAAAGTTTATATGAGTAACAGTGGAATGACGGATAAGGGGTTCGATTTTTTCATTGAACCTTAAAAACTTTAAGCGAAAATTGTGTATTTTATATCCCGTATTTTCCACTTCATGATGCTTTTAAATGTTTTATTTAGAAGCAATAATATATAATCTAAATTGTATCGTTTTCTTTTGACTGCAAGGAGGCGTTGTTAAAATTTATCTAAAAAAATATGTGCTTAATTCTGTTTCCAGGGAAATAATCAGGATTTTTTTTTGATTAATGACATTGACGTGACGTTTCGTTAATTATATAACAAAATAATTGTTCTCATATGGTTGTGTGCCCTATGGCATTATCACAAGCGGAGCAGCCCTCTCGTCTGACGCGACTTCTGTCTACAATATTCGCAACAATTTACATCATCCCCTTTCCCTTGTTTTTGTGATCTTGACATTTCCATTTAGCGAGTGGCGCACGCACACCCCGAGGGCATTCATCGCGAGATTCAAATTTGTATCTTAAACACAAGGCGGTAGCTTACATGTAAAGCCGCGGGCAGTCCCCGCACCCAAAATACGGAGGAAATTGCGAACGTTAGCGAAGAAGTGTGTTACATATATAGACACGAGAAAAATATGAGGAAATATTATGTTTTCTTTTACAATATTAGTCACTCCCACGAAAAAATCTAAATTGTAGGCTATTAGAACTTTCTTTTGATAAGCTATTTATTTGAAAATAAAAAATAATTTTCAAACATAATGAAACGATTTTTTAATGTTGCTTCGTTTAAAAATATGCAACTTGTTTACTGGAAAAAGTTTTCGGTGATCAAAAATTTTGCTGAAAGATGCTCTTGCTGTGTTGATAAAATTCAAAAATAGAGTAGAAACGATTACAATATTTCCTGCTCATTTACTTTAAAAAAAGGTATAGATTGTCTATCATAGTCATCAACAATTGTTACAATCGCCAATCTGGGCTTATTTGCAAATATTTAAATTTTCAAAAATTACTTCTCAGCATCATTTACTTAACAATTTAAAAATCGACTTATTGGAGATATTTTTTCAACACCAAAGTAAGGCACAAATTTTCCGATTATTAATTCCCGACATTTTCAAATAAAATATATTAACAGCCTTCAAGTTTGCTACGCCACTGGATTAACTCTGTTGAAAAAGTTTACAGATCAAGTTGGGGGCAGATAAATCTTTTTACAAAAATGTTATAAATAATTTATAAAAGACATTCGGGTTTATTTTTTTATTTATCAATGATGATTTCAGCTGAATCGTCAACGTTGTTGCTTTCTGTTACGGTGCTTACAAGATCATACTTTTTTTTAATTATTTTTTGGATGAATGATCGAAAAGCGTGGTCGTGTGTGATGACTTCATGACCATCATGTTTCTATAACGAGATGTAGTAGGAGCGATTTCAAACAAACCAGGACAGCCCTCTTTCATACCCTTCTCAAACCCATACTTTATAGCCCTGTTCTCATCTTATACTCATTCATTCAAAATCTTCTAAGACTTAAATTTGACTCTAATATAGACCGGGTAAAATCATTACCAATATTCCTACACATAATCTTCAAGCTTCAATAAACAGTTAACGTTGAATAAATATATTCAATATTACTAATGTAGGAATCGTATTCAATAATTAACCTGTACTTGAAATTTTTAAAATTAAAAACATCAAAATTACTTTACATTCCACTTTACCGCCAAGTTCAATAAATGCTTTATAGGCTAGTTTTTTTTAATGATAAATTAATGTTTATTTTTATATTACTCTCTTCTATAAATACTTAAAAAAATTCATAACCCGTATTTTTTACTATTTATCTATAATTTAAACTATTTTCAATGATACTGATATTTGGTAAATACCAAATTATGAGAATTACAATAAATTTTGTAAGTCCTGAAAAAATATTGGCTGATATAATTATTTGTTTTCTATTTAAAAAGTTCTACTATGTCTTGTTAAGTCTACGATATAAACATGAAACCCTATACTGGATGTCATTTCATTTATTAATGGTAAAAGTTGTTAATTTAATAAGCAATCTTTTTTATGTTATTTCTTGGAACTATCGAAATCAGAACGATCAATGAATGTTACCATTTTACTATTTACCACACTGGTTTGGAATACTCTTATACAATAATTATTGAAGAAAAGTTTGAATTTTTATGTTTTGCTGTCAGCTTGCTGTTGAATCACTCTTAAAAATTGAAAAAAAGGCATTTTAACTCAAACAATTCATTTTGTATTATCATTTATATCACAAATTTCTTTGATTTTTCAATTTTGATTTCAGTTTTCGGATCAGTGTAATAACAAAGAGTAACTGAAGGGTTTGTTTGTGAAACAAAGACTGGGGTGGGAAAGTTTATCACACAGATGAATAACACAAATAAATCATATATAATGAAAATAGTGCAACAAAAAAGTAATGATTGCGATCAGGGATTTTCAAAATAATACGTTTTTTTAATAGCTGGTAAAATTTTAGGTACCGTAATCCGTAATAAGTAAAGAAAATTTGTCAAATTAAATATCTGTCAAGGTTGTTAGATTTATGCTTAATTGCATTATTGTATATCAAGTGCTACACCTTTCCCAACTAAAACGTCCCAGAAGAAATTAGTTGATTTAAAAATAAACATTTTTATTATATTTAATGCGCGAGATATTAAACTTCTTGACAATTTCGCTGATTTTTTAAAGATTAAAATACATGCCTTTTATATTACCTATAAAAATCAGATTGCACGTGGTATAAGGGATGTTTATTACATACCTTATTACCAAAGCTGGCAAACATCAAAGCTGTTAACTTACGTAGAAGATTACATCCGAGTTAAAGCGATTGTTTTCTTAACGCATTAGGTAAACAAAGGGCACGTTACTAACGGATTGAATCATGTCAATGTGTAAAATTTAAAAAGAAAAATCGTATTTTTTGAAATATGTGATAAGCTTATTATTTTATCTTGATATTTTATTTATTTTGTAGTACTTCGGAATATAAATGTATCTGTCTTTTATTCATCAAAATAAATCTTGAGATACAGTACAGAAGTTGATATGATCAACACAGTTTGGTCATTTTTGTCAAGTCACCACAAAATTTTGATTCACAGATTTAGATTATTGCAAGAAATATTATCTGTGATATTACAGCTTTCAAGTATATAAAGCAAGGAAAGCCATACTAAAGATGTTTAGTCATCCAATTAAAGCTCTAATGAAGATTTTGTCTGTTCTGTTGCATCTGTGTGATAGAATGCTTGAAGATGCCGAAAGGTGAAGCCCGGGTCATAAGTGACAAAACATGTGGAATCTTATAAAGTTGTAACAATTCAAAAATATTTGAGTTGAGCTAAAAGAGCAGTTTGATTTGTGAATTTTAATATGTAAATAAAAAGTTATACAAATCGCTTAGAAAATAAAATATTGTCTATCACATTTGTCAATTGTTATACAATGGTATTTTTTTCTTTATAACAAGACTTTAACTATGAATATGATATATGGCTAGCTATTTACCTCTTCATACTTTAAACAAAACAACTTATTACAATAATTAAGCAATATTTTGTACGTTTTTTCAACATATGTTTAGTAAAAAAGCTTAAAATAAACGCCAATATATATTATTATTGTAATAGGAAAATTTAAAACTTCCATCGCGTACTCTCCTCGAGGCTTTTGGTTGCCCAAATATAATATTTTGATATACAATCTACCGTTAATAATTATTTTATCGAAAATCATCAAGTATTTATATGATACGATAAACACTGAATCTTTTGTTTTCACAAGAAGCCTCTGTAAACCAAAGCTTTTTAGAAAGTTTTTGGTAAAAATAGCAATAATAATGGATATAATAACATGTGTTTGTCTTACATAATGAGCCGATTAGTTGAAAATTGAAATCCAAATATTTTGAGAAATAATTCACGATATAAATCTATGAAACGCCTACTAAAACATTATATTTATTTTTGTGTGGTATTGTGAAGTCATCATCATCATCATCATCATCATCAGCCGGGTTCGATCCACTGCTGGATGAAGGCCTCCCCCTGCTTTCTCCATTCTTCTCTGTCCTTAGTTATTCGTTGCCACGTATTACCTCCGAACTTGGTTAGCTCGTCTAACCATCGGGTCTTAGGGCGGCCTTGTGGTCTTTTAACGTTTCTTGGATACCACTGTATGACCGCATTCGTCTAACGGTTGTCTATTTGTCGTGCTATGTGTCCAGCCCATTGCCATTTTATCTGTTTGGCGACATCTACTACATCACGTACCCTTGTCTGCTCCCTTATCCACTGGTTTCTCTTGCGATCTCGTCTCGTTATGCCCAACATGCATCTTTCCATGCTTCGTTGTGTTACTCTTAATTTTTGGATTTCCTTTGTGTTAAGGGTCCATGTTTCAGATGCATACGTCAGCACTGGTAGTACACATTGGTTGAAGACTTTTCGCTTTAGGCATAGTGGCAGGTCGCTTTTGAAGATAATGTTCAGGCGTCCGAATGCACTCCATGCTAGTTTTGATCTGCGGATAACTTCGTCGAACATGCCTCCGTTTATAGACATCTGTTGTCCAAGATAAACATAGCTATGTACCCTCTCGATTTCGGCGCCATTTATATGGATAGCCTTTGGTTGGGCAAAGCAGTTTATAATAACTTTTGTTTTTGCTATGTTCATCTTCAGACCTACAGTTTGGCTTTCGTTCGCGAGTTCCTGCATCCTATTCTGAAGGTCATTTGGGTCTGTTGCGAGGATGACAATATCATCTGCAAATCGCAAGTGACTGAGGAATTCACCATTGATTGGCACACCTTTATTCTCCCAGTCAAGTTTCCTGAATATATTCTCAAGGGTGGCGGTGAATAACTTTGGTGATATTGTATCGCCTTGTGAAGTAATGATATTTATTTATTGAATGAATGATGTATAAATGCAAGCTTTTTTTTTTCAAAATACAAAATTTCAAACAAACCCAGTCTTTGTATGCACTTATATATTTTTTCTTTCACTTTTAGATAAAACAATAAATCCTGTATGTTTTTGCCAAATACCAATATCTAATTTAAATTGTTGAAATTATGTACAATTCCACGAGTTTTGTGACACCCAAATCCTGCTTTTCGGTACTTTCAGGAATTTTATCACACGGATGCATTCGAGCTGACTGTTGATTAAGTTTTAATTTGGATCGAGTATTGGTAGACCTTAATGTTAATTCAAAATAAGAAGGTATCAAATTACCCAATTAAATTTAGTGGTAGTTGATTACTGTGGAAAAGATTTTAATTGCATTTAAGTGATAGGATGCTTAAATTCCAAAAGGCAAAACTCGTATATATCGTAAATCATAAACGTCGTAAAAAAATGAAATTATACAACACGGTGAAAAAATAGCAATGTATTTTAGTTTTTCAAAACTATAAGGATGTATTTGATGGCTATTTCGGCTCATGCCATCGTCAGAACTATATTTATTTATTTTATTTATCTATCTAGCTATCAACTATATTTATAAAATTTTATAGAACTAAAATACATAGCTATTTTTTCAGCGTGTTATAATTTGAATGTGTGTAAACGTGTGAATGCCAATTCAATCAATGGAATTATATACTATCAACAAATTTAAATTACACCAATTACCTTTAATTAATATCGCAAAAAAGCATTATGGTTTTGTTATCTTTATACATTTAATTTTAATTAATTTTAGTGCGTGAATTCTACTTCACTACGATTATGTTCTCATATAATTATTTAACACAACGAAATTATGACGTTTGATTCATTTGAGTGATTGAAAATTGCAGTTTACGTTTCACCACTTACCCTATGCTTGTCTATGTGAACTAATCTCAGATTTGGATCGAAGAGAAGCTTTGCAGGGTCCAAATTGACGGGAGATTGTCTCCTCCCTTTGTTGCATAAACTCCACTCGGGGTTGATCAAGCCCCAAAAGGCTGGACCTGTTGACAAACAAAGGATAGCATAATTAATTATCGTGTTCATGTAATGATATTTTGGTTACATTATAAAATCGACAATGTAAAACAATTCTAAATATTGCTATTGTTGGAAAAAAAGTGTCACGTACATGATAAAATTTGAAAGAATATGTATACATTTTGGAGGCTGTTGCTGTGTGGTTAATAGCCTTGTATGCTCTTTCCATTTGATTGCACTACCCATATCACTATTGACCTGTCACGCTCGTCCGTAGATATTTATATTCAATATTTTGAATTTATTACGCAACTCCTAAATAAAGCTCAATTTGATTTTGGTTCATTATATCCAGTTTTCAAATTTTTTTACTATCTTTACTCTAGAGTGAAATTATCTTGTATCCTAATATTAAAAAAAATATATATTAATTATTTTCGACAGTGGATTCCTTTTAATATTTCCGCATTGTTGTTATATATAACAGTCGCAAAAAATAGTTTAAGACACCCAATACATGTTTAGGAATCACAAACAATTTTGAAAGAAACTGTTACATAGATTATGTTTATGTACGCAAACGATTGAAATGAAATGAGTTATTTTCTTTTTGTTTCAACTTTATCAAAATCAAGGAATATTAATTTTTCTTTTACTGTAGACATCAAAGTTTTTACTAACATATAAAAGAATTACGTTGACTACAGTCTAAAAAAATTATTTGCTAAACTCGTGATAATATTGAATCATTCACATTAAGTTTTGTTTTCCGAATGGATGACATTCAAAGACATTTGAAGAACAATTATTTACAATTTACATATACGCACAGTAAAAAAACAAATTATGTATTAATTTTAATACATAAAATTCACTGTTTTACCCAGCGTAAGACCGTTAAAAACAACCTTTTTTGTCTTGAAATTTACCGTATAATTTGATATATTATATTACAGACAGAAAGTTATTGAAAGGTTACATAAAGCTTACTGCAATAGATGTGTCAATGAAACTGTTAGAATAATAAAGAATATTGTTTCATTTATTTCCGAAAGTGAATATATGGAGCATATTATTTTATTTAATTTGAGTATTTTGTATTCACTAGTTGTCAGTCCTATAAAATTGATTTAATGTTTTTTATGATGATATCCGTGGTGCACTGCTTTAATTTAACAGTTTTTGTGTTGTCTTTTTAACATAAGCGTTACTGCTTTTGGAATTTTGTGTTGCTGAAAATAGTGTTACTCGTGGCACACGAGAAATTCACCAAGATCTTTTATTGAGTGATTGTTTATGCAAAATCACAGTTTTTTTACTGGTCAGCTTTTTACACTTGCAATTAAACCGTAGACTATTAATTTCTGATGTTGTAAGTTGACAAATAGTGCAAAGAAAATTCCGATACTAAAAAGGTTCTCATTCCAAAGAAAGCGAACTTTTATGTACCTGTGAGTAATTTTATTTATTTACTACGCATCTTGCCTAACGCAAATCTTGAAAACATACCAATTTCAATGTATTCCATTTGGACGCCTTAAGTCAGTTTGAATATAAAGTCATTTCTGCTTGCACTGTAGATAATATGAACTTGTAATGTAGTTTTCGACGCAAAAAAGTTATTTGATTGCTAAACCGATATATTTCGGCAGAGTAATAATAGGAGGATAAGATAAAGGTAGGGTAAGTGGAAAGTTGACCGCAACTGTTTCCATTTTTTGAGATTTTATTCTCAACCATTCGATAAAAATACCTTTGGTTATAAACTTCACAATTAATTTATTATGCCATTTAAGAATTCATACATGAACTTCGAATTGCGAGCTGACATTATGTAAGAACTTTTTTACACGGATTAAAAAATTGTTTTTTTATATAATAATTGAAGTGTAATCTTTCATATAATTACTTTTAAGCACATCTTTGTAACGGTTATGTAATAGCATGGTGAGAAAATAGCAATGTATTTAAGTTCTACAATTTTTTTTTATATGATATAGTTGATAGCTATGTCGGCTCACGCCATCGTCAGAACTTTGTTTAAATGTACATTTGCTTATCTATATATAGTTGTATAGAAAAGATACACAATACATCTTCTCTTCTAATTTAATGACCTAGCTTATTTCCTGCTAGCAATAAAACAATTTTTTTTTAATTTAAATGAAACTAAACAGGCGGCAATTTCAATAAGCTTGAATATTGGACGGAGATGGCTTATTACGAGAAGGCAATAGCCCCTCGCAATGGTCTGAGGAGCGGCGACCGATTTAAATTTGTTTGTTCATTTAAAATTTAGTGTAACAATTGATATCTATTGATTTCAAACTGTTCCAAAGCCTTCATCTTGCGACCTTTATTACAAAGATGTGAACACATAGGCGCTGAGTTTAAATTTATATTATACGATTCTTTTATGAATTGAATGATCTAACATGTTCCTTAGCTCGAGTAGTTATGTAATACTTTATTAATAGTATTAGAAAAATATTGTTATAACTAGACCAGTAATAAATTGCGATAATATTATCCACAAATAACCACACACCACAAAGACTAATAACCTTACAGAGACCGACATTGATTTCGATTAAATCTCGCCTATGTCTCATTTGATCGACTTGAAAAATTGTAGGGCCATCATCCGATCGATACCCTGTCTGGTTGGGATGCTATCGGCGATCTTCTTATTAATTGTTCATTGTTCACAGGGCGCGCTTCTGGTTATAATCAACTTCCCCCTTTTCCTTAAGTTCTTCGAGTGATATCCTCCTTAGTAGGCTCGTTTGAAAATTGTCACTTATCCTTTAAAAATCTGACGGCGCGTGACCGCATAGCAAGCATGATTCTGAGAATAATCAAGTGGGCTATTTTGAAGAACGTTTTTTTACTCTACAAAATATACTTCAACCAAAATTCTTTGCTTGTTTCATATTTTATTATTTCTCTACCCTTTCCCAATATAGAGTTTATCTCGATAAAAAAATCAAGAAGAGTTTATTTTTCCTCAATATAAAATTAAAATCAATATAGAGCATTGATTCCATTATCCAATTTACTATATTTTTTCGACCTCTACAACTTATATATATATATTTTAATTCTTAATCTCTTCCCACATCCAGTTAATGAAAGTATAGCCCAATTCCGTTCGCCATATTTTAGTTAGGGATTCGATTTTTGTTCTTCTTACTTGATAATTTTACGATACAATTTATCTTAACCTTCCATTATAAAAATAAAACATGGGAAATATCAACTAACTCAAAAAGTAATACATTTTAATTAATATAAAAATGAGATTACAATAAAGATACGGCTAGAAACCTGTTTTAAATATCATGTCTATTTTATGTCCACAGAAATCCATATTTTTATAGAGAAATCGATGATTTAATTGAAAAACAGATTTATTAATCGAAACGAATTAAGCTTTGAGTATAAAAGCATTGTACTATTAACAAAGTAAACCTATATTAAGAGGCTAATCTAGAGTGGTTCTTTGGAATTATATGTGTAAAAATTTCAAAGAATTTTAAGATCAAATGGATTAAAAAAACATTAATTGTTACAATGTGAATTCATTGGTCGAATTGAAGAAACTATCGAATGTGTTTTTATAAAGCGCTTTAATGGTATAAAATGTGATTTTAAAAAGCTTGAATTATGTATAACAGAAAGACATTTTAAATTAATAATAATAATACATGAATTTTTCAGTAATATTGCTATAATATATTGTATATTATGATCAAGATCGGTTTCCTTTATCGTGGGCACTGTCAACGAAATTGTGAACACTACCAGTTACAAATGTTTGTGTCAAAAAACAAAACCGGTCCGGATAATAAAATATATCGTGGAAATAGTACAAGAAATGTGTTTAAACTATTTAAATATCGTGCCTTTCCGTCAAGAAGTAACAATTAACACATTAAAAGTAATTGCTGAAACAATTATAGCTGAAATATGCTTATTTTTTAGTAAAAGCATTACTCATTTATAAAAAATATCATCAAACAAAAAAATTAACGATCGAACTAATATATGTTGGTCGCCATTGCTCAATTCACTACAAGAAGCTGTTTTGTTTACGTAATAGACCATTTCCGTGCCGTATGTAAACATATTGATATAGCCGCCATTTTAGTTTCATTTAAAATTATGGAAAAAAAAACAGTTTTATTGCGACCAAGAAACAAGCTAGGTCGTTAAAACAGGAGAGAAGACGTATTGTGTACCTTCTTAACACAGCTATATAAAGATAAGCAAATGTTCCTTTAAGCATAGTTCTGACGATAGCGTGAGCCGAAATAGCTATCAACTATATCTTATAAAAAAAAATGTAGAACTTAAATACATTGCTTTTTTTATCACAGTGTTATAATGGAGTTTTACCAAGTGAATGACAATTCAATCAATAAAGTATATTATCCTCATGTTTTAAATTTGATATTAACGTTACAAAATGTCATATATTTATTTTTATATGAGATGGCAAACTGGTCCATTATTTTCCTCTGTTTTCAATAGTGAAGATAGAAAAGTAGGGATTAGTGAAACCACCCTAAAACAGAATTCCTGCCACGTCAGAGGTCTTGTGTATTACAAGGAAATGTCAAGTGGAAACATAGACGTTTAGTGAAATAGCCAGGGGGGAATTTATCCTGTTAAGAGATACCATTTTAAAACAAGATATGTTTTAAGCTGAATTATGTTGTATGTTTTATATTTTTATGAAAAATAAATCATTTTCTATAAAATATGTAATATTTTGAACAAAAAATTACAATAATGAAACCATATTCCTACTTTATTACACAACACACTTTGTGATTATAAATCTATTTGCTACACACAGTGTTTTTGAGTATTAAGTTATTATCTTATTTAAATAAAAAGTCATGCGAAACACACAAGTAGACTATCATATCAAATTTCTTTTACACATAAAAAACTATAAAATTCAAACGATAAATACCAAGTTATATTTGTCTCTATTTAAATATATATGAATATCGCTTAAGTAAGTATTATGTGAGATTTACAGATTTTGTATTTGTAATAATAATGCGATTTTAATTTATTTATAGATTTTTTTTTTTTTTTGATTTTTGAATATTTTAAATTAAAAGTATTTGCCTGTTAAAATATGCACACAGCTCGTTTCGTGATTTGTTTTCAGCCAAAAAAATAAGTTTGTTTGATATTGTTTTCACTAGCATTCGAATAAACTATATATTACGTAATAATTTCTTAAATTAACCCTTCCTGTAGGGGTTGTTATGATTTAAACAAGCTTAGAAAAATATATGTTGACATCATGGTTGTGATAAAAATTGTCAATGTTAGATCGAAATTGTAAATTTAGCCCCTCTAGTAGTAATTTGTATGAAACGGGATGGTAATCCCATTATGCTTAATACTATCAATACCCCACATACCGGTACTAATCGGCAATATATTTTCAGACAGGACATCTAAGTATCTTTAAAATTATGCCAGGCCAGCGGGTTAATGATAAACGTTGTCACTTACGGGCGGCGAACTTTCGACACGGCCTGGTTTTTTACGCAGCACACCTTAAGTAAAAGGTTATGTATCACAGTATCTAATAAAGTATAACTTTTAAAGGAATAATTGTCATGAAAAATTACATTGACATGATTGTAATACAGGCTGAATCGTTCAAAAAAGTGTATTATATCACCGAAAAACATCTTTCAAATTAACCGCAATATTTGAAAAGTACTCAAAATTTCAATTTCTTCTAAACGTTATCTGACAGATATTAATATCATTGATAGCTTATTTAACTATATTTAAACGTAGATAACTATATTTATCTACTGACTATCAAGCTTCCAGAATTTCTTTAAAATAAATGCCGCAACTTTAATCCAAAGAAATAATAAGTAAAATGTTTTATTTCTTTTTGAGCTGTTAAAAATCGGATATTTTTTTCAATAACTACGATAAAAAATCTGACGGATGCAGCAATTCTTACTTAATTTACACAAACTGATGTGAAAATTTACAGTTTCTTGATAGAAATTGTGTATATATTGGTAAAAAATATATATTAAAAAAGAAACTATTTTCTATGTCATACAGTTAAAGTATGATGTAAGCAAACCAGTGAATATTTATTTTTACAACTAAAATTTTTATGTATTGTTTAAAGATGGTTTTAATTACTTACAGTGTTTGTTTCAATATAACAAGCAATCGTCATTCAACCTTATGATAATCAAACAAATTTAAGAAAAAACACAAAACTTAATAATTCAACTATGGTATTAGATAAAGAGTCAACAAACAAAACTTAGTGTTTTAAAATGGTTGTGCAAAATGTGGAGAAAGTACAAAAGATGAACTTCTTTTCGTATCTTATTTGTGTTAGCTGTACAAATATTGGAGGAAATTTCATGGTGAGACGTAAGCTTTAAACTAATTTCTGCTGAGGTTGGCCGAAAACAAAACAGACGATGCCAAAATTCGCACACCCTAAAAATATTATGAACGTGCACTTTACGACTGAAGTTTTTCTTTTTTATGTTTTACAAAGAGGGATGGCTACTTATGTGCAACGCCCCTGCCTATAAGGATTTTAGGAATACAAAGTTTTTATAGGATAAGGTATAAGAGGGTCATTGGTATTATATCTTGGAAAATAATAATTTCACAACTTTTTTTCACGAAAAGTTATTTTCGGTTTCAACATTGTAAAAACATTTTTAAAAATTTTGTTTGTGTTGTTGTCGTCTTTCGGTTGAAATAATATTTTTGTTTATAAATTACACGATTTTGACTGATTTTATAAATACATCAATTCTATATATATATATCTTTTTAGTTTAAGTATAGGTTTGATTGAGACTACGACAAACAAAAAAAAATGGATAAGACTGTCATATGTATAATATATAAATATTTTAAATTGAAAAAATATGTTCTGTTAAAGTTCAAATGGTCAAAAGCTAAACAAAACTGTTTTTTATTACAAATGAAGCTTGTTAAGTAATAAATTTCAAGTTTTTTTCCATTAGTAAAATAACTTATTTTTAAATATCTTTAGATATGATTTTAAGAAGAACTCTTTTAAAATTCATTTTTTATAGTTCAAGAATTACTATCATACATGCCAAGTAGTTTATGATTAACATTTATAAGTGAAATTATGATTTTATTCAACATAAAAAAAAAATTAAACCTATGCCAAATCGCTTAAAGAAGTTAAAAATGCCAGCGATAGTTTTAATTTTAAAATAAACAAGTAATAAAACATTAACTATTTCACAAAGAACGATACGAAAAAGATATTTTTATATAAATAAAATATTTAGTACTATGCTTAAAAATGTTAATAGAAAAGCAAGATTTCAGTTATTCACGGATAAGAAAATAATATTTTTTTGAGTTATATGTTATTTGTTTGAGTGAGCGATTTGAATAAAAATATTTTTTATTTAGTTTTTGCGGAAAATTACGAAGAAACTACTATTATGGATTATTTATTCGTTACTTCCCAAAGGAAAGCATTTCTTCGTAATTGAGATAAAGAAAACTAAACTTTTACCATAAATACATATTTTTAACGGTGAATATAAAATATCTCTCCATTTTTCTAGACTTACAACGGTGCATCAATACAGTCAAGATATGAGTTATCGTACACATTCATTTTGAAAAGTTGTTTATATTGAAAGAATTTAAATCTTAATTTACGTCGTTGTCTAAATAGCTATCGAATTGTAAATTAAAATGAACAGAAAACATACTTATTTTCGACTTCCATTTATTTTCAATTCTTTAATGTATGTAGAAAAATTATTGAAATGATTTTTAAATGTTTTATTGAATAAAATTTATTGAAAAAAATATTGAATCTGGGGAAACTAAAGACAAAAGCAAAGATTTCAGTAAAATGTATTCTGTTTGAATCATTGAATGAGTTTATTATATGTTTTGCTTGTACATTAATATTTGAATATAACACAAAATTTACAAAAATATATAAAAGTAAAGCCTAGACATCAAAAGAAGGTATACATTGAATTTAATTAATTTGACATTACGCCGTAGTCAAAACTACGTTTGAACTAAATTAATCAAAGCCTATTTGATTATTCCATGTCTCAACTTTTCAAAGATACTCTCAACATGTGCTTAAATATAATACTTAGAAGTATAGATTTGATTATATACTTTTAATCACACGATTTTTTTCAGACAATTAATATCAAATGTAGAGATTAAATGTTTGTGTACCTATACTATAGTAGGAAGCTTTTATGTTTTACTATTTGGATTAATACACTATGATCATATTTTTGATGAGATGCTAAACCTTTTGGATGACTGTGCGAAGCTCAGATTTTTACAGAGGCGGTGCGTCCTCGAGCAAAGAGAGCCGAGAAGTATCATGAACAATGGGCCGAGCTAAGTGGTTGGCGGTGGGTTTTATGCCTGGACACGTCTGGTCGCACACCTGCTCAGCGCTTTCATTATTGGTTGCTCACCGCTGGGCTCCGATCCAAATATGCATATTATTATTCAAATATTTAAAAACTGCAATTTATACATAATTTTTTTATAGAGTTGTATAATTGCAATGAAAATAATACTATTGAAGAACGTATATGTTAAGGTGCAATGTCGTTAAGTTAAGCAGAAAGTTATTGATTGAATTGACATTTAATTGGTAGTACTCCATTATGACACGGTGAAAAAATAGCAATGTTTTTTAATTCTACAATTTTTCTTATATAAGATATAGTTGATAACTATTTCAGCTCACACCATCATCATAACTATCTCTGACTAACAAAATACATTGCTTTTTTTTCACCGTGTTACACAGAAAGTTGATACTTTAACAGTAAGAACCAAATAGTTATTTGAACCCTTGGTATCAATGAACTTTTGTATTCTTAAATCAGACAATGTTAATTTATTTGTGTTCATTATTATTTGTAGTTCTTTTGACTACATTATAATATTTTTTTTATTTGAACTGTGAGCGTTGCGTAGTAAAATAAATAAAACCAAGTTTCTTTAACATACATATTAAAACATACACTGTAAATATAAAACAATTTTCTTGTCATTCAAATATGATTGTTGTTTCTTCTATACGCTTTGCAATCAGTTTTATAATATTTATAAATAGATTAAACTTCCTGTGTATATATTTCCTGTCTCGGCTTAAAGTTCCATTTCTCCCATCAAATAATTTATTTTGGTATGATAATGTGAGTTATTTACATTCTTACGTCATCGTTAATTGTTTCAATACAGCATTTTGTTGGATCCTTCATTTCCCGTTGAGTAATAATAAGGAGAAAATGTGCCGAGTAGTGATTTCATGTTTGCAGATCATTAGTGTCTATATTAGAGTCGGTCGAGAAATTTGTTGCCTTCATATAGCAGACGCTTAACTGGCAAAAGATTGTTACAAAAAAATTTTGATTACAAAGCTGTAAGGCATCTATTTCAGAATAATGCAAAAACTGCTTTCGTATTGTACTAAATGTTTTATATGCAACTACAGACTTGAGAATAAAAATTGCATTATAAGGAGTATATATCACAAAAATGCGGCTTAAATGAATATTGAAAATTCGCTATGAGCTTCTCAGAAACATTTTTCTTTGTGATTTTTTTTAAGTTGAGTGCGAAACAAAACGCTTCAATAATTTAAGATAAACATAGTCTATATTTCATAAAAAATAGTATTCTGAATCGATTAATAACATTTCAAATAACTTTTAGTAATTTAGAACTTAATAAACTAACGAATTTATTATTCATGAAACTTTTTTCAAATGAGAAGAAGATTTTTTTGGTATTTATTAATTTTAAAATATATACTTTTTTAAAGCGTAGAAAAGCTGTAATATTCATTAAGCTACTGGCACTAACATATAATGTAAATTATATGACACAGCGAAAAAATATCAAAATTTATAAGATACATTCTTGACAACTATTTCGGCTTAACACTCATCAGAATTATAGCGGTCGTACGCTGAAATAACTACCAACTATATATCTTATACGTTTTGCAGAACTTAAATGTATTGCTATTTTTTTTTGTCTCGTTATAACGGAGTCAATCAATTAAATGGCAATTTAATCAATATATTGTATGTTTCATGCTTTATGAGTACTTATATAAATACAACATATTGTAAATCAGTCGTTAACTAGTAGTGTCTGTTGTTAGTTTTTACTTAGAACAATAGCTAAGAGTATTTGAACTTTATGCCATGAGCATGTTTGTGTAGTATTATATTATACTTTAAATTATCCACGATTGAGAATTTATCGAGAGCTAAAATATTTCAGCTGACTCTATATTTATTGCTAGTTGTTTGAATAATTTTGTACTCACTGTAAATGCAATTTATAACAAACAAAACTTATTCATTTCCTAGAATTTAATGAATATTTATTCGAATAATGTTGCACATATGCCATGAATGCATTTAAGTGTGTTTTCATATTAAGTCTCACAATAAAAACACTTTCAAACAAACAAATAACTTCAGTTCCATTAATAAAATGAATTTATTGAAATTCACTGGAATCGCAATCATATTGTAAAAGACAATTTTCATACTTTATTTGACTGTATAATTCTCTGTGCTGCTGTTTTATAACCCATTGAAAGCTTTTGCTTATAGTTATTATTATTATATATATATATATATATTATAAAAACTGTTTAAAAATTGAATTCAACACTCGGCCAGTAAAATGTAAAATTATATCTGTATTTTATTGATATTGGAATAAGGTAATATCTAAATAAAACAGTCGTTAAAAAATTCAAATAAAATTTTGTGAAGACTATGCTTAAATCATTAATTTGATTTTAATGGGCCAAATCCAGAATTGGCCGTAATCAATATACTGCGTATGATAACCATGTAATCACATAGCTTGAACTTTAAACGTGGACTGATTATTGACAGGATGTGATCGGTATAAGTTTATAAATATATATGCAAAAAATCAAAGCTTAAAGTGGATACCAAAAGCTTCATTGAATCATGTATTTCAAAAATGAGAAACATTTTCAAAATATAAAAAAACATACATGTACAATAGTTTAACAGAATAAAAACACATTTTTTGTGATAACTCCATATTATGTTTTATGATTAGAACCAGCTGAAGTTACTGTTATCAGTTGATAATACTCGAGATGAACAAAACTGGTCTTGGTCGTAAAATATTTCGTGAAAATAGTACTGAAAATACGTTCATATTATTTAAAACATTATGTCTTTCCACCAAGAAGTGATAATTAACACATTATAAACATAAATGTAATACGGAAGTCTCCAAGTAATTAGGTTATTTAAGCATTAAAAAATGCACATATTACAAAAAAGTGACGATATTTCTTTTTCAAAATATATAACTTCAAAGAAAAAAAATCTTTTTTCGTATGAATATATGAGTAAATACCCACCATTAACATATATACACATATGTTATATGTCATGACAAATTTTCATGATAAAATTTGTCTTGAAATATGCTTTTCACTCTCCTGAACAATTATAAAAGTTTGGCTCGTAACGTTTTCGAAATACGCAGTTAAATTGTTAAACGGACTTTTTCGTTAAATATTAAAGTTTCGGTATTTTATACAAATTAAATTCATCAACATCATTTTATTATATATAGGTTTTTTTCAATGCTTAGATTAGTTACAGTAATGATATATTTTCAACGTTTGATGAAATGTAACTCACACTGCCAGAAGTTTATTAATGATTTATTAACGTCAAAGGAACAGCCATAAAAGAGCCATAAAACTCTACGTGATAAAATTATATTAGTGCACTTGCAATTTATTCAACGTATTATTTTACTGAAAATATTATTCACGCTCAACATGTCCTTTTTTGTTTTAGTGAATGGTTTAAAAATACAAAGCTGTTTTACCAAAACTCTAAAAATATATTGATTGAATTGGCATTCACTTGGTAGAACTCCATTATAACACGGTGAAAAAATAGCAATGTATTTTAGTTCTACAAAATTATTTTTAACAAATATAGCTGATCTGCAGATAGTCCTGACGATGGCGTGAGCCGAAATAGCTATCAACTATATTTGTTAAAAATAATTTTGTAGAACTAAAATACATTGCTATTTTTTCACCGTGTCTAAAAATATAATTCAAAGTACCATTTTTTTTCACATCAATAGACGGATAAAAACATTAAATATTTCTTACGAGCCACTCAGATACAAAGACTTTACAAATGTTGTTTGTATGATGAATTGAAGATTTAATTACACATAACAATCGAAAATTTAAAAATATGAGCAGATAGCAACGTAGAATTCGTAACAAAGTGAAAACAATTTTTCATTAAATAATCTAAAAATCTTGAATCATCAAAAACATTAACTAGGCGAATTATAGGCCGATCATTCCACAACAAACATATCGTCATTATAACTGAATTTTTTTGTGACAATTGAAAATTGCGTTGCCAAAAAAGCAATTATGTCGTGGCAAATTAATTGTTAACTATTGAATTTTGGTGTGATTCGGCTTGCTGAAATATCGAGTCATTTTGATATCTTGCTATTAAGAAAAAACTATAAAGAATGAAAGAAATTTATTTTCATGTAACTAAAAACCATTTTATAATTTCAAAAAGTTGAGAATTAGATAATGAATACCATCTAGTTTATGCGATCAAAAGAAAATATGATATCTTAATTAGTGTTAGTTTTCCATGGAGAACTGGAACATAAAATAAATACTGAAATAAATGCTGATTTTGATCAATTAATATAAAAAAGATCGAAGTATGTGATTGTGTTTTCATATTTTTAATGATATGTGCTCTTGCTTATTTCAATTTGTTTTCTGTTTTCCTTTCTCCATATTATACATTGTCGATTTGTCAGACATTTACGTCACCTGCCTCAGTTGTCCGAAAAAGGTGATGACTTATTTTATATCAATGCGTATTCAAAAATAGTATAAATTGTTTGTCTAAAGGTAGATATCATAATAATTAGCTATGGCGCCAGGTCCATTGGTCATTTCCATTCTCGCGATAGCTCGTTTTGGTCGGTTTTATGTGGCAACTAAACATAAACGAAGCGGTTTCGGTCGCTTGAACATTGCATTGCAAAATGATGCGAATATCAGAGGCCATATAATTGCAACGCTGATCAACCTATAACAATTATCAGCCGATGGTGTGAGATCTCGCCAGATTGTGTTTTCACTAATTACTAAACTATACCGCAGCTTAACCCTCGACTACCTGATATACAATATTAACAGTCATATCAAATTCGTTTTCATTGTAAAAAAAATGACCACATGAACAAGCAGTTGATGTAAAGCAACGTTTATTTGAAAGATATAATGAAAATATGTATTGGCAATTAAAAACATACATTAGAATGAATATAAATTTTCTAAATAACCAATAAAACACCACGTTAAAAACCACAAAATGAGGAATTTTCTCCTAATTTGATAAATTAATAAAAAGTCAAATGATATAATAGTAATGGTTTATATATTTTAGCCTTAATTCATTATATCTTTTATTTTATTATAGTAAATCAATTGATATTTTTTTTGTAAAACGGATACAAATAACGTTTACCTAAAAAAATTATGCAAAATTTTTATGTTTCATTTTTTTAGATAAAAAAGTTTTCAAAACAGCTATCGTTGAATTACACAAAAACTTTTGAAGTTAAAGTTCACACTGATCTAAAGAATAAAAAGATATAAAAAGGAATGTTTAATATAAATGTATATTTTGAAACTCAATTAACAAAAAAGCGAAATAAAGAAGAATTGTTAATCACTTAATAGAAAACAATAAAGCAAATTCTCCCGCTTAAAACTTCTACATACTTAAACGTTTTTTTTTTTGTTTTATTATTAATTAGTTTGTGAGTAAAATGCAGTCTGTGAACTTAAATAACAAGAAAAAAAACAAAATGTTAAGCAGTCGAAAAGTTTTTAAAGCGTATCGACAACTGGCAAACAAAACTATACGTTATGCAAACTTTGAAACTGCACTGCAAGTGTTGGCCCAACTTTTGCGAAATATTCAAATGAAAATTCTGGGAGCACGCTTGCCCCCACCCTTCAACATCTCTTTCCACATTTTCAACAACCTCCTACGAGCACCCCACTGGCTAATGAACTGGCTAACCATGCTATAGAACTACGTTTTGGGCTACTAGAAATCCAAAAGAACATAAACCGACACGGGAAATTTTTAAAATAAAAAAAAATTGCTGAATATTATGAAAATTATTGATAATCTCGATCTTAGTTGTAGATTATTATCTCACAAATTTTCTTTTTATTATTTTCGACAAGGTATTTGTATAATTTTGAGTATGGCAAAGAGTGGTGCTTTTATTTCAATAAAGTCGTCTCGTTTTTAGAATAGAATATGATACTTTTACAATGATATTTTGATTGATTTAAAAGTATTGCAAGAAACTAATCTAATTTGAATAAATACTATATGCTAACTTCAGCTTGATATTTTTAGAAGAATTAAATACAAGACTTATTCATAGAATATGTTTATAGAATATTACTTGGTCACTCAAATAATATATATATATTAGGTGCTGTAAAACTTTAATTTTAAGAAAAAAGTACAAAAAGCTACAAGTTATTAGTTTGTCATTCATCCCTTAAATCTAAAGTTATAAAAAATATTTCACTTTAAAAAGATAGGTTTCGTTCAGCAAAAATGTCATTTAAGCACTTTGTTTATTGTAACTTTGTGGAATTAACCCTCTAAATCCCGCTAGATCGGTTAATAACTGTAAAAATGGTGCGTGACAATTAAAAATTCCCATTTATTCTTGGCAGTTGGTTGAAAGGGGGGTTTTTTTTATATGGGTTTAATTCTGAGTTGCTTGGATTTCAGTTAATTGAGGCGAATTTTTATAACAATATGTCAAATCATTTTAAAATTTGAGAAAAGTGTATGTTTTGATTCAAAATAAATTTTAAATTAAAATTATGGAAAGTGATTTCTCACATTCAAAAATTTGTTCATGTAAAAATGAAATAATGTCCGAAAATACTAAGTGATTTCAAAATTTAATAAAGTGTAATGAACCTTATTTAACATGTTTGTGAGCATACATTTCATTGCCATGACATTGGTTGAAGCTTTCAATAAAAAAAATTTAATTACTATTGGTTCAAACTTTAACCAATGAAGAAAAAAAAGTTATTAATTAATTATTATTAAAACGAAAAAATAACACTACTTTTTTACAGAAATAGTGATTGTTCGATTTGTTTTTATGTAATGAATAAAAAAGTTGATTATATGACATTAATGGTTACTTAATAATTGTTCTTAGAAATATTAATCGTGATTAAAACACTTGGTAAAGTGGCTGGTATTTAGAGCCAAGAAAAAATAAAGTCATATTATAGATTGAGCTTTCATTTAATTTGAAATATGTTTGCTTGGCAAAATTAAAAAAAAAATATATTTAAGCAATCATTTCTTTTCCAATTTATCAACTAAATTGTAAATTTGAGCTTAGATTTTCGAAAGTGTCTTTAACAATTCAAGGAATTGTCAATTTAATTGTGATTTTAACTATACGCAGACAATAAATGCAGATTTCTACCCTTCCGTTACAAGATACCCATCGTGATATTTACACACAACTTTTTGGCTGCTGATTATATGACAATCAAAAATCAAAATGAAAGGTAAAATTTAGGTTTTTTGTAGATATTACATGAGATAATGTCGATAAAAATATTTTCATCTAAGAAAAAAATAAATGCCGTAATAAAGCTGTCAAAATGGTGAGAATCTAATCTGGATTAAAAAGCAAAATAAATTATATCCAAACACAGTTTTTCAAAATGACGAAATCTTGGTGAATATCAAAGTAATTTAACTGCAAATAGAAGGAAAATCATTTGCAGTATTTGAACCATATACGCCACAAAACTTTAATAAATATTCATAAATAACTGTTTAGTTTATTATTCAAATCGTAAAAAATGTTTTGACATTACTGATGGTATTGTTTATTTGATTTTCGATGACTCAAATATTAACTTTAAAATAACGAGCGCATTCTAACTTATTATATTCTAACTGCTTTTGGCGGCTTAATACTGCCAATTTGATGCCAGGCTCTAAATATACTTTGTTAATTGATTTTTTAATAAAGCTTTTATTTATAAAAGCACTGGTTGTAGTGCTCAAGTATTTTTTTACATGTTTGAGAATTACCAAAAAATGAGTTAGTTTTTATATCATATGTAATGAATAGAGAATTAAATTTTAGTTGTTGAATTTTTTTCGATTCTATGTATATTGTCACTAACGAACATGATCACACAACGATTATGATCATATACAGGAAGAATTTCTTGAACTCATGGTTTTGTATACCTGCTGCTTTTAAATATTTTGTATAAATATACATGTATGTAAAGTGTATTCTATCAGTTGATAATGCTTGCGGTGAGCAAAACTAATTCTGATCAAAAAATATACTGAGAAAATAAGTACTTAAAACATGTTTTTATTATAATTTTTTTTAAACTATTGATTTAATTATAACGAAAATCAATTGCATTTGATAAATTCGAAAACAAATAATTTTGTTAATAAGTCTTTAATGAATGGTTTTTACAACACAAAAAATCTACTATCATTCAAATGCAATTGGGTAATTTTAACCTAAGAGACTCATAAAACAAATGAATATTAGGTGAAATAATATAGTAATGCAATTCAAGAATTGTCCGTTCATTGAACTAATCTCATATAAGAGATAAAACAAAAGCAGATTGGGGACATTTGGCCGATCGATAAACATATAATTTAAATTCAATTGACCTCTGTCTACTTCTAAAATTTCTTGATAAAATAATTTATAATCCCAAAAGTTTTGATGTAATAATTTAACACCTTCATCTACGTTAAATTAATGGTTTTCCAATAACAGATGGTTGGAAAATGTCAAATCAGTTTGAATACATATCGAGAAAAACCGAGTTATAAAAACTGTCATATGAATGCTGGTGTCGGAAAAGTGTTTCTTGATAATAATATTAATAACACTTGAGAATATTAAGATATATGTAGACAGCAGGAATTAAAAATTTATTGTGGATAAATGTCACTCATAAGAAACGTTTACTTCTTGTTATACAAGCTCATTGATTCATCCAGGCGAAAATTACGTTATTAATAATAATTAGACATAGACAAAGCGTGTAAACAACAATGATGTAATATAATGATGAAGTATATTATATAACGTCTATTTACGTCTCGTTTTATCATACTTTTAGACAAAATTGAGTAATTGTAGAAATAATTGTGTGTATCAACGTATATATAATTGGATGGTGTTATTTTAGCAGCGTCAACTAAACAAATATTGTTCGGTTTTAGCTCAAACCATGTAAACATCATGCCGACAACGTAACGTCAAACATAATACATTACGCGTTGTGTACTCTTCCTCATTCAAAAAATGAATGGATTTTGTATAGTTAATATGAAAGGTTTTTTGTAACAATATTACACATAAAGATTTTTGATTCAATATGGAATATGTTTTTACTAATACGTTTTTTATTACTTATTAGTGTAACTATTATTTTGTAAAATAAAGTATGTATTTTCTTAAATTTTCTGGAAGGTTTTAAAATTATCGAATGGTAGACCGTTAAAACATTTTTAAGTGATGACGATTGAATAAGCGAAAACTTTTTTTTTAAATAATAAATTTCATGGAAATCTTAAGTATCATGATTGATATATGATTAAATTTGAATTCTTACAACTTTGTACGATTCCAAATGTTTTGCCACTAACGACTGAAGATGCCGAAAGGCGAACCCGGGTCGTTAGTGAAAAGACATGTGGAATCGTACAAAGTTGTAACAATTCAATTTTGAAATTGAAATTCTATTAAGCACCTTCAGTCGATATCATACATTGCATTATCAAATATTTTATTTTCGTTTCTGACTTAGTAATGTTGGTTTTGATTACATTAAATATAATAAATACTACATTTTTATAATGAAATGAATTAGCGGCACTTCAGTTAATAGTTTTTATATTGAAACTCTGTAATCACTATTATCGCAGAATATTGGCAAATATTTAAATATGATCAAATACCAACCGATTTATGTCGAGCACTTGTGCGTTTTAACCAAAAAAAAAATAAAGCATTGTCTTTTTTACAATAGATTCATTTGTTTTAATAGCATATCATTTGCTATCTATATCTATATGTAAAAAAAATCAAATACATTATGTCAATAAAGTGTAAGAAGACGTTTTATATTCCTTTAAATTCAACAATAAATGGTAAACAATTATATTTTTTTATGTTATTATTAGATATTATCAGTAAAAAAATAGTAGAATTAAAATTTTATATGTTGTTTATACGAATATAAATAAATGATTTTTTATTCACATATACACGGATTGAAGATTTGTTTACTGACTTTAAGACAGTTTAAGATAATCCGATAACTATGCTGAAATAACGCAGAACACCGATTGTCTGAAGAAATTGTCAAAACGTATTATAGCGTTTGGGCGATTCAAATTCAATTTTGTCCAATTTTTTTCGTTAATTAAAACATATCATGAATTTAAAAAAAAAAATGGATGTTTTTAATTAACCTTCATTTGATACTTTTCACATAAGCAAGTTCTAGATATACTTTTAACACTCGAGCTAAGGAACATGTAAGATCATTCAACGGTAAAAACAAAACAGATTCACAATTCGCTAATCACGTTATAAAGGAATCACATAATATAAATTCAAATTCAGCACCTAAGTGTTAGCATCTTTGTAATAAAGGTCGCAAAATAGCGGCTTTAGAACAGCTGGAAATCAATAGATATCAACTATTACAAAGGATTCTTAACGAACCAATTAATATATGTCGATCACCATTGCTTAACCCGCTATGGGGAGCAGTTTTGTCTCCGTAATGGACCATTTCCATGCCATATGTAAACTTAATGATATAGCAGCGTTTTTAGTTTCATTTAAAATTTTTAGTTTTATTGCGGGTAAGAAACAAGCTATGTCGTTAAAACAGGAGAGAAGATGTATTGTCTAGCTTTTCTACACAGCTATATGTAGAAAAGCAAACGTTCGTTTAAGCATAGTTCTGACGATGGCGTGAGCCGAAATAACTATCAAATATATCTAAAAAAATAATAATTTTGTAGAAATAAAATACATTGCTATTTTTTTTACCGTGTTAAAATACATTGCTTTTTTTCTACGTTTAACAATAGAGTTCTATCAAGTAAATGACAATTCAATCAATAAATCGTTGAAATTCTTTACTAAATTTGATCATGGTGGAATTTTACCATGTGCCAAACATTCAATCAGTAGCTTTAATAGCCGTTTTCACACTCTATATATTCTAAGTAACGAAGAGGAAAACTTTTGGTACCAAGTAAATCTAGCAGTACAATGTTGGCTTTGTTTGATTCTGTTTTCCCCGTATATGGTCCAGCTGCATGGTGTTTACTTGGAAGGGAGCAGGTGTATTTCCTTTAGCAAACGGAGGCGGAAGTCTAATTTATAGATTTAATTTTAACCATAGTAACAAATAAGATTTTCATGGCTACGCAAAGTTCGAGAATTTGTCGAGACATCGTTAGTTTCACAAAATGCAAACCAAAACACAGAATTCATTAGTCACACTTCCCATGCTAGTTGTTTGAACTACATGTATGCGTTCAATTTGATTTTGTAAAGTGTTGTTAAAAATTATTACTAATGATTTGTTCCTAACAACTTAAAATCTCTGTTTATGTTTCATTTTGACGTATCACAATGAACAGATAGTTTACAGTTATAATGGCTTATTGATAAATGTGAATTATTGATTGAATTGTCATTCATTTGGTAGAACTTCATTATAACACGGTGAAAAAATAGCAATACATTTTAGTTTTATTTAAGAACTAGTTTTGATGAAGATGTATGCCGAAATAGCTATCAGCTTTATGTTTTATACATTTTGTAGAATTAAAAAAGTGTTTGTCGTGAATAATGCTTAATAGATTTCGTTATTTATTTACAGAAAAAATATAACTTATTATAACAACTCTTTTTAAGGAAAACTTGACTTTGTCACATCATTTTATTATTACGTTATTCCTTTTTCTAGCGCAAATTCAAGCTTTGATTGGATAAAATAAGCAAAATTTTTTATAGTAATATATTTTGTATACCAAAAAACACCATCAGATGAGTAAAATTTACTTTAAAAAACGCCATCTAACGTTTCCATTTTGAAATCGACATTTATATGAAATGAAATCTACAAGAATTAATATTGTAGTAACCGGAGATTTCACAACATAGGAATTATAATTCAAACATCAATTATGTAAACTTTATCATAAAAGAATACGTTTGTTTCAAATGACATAAAAAATGACACAAAATAGTATATTTGCTGACTTGAATTATTATTTTAAGCATTTCAATTTGGCCTATTGGAAAGGGTCTAATAATTCTGCTAAAAAAAATGTTAAGTAAATATATAATGTAAAATTAACTAACGATTACTAACTATTTGAAAACTTAAGTCTTAAAATAGAGCGATATATACACGATTGATATCTCTTCTACAACTACATCAAAAATTAAACTTAATTATTGTAAATGTGGAATTTGTATGTGTGATCGTATTTATTATTGTATAGGTAACTATGAGTTTGATAGCGTAATTGTTTATCAATGATTGGTACTTTAATGAGGGTCCTACGATAAACATTTCGAATTATTTGGAGCGTCATTATATTGTGATATTGTATCAATGCTAAATTTATTCATCTATTGAATTCGGGTACAGAGTTATAATATTATAAATCAGCAAAAGTATCTCCACAATACCGCAGCATTAGTTGAGCAATATGGCCGCAAAATATAGATTTGAAGTGGCGAGAAGGTTTAGGGGTCTACTTATCTATTTCAATACCGAGGAAATAGTTCTCATAGTTTTCAGTAAGGGAGTAAACATAGCAGTTGGTAAACCGCAAATACTCGATGAGTTATGTTTCCTGAAGCATTTCCATCAGGGTTGTGGCCAAAAAGGCCTACACCAAAACTATAGTAGCGTTTTCCAACAGAATACTTCAAAAATATTGATAAGCGGATTCAATATTGAGACCGACTTCCAGATAATTCTTAAGTGGAATCTTCTAATTAAGACAAAATAAATATATTTTTATGTTTTCAAATGTAAATAATAATTATATTATATCACACATGTCGTCCTGTTGAGTAAGAAAAGTGTCAATTTATATTTGAAAATTATACTTTTTATTGTAATTGAATGAGTTTCTCATTTGTAATGAATTTTAATCTGTATATAAAATAACCTATTTGATTTTATACCGTTTTGCGATAAAAAATTCAATAAATTAATCAAATCGTTTAATTGTTGTGTGAATATCGACGGCAAATTTATTGACAGTAAAAAATATTTTATCTTAGTTTCTTTAAAGAAAATAACTAACTAGAGCGATATAAAAGTAAATGAAAATAAGGAAAAAGGATATTTTAATATATTTTCTAGTAAATTTATTACTGAAAATCCGAATAATTTTAAAGGAAAATGAAAAAGATGAAAGATGAAATAAATGAGAATGAGAAGTATTGTTAAGATTGAATTAAATTATTAAAAAAACTATCTCATATATAAACAAGTTTATAGTCTATTTTAATGGTAAATATATTAGCTTAATTAAGGTAAAAAAAGCTCAACTCCTTTTTTAATATCCATCTTTATGCGAAAAAATTGAAAGATGTGAAAATACCTACGGGATGTTTCGTTGATTGCTTCCTTGAACGGTGTATGCTTTTTTTACTCTACATCTCTTCGAGTTAGGTAACGAACTGTGAAAGTAAATGGCAAACATCGTAAAGTGAAAGAAATTTTATGCAAACGTTGATAAATTGCTTCACGATAAAATTGTTTTATCCTTTCACATTGACTGACGATTCTACAGTCCTTGAATAGCTATAATTAAATAAAGAAGCGTGAATATTCTTTATATTTTTATTACGCGTACTGAATTTGTATTAAAAAAACTGCGATTAAATATAAAGCATCATTTGTTTATTTCTTAAGACTTATCCAATACGATGACTACTATTAAAAATAATGTATAAAATTAGCAAACAGTACTCCGGAGGAAAATAAATTTCAATCGTGTGTTAAAATTTACGAAGAACAGAAATTCAAAATATAAATTCTAATCAAAAAAGTCAAAGACAAATCATTGTGAATATTTTAAATTGTTTTATAAATAATATCACATTTTTCAGTAGTAGTTGATACATTTTTTTTAAATTTTCAGGTCTGACTTCATTCATTGCCGGATACCGTTTATGCCGGTTTTGCACAAGTTCTGCTAATTATTAAATAAGAATATTGTATGAATGGGCTTTATTATAATTTTTATTCTGTCAGTTAAAACTTTTCAAAATGAGAAAAAGTTTGATATTATTAAAAACATTGTGTCTTTTCACCAAGAAGTGTCATTTAACCCCTAAAGAGTCATTATAGTTTTGTATTTAAAATAATATAATATTTAACATTCAAACATCATCCAGCCAAGTGTATAATTTTATTATTCGAAGTTCATGTCATTATTATTAATAGTCAAGTATGTATATACAAAATAATGATTTAAACTAGTTTCAAAGTGGAAACCATTAATAAAATCAGGAAGGAATACAGTTAATTTTATCGATGAAATTAAAAACGACTTACTGAAATATAAATTTGAATGTAATGATGTATGTTTTTACAACAAGATACTGTTAAATCGATAATGATGACGACGATTTTCAAAGCGATTAACAATGAAGAAAAGTGGTAATATATAATTTATAACAAAAAGTTTTGGTTGAGACTTCATTATCAATTAAAGATTGGAATGCATGATTTACAGCTCATTGGTTTCGACGAAACTTTACAAAAGACGTAAATCATTTAGTACTTAAATTGAAGTTTCGACAGCTCTGTTAAATAAAGTTTTGGTTCGTATTTGGAATGAACAATAATTTTACACATTATTATTTTAAGTGATATCGTTAAATATAATATTACTATTTATACACTGATTTTTTTTATACACATAGTATTTTTTTTTGAAAATTTCGTCTAATACAAAATTGTATCATAATCGTCGTATGCCAAAATTCTAGATTCTATGAAATGTTAAATGCTTTTTATTTTATTCTTCTTATGGTTATTATTTCTTCTCAACAAAACAGTTTTTTTATAAATATTAAATAGATTTATATCAACTTGCAATTATATTATAATACATTATAAGAAAGCTATCTTTTGAGACAAGCACCAAAATTCATCACTCGTATTGACAGATTGTCCTTTTTTAATTTTAGGGTAAAATTTTATTTCTGATATCCGCTTAGGGTGTTTTATGAAATAAGAATAACAAATATAAATTGTTAATATTTGTACGATTTATCATGTTTTGTTGCTAGCGAGCTGGGTTTCACTTTTAGGCATCTTTATAGTAATATATGTATAAATATAATTATCGTTCATTTGACGTAACATTGATTAACTATTGATTATTTTAAATATTAATTAAATATATTGGTAAACACCTTGTGACTATATCAATATATAATATGAAATATTTTTGTGGTAAGTAAACAATTTATTTCAAATAATGCAAGGTATAAGCCACATGATAAAGAATGAGATGCAGTAGTTAAAAATAAAGATGAGATAATTAAAATACAAATAGAAATAAATGTGGTAAAAATTTGAAAATATACTAGCTTTTTAAAGTCAAATCTAATGCAGAAGCTTAATTTGTTATAAAACAGTTTTACTTAGTAAATGTGACTTTAATCAACTTATCAGTAAACATATTTCATTTGCAATATTCTACTATAAGGGCCGGATAAAAAAAATGCCACTAAAAAAATATGCAGAATGGACGATTGATCAAGCAAATCAATATGATGAATGCCCCTCAACATAATCATGTTTTATCAATAAAAGTTACTTACTATTTTCAGTTTAAAAAAAGGAAATAGAACACATGTTATAACTGTCCAATTAATGAAAAGTTTACTTGAGTTATTTATACATAAAAGTATGTTCGTAAAACTAAGTATCTAATAGCTTCAAAGTGTACGATTGATCAAGAATAATTTTTCTTTTTTCACGCACCTTTTCCATGCAACCACCAACACTTTATAAACAAGTGCAATCCAACTCATCAAAAAGTCAAAGAATAAAGCAAAAAGAAACTCGAAAAGTGTAAAGTTAAGAAGGATTTCTTTAACAACCCCTCTCTTTCTTTGCGATGTCCCGAGGTGTTTTCACCCCCTTCTGCTTACTTGTTGTATCACAACTTTGAAGCTTTCGACTGTTCAAATGCTACACGCCACGGTTAAGTAAAACTGTTTACTTCGTTTAAGGTTTAAGTTTAAAGACCACTATTGAATGCATTTTCACTTCAATAGTGAACGAGATTTTTTATAGTTTTATAAATCTAGTAATTTTTAAAGAAATATTAATTGATACTATTATATATTAACATTTTATCTGGTTTAAGTCAGAGCATGTTAAATTTATTTCTACAATTGTATCATTTTTTAAGTAAAGATAAAATTGATTCAAAAATTTAAGGTGTGAACTGTCACTTCTTGATGGAAAGGCATGATATTTTAAATAATAAAAGACATTATTTATTATTTATTTCCATAATATATATTTTTGATCAGGACTGGTTTCGCTCATCGCGAGCATTATCAACTGATAAAAACAACTAAACCCATGGTTTGGTATACCTGCTACTTTTAACTCAAATAATTTGGATAGATTTGCTTGTAAATTCTTAACGGATATTCAAAGCATTTATCTTGAGATTCATAGCCTCACAACAAATATCAATTTAGCGGCTGCATATGCCAGTAAAACGGTAAAAAAATCACCGCACAGTAAAGCGCTTCCAGCAGATATAAGACAGCTTATAAATGATAGACGGGGCGCGAGAAAGGAATGGAAAAAGTTCTGCAACCCCTTAGTAAGACAACGCGTCAACCGATTGTTAGCAGAAATCCGACGAGCCATGAAGGCTTATCGCAAAAAAACTACCGACGACTACTTAAATGAATTTCGTCAAAGGAAGCAACCCATACTGGGCTCTCTCCAAAGTTCTCCGCGCAAAAAAATACCACTTGATGCCACTTCACGGAGCAAAGGGTCCCATATTCACCATCAGTGAAAAGGTGGGAGAGTTTGCGAATAGCCTCCAAAAACAATTTACAACCAATACAATCGACACAAGTAATTCACGCTTGAAAAATAGCGTGTTAGATATAGAAACAACCGCTAAGCTAATCCTAGAACAACCCTTAGCTGAAGACTGTCAAGCTATTTGTCCTTCCACATGTGCCGAGGTGGAAGGACTGATCAAAGCGCTTCCTGACAGAAAAGCTTTGGGAAATGACAGAATTGGTAATAAGGCTCTCAAACATCTACCGCTTAAAGGAATTAGCTCGTTAGTCAATATTATCAACGCGTGCTTAAGATTACTATATTTTCCAACACGTTGGAAGGAAGCGGATATTATTCTAATTCCAAAGCCTGGGAAAGATCACACTCTTCCGATAAACCATCGACCAATAAGCTTGCTACCTGCAATGAGCAAAATTCTAGAGCGTGTGATTAAAGCTAGACTGCAAGAAGTGGTGGAAGAGAAAAAGATTATCCCAGACACACAGCACGGTTTCCGCGCGAATCACTCGACAAACCACCAACTTCTTCGGGTAGTAGAGTTGATCGCAAGTGGATTCATTCATAAAGAGGTCACGGCGGGCCTCTTTTTAGATATTGCTAAAGCCTTCGACAGGGTATGGACCGAAGGGCTCGAATTCAAAATGTCGAAGGCTGGCATAGGATTACCACTAGTAAAGATTCTCAACTCGTTCGTGACGGATAGACATTTCAAAGTCAAAATGGGTGTAATTCGATCCTCCTTCAGACCGATTCAGGCAGGTGTCCCGCAAGGCTCCATCCTGGGACCCATACTGTATAATATATTCACGCATGACATTCCTTGCGGTAGGGAAAGCGAAGCAGTTATAGCTCAGTACGCCGATGATACTGCTATTTTATAAAAATCTCGTAATCGGCAAAGTGCTGTCACACAAGTCCAGCTATTGGCTGATACCATAGCGGACTGGTGTGAAAACTGGCGAATTAAAATCAATACCGAAAAAAGCGCTGCAGTTATGTTTTCAAAGGGTTTCATTAGAAAACCCAATTTCGATTGCATTCGTATGCAAAATACAGAAATCAAGTGGTCCAATACTGTCTAGTATCTAGGACTCACTCTAGATAATAGACTAAAATTCAATGAGCACACCGCGATTAAAAAACGTCAAGCTTATGGTGTAAAAGCTAGACTAAGCTTTATGCTCAATGTGAAGAGCAAGCTTACTCTCAAAAGCAAGCTGCTCCTCTATACAGCTATAACTCGGCCAATTATGGTGTACGCTACTCCACTGTGAGCTTATGCTCACCAGAAGTATCTGAAGACACTTCAAATTGTTCAAAATAAATCATTGCGACAAATTTGTAATGCCCTGTGGTACGTTCGCAAAATGTCTACAATTCGAGAGTTCGTTCGTGAAATGTCTCGAAACTTTCACAGCGATATAGGCAAACATTATAACCCTACAATTTCTTATCTACATAATTATGATGAGACAGTACCGAGTAATCGTCTAAGGCCGAGAGTGTTTCTGCTTTATTTCCTTTTTATTACTTTCCTATTTTATTTCCTTACGTATTGTACATGCATGCGTGTGGCTGTGTGAGTGCCTGTATTAACAAGTATGCGTAAGTGAATATAATGCGTATGGTGTCCGCGTTAGCTGCACTCATTGTGGGTTCCACGGCTCAGCTGCGACCTAATATTGTCAACAATTACGCAAAAATTATAACAAAATTAAATCTATACATGAGAGATGGAGGAGACCTGAAGAGCTCTGATGCTGATGCGTCATAGATCTTAACGCTCCATGAATTTGATATCCCAAGCGTAATATTACAAATGTAATAAATTGTGGAAAAGTTACTTAAAATATATTGTTAGTATTGAAAATATCATTCCTTTCCACCTGGAAGTGATAGTTAACACTTTAATAATGTTTGATTAATCATGATTTTTAATCATTATCTATAAATATTACAACAAAATTTACGGCATATTTGTGAACAATGTAAAAATGGGACAAATTTTGTAGATAAAAATATTGATGTTTTGATGTATCTAATATTTAATTTTTGTGAATTTCAATGTTTTATTCTATTTCAATCAAAAATTAGTCAAGTTAAATTGTATGTACAAAAAATGCAAATTATAAATTATAAATTGACAAACTGGCTTTTTTTGTAGCTGCAATATCTAATACAAAACATATTGATTTTATGATTGATTTTCATTTTTTATCAGCTGGAATAGAAATAACGATTTCCTTATGCTTTAAGCTGACGATTAAGTAATAATTATTTCATCAAATCGTTAGTCACATAGTTGAAGAGTTCTTTGAATAACTTATCTTTGCTCTTATAGTCGTTTGATAATTGAAATTCAACCAAGAATCCCTATCGTATAACATGCAGCAATTAGCTGCCTACAGCTAAAAAACTTCATTGTCGTATTGAAATCTAAAATTATTATTTGACTTACAAAAGAAATGCGTTTTCCATTTCGAAATGACCATTTTCATTAAAGTGGTTTAAAAAATTTTAAAACCGATATAAATTTTGTGTACGATTTAATTTTAAATATGAATAAAATTATTTAAGCTTACGATGATGCTTATGTTTTTATTTTATTAAAAATACAAATTACGTCAAAGTTTAATACGATATTATCTTTTCACGTCTCAAAGCAATACGGCGCTAAATAATGAATTATTCATGACCAATAATAATGTGGTTTTTCGTACATCGTAAAAAACTTTTTGCCAGCTGTCTTAAATGTTTGCTAGTGGCGTGAGTTTAAAACTAATAATGAACGTCGACTTATCATAATCGATTCCCGCCAATCACTAAAGGGCGTGACGAAGCCTTTACTTATATTGCCGTCGCGGAGCTGACTAAATTAAAATTTGAGGCGTTCAGAGAGCTGTTTTACCTCTAAATGGCGTGAAGTTTTTGTTGATTTCAAAAAAAAAAATTTTTTTGTTTACACAGTACTGGTTGAAATTGATGACTATAACACCATTATCAGACGAGTAATTTCAATATTATACGACGAAACACACAAATATTTTAAGTTAATCGATATCAAATCCAATTGAATCTAATTCATTTTTTTTTTTATAAATTTTTTGTTTTGTATAAATAGACTTGCTTGTAAAATGTATTCTATCAGTTGATAATGCTCACGATGAGCGAAACCGGTACTGATCAAAAAATAAATGGTGGAAATAAGTACTAAAAAATGTGTTTTTATTATTTAAAATATCATGCCTTTCCATCAAGAAGTGACAGTTAACACCTTAAAAGTGAATCTAATTCGTAAACGGAGGTAAAACAGAATCGTTATTGCATTTATTTTTAGAATGGCAAAATATTGATAATATTTATTATTAAAAAAAAAAATTTGCATCCTTTTAACTAGTCATAAAATATTCTTTTTAGGGTTTTAGGTGTCACTGCTTGGTTTAATTGTACGATATTTATATAACTAATTTTCCCATAATTTTGCAATGAAAAGAACCAGTTTCCTTAATCTCTAACATTATCAACTAACGACAATGCTCGCGATGGTTGAAACCATCCCTGATCGTTTAATTTTTTTTACAGCCTGAAAATATTTTAAAAATAAAAAAATCAAAAGGTTTTCTAATGACACTTCAATTCAAATAATTTTCATTAAATATTAAGCATACTTATTTTTACTTTTATATTTATATATACACACACACATGGATTTTTTAAACTGACTTATATTTTTAAATTCAATGTGCAAATCAATTGACTTGTTTTGTCTGTCATGTGTTATTCTTCTTTCATTTTAAGTGAGAGATAATTATTTAAGTTTGCAATCAGTACCAAAGTTTCATTTCAGTCATTTAGACAAAAATTCCCTGCTCATTCTTAAGTAGCATGTCAATGAATAAGAACATCTTTATCAGTAAACTTAAAAAGTTAAGACTGAAAATAAATTTTTGTCGTGTCGGTGTGTAGTGATATGATTTCAAATTATTTAATGAACTAGCAGTAGATCGAAATTAAATTTGCAATAACGATTACATAACAATATTAAAAGTTTAAAAAATGCAGTGAATAAACTTAACTTCAACGGCAATTGAATTCCGGATCTTTGAAAGAAAGAGCCAAATGTAACCCCGAAAGCTCGTAAAAACTTATTTATTTAGTGCGGCAATAGGAATGTAAAATAGCTATTTTCGCTCTCGCAAGCACTGTTAGTTACCAGAATTCTGATTCCAAATGAACTCATTTATATTAATGAAACCATCTAATTTGCAAATGTAAACAAGATCTTGAATTGAGATGAAGCTTCATTCCTTTTTTATGAAAAGAAACGATAGACAGTTAATTACCTGGAAATTATTAATGAAAGTCTTCGTCCCATTCAAACATTTTGAATTTAACGATTTTAAATCACGTTAAATGTAAGACAAAACATATTTTTGTATGATGCTGGTCGTTGTTATTATTGCAATTAAAATGCAACACTTATACATTGAACATATTTTCACCTTGATATATATAAGCACTACAAATATTGTTTTTTTCAACCATTGTCAATGCCAATATGAGGTTTACGACACATTACTAAAGCATATCAAATAAAGGTATTTTTTTAACAAGTATTTTGGTATCAACATTTTTCTTAAGAACAGAGTAACTATGTATTTTGAAAACAGGTTGTGTGAGATATCGAGAGTAGTTAAATCATTTTATTTCCGCAACGTTTGGTTTAGAGGATATAGTGAATATAAAAAGGTTTGTACATTACAAATTACCATGGAATTCAGTTCAATTTGAGTAAAATTCTTGAGTAAAATTTAGAAGTGTCGACACCACAAAAATATAAGATAAACAACAACGAGTTTTGACCACTCAATCGGTGATTATATATTTTTTAAAAAGTAAATATTTTGTTTTAGTATATATCTGCCTATTCCGAAGCAAAATATTTTATATCGTATCAAAATTTGATGTGTGAATTGAGAATTCAAATAATTGACGTGGCATTCTTTCTGTTGATTGTGTTGTAGATTTTATGTAATATATAAACCTCTTAGCTCCGTGGTGCTATTGTTTTAATTTATTAGACGGCATTTTGCAATATGTGTGTAGAAGTTATTCAATAATATTGTGTTAATTGTGTTTATTTATTCGTTTGTTGAAGTTAAAAATGCTTGCGATGAGCAAAACCAGCCCTGATCATAAAATATAATGTAGAAATAAATACTAAAAAATATGTTTTCATTATTATATTTAAAGTTTCATTAATTTCCATCAAGAAATGACAGTTTACAACACATTGAAATTGTTTAATTCCTTGTGTACAAGCCTACTTTGTAGTAAAATATAGTGTGATTTTCTCCAATAACTTCAAAAAGTTTGTGGAAGACGACATTTTGTATTTTGTTAAGATATTTTGTTGTGAATATTTTTAACGGAATAAATGATGAATGATGAGTGTTGATCTTTGGTTAAAAAAAAACAATTCATATATATTGTTATTGTTTCTTAATTTACATGTAATTATATTTTACTGGTTACGTAAGCATTCGTTAAACGTGTTTCCTCTTTTTAGTTTTTTTTGTCTTACTAGAAAGTAGAGTAAGTCTACTTAGGTCTAAGTTTTTTGGATTCCAAATTTCAAACTAAAAATATAAAAATCTTTAACGTGTTACTAATAATTAAAAAAAAGCCATCAATAAAAAAATACAGTATTTACTTATTAGGATATATATAAACATATTTATTTTTAAAAGAAAATGGAGACATTTTTTGAACAATGTAATTGTAATATAAAAGACAAATCGGTATTGATAAATAAGAAAAATGCTGTGACACTTTCACGGCTAGATAAATTTACAAGCTCTTCCCTCGGGACAAAGTAAATAAGTTGACGATGAAAGATTGAGTTATCCCTTATCACTGCGGACAACGAATGACACTTATAAAGTTGATATATTTTATATTGCGATTGCTTTGCTTATATTCCTCTTAAAGATAAATATTGGTTCCCCTAAAATACTCATATCGCACTTTTAGTAAAATATTGTTGTTACTCTTGATAGCTTAACAGATAAACGATCTGTTTAAATATCTTGCATTATTAAAACCTTTTTAAACCACACTCTATTATAGATATTCAAAAAGAGCTAGTAAAAGTCAAAGAATAATTAATATTTACATGGGAAAATCGTGCTATTCTGGTGACATTAAAAAGACTGAATCTTTTTTAGCTTGTCGTTTTTGGAAGTTGATTGCATTGCACATTACGTGCAATAATTTCTTTGAAACAAAACATTTTTTTTGTTAGGTTTTGGTAAAGTTTGGAAGAGTTTGTTGTTACATTACAAAGATTTATATTATTTTGTTAAGTGTTGATATGGTGAAATACTTTTCAGTGCATTAAATGTAAAGCGATTTGTAATATTAATAACTTACACATGAAGTTATACAATTACTTTTTAAATGAAGTATTTATTACATGAATTCAAATTCATGTAATAATTTTGATTTTCTTAAAATTATTTTTATCGTGGAATTTAAAACCATAAATGCATATAAAATAAACACAAAAAGTGAATCAAACTTAGTTGGAGTATTTTAAATAATAAAAACACATTTTTTTGGTAGTATTTCCACAATATACTTTATGATAAAACTGTATTGTGGAAAATACTTTGTAGTTTCTGATATTAAAATATGTTGTAGAATTAGTATAAAAAAATTGTTTTCATTATTATAAACAATATATCTTTTCATCAAAAAGTAAAAGCTAATCCCTCAAAATTAAGTTGGAGTGGACAGAATTTTTTATCGTGTTATGATGCATTTCAACTAAGTAAATGCCAATTCAATCGAAAGGAATTGTCATTTTTTTTGCAACCAAATATAGCTTAAATGTTTTACTATATATTTAGTTATTATTTTTCCTGTATTGAACAGTAAAATGAATATAACCAAAACACTCAGTATTCATTTATTCATCCCAAAACAAAACAAAGGTCTTATTCTACGTTTAAAGGTATATTTAAAAGGTCGAAATTGCAAGTCAAAAATTCTATACAAAGAATGAATGTTTACGCAACACAATTTGGAAGTAATTTAACACCCCACTCATCGGTCTTAACTGTCACCATTTTCCGCACACATAAAGTACTAACCTTTCTAAGGGGCATGTCATGATATTTTTGGAAAAATACATTGTACAGCGTAACGGATTTTCACGTTTTTTGTTAATTATCTTTTTCCGTTTATTCAAACAGTTTCAGTAACTTTGTTGACGAGTTTAAACATTAAATATTTTGCTCATCTCTGCTTTATATCAGATTCAATTTTATAATCTAAAAAGATGTCTTCAAATATGTTTTTTTTTTCAAAATAAGTTTGTTGAATTTTTCAATTATTTTGTTGAAAATGCGTTAATAGGTGTCAATTAACTCAACTTATTTTAACACGGTGAAAAAATAGCAATGTATTTTAGTTCTAAAAAATTATTTTTAACAAACATAGTTGATAGCTATTTCGGCTCACGCCATCGTCAGAACTAGACATCGCAGATGGCGTGAGCCGAAATAGCTATCAACTATATTTGTTAATAATAATTTTGTAGAACTAAAATACATTGCTATTTTTTCACCGTGTTATAATGGAGTTCTACCAAGTGAATGCCAATTCAATCAATCAACTTATTTTGTTTGTGAATAAATTTATCATTTTTTTGATAACATAATTTATATTTCATAAAAATAACAATTTCAGGGCTTAAATGCTATTTAAAATTTAACACTTTTGACTGAAGTATTTGCAGCAGAATCGTTGTAATTAATTGAATTAGTTAATATGAAATCGATTTTATAACTTACGTCATAATATTAATTATCACATGAGTTATGTTGAGTGATGTTAAAAGATATAAATATAGAATTCCTTTGAAATAAATGATAGATAAATGATTGCTATACAATACTGCGGTTAGATAAGAAAGTCTTTTTCGTGAAAATATCTAAAAGTATGATTAATATTATTATTCACAAAATTTTTTTTCGTTTTACATCGTTTCGTTTTAAAAATTTTATAAATTGTCTTTATCGAAAAATTGGGTTTCAAAATCATGAAAAAAAAATCTTTTTCAGAGTTTTAGACAGGTAAAAAAATATACTTGAAAAGTTCATTTATCACGTACCGAACTTGTTGACAAAATTGTTTCAGAATTTCATTGAGTCCTGTCATCCAACATAATCAAAACTGTAAGATGACGTGAACCAATTATCCCGATTAAATAGATAAGGGCGGCAAACCTCTTTATCAGGGACTTGAAATGTTATACTTTATTTAAGCGCCGTTTATATCACTCGTAAAATAATTAACTCGTATTGTCTTTTTTTAATATAATATAAACACGCTAACATTCTAATTATTAATTTTGTTTTTTCATTGTAAAATTGGTATTGAAAAGCTTACTTACTGGGTCCTAAGGTAGATTTTTTAATATTTTTTCATATCACCATTAATAAGCTCAATTAAAAACTATCTTACTCAACTAAATAAATACGAGATGAAAATATATTGCAAAAACCCATGGATCATATCTCAAATGTTAACGTTATAAAACTCTTTAATTTTAATGATCAGAATTGACATTTACTTGGTAGAACTCCATTATAACACGGTGAAAAAATATCAATGTATTTTAGTTCTACAATTTTTTTGTAAGATATAGTTGATAGCTATTGCAGCTCACACATCGTCAGACGGCGTTCTGACGATGCCGAAGTTCTGACAATGGCGAGAGCCAAAATAGCTATCAACTATATCTTACAAAAAATTTGGTAGAACTATAATACATTGCTATTTTTTCACCGTGTTTTTAATTTTATATTCATTATGTTGGGACGTGACCTTACAAACAGCCAATTGTTAGGGCAAAACGTTCACTACTAAACTACAGAGACTTTATAGGATACCATTTTCTTAATTACTCGTTTAGTATGTTAATATCGTTTTTATTGAAATTTTATGATTTTTATAACAATTGGGTTTCAGAATACGGTAGGAATATATCATAAACTACAAAACTGTCAATCTAAAAAGATTGCGAAGTTGATAATAGGCTTGTCTTATAAAAATCCTTTTATTTTATTTTAAATATTCATATGTGGACAAAATATACATTCTAACTAACGAGTCAGTTCGCGCAGGTGATCATAACACCAGGTATCCAATAACTTGTTAATTTTAAATGATTTATGGGCAGGTTATAATATGCTTGCTCACAGTGACGCCCTGCTACCGAAAGGCAATCATTAATCTACCCCAGCACCATAGTTTAATAAGTGAAGTGAAAAATTGGCATCGCCTCCGGTTGCTGATATGAAATTACATCTTTTTTCCGGGCAACGGTTGAGCAGATCCACTCAGTCATATTAAAGATTACAAGAGACTGCGCTTAATCAAGCTTTTTATTAACAAACTTACAGGTGATTAAATGAAACGATATGATTTTTAATTACTGCGCCTCATATTCATTTGTTTTTGCATAATCTAAAAATGAAATACAGCGAATGATTTTTATAAACTAATTAATGTGTTAACTGTCACTTCTTGATGGTATTACTTATTTCTAATATATATTTTTAGATCATGACCGGTTCCGCTCATCGCGAGCATTATCACCTCATAGAACACAAATTGAAATGTAACATATTAATACACTATATTCCATTAAACATTTAAGTGCAGGTTATTTTATTCATTAAAATCTTCCACTCCTTACTTCTCCTAACTTCTTTATGATTGTTGAGAGTTTTTAATGGATTATTGATTTAACATTATTTTGTTTGAAAATTATTAATAAATGATTGTTAACATTTGACTACATATTAAACTAATTTTCATTATGTCTATTCTTATTTTATGATTTCCAGTGAATTGTTTCTTAATTATTGAGCCCATGGTTTTGTATACTTTCTACCTTTAACACAAAAAAATTGTAATGGTAGACTTGCCTGTAAATTGTATTCTATCATTTGATAATGTTCGCGATGAGCGAAATCGGTCCCGATCAAAAAAACATCTTCTAGAAATAAGTAATAAAAATGTGTTTTTATAATTTAAAATTTTTTTCTCTTAGTGTTTTAAATATTGAAGTTTATATAAAAAAAAAATCCGATTTTACCAAATCGAACCGTCATCTCAAAACAACGGCAAGCTGACTTAATTGTCAATTAGTTTTAGATGGTAAAATTAGTCGAAAGATAGAGTCAAAAATTTTGTGTGACGTGTGTAGTTTTACTATTTTGCAGAAAAACATGTAGAATTAAATTTTTAAAAACGTCCACAAAAACATTGCTAGTTATGTAAGTGGTGCTTTAAATTCCTATAGTGTCTAATGATACGAATAAAATTAGGATTTATTTATAAAATTAAATGTCTTTCAGAAAGATACATGTTCCGATCAGTATATTAGGGATTTTTGATTTATTTAACATAATATAAAGATTGTCACTTACGAAAACTTCATAATTTGGTGTCTGGTCACTTATATTATCGACATTTTTAAATTTATTCTAAAATAAATATTTTAATCGACAGTGGCATTTTATCTCTACAGATTTATTTAAGTACTGACTGTTACCTAGTTAAACTTCTGTTTATTTTTGTTATGGCTCAGAATTTTATGGATAAGATGGAATTTCAGACATCATATTTATCAATGCGCTTGAAAAAATTCATAAATATATTGAAAAATATATTTATAAACCTGAATGTATAATATAACAAAATATATCGTTATAAAAATTGTATCGCACCTCCTGAAATAGAGTGCTGTATATCTAAATTGTAAAAAAGTAAACATGAAGTAAATATGCTTTGAGAAATCTCTCGATTAAGTGTATTATTTGAATACTATTTTGTACAGTCAAGATGTTTTTTTGTTTAAAAAAGGTAAAGGTGATTATTTTCATTGAAAAAATGATTATATAATTAGCTGCCGTGTTTTTCCTTTTTTCGGTATTGCTTTAATATATTTGCAAAAATACAGTATGTATATCTTAAGGAAGTGAGATATTTCAATAAATTTCATTTGCTAAAATTACGGGGTACATTAAAAATATCGGAAATTAATAATTACATATTTAATTATTAAAAATATAATACTGATAATGAAAATATGAATTCCCTTTTATTAGCATGCTATATAGATAAATATTAATATTAATTCATTTAAATTTTAATCATATATTTAATTGCATTTGATGACTCAATTCATTTCAAAATGTATTCAGGTCAAAGTAAATTTATTTTCTTTTTATCACATTAGCTGCATGGCAAATTACGCACCAGGAAATTCTTACGGGGTACGAAATGCGAGTCATTAAAATTAATTGTTAGTACTTGATGCCGAAAAATGTGACCCAATAACTCAGCCGGGCCACGCATTCAAATAAAAAATTCTTTCAACTTTGAAACGGCTCTAGAAAAATTGAAATATAAATATCGAAACTTTTGCCATGTGCGTTTATAATACTGAACCCCTGGACATAGTCTAAGCATCATTTGTATTACAGAAACACTTCTAAATGGTATAGCTTCTCTTTTACAAAGATAATAAAGAATATTTTTTACTCGAACCCGTTGTAAAAATTAAATATGTTTGAGAAAACTGAAAAACATCGCACAATATTACAAAAAAAAGGATTTTTAATGATACTGGTGTATTAAAAGCATGTGATCAAAGCAGCTTTCGTATTTGATGATTGCATAGTCTTGTTACTAACGATTATATTATAAGCTAGCTTTGAAATAACTTACGCAAGTATTTTAACTCAAATTAAGACAAATAGATATTTTCAAATGAATCAGCCATCAATGCTTGAAAGAAAATACTCATTAAGTAATATAATTATCATATTTCCTTTGCGAATATTTTGTATATTATCGGTCATAAAAAATAACCAAATTTATCTATACAATATGCGGACATCAAAAATAAGCCGCTTGAGTATGAAAAATTTACTGGTTTTGAATTGTTTGATGATTTCTACCATTCATAGAGCAATGCCAATAAATCTATTCAGAAAGGACAGTAAAGAAAAAATGAAAGATAAATGGATGAAATATGACGAAATGTTTTTTCAAGCGTAACAAATATCAAGTATTAAGCAAAATTTTATGATATTTTGATAGCTTTTTTAGTTTTACACAATCGTTAATGATCATAATTCTTAATTGAGCTATATATAATAATTTATTTAAAAATTATACATGAATAATATCCTATCAATTGTACTCATTTAAAGTCATAGTTTTGAGCGCTTTGTGGTATAGACGAATTATTTATCTTTACTTTTTTTAACATAACCACGGGAGTTCGATAATTGTTAAAAAGGATCGTTATTGTAGCATGATTGATAACTTGTTGACATCAAAATAAGATATTTTGGGCTTGATTAAAATGTACTTCCACCAAAGCAGTGCAAGTAAGCATATAGCTAATTTATCTATGGAATTACTGGAAATTCTATTTCCACAAGAGACTATAAAGAAAGAGATATCGATTGGCTTCTATTGTTGCCGGATTTAGCTATCCCGAACGATTTTGTGAGGATATTCAAAAAAATATATTTAATCCAACAAACTATTATACATTTAGGCAAAAAATCATGACAAAATTAATAAATACTCGTTGAAATGTGTAAAAATGTAACGAAAACAGTTGTGAAATTGTAGTTCCCAAAATTCAATTTCACATAATGTTAGACAAAAAATAAAGTAATATAGCTTCCCGGCGAAAATCCTATATATAAAGTAATCACTTTAAATATAAAAACATTCTAGGAATTATTTTCAATAATAAAAACACATTTTTTAGTACTTATTTCCACAATATATTTTTTAATATAATATGTTGTGAAAATAAGTACTAAAAAATGTGTTTTTATTATTTAAAATATCATGCCTTTCCATCAAGAAGTGACAGTTAACACCTTAAAAGCGATTATAAATTAAATTTTTTTTTTTTATTTGAGTAGTAAAGAAATCTAGGATAGAGATCGGTTACACGTATATTAGTCTCACGGAGAAGACTACAACAATTTTATTTCTTGAAATATTTATCTCATTTTCGGTAAAAATATTTTTATATTTCTTTCTTATGAAATTTAATGAAACGTCTCTTATTATAGCGCAAACATTTTTTTGTTTCAAAAATTTGATACTCGCTAAGAAAAAGTTTGTGATTACCATTCGGGAAATTTACATGTTATTGAAGTTGAAGTGTGACGCAAAATTGTATTTGAAACTAATCTTGAAGTTTAAAATTAATGTAAAAATGATTAATTCTCCATAAATATGTACACCAGCCTTACCAAAAAATATCAGTTTGTTTGAAAATATGCGACAAAAATGTCATAAGCAGATGGATCAAAAAAGATTATCTATAGTTGATATTACTTTGAAAACAGTTGTTTTATTACCCCAATAACGCATTTGACAATGATACTTTGATAATCGGCTATCACTGTTAAAATAATCATTTAAGCATGTCAGTAAAACAGTGTTTGCAGAATTAGCTTTTTTATGTATAAAATACAAAACTAACTAAAACAAACCGTAAACACGTTTTTTAGTTGTAATAACGGAACGAGAGCTATTGAAGATAGAAATTCTTTAGAATAAGAAGAAAAATTTTATCTTTTTGAAATAATGTCTCTTAATATTTTTGATGAAAACCTTAAAAGGTCTGTTTTGAAGCGATATTGGTAAATGACGTGGTATTGAATAAATCAGTCCATTATTATAGCGGTACATGGCACTGATTTACTATCGATTGTAATGAGAAAAACTACTGCAGGATTTAAATAATGTTAATCTATTATAAATGTATGACTGAAATGATAATCATTGTTTGACATATATAGGTGAAACTGGAATTCTTGAAAAAACTTATATATTACTAAAATTTGTATCATTTTCAAAAAATACTACTTACAAAAAATATGGCCTTACAGATAAGTGATATGAAATGTTTAACCTTTTGGGACTTAAACTTTCAGTGGATTGTGGTTGAATGAACCAAACTTTATTTCGATAAACTCAAATACTCACCCATTATATTTCGATAGCTTTGAGACGACGAATTTTCCGGAAACTTTTATAATTGAGATAAAACAAAATTTGCTTTTGTAAAGTACAGAAAAGCTGCGTTTATGTATTCGAAAACATATTAAAATACAGAATCAATCGACTTTTAATATCATCGGCTGGTGAAACATTTTTTGGTTCGGTTTTGCGGTTTTTACTTTTTGGGGCCGTGCTGACAGTATACATTAATATTTTAGCTATGCGTCTAATTTTCTCTATTGCTTTTTAAGTTTATAACACAGTGGTTTTTGACTCGGAAAGTATTTTAACCTACAATTTTACTGACAACCTTCTTTACTTATTGAAAATTAATTTAAAATGTAAAACAAACATTAACTTCATCTATAATAATGAACAAATTAATTGTTTTCTGGAGTAAAGTATTCCATATATAATCAACTATTTAAATTATTAAAGAATCAAAATTTGTTTTCTGTATGCAAGGTATATGAGTGATAAATAATTACTAATCAACAATGAACCGCGAGTAAATTTTATGGATTAGGCAGTAACTTTGTTGATATTCAAAGAATGTTGTTTTATGCTATGGTTGTCGTTATTATTGAACAATTTAAAAAGGCAAGCGTTTTCATTTTTACAGAAAATATAGAATGAAGATGGAAAATTAATAGAAAAACATAAGGTACTTACCTAATATTATTCCTGTAATCATATATAATTTTGATATATTTTTTTTGTATTCATAATTATTCCGTTATTAAACGGTCCAATAACTAGCACTCGTTTCAAACAAATTTTTCTCCATATGTCTTGGCCAAAATAAACATTGTTTACTTAGAACTTTTTTCTGTGATTTGGCAAATATCAGCTTGATAACATCTGTTCAATATAGCTTTATTCTGGTAACTTTCTGTCATTTGAAGTATTTTGATGTAATACAACAATATTGTACATACACATAAGTTATTAGTTGTGGAAAAAGAGTATCTTCATTATTCCGTATGCAGCACAAACTTAGGTATTGTGGAAAAAATCCAAGCAGACTACACTTAAGTGTCCCAGAGGACAACTAGAAAGTAAAAAAATGAAAATAAAGCACATCTGCCAACAGACATCCCTTACCTCTCAAGCCTCGGAGTGTTCCACCGAGATCCCCCTTAGGTCATCGCGCTTCCCCCACATTTGTATGGATAATGCTGCTGAAACTTTTTCTACGTTTGTTCTAACTTCAGACTTAGCTGGCATACGTTTTGGAGCTTTATTCCGACGACCACAGTATTGCAGGGCGCGTGGATTCTAAATAATCGTACCGAGAGGCATGTTCCCAATTGTTTCAAAACATTGGCGTAGAGTTTATATGAAAAAAAATCCTCTATTTGAATTAAAGTTTTTTCAATTATTTCAACGAAGATTTAAGCAAGAGAATTTTATAAATCAATTGTCCTTAAAACAAGTAAACAAAGTATATTAAAGCTTCTTTTTAAAATATCAAATATGGAAAATTATGTTAAAAAATTCAAACTTCCACATGTTTTTACACTCATGATCCGGGTTTTGTCTTTTAATATTATATTTTCAGGCATTCTATCACACTGATGCAATAGAACTGAATTAAAATTTTTGACTTCTTGCAATACATTTCATCTTTATATGATCTTTTTATCCAATTAAGATTTAAGATTATGAGAATTATGGAAATTAGACAAAATCGTGTCATGATTCTTATGTTTTGTACATATTACATAAAACCTGTTTAAAATTGGCCGATATAGGAAATATGATATTTAAGAATAAACTGATTACAGGAAAATTCGCATGAAAAGTGAACAATATCAATTTGTCACTTTTAATGTATCAAATATCACGCTTTGGTGGAGAAGTTTTATGTTGTAAACAATCATAGTACATTTTTATGACTGTTTCTTCAATTTATTTTACGAGCGAAATTAGTCCCGAACATAAAATGTATTGTGAAAATAGTACAAATAAAAACATGTTTCGCTTATAAAATTAAAATATAAACATTATCTGTAATGTAATATCGTCGTAGAAAGTATGGATAGATTTTGTTTTGAAGCACTTGTTGCATTTTTTGCCGACACGTATTTGTCGTAAATCTACGGCCACCCCTGGAATATGTCTCTCAGTGCCACGCCGGTGTGTACATGTATGGTTTTGCAATAATCCTATGAAATTCGGAATGGGATAATCCACGAGATGCGGCCTGGTTCTCCGCACATAATACGTGTAGGGCGTTTCTGTAAAACTTTCCGCGTTGCACGGCAAATCGTTCCAATGCGATTTTTCTGCTACTATTATTTTTACAATCCAATATAGGCAATGTCTAGCGGATCGGACTCTTTGCGGTCATCCCATCCTTTTTTGCTTTTTTTTTACTTTTTCACCGAAAATTTTATTGCGTACAGACTTAACAATATGACGCTAAATTGTTGAATATAATATTTCCAAGCCTAATATTAAAAGTTTCACTTTTAAAGTGTTGACTGTCTCTTCTTGATGGATAGGCATGGTATTTTAAATATTATAATAAAAACACATTTTTACTACTTATTTCCCCAATATATTTTATTATCAAGGCCGGTTTCACTTAACGCGAGCATTATCATACTCTTGATTATAAAACATATTCCAGGAATATGTAATAAAAAAGTGTTTTTGTTATCTAAACTATCAAAGACTTTATCGGTTTGTACCGTATTGTGAATTTTAGTTAACGTAGTAAATTTCTATTATGCAGAACGTGAAATATTTTATTTTTCAAGGCTCTGAAAATTAAAAAAAAAAAAATAATTTTAATAAATATCAAGTGTTCTTAATAACTTGAATTTTTATTTGAAATAAAAAAAACCATATCCAAAATGATTTAAAATCATGCTTGACATATAATATAATAATACTGAAATGAATGGTTTGAACTAAGAAAAAACTTTCAATCGTTTTAACTTCTAATCACAGTAAAAACTTATCTTTTAAATGTATTTTCCTGTAAAAAAATATTTAAAACTCACCTGAACAAGATGGATTACTTAAATAAAGAACAATTATCTACTTCTAAGGTTGATGAAGTTGAAGAAAAATTTAATGAATTTAGCCTCACTAAAAAAACAGGTTTTATCTGATCGCGGTAAGTAGGAATTCTCCCATTTGACCCAAACGTATAAATGCTTTGAAAAAGCGTTGCATATTACTATTTAGGGTATTTTGAGTTGAATAAGACATTGAGGGTAGCTAAACATTAAATGAGACCCCAAAAAGAAGCCCATTGAAAGCATCTGCGCTCCTCACATAATAACAGTATGGGACAGTATAACCTCCTTTATGAGTATCACACACGCTACAGGGTCTAGCAGGGGTAAGCATTTATTAGGGCTGAGGGTCGCATCTCATGTTTGGGTAAATTTAAAGGGTTTTCATTTTTCTAAATGACATGCATCCGCAGATTCAATAATGCCTAATATAAACAAGATATAAATGCATATATATATAAATATATTTTAAATTATATATTTTATAGTTTATATTTAAATGAAGTAAACTTATCAGAGATCTCTAAAAATGTAAACAGGTAGTCCTCGACTTACAACGGTTCGACTTACGACCATTCGCACTTACGGCACTTTTTCAAAAATTGAATTACGTTGCTGTATACAGGGAAAAAAAACAAAAAAGCTCAACTAAAATTGGATATGTTTTTTAAAAAGACTACAGCTGCTTCTTCTTCCACTACTGATGATGAGCCAATGGATTGTTCTTATATAAGTATAGATGACGAAAGATTTTAAATATTAATGAAGTAAATATTCTATTTTGTATTAATAAGTAAGTATAAATTTAATAATAAAAAAGTGTAAATACATCGAGGATAACCTGTATTTTTAATCTTTCACTCAACTTCTCAATGTTTAAAAAATATTCAAAAGCAATTGGACCAATTATTTTGAAAATCTCATGATCAAAAAATTAAAGAAAACTTTTTTTTGTAAAATTATATCTAAAATATTTACTAACGTACGTGTCAATGAAAAATTATAAAACATATAAAACCCTATATTTTAATTCTTATTTCAAAAAATACCTTCGAAATATATAAAAAAAAAATGCTGAATGATTGTGAAAATGAGATAAAACCTTTCTTCTATTTGTTTTGTTTGGGATTTATATGCAAACAATTTTTTCACAAACTTGAGTTAGTTAGTAAGAGAAGTCGAAATTATTTCGCTGACTTTTCAAAGAGCAGTGAGTGGCTAATGAATCTATCTCAGAAGAGAAACAAATTATCACTGCTTCTTTTACGGATTCCACTTTAGTGTTTACTCTGAAATAAATTTGGTTTCATCAAATTGATACCCCGGGCAGATGAAGAATTAAATGAAACGGTAGAGATCAGACATTCAAAACCATAAAATAATAATTCATTTCTTCTATAACTACCAATTAAAATTTTGTTTAAATAATTTTCTGACCTTTTTTGGCGATCAAAGAGTTTTATTCAATGATTTATGGAATAACTTAAAGCTCAAGAATTTTAGAGCTTTTATCGCGTTCATTTCAAAATTAAGTTGTTATGTATAATTGCCAATAAAAAACGTAGGCATGTTGTAAAAGTTGATTTAACGAAATAAAATATTACACTTTAATCAATAAAAGAAGAAATATATGTCAATATGTTTGAGATATTTTCTCAGTATAGTTATTAAGATGAAAGCTTTGAACGTTTATACATTTAGTATATCAAATTGTTTAATAATTATTTGTTTTATTGTAATGATGTAAAATGTTTTCTCTACCTCTGATAAAGAGTTCGCAAAAACAAAATAAACCCTTTCTTGGCGTTGAAATAATTCGAATCTGAGGCTTTTTCAAACTCTGTTGAAAACTTTTGCTTTGATGTTTGAGATGATCTTATCAATGATAAGGTTAGAGAAAGGAAATCTTTACAAGTTTTGCTTATAAATAAATAAGAGAAAATAAGCCTAACTTACAACACATTATCTGCCTGTTTAAGTTTAAAGTCAATAATACAAAAGTGTGTTGAAATGTTTCTTTCAAATTTAGAGTTGTTCTATTGAAAAATCTAGAGGAATTCTCAGAAAATTAAATTGATTGAAATAATATTGTTTTTTTAAGCTAACGGATTTCAACGTTAAAAGTTATTTTACTTTATTTGGTTTTTAAATAAGAATATAAATTTATGTCAAACATAAAATATTATTATTAAATAATATTATTAAATAAATTTGAAATGTTAAAACTTTTTACAATTCCACAATTTTCGTCACTAACGACCCGGTTTTCGCCATTCAGTATCTTTAGGCATTCTATCACGAGAATGCAATAGAACTGACGAAATGACGGTCGGCCATATCGTCAGTTCTATTGGGTCGTTAGTGACAAAACATGTGAAATCGTACAAAGTCGTAAAAAATTAAATTTATATTGAAATCCCATCAAGCACCTTCAGTCGATATCATAAATCAAACATATAAATTGTAGTATGCAAAAAATAATCGTACCTACTAATTAATAACAATACCATACCATTAAAACTAAAGACATATTCACATAATAGAACATTTATTGAAATTCGTGCTCAACCGAAAAATAGTATTTTTGAATTAATTGTGTAGCTTTCGTTAAAACTATGGAAAATAATAAAAAAAACACTTGGTATCACTTACTTAAGATTTGAATAAAAACATTATAGGAGGTTATAATAACCTACAATTTTACGACTACAATCCTTTAAAAAAAACAGGTTAAGGGGATGAAACTTAATGTAGTTATAAATGGGTATATTTGTGTCATATTATGCATATAAACTTTGTATAATATTATGACGAGTGAAAAACGGAAAAAAAATTGTTGATAAAGAAACTACATGTAGGAGGAAATTCAATCAATATTTTTCTATCGAAGTTGGTATAAGTTCGATAGAAATATATATTTTCGAATAATAATTATTCTTTTAGAAGGGATATTAAATTGCATTCAAAATTAAAATGGTTTGTTTCTCGACTGTATTGTATATAAATATAAAACGAATCTGAATTAATTTGAAATTTTGTTTGTCTGTCTTGAAAATACTTTTCAATTAAAACCTTTCAGTGAATCCGTTGTATGAATTAGCAATGAGAATTATTTTGTTATTTCTTTGAATGTTCGTGGAACTGGGTGTGGCCAAAAAAAGAGCGAATAAAAATACATGCCGTAACCTGTGCATAGGGCAGGGTATATTATCTTTCAACATGGTTTTATGGCTGAAATTATATGAACTCACGATGAATCAGATTTTTTTAACAGCTTTATATATTCAGATAGTTTTTTTTTAAATCCTACTAAACAATAAAAGTCTTTACTTTATTTTACAGCTGAATAAAAAAAAAAGATATGGCAATTTTTTTATATGTTATGAATTAAGCAATCTCCTTTTGTTAACAATAAAAAATATTTACAATATTTATCAAAAAAATAAGTCGTCATAAAAGTTAGATGGTTGTTTGAAGGGAAGATAATTATAAGAGAAAACCCAGTAAGAAGTTCGTATGTTTTTCCTTGTTATGTTCTACCGTCACTTTAGAAAAAGATTTTAATAAAAAATGTTTTTACCAAGAATGAACAAAGATGAATTTTTAACATTGTGGATAAGTTCAATTATAAAACATCAACTAAATTAAATATCATAACAATCTGATTTGAACTTTATTAAATGTTACTTTAAATCGTTGTCCACATATAATTACTATATAAATGATTGTAATTAGATATTTATATTTGACTAATAATTTTCAATGTGATCGAAATTTTTATTTTATAAAATTACAGTTATTTGATTAGTTCACTTTTACGGTCACCTCTTAATAAAAAGACATGATATTTTTAAATATTTATTGTATGACGTCGTGTGAATAATTTTTTTAACTTTAGAATCTTTGGTTTTGTATATCTAATATAAACTAACACAGCATTTCGTATTATTAGATTTGTATGTAATTTGTGTCTTATCAGCTGAGAATTTTTGCGATGAGCGAAACCAGTCTTGATTATAAAATATATTGTGTAAATTGAATTATAGAATGTCTTTCAATTGATAAATTTAATTATGACTTCATTAAAAAATTATTAAAACACATTGAAAGAAGAGTAGTAAAAAAGTTCAATGATTAAGTTTTAAGAATAACAAACAATAAAAGAAACAATTGTGTAAATAGAGAACACAAATAAACGTTACAGAAGTAGAAATAAATTTAAAAAGCAATGTAAATAGCACAATGAAACAGGAATATTACTTCAAAATACGCTAAATACCGGAAAACAGAGCCGAAATCACTCTCTTGATTGCCCGTTTTTCGCATATTAACACATAATTTTGACCCGATCTTTAATCAAACAAATGAATACTCAAACCTTTAACTGAGTCGTTAACATTTTATTATAACATTTCTGCAAACTAAAAGGGTAAGCGATTTAATTTCCCACCGGCCACTCGCCGGAGTCCGCTACATACCAATGGCAAAATTTGTTTTTACAACGCCGTCAACCTTTCTGCTCTGTTAGGGTGACCCAGTTCTCTATAAAAAGATTTACATCGGAAATTTTTTATTAATAATAGATACAACATTTGCATATTTCTGTGATGTTATCTTTCTTTAAATTTGGTTTATGGTTATTGCTTAGTCGTAAATTCGGCAATTTAGAAACTAGGTTTTGTTTCAAGTTATTAAATCAACTGTATTACGATGAATTCATAGGAATAACGATTAATTCAAAGTTCACTGCCGAATATGACGAAAAATTCTCTTTTTATTGGAACTGAGTTTTTACGAACAATTTCATCATAAAATAATAATTAATTATAAGAATTATAAAAATTTGTATCATATACTAATCAAGTAAAACTATTTTTCATTCATAAAATGATGCTGTTAATTTAATAGCAATAGATTGACTATATCGCCATAAATAAAGTTATGACAAAAATATTATACCAAAACACTATTATTTCAGCAGAGATACTTTGTTTCATTATTTTTATATTATTTCAAAATATGTTACATAACAATATAGTATATAAATTTGAATTTTTGAAACATTATTGATAGAGTGTTTGAAGATACGAAAAGGTGAAACCCGGGTTTCACGTTTCAACGTTTCAAGAATTTAAATTTGACATTGGGATTCCATCAAGCGCTTTCAGTATATATCATAAATTAGCCTGAACTCATTCTCGTCGAAATGGTACATATTAGATCTAAAGCATTATTTTTTAGTATAGTTAATACTTTAACCACTGGTATTTTCTTTGCAGGCTAGTTCTGCTTTGAAAGAACGAACCATTTGTCATCGAATTTACTAAATAGTTTGACATTATAAAGGGTGGAAAATTTTGCATTTTGAATTCGTATGAATCGAAAAAAAAATTCAAATCTAGTCTCTATTCAGAAAAACGGTATATTTCAAATTCTGTATCACCTTAATGGAAATGCATGATATTTTAATTAGTAAAAAAACATTTGTCGATTATTATTTCTACAATGTATTTTGTGGTTACGATCATTCAGGATCAGCTGATGATAGTCGCAATAAGAGAAACCGGTCCTGATCATAAAACCTATTATGGAAATTGTACATAAAGCGCGTCTTTGTTATTTAAAAAATTATGATTTGTATGACTGATAATAATGTGTAGGCTTCCAGTATATATATATTTATTTAAGGGCTTCAGAGCACCCATCGGATTTATACAACTACCTAAGGGTACCATTAGTTTTCTTCTAAAGTTGAGTTATTTTATATACGGAGTATTTTATGATGAAAAATTATAGAAACTCGAATCGACAGAAAGCTCAATAAATGACAAAAATTTTAACGACGTTTTATTTATTAGAAAAACAACTATTATAAGAATAATATAAATCAATCATAGCTCCATATATGTTGCGCAGTCATCCAATTTTAATCTTAACATTGAGTTTTTTCTAAATAAAGTGTTCACATGTTTGATAAGTGCATTTTATCTAGATGATTTATTATGGCATGCATATAAATTTATATTTTTCTTTTGCAACGGTGTTAAAAAAGGAATTTTAAAAAAATGTAACAATTTTCTAGACGAAAAACCGCGTATTAGCACAATCGAAACAAAAAAACTAGTTTTCTTAAAAAAATATATAATCAATATTTCATTGAATTATTGATGCAATGAAATGGAGTATAATAGTCGCCCTATTACATATTGGAACACAGAGGTTGCAAACAAACGCGTTTACATATTAATCTGACAGCGTGCGTGAGCCGATTGCTAAATCATTAGCAAACAAACAAAGGGCTTAGTGACAAAACACCCCTGACCAGGCCCAACCGGACCTCGGGGTCAATCCTAACAAATACGTTTATCATTGGAAAATTTTCACCCATGAATAATGGTGCATTGAATAATACTCTTCATGCTTTATATAAATTGATCGCTGAAATGACATATTATATTTAACCATGTTCAGGTTTTGTTGAGACCTAAAATAAATATTTTGAGTATAAAATAAATAGTATTTACCATTTTATTTTTTCTATACTGACCATAAAATTTGAAGGATTTGTAAGAATCATACGTTTATGCAATAGAAAAATATTTAAATTACTTGTTCGTAAATAAATTACGATGCTATTAAATAAATCTGTCAAATATGTGAACAAAAATGTTTAAATGCATTGTGAATGAAATTTCACCTAACGAATTCATTTTGTACATGAAAGCACAAATCTTTGCACTTATTCCAAAGTTATATAATAAATACAATTTCTTGCACACAAAAAAGTTCGGATAACAAGCGTGCTCTTGAAAATAACAAGCGGTTATACGTATAAAACTAATATTATACCTACAGCAAAGACCATCGATTTTGGTTCTATAATTAATAGCGGATAGGCACTATTAAAATTAGGTCAGTTAATGCACGTATTTTTTTATGCTGTGCGGTTGATCATTTTTGTATGAATGTATCTTTTTAATGTTGATGTCTTTTTTATTTTAATGCGGTTATCATAACGTTTTTAAACATTAAAAACACATTTTTAGTGCTTATTTCCACCATATATTTTTTGATCAGAACCGGTGTTGTTCATCGCGAGCATTATCAACTGATAAAATATAATGCCTTCCCACCAAGAGGTGACAGTTCGCATCTCAAAAGTGATTAAATCTATCTACCTGCAATATGAAATATTATAACAATTACTGTAATGCGTATGTGAAGGGACGGAATTAATCAGATATTAAAATCTTGAAAGAATAATTGAGATTATTACTAGCCTTAAGCCGTTGATTAGAGGCAGCCTAAAAAAATCACAGATTATCTTTTATCAGCAGTAAATAAAATTGCTACAAAAATCTCGCTTAAATAAAAAATTTCCAACACAAAAGATGAATTGGTATTTTTTTACATATGTAGCGTTCAGTCTTAGGACATCGTGAATTTCCTGGTTTCTATTAGAGACTGGCGAATAATAAAAATCCGACTAAAACGACACCTTATGAAATATAAAGTTGATTTTTTTATGATACCGATACAGGGACTTGATGGAATTGCAAATTAAAATTCGTCTCGTTAAAAAACCGTACGATTCCATATGTTTTTTCACGATCAATTTGAGTCAGTTCTGTCGCATCCGTGTGATAGAATACCTGAAAATGACGAAAAGCATAACCCGTGTCCTTATTGACTAAAGGTGCAGAATCATACAAAGTTTTAAAAATTTGAAATTGATAAAATGAAATATTTTTTAATGATTTGTATAAAATACGTTAATAAAACAATAGGGATGATTGGAGAAAAATGTTTTAAATTGTTGTGTTATAAATAATTGTCCTACATTTTTGCTTGTTGAAATATCGTTATCTACTTCGGAAGTCCACCCAATATTATATGTGCGTTGTAATTATTGAAATTTACCCATAATTTTCAGAAAATGGTGGCCAATATAAAAATTGTATAAAATTTCTTTGAAATCTTCTTCACTTTTAAGGTGTTAACTGTCACTGCTTGATGGAAAGGCATGATATCTTAAATAATAAAAACTCATTTTTTTAGTACTTATTTCCACAATATATTAGATCAGTTGATAATGCTCGAAATGAGCGAAACCGGTCCTGATCAAAAAATATATTGTGGAAATAAGTACTAAAAAAATGTGCTTTTATTATTTGAAATCTTCTTATTTGAAAGAGCAGTTGAGTGCTTTAAAATAATTTAAAGCTATAATATATATTATGAAATGGTTTTTTTATCAATTAATGATTCTCATTTAGAGTGTTGTCTTGTGACGATAAAACCTAATTGCTCTACAAAATTCCATTCATATGCTTAACTTAAAATGTGAATGCTAACTTTATTACAATGACCATCAATGAACGCTTACAGCTATTTACAAAATTTGTCATTGTATAGAGTAGGCATTGCTTTGTACGCATTTGCTCTCTGCAAAAGGTTTAATATTCAAATGTTGCGCTTGGGAGCGAGAAAAGCGCGGATATGAAAAATGAAAGCTCGTTTATTAGCTTGCAACACTTCGTTTGTAAAAAGCTCGGCTGTAGTCCCTTGTTTAATTGACTTTTTTATTTTGTTTACATACCGAAAGCTACGCGCAACAATGACGATTGTTTATTTATTTAGTGGCGAAGGATAAATGATGCGAGATAAAAAGGATCTGTGTTTCATTAGGTGACACGGAATTTTTTTATCTGTACGTTAGAGCCAAATTAAAACTGTATTAATTCATGAGTAGAGTACTGTACAAATGTTTTGTTAATACGGTTACAATATAAATAATTACTTACCAGATAAAGTCAAGTGAATAAAATTTATAAAACTATTTTGAGCATTAATAAAAAATAATTAACATCAATCTATCTAAAAAAAAATACGCACTTATTCATTATTAAAGCCGAATTTTTCTCATCATGGTATTTAAAGTTTTTTCGACAAAGACGGTCTGAGAAATAAGTAATACCTTTGCAACAAATCCATTGAGAATGCAAAGCATATTATTTTATAGTAGAAACATTACAAAACGATTGCATATATTTTTTTATATAAATAAACGTGAACGGTTTGCTTAAAAAAACTCTTTATAATTCTTGAAGTCAAAAATTGGTGAAGTGTAGCTTTTGAAAAGCAAAATTCCACTTATATATTATATTTATTTAATCTATTTATGTAAGTAATTATGCTAAAAAAATCATGACTTTTATTGTAAACATAAAAATAAATAAAATATCCTATAAAAAATATTTCGTGTTCACAGCTTTTATGTGCAATTAATAAATTTTATTTAATTAAGTGATTTGTCAAACTAATTTATTCAAAAAACAAAATGTTCAATAATATTAGAGCATTTAAAGCATTTAATATATTTAATATGTAAAAGAATTTTCTGAAAAATCACGTGGCTGAAGAAAATATCGAGTTATTTAACGTACACAGAGAAGGCCAAAGGAAACAATCCAGTAATATTCAATATGTTTCAAATGAATCTTGCAGTGTTCAGAGAATCGGTTCTGAATAAAAATCCCATACGATTCTGTCGACAGACTTTCAAAGCTAACAACTTCTTCCGACCTCTTCCGACATAAGCGAATTCATCGAGAAGCTAGCGGTAGACTGTAACATTCAAATCGGGACATAAAACTGAATAGCAATATCTTTAGCGTCGCCGGAAATAAAATAAGGAACGCTGAGTCAAGTGTTTATCCTGGAGGCGTCGACGACGTCGTGGCGCCCACCCGTAGAGGCTATTGTTTCTTTGCAAAATACAAACACTGCAAAAAGAAATGTAGTCTACAGTTAAACGATCAGCAGTGTACATTTCAACCGCAGCTGTGTCAATTCATCATTCAAATACAATGACATGATGACAAATGATTTATAATAAAACTTGCCACTACAGACACACAATACAAGTACATATTGTATAAATCGCAAACCCGCTATATTCACAATAATTTTCCACTTAACAAAAACATTTGAAAACTTATAAGTTAAAAAAAAAAGTTAATGAACAATTAAAGTCTATTGGGCTAGTAAAGCCAGAGTCAGAGAAATGGTTCAATAGTATTACATTTGGATTGTGATTATTTAAAAAATAGATTTGGAAATGGTGTTTCACAAAGTTAGAACGAACATGTGTTTTAGTGAAATCTACAGCCAAACGATTTTTGATATACGTTTATTTTCAAATAGGTTTGTATGCTATCATAAAAAATGTTAAAAAAACAATTCCTAAGGAGACATTGTAAAATATTTACTTAACTCTTATGTTTAAAAATACGCGTTGAAAAGCTAGAAGCTACATAAAATAGTCTTTTATTTACACAAATTCAGAATAAACCATGTGATTCAGCAAAGTGTGTAATGGTTCTGAAGAAACTTGTTGGTTTGAATGACACGCACGCTAAAAGTCAACACTAGTGGAAGAAAAGCCAAAAATGCTTTCTTTAGTATTGCCGAACGGGAATTTATACAATAAACAAACCCGAAAAAGCGTCGAAACCCCAGGCTTGATTTCCGTCAAATAGAAATAGTTCAGCTCGTGAATAGTAACCGTTTAAACAAGACAATTGAAATAAAAAAACGTTGGCATTTTCACAATAATACAAAATAACTTAAAGAACGTACAAAATTTTAAATACTCTTTACCTAAATACGTATTGCGTTAAAATTTAAAGTTTTTTGTATTAAGGAATATCTCATTCGTATCACGATTAAATATTCATTTTTTCAAAGGCGTAAGTGCAAGATACTCTAAAATAATCAATAAATTTACAATCAAAATAAAATATACATGTATTTTTTAAACATGTAATGAATTTTTTATGTTTTATTATGTATATCAACTATTTGAGGTCCTTCAAAGTTACAAAAAAAAAAATGTTTAAAAATGTCTTTTGTGTTTTTTTTCAATGAATTTTATTTGTTTTGTTATGAACATAAATTTCTAAAAGTGTTATATAATATTTTACTTTTTTGGCACAAAAAATATTGATTTACATTTGTACACCTACACTGACGTTCTCCAAAAAGTAGTTACCATATTGATTGGTTAAAATGGTATAAATATCTGTAATGGTATCTCTTTCCATAAGTAAACATAATGTTTTATTGTTGTTTAAGGTAATATATAATTAAATAACTTGTAGCTTCCACTCAAAATATTATAATTTATGTTATAGAAATTTGAGCTTAAAATTGATAGCAGATTGAAAGTGAAAAATATCAGAAGGAAACTACAAAACACGTTTAATAGTATAGTACTACAGATAATTTAAAATTAAAGCTTGCTCATCTCCACAGAAAAAGTCCCAAAATATCCAAATAAATAGTACTGGACAATGCAAAATTTTTACTATGGTATGTTTGCTTAATTGCTATGGTAAAAGCAAACAAAATGAGTGATAATAAAGTTACAAAACAAAAATCGTCTTATAATAAATAGCAGCGAGTTTGTGTTTGAAAGTTTAAATATTTTTAAAAGCATCACAAACCGAGCTAAAATTGAGAACACAATACAACTTAATTACTCATTTTATATTGTTACTTTGTGCGGAACATCCCGTGCTTACGCGGAGCCAATTTTGAATGAAATTATCCAAATTATTATGAACTTACAATGTTATCCTCGCAAAATCCTCATCGCGGTTCAGTAAAATTCTCGTCAAGAGATTTGTTACCCTCACTACGTTCTGCTTTGTGGATCTATTTCGCCAAGGTAGACTTGATGCTCTATTACGCCGAGCTTTTATATATAAAATAATATAAAAAGCTACGACTCTAAACGGATTTCCGTTTTACTCCGCCAAATTTGACATTGTCTGTGACGGGATGATATTATTAACCTCCATTTTATGCGATTGTGTACGTTGCTAATCTTTTTGGATTTAGCCACGTACGGCTTCATTTTATGAACAAACTTTTGTTGGCTTATTCAATCAGTTATTGTTTATCTCTAACTAAGCGAATATTTTCCACATAAATTGTTTTTCGTTATGAAATAATAAAGCCAAATAAAAAACTATCAACATGTTTCATTTATGATCTAAACGCACAATTAATACAAGAAGCAAATGGATAATGATTAGCTGAAATACCTATCAACTATATGCCTTATAAATTTAAAAAAACACTTAAATACATTAAACTTTTTCGCCAAGTTATAATGAAGTTCTACAAAATTAATGCCGATTTAGTCAATATATTATAAAATCATTGGAAAATTAAATAACACGTTGAAATTTTCATTTTTTTTTTAATTTTTATATTATAAAGTCACAGTTTTTACGAATCGAACTTATAAAAAATTAATGATGGCGTCATTTCATGAATGGTGTGTGCTATGATGTCACCATTCAAAAATTCAGCTACATTTCTAAAAATAATCTTGAAATAATTTTTATCAAATTCATTGATTTCAGGTTTTTTTTCTTATGTTAGTTGGCACGACTTCTTCCCAATAAGTTTACTAGGCAAAATATTAAATTAGCTAAATAGCTTTTTTAAAATAATCTTTTACGGATATGATAAAATAATATTAAATTCCATTTTTAAAACAAATGGGGCAATGAACTGACTAGCGATTTTCATAAAAATTCAAGTATGTGGGAAACATGTATGCGATACTAAAAATATCGTATTGCAATGGTACGTGATGTCAAAAAAAATAACTCGTGGCCGGCGGTGACCTCAACTCTTTGGGACACGTTGTCAACAAAAAAAAAACACATCACCAAAATCTGTGGCATCTTTTGAATAAGCCATTTTGTAAAATGTATTCAAACCGCAGTCTCTAAAGACGATGTAAGAAGTAAAGATAAGCGACTGACACAGAAGCCTACTACGCCAGTGTTTCATAACCATTCAATAAGATTGTAGTACAATTAGGATTACAAAAATGGTAAATAAATGATTTGATCGACTTTGGCTAGAAATTCTATTTTTCTGTTATAATTTTTCATTGGGGGCTTAAAAAATTATATTGACATTTGAGTACACATGTGATAAACGCAAGAAACTTAAATATGTTGAAACTTATTGCATGAAATTATAATATATGAAAAACAATGAGAAATAATTAATACTTGTTAATATTGCGGTATTCACATTTAATGGTTTTTTATTTCCAAAAATTGTGTAGATGTATTCAAATAAGGACAATTTTCAAAGCGACATAAAAGTCGATAGAAGTTTAATTAAAAAAAAAATAAAGTTTATTCTATAGTTTATAAATGAAAATTATTTCTTTTGTAAAATGAGAACTTTTTTCAGAAGAATTATTGTTTGAAGGTCTAAGCTGGGTATGAAAACTAAACATTCATTTAGACTTTTTCTATTTCAACCCGATAACTTTGAGAAAATATTTATAGTTTTTAAGGCAGCTTATCATGATGGTAGATAATGGTCCGTCAGTAAATGGTTGAAGAAAGCTGAATGAAGCTTTAAGAAAATCATTAACCTGATCTTTGTACAAGAGCACAAAGCTTTGGAGATTGAGCTTCAAATCCACTAAGAAATCTGCATTTAACATCAATACTCTTTCTCGGTTTGTGCCTTCACTACTCACTCTTCCTACATTTAAGTTTATTCGAGCTCCCCCTTAAAGTCAATATTACCTTTTAAAAAATCCATGGGGTAGTTGCCATTTCGGGGCAACTGACTTTTGCTTGGGATTATTCCTTATTCGAAGCACGTTGACGCAAGTTTTGCAAGAATAAATTTAAGCCGATGAATGTATACGTCCACGTTAAAGTCGTTTGGCTAAGTTCATTTCGGATTTAATGTTTGAACTCTCGAAATGAATTTTAAGTCCTCGGTCTTATCGCCATCGAGTGACTGTTTGTTATAATCAAAGCATTGTTGTATTTCGAAGAATGCTCGGAAATTTATTTCAAACTACTTAAAATTTTCGAAAATGAATTGAAAATCCTTCTTAAAATTTCACAAAATAATAATCTTATCATTCTTAGACATTATTGCTAATTTTATCGTATCTTCTAGCAGTGAAAATTTAATTAAACATTTTATTTGGCAGTGTAAAAGTATTTGATAAATTTTGAACTCTAACACGTTATTTGTAAATGCTTAAACTTTTCAATTTGATAGCTTTTTACCACACAAGTATACAAAAAGTTTTTAAAGTTTGCATTTGAAATAATAAAAAAGTGCCAATACAATTATTATTGAAGAATATTCTCGTTGCTGTGTAAACGATTTGTTTTTGTTTTACAAAATAATTGATCCAGCAGATTCATAACATTTTAAAATAGACAAAGCAATTATTTGAATTATGTTTGAAAAATTGAGAAGTAAATATTATTAAACGTATACATGCTGCATATTGAAAATTTATTTGAGATTGAAATATTTGATAATGCTTTCTGTTGAGTAAAATAAACTTCCATTTGTCATATATTACAAATTCAAACGATAGACGATGAAACATTCGTAAGAAGATGATATCAAATAAAGATGTTGTTTTATAGTCTCCTGATTTCAATATGTACATCACCTTAAAGAATAAATTATATTCACGTTATACAACTGAAGTAAAAATTTTATCATAGATAAATTACGAAATAAAGTCAACCAATGATGTTCATATATGTTAGTTGACACTGAATTTAATCTAAGACATCCTCAAATAAATTATGCTTGGTTTATCATTTCTATCCAATTACAATGCGTATAGTTTCTATATGAGCCAAATTTACAGTATATTGCTCAGCTCTGGAGCGATTTTATTTATCCCGATAGAAAAATAATGTAACAAATAAATCAAAACATTAGAGATGAAACAGACTTGAAAAACTCTAATGTTGGCGCATAATAGATCCTAACGCTCCATCAATTTAATAAGAAAAAAAAATAGTCTTTGCAATCAAGAATAGTCGGCACAAAATCGAGACAATTTTTTCTCCTCTTATGACCTGATAGGTAAATAAGAGAAATCTTTTAAGCGCATTAAAGATAAACATCATTGATAATTTTAACTTCAGTTTTGTCCAGGTCTTTGTGTGAAAAAGAATATACAATATTGAATTGTTCCCATAGATTTTTGATTTTGAACCATTAAACGATGAAAAAATATCAATCCAAATGTTGTTTATATTGTCATGCAGTGTAGTGATTTTTTTAAAATAAAATCATATGACCTTTCGCATAAAATATTTAAAAGGTAAACTGTTAAGTAAAAAAATTGAAATACTAACGCAAAAATAAGGCGGACTGCAATTGATTTGGAAATATAGTCTTAGTTTTAATTGCGTTGAAGTTTTTTGTAATGGAAATAAGGATTTAAAAATAAATTGAAGTATAGAACGGAAATATTCCAAGTATGCGGTTTTACTGAAGACGACTCTCCGCGGAAAAGCACGGAAAAAATGAGAGGGAGGCTGTATAGCAGGGCTCTTTTCTTTGAATGGCTCTTAGTTAATCATACCCTTCTATTTTCCATTGTAAACTCCCCCAGTTCTTGTGTACCGGAGCAATTTGAAACTGATAGCGGCGTCGCGTCTGGAGAGCGTTGGGAATTCGAGCCATTTTATTTTCTTTCTTATGGGATTCCCCGTTTGTAATAATATAAGCGTGACATTTTTTGTATGCTAGCGGAATTTGACAATTTACGTTATGACATGTTATTATTGCAGTGATATCAAATCGGTACATTTTTACGGCAAAACATTTTTCCTCTGATTACAGCGCTTGTTACCGTGATTGAATGTATTTATTCTTCATTATATTGAGGCGATTCCACAATTATTATTTAATTCAACAATGTCCATTTTTACTGCATAACACAAAGTAACTAGTCTAATAAACTGAACTTTTTCGTTGAAAAATGTCTCATTATAAAAAATATATTTTTTTTAATAAAAAAACTACATAAATACGTTTATACCTAAAGACTGATGACCTACAAACTGATTTGAAAAAACTTAGTTTGTAAGATTGAATAGGTACGAGAGAATTTTCGAAATCACTTTTATCGTGGTTTCATATGTGGGACTGTCTATACTTATAAACTCAATATATTTTTTGATCAGAATCGGTTTCGCTCATCGCGAGCATTATCAACTGATAGAATACAATTTGCAGCAGTCTTTTTATACAACATATTTGAGTTAAAGGTAGCAGGTATACAAAACCATGGGTTCAAGAACTGAGAAACAATTTACAGGCAATCATACAATGTTGATACAAAGAATTTTCATTTGTGTAATAATTAAATTGTATATTTTCCTGATATATCAAAAAAATATTTTGTAAAAATATGAACAAAAGAAGTGTGTTTTTATTATTTAAAATATCTATCTTTTCCATCAAAAATTGACAGTTAACACATTAAAAGTGAATATTAACAGGACTGTAGAGTGGACATAGAAAACATGACTGCAACTACAACATTAACCAAAAACACACCATCGATTTCGACTTCAAAATTCACCAACTATGACAAAAAAACGTTCAATTTTGACAGATTTTTTTTTACAGGTAAACCGGAATCGGATAATTGAGATATTTTTCAAAATAGTCTAATTGTAAAAGTGGTCGGAAACACTCGTTTATTACGACTCAGATTTTGGCCATAATACCATGATTTCGTGACTCCGAATCCGGTCGAAACACAGCCTTCTCTCTCTTTCGCGACTCAGACTTGAAACTATTCTTTTGAACTCCAAACTCTTGCTTATAAATCAAAATAAAGACACCCGTAATGATAATCTTGCCAGTGTAAACTGAAAAAAAGTCAATGAAGCTTTAAACTCGGTTACAGACCAGATATTAAATTATAGAAAATAATAATTTCGATTGGTTAATATTCGGTTACAGTATCTTTTATAAATGTTTATTTTTAAAATTCACACATATACAGTCAAATGTGTTGTTTTTTATAGTTATGCTATATAACTTCTGTATAAACAAATATTTTTGTCATGTCTAAATTACTTGTGTAAGTCCAGAATTTATTTATTTATTTGCTACATTTACGGTACAAAAATTATTGTTTTTGCAACGTAGAAAAGATTTATATAAGGTAGCATTGGGAATTAAAAGAATAGGATAACAAAAACCTCAACCAAGCAGCATCAGGTATAATCTACTTTAATACATTAAAAATAAGTATTCGGCTGAGCTCACTTTCATCCACGTGGAATATGCCATTCGAAGTAATACTGTTGAAAAATTGTCATCGCTATTGATAGACAATTTATAAAAATAAACAGTCTATGTTCAAGACTTTTCGAAAATCTCATTTTGAGTACAAAATTTTAGTGTATCAAAGATGTTAAAATTCAAAATTCAAAAGTCAAAAAGTTTTAAAAAATAAATGACGAGTTATACTTCTTGAGTATTGAAACTGTTAAAAATGAACATGCTTAAATGAAAGAAAATTATTATATGTAAAGCCATGAATGAGTAAAATATGTATATCGTCGTGTGAAAAAACTTTACTGACTCCTTGCACTTTTTTCGTCATGACAGAATACTTAAAATATTTTAAAGCTCAAAAATCAAAATTTGAGCACCCAAAAAGATTCTGCCCAACACTTACATTGCTTTGTTGCAGGTAGTTTGAATATAATTGTTGAAAGTAATTTTGATCTCGATTTGTTTCTTCGGATTTTATGTGATGAAATTCTCTAGTAAATTTGACCATTCATTGAAAGATAAAAGAATAAAACCTGCGATGGTCTTGTTATTTTGTGGCCTATTCTATTATACTGAATAACATACATTATATTTGAGACAAGGTAATTCTCTATAATGACAACTTACAAAAAAACTTTAAAATCACCATCAAATAACAAGCATTCAGAATTTTGAATATGTGAATATATTAAAAATTTCTGCAATTAAATATAATAACTAAACAGACAATTACTGTTAACAAATATTGTGAACAGTAATTGTCTATTTAGTTATTATTCAAGTCATCAAAGTAAAATTTCAAAATTTCTAGTTAAGATATAGTGTTTATTACACACAAATGTGTCAATTGCAGTATTTATTTGAACATGAAAAAAAAACAATTATTGTTTTAATAATTTAAATTTTGATAGCATTTTAAGCAATACTAGAGAACGGTCTATAACTATATTTAAAGTTTAACCAACAAGATTTTAAATTTCAATATTAGCAACATAATATTCGAATGTAAAAGAAAGCTTTTTTCAGGCCAATCAGTGGACATTGTACGTTGTCATCCTTCTGTCGTGAGACTTTAAAATAAATATAAGACGTAATAAAAAATTTGTTTGCGCCTTCCGTGCCACTTGGCAACATTGTAAAACTAACGATGCATCCTGGCAAACCTTTGAAGCGACGCTAAGTCAACACCCAATCACGGCCCGTCCTGTTAGGGTCCCGCAAAAGAAGCTTTTTCTCACCTAGCGCTACGGCGCTATGAAAGCTCGAGCTGGTAAAAAAACCTAGCTACGGCGCTTACGCGGGAGGAAAACGTACGTCACAGCGTGATTATATACGTAAATGGTGTGTAAATAACTGTTAAGGGGCGTTTGCTCGATCGATCACGCTAATTTGATTGAAAAATGAATATGTTTAACTAAAAATATGACAAGGTTTTAAGTAAGCAAATGCAGGGAAACATTAAGTAAAAATAATTGAGAATTATAAGCTTAAATGATACAAAAAGCTCGTTTAAGCTCAGAAGTGTGAATAAATATATTGATTGAATTGGCATTTACTTGGTTGAACTCCATTATAACACGGTGAAAAAAAAGCAATGTTTATTAGTTCTAAAAAAAATTAAAGATATAGTTGATAGCTATTCCGGCTCACGACATCGTCAGATGTTCAAATTTACGTATAAATATAGTTCTGACGATGGCGTGATCCGAAAAAGCTATCAACTTTATCTTTAAAATTTTGTAGAACTAAAATACATCGCTGTTTTTTCACCATGGTAAATAAACATTTCATATCATAGTTCTATTATAATTATGAAAACTTAAGAATGTACATAACATTACAAAATATCAATATTTTACCTGTTTTTAATATTTAAATTATTTTTGTTTTGCTTACATGTTGTCAGATATAACAATGATATATTTTATCAGAAGAATATTGATTTAACATCGCATTTAAATGTTTTTATTATATAATTTTTATGTTTGGCGATTGGTTTGTATGAGTTAGATTTGGAGTACATTAAAAAATACACACAACTCGGCACGGCTTCGATATAAAAATGAATAATCTCTTGTAAAATATAATTGAGGGTTTTAATTTTGCGGTGATGTGAAATCTTAAGTAGGAAGCCTTAAAACTTTATCATTTACCAATCAGTAACGGCCATTATAAGTGCAGTCAGGTTTTTAAAGAAAGTAAAAGACTTTTACGTTATGATTTTATTTTTCCCATATGAAGCTTTTGAGTATGAAAAATGTTTATTATTTTTTTTTTTTTGAAAGAAAGTAAAAGAAAATAATCAATTATTTGAAAGAATACAATATGTATATATATGCTGTGTAAGCGATGAATTTTACGCATTAAATTGAACACGGTGTAAAAAATAGTAATGTATTTTAGTTCTACAAAATTATGTTTTAAAATATAGTTAATAGCTACTTCGGTTCACGCCATCAGAACTATGCTTAAACTAAAATTCGATTATCTATATAAAGCAGTGTAGAAAAGGTACACAATACATCTTCTCTCCTGTTTTAACGACCTAGCTTATTTCTTGCTCGCAATAAAACTAAAAATTGTAAACGAAACTAAATGCTGGCTATTTCAATAAGTTTATATATGGCACGGAAATGGTCTATTACAGAAAAAAACAAGCACCTGCAGAGGGTCAAGTTATTATAATAAGAATATTATTATAATAATAATCATAAATTATTTGTTTTGTAAAATGATTCCTTTTCATATTTATAAAAAAGGTAAATAATTTTGTACGAATCGTATAAAAATCATAAAACCGTTTTATACGGTGATTCTATTAAGTCTTTCAAGATGTTTGGTCGGAAACGGACGAAACTTATAAGTTAATTTGTATCTATCTATATATTTATATTGTATCAAATGTTCAAAATATTACGATATAGAGTATCGATACAATAAGTCTGACTGATTTTTTATTACCGAAAAAGATCTATACTATTCGTACTAAATTCGAAATACTTCCAATTATTGGTAGTAGAATCATTGACGTTAATCAAAGCAGACGTGTGTGCCTTGTAAAAAAATGCAAACGTTTCGAACCGACATAAATAATTTACGCTTTTGACGTCGCATTACAGCTCTTATCATATCTAACGAATATTTTCCGGTTTGTTGATTTTGCATGGTTTACATTAATAATGTGAGTGCGTTCAGTGGAGCGTGTGTACCATCTGCTTCATTACCGAAATAACTTAATTCGCTAATGCCATCTAGATGTTTGAGTAATAAACTAGTTCATGTTGAAAATTCATCAATTTGCCTAGTAAGAGTATTTGCCACCTACATTGTTGAGTAGATCGTTATATTATTTTGCTAGATATTAATAAACGTGATACATCATCTTAAAAGTTTGCTGCTACAGAGTAAAATCAAGGAACATTTCATTCATTCACGATATCGGTTTATATGCCGACTAGACTTCCAAACTGATGAGAAAATAACAACCCAACTAATTCAATTTTTTTCAAAACTGTTTAACGATTCTAGAAGTTGTACATTAATCAGCATTTTAAATTCAAATATAAAAAATTATATTAACGTATCAAAAAAGTGAAATATTGAAATGTTATATATAAATCTATGTATACCAAATAATATCATTGAAATTTCTACGAATATTATTTCTTAAAACTGAAAACGTGTGATTTTTTTCGGTTTAAATTAACAACACGTAACAAAAGTATTGAATTAAATAAAATAATAAATGTTCAAATTCAGTTTTTTTACAGTAGAACGGTTTCAAAATAAACGATCAAATCAAAAAGTAACTTATAGTATAAATTTAATTCTGCTGGTTTTTTTCAACCAAAATTAAAATGGTCTTCGGACAAATGTGTTTCCTCTTTTTAAAGAAAATTTGAAGGTATAGATGCTACCAGGGCTATGTAGTCGTTAAAAAACATGACTCCGACTCCAGTTTTGACAATGACCAACAACACAACTCTGAGTAAAAAATCAGTTTTTTTCTTACCTTCTCTTTTCACATGCATTTAATTAAAGGTTAAGTAAACAATCTGGCAAATTGTTTATTAAGATAGTTTTAAAAATCGTCTAATCGAAAAAGTAGTCGCTTGTTTTCACAATTCCAACTCCAATATTGACTAAAACATGACTGATTCCACACAGCCTTGATTCAAACAGTACCGAGAAATCGTTTGAGACTGAGAACGGTTCTGCTTGTCGACTTACAATAGATTTTTGATACAAATCTTAATTTCAAGATATTGTGTATTTTCTCAGCATGTGGAAATGACTTTTATAGTTCATTTTATTACATATCGTATACGCATGCGTGTATCTGTCTGTTATTTTGTACGCATGTATATGCGTGTGTAGATATTGTATGGAGAGATTATATTATATGAATATAATGCGTATGGTATCCACGTGATTCGGATTTACTGTGGATTGCAGAGTTCTGCAGTGACTTACGTCTGTCAGCAACGACAGAACAATGTACAACAAATAAGTCTATACATTACATATGAAGGAGACTTACAAAGCTCTGATGCTAACGCGTCATAGATCTTTGCGCTTCATCAACTTGATAAAAAAGTTGCATTAAAGCATACAAATTAATTAGTTGATAATCGATCTAAAATCTAAAATAAATAGAATACGTCCTTAAAGATATCAATATATGAAACTAAAAATACGTATTTTTGGTAGCCTTGATATAAATATATCTATTTAAAAGTTATATGTATAAATCAAATGTCCAAAGCGAAGAAAACAAATATGCTCTTTGGGAATAATTGAATTGTGTAAGTAAAACAATTCAAAAGAACTTAATGTTACCGTAAAAGTTGGTAAATGATTAAGATTAGAGAGGAATATATTTGAGTGGGTTTGGTTTATTTATTTTTTGGAATTAAATAATAATGACGCGAAAAATAGTACAAATTAAATGATTACTGGCACATTGTTAACAAAAATTGAATGTATAGTCATTATAAGAGATAAATTTACACAGTTGAAATAAATAAACAATGACAAAGCATTATGTTATATCATTTGTTGTAATTTGAATATATTTTATTTCAAATTATTGAAACACTTTGCTCTTTATCAATATTCAAGAGAATCGATAGACATGTACCCAAGGAACACTATAAAACATTAGCTGCCAGAGTCTTCAATTGCCTTACACGTTGCCGTTAAGCTTTGAATGTCGAAGCAATAACGTTTTTATTCCAAACGCTTAGAACTTCATTTGGAATAAAAAAAACAATTTGTGTCGTAGAAGAATAATTTGTTGATGATTTTTTTATGTTTTTGATATGTAGCATTGAAATAATAATATATTGATAAAAAATCGACAAAAAGTGTAGGAAATATTTTTATAAATTATTCTCTATATTCTTTATTACTTTTGAAACTTGATAAGATATTTAAAATTATCATGATATCGTAAAAATATTTTGAAATTTACTCTAAGTAAAATTCAATAAGTATCTTTCAACTGAATAAACTCTATTCTATATTTGTGCTATTAAATACAATATCTATTTAATGCCCCCTATATATGGTGCAGTTTGTTCAAAGATATAACTACTAAATAAAAAATACAAATTATTTCATAGATCATTGATCAAATATTTTTAAATCAAACATACTGTCGATCTGTTTGATTTAAAAATAAAAAATATATCTATTATTGGCTAATTTTCCAGGCGCTGATCTCATAGTGGAAATTAATCGACGCCGAACGAAAAGCGTCGAATCAAACGCTTTTGAAAGCTCCGACAAAGCTCTATCTGTGTAGTGCTCCTACCCTCGCTAATATCACAATGCACTGATTCCATAAAACGGTACTAGAGCACAGAGCTTCAGCGTCAACGATGATTTACGTCACACGTAAATAATATACAAACTTGATTTCGGTATTTCCACTAAAAGCTACAGTTGAAATTGGCTATACTAATCGACAAAGCTGCAATAAATAGTACTGTTCTTGAAAACGATTTTTTTTTATAACCCTCCATTTATTTTTTATAAATTAAAATAATTATGTAAATAGTAAATGTGTTTTGTAGGGTTAAAAATAATTATTTCTTCAAATTTTAATTGTTGAAATTTGTACAATTCCACATGTTTATTAAACATATGAAATCGTACAGGCAATCAAATATGATATTGAAATTCCACCAAGCACTTTTAGTTGATTGAATAAATAAAACATTTGCTGTACACATGACGCCAAAAAAAATGTATAAAGAATACTTAATTGTAAAAAAACGAAATTAATAATAATTGTTCGAATCATAGACTATTTACCTAAAACCATTGAGTTTTTACGCCACTAATTTATTGGTTAGACATTATGCTCACAATACTATCACTCTAAATATTTTAATCGCTGAAAATGCCATACCTTTCCACCAAGAAGTGACAGTTAGCACATTGAATGTGAAATATGCTTAAAATAAACCGTCGATCATGTCGTCGTCATGTGTCGTTGGATGTACAAGGGGTATTTTGATGCATTTTTTCCAATCAAAAATTTGTGGTATATATTATTTAAAAAAATAATAAGATATCAAATGACTGAAGTATTATCTCTGTAGTATGATAGTCCTATAATATCTTCATAAGAAAATATGAATGAAAAATAGTTTTGTCCTCTAAATTAATACGTGCTTTTGAAAATAAAATATTTGTACAACGCTGTAATGAAAGTAATAAAATACATTGAATGATATTGATTGAAATGGCATTCATTTGGTAGAACTCCATTATAACACGGTGAAAAAAATATGAATGTATTTAAGTACTACAAAATTTTGAAGAACTAAAATATATTGCTATTTTTTTCACCGTGTTACATTGAAAGATATTTTCCAATGAACTTTCAGATATGTTTTGCAACAAGAAATATGTTCCAACAGACACTTACAACTTTGAAATCATATTTTCTTAAAATAACATTTTTGTATTATCTAAAAGAACTTTTTATAAAGTAATTTCGTCTACAAGTGTCATTTTGTAGTGACAGATAATCTAGTGCGGAAGAAGGAATGTTCCATTTATTCCACTGTATATTAAAATTTATGTCTTAACTTAATTCTATATGAATAGTTATATATAATTATATTCACACTTTTTGCTTTAAAGTTATTTTAGTCAAATGTGGATTGAATCAACAAAAGAAAAATATATACTAATAAAAGTTATATCTAAAATGCTTCTAAAAAAATGTATATTTTATTTCATTAAATAATTTTGTATTGTTTTTTTTGTAAACTTTGTTTTTTTATCTCTTCATATATAAATTCATCTAACGCTCTGATTTTTGTGAACGTAGATATTTTACAATACACGCTACCCCCTACAACCCTTCAGCCCTGCATATGAAAGCTACCCACCCTTAGCTATTAATCTGATCAGATGCCTCTTTGTTCCTTGGTGTGTGTTTCTTGTTAGCGAAATTAATTGTTTGAATGGTGGCAGCTTTGATTATTGAACCCGTCCATTTAACAGCTGCAGATATGTTTATTCATATAAGCGTACATTACGTAAGATGTATCTTTTAATACAAAAGTTGAAGTTAGAAGATGGTAAGTATTTTATTGAGTTAGGTATTCAAAATAGAAGAATACTCGATCGGATGGGTTTCACTCATAAACAATTTATCAATAGTTTTAACAAAGTAATGCATATGACATGATAACCTTAGTGAACTATTAAAAATAGAAGCTCACAACGCTTTAATAAACAGTTAAGAATTATCTTAATTTGCTTCATGAATTCCTGATTACTGATTGGGATTAAAATATTTCTTGATTAATATAATAATAGATCTTAGCTCAAGGAAATATTCAATTACATCCTATATTCATTTTGCCTTACTTAACTTTTTCATTTAGTTATACTAACCATTTTTAAAAGCTCTCTTAGAAAACTAAAAGTTTTTTTTTGTTTTCACATTTTTAGATGAAGTATTAATTAAAGTATTAATTTATATATATATTGCAAGTTTTCACATTCCCAGCATTCATCCAACAACCGTCACAGCTACAGACGTTGTTGACATAAAGTATTTGAGCTTTGCATTTCACTTTTAAGGTGTTAACTGTCACTTCTTGATGGAAAGGCATGATATTTTAAATAATAAAAACACATTTTTAGTACTTATTTCCACAATATTTTTTTTGATCAGGACCGGTTTCGCTCATCGCGAGCATTATCAACTGATCATTTCAGTTAATGTTAATACTCTTAGAGTGCATTGTATTTTTTGTGGCGAATCTTGGTTGATTACACGTTAAGATTACGAGACAAAATGATTTGGTTTAAGGATTAAAAAGATTTATGTTTAAATGTTAAAGTAAAGCCACACATGATTCTTAGAAGAGATATAAATTTATTTAAAACAAGCCTCATTAAGATATTCAAATAAGCTTTGTCAGCCAGATTACGGAAATAGAGAATATAACGTAAAACAGAAAACATATTTATTAAGATTTTCTTCAAATTATTTGCCAATGAAGCTTACACAATATTAACTCTTTTCATGTTCAATATTTTTTTTTGATTTTCGTATGGATGAAAATAATCTAATAAATGATAAATTGTATTATTTTATTAAAAATCATCATCATTATTACAACAATCTATGTGCAACAATTTTCTTATATAAATGAAATGTAGATGGAATATTTATTTTAAAGCCTGACGATATAAGCTGATAAAAGTTTTCAGTTGAAAATTTTAAGCAGCAGTAATCGTGAAATTTCAAAAAATATCTCTAACTTGTGCATACGAACGGGATGTTTCATCTGTTAAATAAAATTTATATTTTATATAAGTTGGCAAAGAGATTTATTTTAAATCGTACATTACATCATTACGGTAAAATTAGAGCCTACGTAATTATAAAGTATTTATCAAAAGTTTCCCGCATCACGTAACCTCAAATAAATATTGCCAGCTGTCATTTCACTTGATTGACGACCTCTAGCAAAAAGGTCTCTCGTACAGTTTACAAACATTGATGTCTGGGGAGATTCAAGTATGATTTTAAAGTCAATATTTTTTTGAAATAATAGTTATTAACGACAAAATTTTTTAAAATATCACTTTTTAATTATCCACTTATATCCAAGGAATGATAGAATAATCATCATATTTGCTTTAAGTATTTTATTTTAATTTTTTCAAAATTGTTTCTCTTTTACATTCTTTGTCACGCACTCAATCGACATAGAATTTAGTTCATAGTCTACATAGAGATGAAAGATTTTTTAGAAAAATAAATACCTGACCTAAGAGGAAATTGTTATTTAAATTCATTTTTATGACTTATAATTATCTAATAATGACATTTTAGTCTCACCACTAATTCAAAGTAAATGAATTTATTGAAACTCGTATCTAGTATCTTTCGTTCGAACCGTATAAAAAGATTGAAAAAATGTTTTTTGCGTTATTATGAATGGGGTTAAATTTGTGTAAATATTTATTCTTCAACGTATATTCCAATATGTAAGCTAACGAATTAACGATATGGAAAAAATTTTACTTACTGAATTTTTGAATTACACATTTATGAAATACAAGGAAGAACTCGTTGGTTAAGTGACGAATTTTATTTCATATATTTTCTTTCTAAAAAATATAAAGCAAAATGAATTTATAGATATAGGTATTATACTGTTACAGCATAAGGTAACATAATTTGTTTGAAGCTTATATAAATTATGGTGCTTATTTCAAAAACAACAGAAAAACTCACAAACAAAAAAAAAATCCGCTATAAAAGAACAATTCTCGAATTTGTTAGTTGATTAAAATGTGGTGTAATCTGAACCCCTCTAATTGTATATCTACATAGCCACTAGTTATACGAACCATTGCGTATGTAGAATGGTAGAGAATGTGTGGAATTATTGGGTATTTAGTAGAAACAAAACAAGCCATTAATTACGCAAACAAACCCCAGCAGGAAGTGTAAGTAATAAAGGCTTCAACTTAACATTAAACATGGATCGCGGTCCGACGCAATGCCAACGGTTGGTTAGCCTCGGTCCTTTGGACAACTTCGCTGTCGGCCCAGAAAATTTGGGTCAAATCTATAGGGTTCGGATTGGAGATTAAATATTCAAAGGGGAATGTATTTAATATATGATTTACTATCGAATGTCTATCTGGTACTTATTTTGGTATTGAAAAAACATGTGGTATTTGTTAATTTATTTAAAATTTGCAGAAAATTATATTTCATTTTTAACATTGAGGAGGAGAAACTTCATTCAGAATCGTGTGATTTTTTTAATAGTATTGCAATCTCTTATCATTTTTAGTTTTTGCAAATCGCGTATATGTGGTCAGAATAAAATATTTTTATCTTAGCTTAATAAGTAGTTATCACAGGATAGATGAGGCCTAAAAATACAATTGATTGAATTGGAGTTTATCTAATTTACTGGAACTCCATTGTGACAGGATGATTTTTTTTTTCTAATGACTTATTGTTTAATATAAAGTAAATCAACCATAAATATTCATATGGATACAATCGAATGAAAAATCTAATTTATGCAACGGTCTGTTATTTGAATTTGTTAACACTATATCTAATCACAGCGATGGTGACCACTCAACTATTTTTCAATACACTTCTAGGTTGATATGAGAAAAATGTAAATATTTTTTGATGTTAGAATTCGAAAAAAATGCTGAAAAACTTTATGTCTTACCCTTTCTGTGAGAAAAAATGAAAAACAAGTCTAATGTATGTAACATTTTAATCTTAAAATCACATGATACAATTTTATTTAAATGATCTGATATTGTATTTTTTATTGATCAACTTCTTAAATAGAAAATTGATCATTCGTATTTGGAACAAATTGATGCTGTCAGTGTTGTTGCACAAATCAAAAAAATAAAATATATACAAGAAAAAATCCACTAAAAATAGAAAACGCCTTTTTAATAATTGAATTTGAGCTTTTCTATAGTTTTATTTTATAAAAAAATCAAAACATTCTGATCATTTTCAATGTGTTTATTCAACACAAATTTGAGTAGATTAAGAAAATTTAATTAAAAATATATAAATAAATATTCTTAAGCTTTCTTATTTTATTGATTGAATTGTTATTTTTTGGTAGAAATTTATTATAACACGGTGAAACAATAAATTAAAATACATTGCTATTTTTTTAACATGCTTCTTATTTTATGTAAGATTTATTCGGAAAGTTGTTAAAAAATATTTTGTTATTTTCAAATATTTTTCCTACTGCCAAATGAACAAAAATGCCATAAAATTTGTATTTCTTAGCCGTGAATTTCATTAAAATTCCATTAGGTTGTCTATGCATCTCGAATCTCCAGAATGTTAATAAAATAAAATTACCCATAAGCAGGTTAAATGACGCCTGAATAGTAATGAAATGGAATTATTAAATTTGGCGTTTTTATTACTGCTTTATCGCCCAAATAAATGTCTGATACTGTTACTGAGTTCTGATAAAACGGTGCTAAAAATGATATTCCGCTTTGTTTTATTTAACGCAAAATTAATTCAATACCGGAATGTAAAATACAAGCCATAATAAAAGCTATGAATCATTAACTCCCCATTAAACAGTCCTCCCATTACCGATCAGCCCCGGCCGCCTCGTGCTTCGTTTTTCCCATCGGTCGTACATTTTCCGGGAAAACGGCCCCCGAAACTGGGAAAGTTTTACTCTAAATAATAACTACACGCCGACTTTACGACTGAATTTAGCACCGAAATGGTTTAATTTGTTTTTAACCCAGAAACAATAAGATGGGTATTCTAATAAGTGGTTCTTAAAAAGTATTGTTTTGCAATTAGGGCCGTTAATCTTAAGATGCGTGGAAATAATTTGGCATAATAATATATTTGCTAAACAATTTATTTATGAAATAAATCCGCATTATCCACACGTTAAATTAAAACATTTTGTTGGATTTTGCGGTGCTTTCAGGAAAGCTCATATTAAATATAAATTAAAGTTGATTGCTTTATTATTCCACTTGATGAGCTAGTTAGTAAACTTGAGTTGCAATCTATTAAATTGAAAACAGTCACATTTTTAACAAAAATTATTACGTGATAATTTTCCATCAAGTAAAAAATAAAGGTACTAAAATGTGTGGCGCACAGTTGTTTAAAATAAATAAATCTGATAATACTTTTTAATTAATTTACTTCATAATTTTCATCTCTTAGCAGATATAGTAAAATTTACTTCGTTCTCGTATGATAGTTAGGTTAATGTAAATATTTTTTGAGTTTTTGCTCCTTGCTACTTTTACCATGAGAAAGTCCAATCTCTATCTGTATTTATAAAAAGAATAATATTAACCATCTTTCTTAGTAATGCATAAATTTATTAATATTAAATTTGAAATATCTTTGATTATTCCAAGTAATATGTTACTTAAGTGTTTCGCCTTTATGAGAGGCATCGTCAGACTTACTATCGCAAAGGTTGCAATAAAACAAGAATGATTCAAATTTAAATTAATGTCATTATTAGGTCACAACAAGTATCACAAAACGTAGAATAATAAAAGTTTTTTAAAACTTTATTTTGAAATGAACTTCCACAAAACTACCACCGAATCCATCGAAAGAATGTCTTTATTTTAGATGTATTCCGAAGATGCTTTGTAAAGAATTAAAATATACTCACACATTTTATTTGTTATATCTCGTAACACATGAAGTGAAATAACATATTTATCAACTAAAATTTCCAAACGAACTATTATTTTTTCAATAATTTTATTTTTAAAAGTTTTTATCATTTCAACGTAAAAGTTTTTTTCAATTTTCAATAGATAAAACATATTTTATAAAACGTTGTGATAATACACTAAAAAATAATTAAAACGCCCCAATGTCAATAGGGCAGAAAATTGATTGATACTTATAAGAATTAACAAATAACTCAATAATTTCTTAAATAAGTAAAAAAAGAATGAGTTAATATTTTTTAAGCTAGTGATTTTTTCCAGTTAAAAATAAGCAGAAAATTAGTTAAAAAAAAAGTTGAAATATTTTTTCGTAATTATTTCTGAAAATATTTTAAAACGTTGATAATATTTTGCAATATCTTTTTCAATAGAATCATCCGAAAGAAATCATTATTTGATTGATGCCAATGCTGTTATAAAAATGCTGGATAGGTTTGAATGAAGTGGAAGGTATTATAGATTTAATGGAAAATACTGGCTTGTGTTAACTATATATGTATAGTTAACTAATATTGTTTGCAGTAGCGTAATTGTGGACTGCACACACAATAGCATCGTTGTGATATACAGAAATTTATATATAATTAAAACAAACAATGCTAATATGCCCTAATCCCTGGCAACAAAGCGAGCCGGTCGAGTTTGTTTGGTCCAAAAGGCAAAATATTCATCTGAAGTACTCACGTCGCGTTAGCCGCTTGACAATATCTCCGATTATAATTTCCACCGATCAAATGGCCGGAAATATGTGGAAGTAATATGAATGATTTGGTTTGTTTTTTTATCCGAGCGCATGTATGAATTATGGAATAAGATTATCAATTTTAAGCCGGTAAATATTCAAGGATTTTTTTGACTTCGTAATAATTTCGTTGACCCATTGTTTTAAAAATAAATCATAACGAATTTATTCATGTTAATCATTTGATTATGGACGGTGTACTTTTATTTAGAATCAATTTGTTTCAGCTACAAAGTATTCAAAACTTATTGTTTATTCGCTTAAGCAAACAACATTTTGGCTAGCATAAACATGGTAGAAAAAATCAATCAAACATCGGTGAAAAAATTCATTTAAATAAAAATTGATACAAGTCATCAAACTTATCAAAATTTTCAATTTAACATTGCATTTTAAATTCAAAACGAAATCAACATTATTGCGATTGTGACGTGGCTTGAAGCGATAGAAATCGAAGCGTTGCGTAGCGAAGCGACAATGTTACCATATTTACTCATCGCCGTTTCCCGTTTCTATCATTGCTAGTATTGTCAGACTTCATAATAAAATAGATAAAAAAAATTGTTGTTACGTTTTGTGGCATTAAAATTTAAATTGATTGCGTCGCTTTGCACCACTCAGCGCGTTTCATCGCTCACGTAGGTCTCTCCAAGAAGCAGGGACAGATTAATATTTTATGCCGTAAAATAAAGTGATAAATTTTAAATCCAAAGTGAAATTCGCTCCAAGCTTGCTAGTTTAATATTTTTTCTGTAAATAAACACTTTTAAGTATCAAGAGATAGGGAACTAATTATAAAAAAATGATGCATCAATAATTAAAAAAAATACTCATCGGGCTGTATTTTTACCGGATCCGGTTGTAATTTTTATTTAATAGGGCTACAATGGTGGCGGTCTACTTCCACGCTTTAGACAAGCAATATTGCAGCTTTACCTATTGTTATTTTTGTTAAATTTTTAAAAACGTTTATTCACTTTTTTGACTCCTAAATACGTTCAAAAATATTGTTTTTTTCAAAGAAAACAATGAATTTGTAATGCAAATTGTATAAAATCATGTAGACATTAAATAAATTAAAATCTTGAGACAAATTGCAACGACTTACAAAATCAGTTCACAGTTTACCTGATTGTTCAGTGATTGATTTATGAGTAGGTAATTTAATCTGCAGATTTATACTTCACATTTGGTACGGTTGAAGACGTGGAACGCATAAATTTTCACGGTGTGAACACTTAATTAAGGTGGCATTCGACGCAAAGTTATCCAAATTGTTTCTTATTTACAGCCTGCTCTGATTAACCGTTTAAATGCTCCGCCATTGTCGTATTACTCCCTCCTAGCGCCGCTAAGCCTACAAAGGCTCTACCAGCTCGGCGGGACATAAATCTGCTATCCGCACCTGACGCGACACGGCGTTGCTCTGCGGGGTTGTAGGACTGCTCTTACGCGCCCCTACTATCTGCCACCCTCCCGAACAAAACTGTTGGGTGCGAGAGTAATATTATGAGGAATATAAACAATTAATAGTCGATTCAATTTATGTCGTTAAAATAAATGATTTAAGCGACTCGGTTGCGTTGATTTTATTTATGTAGGCAGGAATTTAAATTATTACATTTTATTGCCGTGAATTAGTGAAAGAGAAAATAAAAAATGTTCACCATTATAACGATCAAAACAAGTTTCGCTTTTAATGATTAATTTAAAATAACCGAGATTGTTAACAATACGACAAAAATGAAAATATTTTTTGATTATTTCACTTAAAAATATATTGAAAATTAGCTTTCATGCTTAAAATTTCTGTCACCAATATTAAAAAAAGTGTTTAAAAAGTTACACAAAATAATTTTTGACATCGACTAAATGTGCTTGATGGAATTTAAATATCAAATTTGTATTGGTACAACTTTCGAAGATTCCACATGTTTTGTCACTAATGCCCCGAGTTTTGCCTTTCGGCATCTTCAGACATTCTATCACACGGATGCAACAGAACTGACATCAGCCTGTTGCAGTCATTATCAGTTCTGATGCTTCCATGTGATAGAATGCCTGAAGATGCGGAAAGGCGAAACCCGAGGCGAAAAAATATGTGGAATCGTACAAAGTTGTAACAATTTAAAAACAGTGAAACAAAATAATTGATGTGTTTTGAGCCTTCCAGATGGCAGCTCTAATCTCGTAATATGCGTCATTATTGTGATAATTTAGTGGTCAGCATGCTTTGTCATAAAAATCAGTCATTCAGAATTGTAAACAATACTCTTGTTTTTAAAGGTAAATTAATGGTATTTAAGCTAGCATTTTCAGTAAATAGTTATAAGAAAAATACAAAAAAATCGATGCCTTTGCCTATTACTTAAAAGTATACAATTCATCAATTATAATAGTAAATTTAAGCAAGGTCTGCTTCAGTCAAAAAGAATCTGTCCCTCGATTTCTGATAGCTAATTGTTGGTTAGTAATATTTTTTGAATTTATCAGTATTTGAAAATAAATGGTCGTTTTTTTTATGCCAATTACTTTATCAGCTAGATTTATTTAATATCAGTGAGCATGTATAGAATTGTGACGAAAATATTTAATTGAAAATGTCCCCTTTACATCATTTACAGTGACGCGCAATTATCTGGCCACCTAGGAGAGATGCAAGTTCTGTGATGTGTCGCTGATATATAGCGTCAGGTGCCACAGCACCGCTCTCCTGCAAGTCTTTTGTTTGGCTTCAGCCATGCAATTAGTTAATTAAATGCTTTGAGCGCTACATACCCACAACATCACTAATGAAAATTGGATATCATTGCCTGATAATTCTGCAAGATAAAATAATAGCCAATATACGGCGGTAATGCGTTTCGTTGTGACAAGCTAATTAATTTAATCTAACAGATAAAGATAGGATATTGTAGAACAATCCCATAATGCCTCACTTAAAGCAGAATGGATTCTAAGGCAAACATTTAAAACGTACGTTTTAAAAACGGTAAATAATACTATTATTCAACAAGTATATTATTATTCACTTTTTTGGGGTTTACCTGTCACTTCTTGATGAAAATGCATGATATTTCAAATAATAAAAACACATTTTTTAGTATATACTTATTTTCACAATATATAATATTTTTTTATCAGAACCGGTTTCGCTCTTCGGGGGCATTGTCAACTGTTAAAATATAATTTACAAACAAGACTATTTATTCTACAAAATATTTGAGTTAAAGGTAGCAGGTGTACAAAACCATGGGTCAAGAACTAAGAAACAATTTACAGGAAATTATACAATATTAATATTATACAAATAATGTACATATTGTAATTGATTTTGATCAATATTAATCTGTTAATTAATGCCTTTGGTTTTTTTCCCATATTTATTTGTGGCTTTTTCGTGCTTACTACTTGAAGATCTGTCAATTAAAATATAATATGTCATACTAACCACTTTTATACATTATTTCTCGGGGTAAAATGAATTAGTTATCAAAAAATTCTTAAAAAAAATATATAAACAAAATAATGACAATTGGGGACTCTTTTAAACCACTGCACACAAACCATCACAAATAGTAACATTTATATACATGGAAGAAAAACGGCACCGTCGTACCGCTCAGTCTATAGTTATCGAGCAATTCGTGCCTGGGCTGTTTGAGTTACTGATAAAATTATTTCTTAGAGAATAAATACTCAGTAGTCATATTTTGTAAATTAACTTACCAGATATGCCGTCATAAGTCCACCATTCTTCCCAGCTGACCCCAGATGTATCTGTAACAGAAATAAATAACCATACGTGAAAATAGAATCTTTCCTAAAACGTGAAATTAATTCATATTTATAACTCAACATTTTAATGAATAAGGGATGCTATATTTTCTTGTCACCCTTCAAAAAGATTAATCATATTTGTATTAAACCAAATATCTAATATTTTATTGTTACAACGTATATTTAAAAAAAATATCATTTTGAATGATTAAAAAATAATAAAAAACATATCGTGTCAAGCGTAACATACACGGATTTTGATTGGAAACATTTATTAGTTTTAATTGCCAATTATAAATCATTAATATCAAGTCTTAACATGAATAAGAACTAAATATGTATTTTATATTGGTTTATATAATTCTGACATATTTCACAGCATTTTTCTTTATCAACAGAAATTTCTCTCTGATATAAACGAAAAAATATTATGAATGTGATGGTTTAGTTGTTATAATATAAAATAATATACGATGTTTACATATTTGTCAATTTCATTTTAATAAATAAGGGTTTGCAAGACTCAAAATATGCTTTTTTGTAGATAATTTATTGTTAAATGAGTAAAAATGAGTAAAATATTATAAAAATGTTGAAAACAAAATGTATTGTAAAACTATTTTTTCCATCTATAATTGCTTTATGGTAAACATTTATTAAAGTTTTGAATAATGTCAAAAAACATCCCAATTTTAAAAGAGAATTTTAATTTTACGACAGACACGTGGCAATTCACTGATTTTACTTGTGATAATTTTATTACTAGAAAATTGTGTTAATTTTTGCTTTTAAAAATCAATTATCTCGTTGACAGTAGAACAAATGCGAATTTAATTATTCAAAAAGAAAAATGTTTTTTTTTATTTATGATAACCGCTAAGAGCATAGTTAATTTTTTTATTTAATTTTTAGTTAAATACTCACATAGAAAATTATAAACAAATAAGGTTTTCTCAATTAGCATACTTTGTAATCCCTTTGACAGATGTTAGTTGTAACATATGTACTTAATCGTAAAATATTGTAAAAAAGGTTTTTGGACTGAAGGTATTTTTTGTTTGTTTAAGCAAATAATTCTCAAAGTTTCTCATATTGAGCTTTATTTTCGTAGGGAAAATGATAAAACTTGATTATCTCAAAAACAACACCAACACATTTTTAATCATCATCAACATTTGAAAATATCCATTCGACAATTCGGACGTTTGATCGAAAAGGACTTGATTTGTTTTGAACTTGGTGATAACGGAGTTATAATTAATTAAATGGATTGAGCTATGAATGAAGTGTAGCTGAATGGTCAATTTTTCTGGCTTTTATGAGTAAAACACAAAGGACTTACATTTAACAATGCATTTAAAAATGCTGTATTCATTGTTGAATAATTAAGCGGTTGTTACTTTGAAAATGAGAAAATACTACACTATTGTTTTATGTAACTTTCATTAAATATTGTTTCAAAAGTAGTGGCAAAGATATTAAAAACTTCAAGTTTGTGTTCCTGCATTTTTTCATTGAAAAAAGTTTTACGGTAGCTTTCCGCGAAGTTGAAAGCTTTCGAAGCGCCTCTCACCGCGGTCGTAAGACACAAAACAAAAAAGACTCTCATAAAATCGAGACGGCTTTTCCACGGTGACAGTATCGCCAGAAAAATGGCGATAAAACATACGAAAGAAGTTTGCAGGCGGGTGTACAAATTTCGGCGCCGCATTTGCTAGCCACCACTGCCTAACCCACTTCGAAACTTTATGGTTTATGAGTGCACAGTGGGTTTGGCGAGCCACTACCGTATTTTTTCATTGACTTTTACTTTAGAGGCAGTTTTCACTCGATATCTTACATAAATGTGGAAAAGCACTACACCACTTTCTTCCGCTTTACCTGCACAATCTAACGGAAAATGTTTATTTTTATATGGTAATATTGAAATTATAAAATTTAGCTCATCTTGTATGTTCTCAATGTGGATAATTAAATTAGATTGTAGATTCTATCTTCCATATATAATGTTATACCTATTATATTAATTTTTAAAAACTTGAATTAATTAAAATATAAAAGCTCAGAGTTCAAAGTAACACTTATCACTAAGGATATTTCAGTTTAAAAGTTAAGTAAATAACACGGTGCAAAAATAGCAATGTATTTTAGTTCTACAAAATTTATAAGATAAAGTTAGAAAGATATATAGATAGAACTATATCTTATAAATTTTGTAAAGCTATAATACATTAATATTTTTTCACCGTGTTATAATGGAAATTCTTCCACGTAAATGCCAATTCAATCAATAAAGTTAAGTTTATAACCCCAAGACCAATTAGTTGCAAATAACAAAATTCATGAAGAAACTAGTAATTTCAAACTTAAATTTTTTTTGTTTGTAATAGGCAAAGTCAAAAGAAATGTCATTTTTTTATTGCATGCTTTTGCAGGGTTGCTGTCGAGTGAGAACGTCAAGGTTGGTGTCATTTTGAAGCTCTGTTGTTTGTTTTGCTTTTTCACATGTTTTCATTTTTTTTTTACCCATAGTGAGAATGTTCAAGCAAGAAATTGATGAGACACACTTGCGATCGTGTTTGTTGTTTTTATTCGACAAAGGCTTAAAAGCAAAAGAAGCCACCCAGAGCATTTGTGATACGTATGGCGACATAATGAATAGTCGAAAATGCCATAGATGGTTTAAGCAATTCAAAAGTGGCGACAAAGATTTTAAAAAATAACCAAAATCGGGAAGACTTCTGAAAATCGACGATAACGCATTAAATTCTCTGGTAAAATGCATTGAATTATTGAAACCGGGTCAAACTGTCACAGCAGAGCTATACTGTGCACAGTTAGATAGATTAAAAGCGGAAATACTAAAAAAGCGATCAGTATTAGTCAACAACCAAAGACGCATATTGCAGCGTGATAATGCAAGACCACATGCAGCGAGAATCACGCAGGAAAATATAAGATAGTTGGATTTGGAAGTTTTACAACATCCACGATATTCTACTGATATTTCAACCTCCGGACTACCACCTTTTCAAATCATTGGAACATTCGCTTAAGGATAAAAAAATTACTTCTATGGAAGAAGTAAAAAATCATTTGGACTCGTATTTTGATGAAAAACCGGCTGAATTTTATGAAAGAGGCATTAAAAAGCTACCTGGTCTGTGGAGGGGGATAATAAACAACAATGGAAATTATTTAATCGATTAAAATTGTACAGCTTCTGTTAAAATATTTTTTTTATCCAAATAAAAAAAATTACTAGTGACAAGACAAAACCAAGTCCAAAAAGAAGGCATAGTGAAAAAACGTTGGGTTATATGAAATTTTACAAAGCAATTCAATTTTTTAACTTAAAACCTTTACTCTACATTTAATTTAAGCTATTCTAGTTGTTCTCATAATGGAGGCTTTTAAAAATAAGTGCTTTTTATTTACTTGCTGTGACATAGTTGCGTAACCTTATTTTTTAGAGTGGTCATTAAACATGAAGTGGAGTTATAAAAAGATAAATAATGAGATGATCGGTCTATCTCATATAAGCTTTTATGATCGTGGGTATTTTATAGTTTGAGAAGATCAAATGAAAAAAAAAACATATTTCTTTTCAATGGAAATATTACCAAATGGGAACGGTAAAATAAATTATTCAATCATGTAACACAAAAACGTTCGTTACCGCTAACAATATATAGTTAATATAAGGTTAAGCAAAATAAAGATTTTTTTAAATTTGAATTAATAAAAATCATTGCTTAGTACTTATTTCCACATTATACTTTCTGTACATGACCGGTTTCGCTCATCGCGAGCATTATCAACTGATCAGTTGAGAGCAAAATAGTTCCTGATCATTAAATATGTTGTGAAAATAAGTACTTAGAAATGTGTTTATTATTTAAAATATCATGTATTTTTCCTTTAAAAAGTGACAGATAACACCTTAAAAGTGATTACGATTTTTTAGCCTGGATTTGCTGTAGCTTTTGAATAAATGGTATATTTTATCATCGTTTGTTATTATGATTAATGAAAAATTATACTTTTTTTAATAAACTTTTCAATTTATTATTAGAAGACGACGGTGAAATTATATTTTATTATATGAAAATTCATTATATGTGTCTACAATTAATGTTACAGATTGTACGCTCAAAAATATGTCAATTATTTGATACATAAAATATATTTAAGCCCATTGGCTAAATCGGATATGATTGTCAACTGTGTAATCAAAATCAAAATTTGATAAGTAAAATACTGATGTTAAATAATTTTAATAACGTTTCTTCGTAAGTTATTTTAAGCAATTTATTTACCAAAAAAAAGTCGACAGATAAATATCACATCTATGCACGACAAAAATTCTCAGTGAAGTATCACATAATGGGTGTCATAATCACCATCTTAAGAGAATATAATGATTTAAAAAACGTGCTTAATGGTTTAAGACTAAAGCATAATTTTTATATGCTCGTTTGTATACCTAATGTTTCAGGTAATATCTCTTAAAGCTTAAAGAAGCTTGCACGTTTTTATGTGTATACGTACCATTAAAGAATTTTCAAAAAATATTTGCTTCTCGTATAATATCAAACATAAAAATTACCGTGCATGTACAATCATATAAAAATGAAAAAAGTTTAAAAAAATATCTTTTATACCAAAATGAATTTTAATACTAAATTGTGTATTGAATGAAAATTTTGTTTCAATGTTAAATAATGCAATTTTTAATTTATCGTTTAATAAAATAAGCTCATTTTTACTGACAGGGAATAAAATAATTGTTTTTTTTTCACAACAGTTATTAAGCTATAAATATTTGATTAACAGTATTATTTTCCTAAGGTAAAATACACTTAATCAGTGGTTTTTGCTCTGACGAAATTTTTGGGATTAAGTCACATACAAATATAACTTCTTCTTCAGTCATGCAAATTGTATAAATGATTAAAAATATTTACTTAGTGTCAATTCTCTTCAATATTCATATGGGTGTATCAAACTTTTTAAAGGTCTCAAAAGGTGAAATTAGAGTCATACTGATATGAATTAAAATGCACATTAATAAAACTTCATTCTAGTCTCTTTGGCGGAAATTTTAATGAAAATGATCTATAAAATAAGATAATAGCATGTATTTTATTTCAGACCAATATAACTACCCAAATATTAGACACATTAGCTCCCCGTTTCTATAACTTATTAATGATACAAAATAATATTTACTTCAACCGCCCTCGTCAAATTTCAGCTACTGTTAGAAAACTTTAGCTTTTAATACGATTAAAACGTAAAAAAACGAAAGTACATTGAGTTTAAAACGTGGTGACATATTGGAAACTCCTTTTATCCATAGATCTAATGTAATGGGTGGCACATGTTTCGTCCAGAAACATTTCGGAAAGTTTTCAAAAAATTTCACTCCCCTTATGCGGATGGTTCCCAGTATTGCTCGGACTCTTTTTCATGTCCAGTTTTATTCCCACGTATGGTTAGGCTGGTGTCTAAATTCTCACGGTATTTTTCAAGCACATTTATTATGAACGAGACGTTTTGCAATATCCAGCCATAAATTGGACGCTTAGTTTACCTTCATCATGTTCAAAACCTACATATTCCAACATTTGCGATAAAATTATATGAATTAAATAATAAAAACACATTTTTTTAGTACTTATTTCCACAAAATATTTTTTGATCAGGACCGTTTTCGTTTTTTTAAAAAAATGTGTTTTTATTATTTAAAATATCATGCCTTTCCATCAAGAAGTGACAGTTAACACCTTAAAAGTAATATGAATTACTTTATTAAATCACCCAAATGACTAAAAAATATTAAGTATTATATTTAACATCAAATATTATTAGGTGAAAATTTACGAGAAAAACTTTTTTCGGTTTATAATTTTTAACCAAAAATAATATATCGATTGAATTGGCATTTTATTGGTAGAACTCCATTATAAAACGGTTAAAAAATGGCAATGAAACTAAGTTCTACAAAATTTTTAATTTCCATAAATAATAAGATTTAAATAACACAATTTTGATACTTTTGCCACGTTTATCACAATTTGAAAATTTTAATACGTAAGTCCACAATGATATTTTATGCCACATTTATACATTTAGCCTTCAACAAATTATATAATACATATAATTGTGCATTCCATGTATTATAAAAATTAAGAAAAAAATCTCCACGTGGATTTATTTTTATAATTTCATTGAAATGTTCAGGTTCTTATCTGATATTCCCTTTTTGTGTTGGTTTTTTTTTACATTTTATTTATATGTTTTTTTTAAATTTTATATTTATACAAGAATGTATTTTCTATCAACAAAGTGCACATTTTCAATGTATTATTTATTTTTTTGGCACTTAAACGTTTAGTACGTAAAAGTTTGCGCTTATTACTGCGGCATGCAGAAGCTGGGAAATAAAAATGTTGTGTGTATAGCAAAAATAAAGAAACTTTTCAAAACGTTAATGTTACAAGGTTAATAAAAGTGAAGTCATCATAATAAAATATCCAAAACAACTAGTGTGTCAACGAATATAAATATCTCAAGGAAAGTGACGCTTACCAACTTTTTGATCCTAGATACATTGATATCAAAAATGACGACACTAAGTGCTAGTCAAAATTAAATAAAATTGATCAAGATAAATAACTTGTAATGTCACATTGTACGTGCACAATTCGCTGCTACAAAGAGATTTGAAAGTACCTACGATTCGAGAGTTCGATAAAAAATTGGGACTTTGTCACGTTTCTTATAATGATCAACTGTGATTTTATCCGTTGCGAGCATAATAAATGGCTCAGATATTAAAATATATTTGAAATAATCAAATGTGATTTCGTTAATTACACAAAATATTTTTTCTTAACCAAGTATAACGATAAACACTTTTCACTAAAAATCGATAAAATACAATTCTAAAAAATCATTTGATAAATAAAGTCACTTTTCTATCTAATGGTTATAAGAAAATAAAAAAAAAAATTCTAAGAAACATATGCAATAATCTTGATATAAAATTATCTACAAAACGATAGAATTTCCAGATTTTACATTGGCTTTAAAATTGAAGATACTTTTTAAGTATAATATGGATTTTACTGTAAGTATCACTGATTCTGAATAAGCAGTAAATAAAAAACATTTTCTTAATCAACATCACTGTGAGCCTAAGAAAAAGATGATTCAAAAAATATTTTGAATGAAATTCATTATAAAAAGAAAATAAGGTATATACACTTTGTATATATTATAATATCATGCATATTTAAAATAGCACAATATTCTTGAGTGGGTGTATAAAAATATAGGGTACGTACTGCTGTTGGATTAATCATGTTATTTATAAAATAAAAAAAACGGCATTTTTAAATAAAAAGGGGTGTCTGCTTATACAACGGATATGGACCCTAAAAAAGGCGCGCGTGCGAATTGTTAAAAGTTTATCCAAAAGTTTGTCGGTCCGCTCGTCCGAGCTCGATATCCATCCATTTGTGCGCGCTTTGAATAATAATACACTGTTGGGCAAGTGGCCGAGCCGACCTTTTGATGCTAATAAACACCTCTGTATGCCTACATCCCTATTATTCTTCCACTATCCGGTGTAACCAAATGTATTAAATGTGAAGTAGGGCTCATATCGTACACATTGGTAACAATTTTTAGCTCCAATAATTTAATCAACGACAAGTGTTTTTTTCCAATTTGCATTTTTATATCGACTGTAGAAAAGCAAAAAGATGTGGACCACACGAAATACATTTTATTAAATGTAAAAAAAGCGAATTCGAGCCGAAATCAAAGAATAAAATATACACAACCCTGAAGTAGATTGACACTTATTTATGGGTATTTTATTAAACAAATCAAGTATTAATTTATTTACAACCACATTTTTTTGAGAAAAACTAATCATGTGTAGTGAGATCTATTTCTCTGGTCGCAAATTTGATAGGCTCTCCTATTTTCAAACTTAAAAACTACATTTTCACAGTAGTTCTAATTTGAAGCTAATATTATTTTGAAAGGACTTATTTTGAGTTATATTCACTAATTGAAATTTATATCCGTGGACTTTATTAAATACGATCTATATTTTATAGGCTTGTTTTTTTGCTAGCGTGAAAATAATTTTCTTAAATGTAACATGTTATAATAAATACTATTTACTTAAGAACGTTTAAGGTGTAAATTTAATGAAAGTATTAATAAAGATGATTAATTTCCTAATAGTTTGCTCGAATATGCTTGAAAATCAACATAACTAAGTAAAAGATCATTAAAATATAATTTTTATACTACCTTGAAAAGTGGATATATATAAAAAAAAAAGTTTTAGTTTTTATGTCGTAAAGAAAGAGAATAGGGTTGCAATACAAAACATTGCTATTTTGGAAATGAATTAGTAATAGATTTCAAAATCTTTTTTCCAAAGTTAATTCATTTCTCTAGTTTGTAAATCAATTGTTCAAAACTTGATATTATTTTATTTAAAAACTGTAAGACGATTGTCGCTGTAATTTTCAATATCAACACATTTTTAGTTTAATTCTACAATATATTTTATTAGTAGGAAAGTTTTTTCTCATTGCAAGCATTATCAACCGATGACCGCGATGAGCAAAACTGACCCTAAAAGAACTAAAAATTATGTTTTTAACATTTTAAATACAATGCCTTTCCATCAAAAAGTGACGGTTAACACATTTAAAATGATTTTAGAATACGATCTTTAAGTTTTGACCAAACGTCAATATTAACCGTTTCATTAATTATAGCGTCATTTTTGTGCTCTTGTGATATTGAAATCATTAATATCTCAAATCTGACTTTATTGACAAGTGGCGTTATTTTAGAGCATAGCATCAAATTTTTCCTAAATGAAAATTAATATTTTGTCTCTCACAATAAACTTTATTCAACGTATGAAAACACGATAAAGTCTACATGCATTTATACATTTCCTTGATCATAGGATAACACAAGGCAAGTTAATATTTCTTTGTTGTTTACATCACGGTTATGGAACAATGTTCATTATTTGTATACACCACCCATATAGCGAAGTATAAAATGTATACATATAATAATATTTTATGCATCAAACTTTTCAGTTGGGGTACTTTTTAATGTAGATTTGTAATTGAATAATAAAACAATTCTTCTGAATTGTTTTATGGAGAAAATGGAGCTTTATAACACGAAAAAATGAATACTATTTCAAATGTGTGGGTGTTTTGATGTTTAAGCTCGTGTTTTGTATTTTAATGAATAGAAATGAATGTTTCGATAATGATTTTAATGCTTAAGGAATTATACACAGTTGATTAAACATATTTTTTTTCAATGAATGTAAAATAAAGCCTTATCAATACCAGCGATGGTCCGAAAATATGATTTAATATGAATGCATTACACTGTATTTATACTTGGATAATGCTTTATCACTAAGAAGTAACATAAAACACTTTAAAAGTAATATCTACTAGTACATGGAAACAATATAATGTGTTCATGAATATTAGAAAATTTATGAGTGTCTAGAACTGAACTGAACATGTATCTGAACACTTCTTATTAGAATTGTAAAAATGATTATGTTACAGAGAGTATTATAATTAAATATAATTTTAATGCGGGAACACGTGATACGTGGACTGGATTCGCTGTAGATTGCTCAGCTCTGCAGCGACTTGTCAGCCACGACAGAAAATTATAAAACAAATAAGATTATACATAAGAGATGAGAGATTCTTGAAAAAGTTTGATGCTAACGTGACAAAGGTCTTACCGTTCCATCAATTTGATATATATAAAAAACAACTGAAAACATGCTCAATCAGTGTCAGATTTTTCAAAAAAATGAATTCACGTCTCAAAATATACTTTTTGCTACTCCGCTAATAAAAACAGCGAAAAAGTCTTCATTTTGAATGAAACTTATTGTTTTAAAACGATGGATTGTCACAGTTAGTTTCACATGCTTACTTCTTAAAATAAAAATAAAACCACCGCAAACTAATTGTGAAATATATATGCCAAAATATTAAAAATAGTTGTAAAAGGAGGTTCAATGTCATTAAATATATTTTTTCTCAAAATATTTATATGTGAATATCAGATATCATGACGAAAAAATATGTTAAAATTTTATTTTTTACAATAAATATTTTCAGTAAATTGCGTATGGGTTGAAAGGAAATCCTAAGGTTCTTTTGCTGTCATATTTCAACATATATATGATTGTCATATGAAATGGTTGAAAATATATATATATTACTCTCTTTATATTTAAAATAAAGTATCAATAAATCATTTGATAAAGAAAAAACAAAACTGGTTTTGCGCATACGGCAACTAAAAGTAAATAGCCAAGAAAGATATTTTTATTATTAAAACAGAGTTAAGCCAACGAGAAAAGATTGTAAAAATCTATGCTATCCAAAGCTAACCAAAACGAAAATACGCAACTTTCTTTGACATCGATTTCATTTAGAGGTTCAAATTGTATCCCTTATGCACGTGATGGATTATTTATTTAGACGCAAAGTTACAAACAAGTATATCATGACAGTGTATTCGTTTTCTAAGCAATAACAAAACTTAATAAATAAATGTCGGTCACGCGTCGAACAAAACTTCTGGTCACATAGAAACTAAAGACCATTACTGTTTTCGAACTTTATAAAAGTTGCCGTCTTGATTCCAGTATCGAACTTTTGAGGGGCAATAAAAACGGCACGAAAGTCATGCTGAAACCAAACCCACCCTGTCTTTTCAAAGTATTAATGGCTAACAAGTCAATTCCTAAAGGGCAAATTACATAACTTGTAAGCTTGTTCAATGTTTGACTTCATTCCACTAATTTCCTCCGACCGCAACACTGTCGGCGTAATATTATGTATTGTTTGCTTTAACGCATTTTGTATTGATGATATATTCTATTGGTATTACTGTTTACTTTTGAGTTATAACTTCTCTCCTTAGAAACCTGAAGACATACAAACCAATGGAAATTCTAGAAATTTTGATTGCTTTGTGTATGTAGCTTCATAGCAATCGTTTGTTTTGCTCAATTTGTGTAATTAGTTGCTATTAACGGTTTGTTCTATAAAAGAAAAACAAAACTCTGTCGAGAAGAATACATAAATATATTCGCATTTATATCAATTTCAAAGAGAATATTTTTAACAAGTTGTTCGTTTTTTGAGAATAATATTGATTGAGCAATGATATGTTATCTTATTAACTTTATTGACTACAGAGCGTTTCTATTTTAATTATTTAACGCATAACAATCGAGATATTGCGGACCTGAACGGATTTGAATAAATTAATTTTAACAAATCAAACCGCAGACGAACTACGCATATTAAAAAAAATCATTACTTTTATAAATAATGTGTTCTATCGTTAAAAGTGAGTTTTGAAAAATATCAAAGTCTAATTTGAAATTCTATCAAGCACCTTCAGTCGATACCGTACAAGATATATTTGTATTTCTGAAATGAAATTTATTGAAATAAAAGGTAAACGGACTAATTCTTTGTCAAAGATTTGCGAAAAAAAATGTATTTTTTCCCCTTGAATTTTAGGTTGTGTAGAGAATACGTAAGCATAAGTCATACTGAATGAGATGCCTGTTTTCTTCTATATGAAGAGCATTGAAAAAAAACCTAAAAGCTTAAATGTCAAATTATCAAAATATAAATATATCCTTAATCCTCTTCATCATTTATTTTGGTCAGGAATAATATAATCGGGATCAAAACAAAAACGTACTCAAAATAACATCAGCGTTATTAAGGGATATCTTTGTGAACAAAAACGAAAATCTATTTGTGATGCTTTGTTTTTTGAATAATTAATAAGAAACATTGATTTCTAAAATAGTTTAACTAATATTATAGAAAAATAAGTCATAGACATTTAAAAGACTAATGTAAAAGTGTACAAATGTTTATTTTTTTATGAAACTGTTATTATGTAATGGTTTATGGAATAAATAAACAAGGCCTTACGATTTTGATTTTAAGTTACGTAATATAAAAAAAATGACAACATATATTATGTTATGAGCTTGCGAATACAACCTCCTAACCCTCAATATTTCATTTCGGAAGTTATTAACGAACAACGTCGTATAATTTCAAAAATAAAAGTGCGCACTGGGACGGAAGTGACTTTTTTGAAGAAGATTGGTTTTTCTTATTTTTTATTTTCATTCCTACCCAATCGTTTTGGGTTTTCACCACCTAAGAAAAATCTCAATTACAGTAGATCAAAGAACACTTTCTGCAGTTGGCTCGTTGAGTTGTTAACTTATGAATAATGCAAAAATGCTCGCGTTTCATGGCGATTATATCAAGTTTTTCATTGCTGATTGGAGCATATAATGAAACTCAAAAAAAAGTATTCCCATAGAACGGCGTCTCTGATAACTGTATAAAGCGAGGTTGCATGAACAGTGAGTTCGGTATTTCAAATAAAATAATAAAAATAAAATAAAATAATAAAATTAATAAACTCAAAATAGTTTTTAATATTTTTATGGATTGCTTTTTGTAAGCCAGGACATATTCTTACAATATAGTTTATAAATAGTTATATTGTGTTGTGTTAGCACTCATACATTTAATTGTAAAATTTAGCAATATCAAAGAAGTATAGGTTTTCTGTGTTGTGAATATTATGACAAACTTGTTGTTTTTCGATTATTTAATTTTATTTTCTTGAAATACTTGTAAAAGAATCATGTACATAGATTAATATGCTGGCGGGAACCTAAGTTGTAAAAAAGGTCAAATACGTTTTCAAATGAAATTATTGAACGCGATGTTATAAAATGTAATCCATTAACGTTTATCATTTCTAAAAACAAATTATTTAATCTCGTAATTTTACACAAATTCTAAATATAATCAATGATTATCTGTTTTATATACGGTGGAATTTTCCAAGCTTGAAATTTCAATTATATTTTATATTTTATTTGAATGCGCTTAAATACAGTGTATATATAAGATCATCTCAAATCAATTCAATCTTGATGAAAACCCATCTATTGTAGAATATTTTTGATAAGTAAACGCTAATTTCATTGGAATTATAATAGCACTGCTTGTTGAAGCATAACAATATATCATTGGTGATGATAAAATATTCAACCAACAAGAAACTTGTTAAGTTTCGGAATAGTTCTACATAAATCAATGTAATTATTACAAATCTTGAGAATAAATTTCAGAAATAAGACCTACAATGTGAACTTTTAATTAATCTGTTTAAATTTCAAAATTATTCTTCAAGATAAAACGTTTAATAGATGTTGGTTTTTATTTTATATTTCAATATTCACTTTATTTAAATGGCTTAAGCGTATATATATACGTATGTTTATAGCTAGTATTGTATTATACATCCGCAATCCAATTTTTTCTTAAAGTTTCAGTATTTTTTATGTTCGATTGCATGGCAAAAAGAATTCCCATAAGATCATTGATTTGAATTTGTAGGAAAGAGTTCAATTTTGCATTTCTCTACAAAGAGTTAATGAACTAAATGCTCAGGTGCGGCTTCTTGACTATTTTGCATATCTATGAATTAATTCAGGAACGGACGCAATGATAATCAGATAAAGTTATTCTTAGCAATGCTAAAAAGTTAACAAGATTTTTAAGCCAGAGGTTAAATGGAAAATGTCGTGGAGCTAAAGAAAATTGTTATTTTAATAATTTTATTATTTTAAGATTTCCTACATCCAACGAACGACCCAAATAGTTAAGGTAGCTTATTTAAAATTTTAGTATCATATAGATTTATTGATTGAATTAGCATTCACTTGGTAGAACTCTATTATAACACGGTGAAAAAATAGCAATGTATTTTATTCTACACAACTATTTTTTCAATAAGCAAATGTTCGTTTAACATAGTTCTGACGATGGCGTGAGCTGAAATAGCTATCAACTATATTTAAAAAAATAATTTTGTAGAATTAAAATACATTGCCATTTTTTCACTGTATCATATAAATTTATTGATTGAATGAGAAAAATTCTTTCATAACAGATTTAAATAATACTGTCATATTATCTAAAATGTTTATGTGGTATAAACTTGAAGACTTGAATGCCCTCACAATGTATTCAAAAAGAGTTTTGACTTACGAATGGTGTCAAAATACAAGTCAATTTTACCGTTGATTGTTGTAGAAATAATTAATTTTATTCATCGATGTTCTTATAGTGATTATGTCTTTTCGGCAATATATCAGCTCATAATTGAACTGTTCTTCATTGATTTTGGAGAATAAAATAATTGTGTTGTTGACCGATAAGCGATTAGTTTGAGCTTTTTCATTTTTTTTAAAATACTTATATATCTACTAGTGTCCTGTGAGTAACTTCTGTAATATGACACACTTAAATAAGAATAACGGAGCTAATAAAGTGACAAATGTAAGATTAGAATGGCTGACAACTTATTTTACCAGCTAGAAGTAAAAATGGTGAATTGCATAAACATGTTTAATAACTATACAATTCATCCTATATAGAATTTTGGTCATTGCAGAGTGGAAAATGACTCACCGTGGAAATATTGTTAATTTTGAAATATCTGTATTTATTTTTTTTAAATATTAAAAGTCGGTAATGTGTCAGTGACATTATATGGCAAAACAACGACTTGTTTGACCGATATATTTCAAAACGTATTTTAATATTTTGATTATACTTAGAGTTGAAGATAAGAAATACTTATTGATTGAAATAGTATTTTTTTTACATACTTCACGAGTTATCATTGATATAGAGAAAAAAAGAAGATTTTTGGGCAGTATAAAGCTTAACGTAACATCAACATTTTGCATTAAGAACATAATAGAATTTATTTGGTAGAACTCCATTATAACACGGTGAAAAAATCTTTTTTTTTCAGTGTAACTTTGTAGAAGTCTGTAGAAACACTTAAAAAACACCTTTACCATTATCTCAAATACTATGTCCGAGAAGTTTTTAGATTGATAGCAAATGTTCATAAGGTTCTTTCGAACATTTCATTGTTATACACGTGGTCATTTTCCCTTCTGCATGACAGTGATATATGTGTATATTAAATGCGAAAAAACTGTCAAATATGGCGTAAGTAAACAAAAAATATGTTTACTTGTAACATATAGCTGACACTTAATATTACTCAAAGCTTGTCACTTACTGGCTCGGAAACGATAATAAACGCATACAGCGCGGCGTTCTGTTATTGCCCTCCCTCGCAAGGCTTAACAGTGAAAAGTGTTGCGAGAACTCGCCCGACTACCAGTTATTTACATGCGCCAGTTCAAATAGAAGCGAATAAGCAACTACTGCTCTTTACGTGCCCAATGCAAGTTCCGTGATTTATGCTTTTAATTTAAAATTTTCACATTCCGCTCTTTGCGAACCGAACGAAAGTTTCTCGCCGGCCGAAAAAATCAATCTTGGCTTTTTAAGCGGAACGGAAAGGCGATAAGTGTTAGGGTAGCAGACTTACGACCTTACACCGAGAAATGGTTTTGCCATTATTGAACTTTCAATTTAGACCTAGAAATTTGTTATATAAATATTCACGAAATTTCCATTCATTCCAATACGGTATACGTGAAAAAATATTCTTGTCTTTTAAAACAATTAAATATAGCTAGAAGGTGTCGTTAGATACTACGATTCTCGATTTTCAATTCATATATAATATATATTTATGTGTATTGGTTTACTAGACATATAGACGAGAAGTGACTTTTAATACAAATCACTCATACAAAAACACTCTTTCTTTCACTGTCAATGCATCCAGCGTACAAGAGACAAATGAAGCTTCTTTATAAAAAAAAATATTGTGATAATTGTCAATGAAGAATTTGTTGTTTGAAAATACTTGCAAGAAGTTGAAGCAGACAAAATATGTATAAACATTTTGGAATGTTATTTTTTTATTTACATTTATACATTTAATATTTAAGCACTCAATGTAGAGTTTTTGAGCTTTTAGAGCTTTGCTATATTTAAGATCATGCTACACCAATTTTATTTTTTGCTATAAAATAAATTATATATGTATATAAATTATATCTATATATATTAAAAATAGTGATTGTTTGTTTGTATATATGAATACCAATGATATGCGTTTCTATATCATTCATCTGATTGAGATGATATTTTAGTAGGTTGTTATAAACACACCCGCAAAAGTTTTAAAATTAAAAGAACTATTAAATCAGAATCGACTTCAATCATTGCGAGTATTTAATTTTTCATCTGATTGCGATTAAAAAAATTATTTGTTACAGCCATGGATTGTACAACTATTAGATCAGGACCGTTGCTTATTGCGAATACTATCAAATGAAGCACTGGATTATGTGGTTATGCTTCATACATGAACAGTTTAATGTGGCCTGCTCACGCGTCATAAAAACGTCTGATTTATTCGTGTACGAAACAGGCGGAAAAACAACTTTTTTTTATTCAAAAGCACTTCAGTAAATACAATAAAAACACTGACACTTTTTTTATTTAAATGGCATCGTAAAGCATGCCAGGTACTCGCTAATATATTAATTTATTAGACTAACACAATATAGCAGACTTAATTCGTAACATTTATTTAAAAAAAATCCCAGGAATACTTGATTGATGCAAGCCTAATAGAAATATTATATATATATGAAACACTAGTTGTTTGCTGTAGTAAATTGTTATGTTATTCTATTACTTCATTAAAAATAATAGAAACATCTAAAAATATGTTTAGAGTCGTTGGATTCCGTTACTGTTCTCTCGGTGTAGATACATATTAAAAATATTCAAATACACCTTTCATCTTTTTGATTTTTCAGCTTGTCGTAAATGTGATTCAAAAGAAATAAAATAGTCGATTATTATTTCTCACCTAGTTTTTTTATTTAGGATAACTTTTGTAAATAATAAAAAATATATAAATTTATACAATAAAGCACATTGTAGTCACAGAGACATTATCACAGTTACTATAGGTTACAAACAATGATTTGTTTGACAATTTTACATACGTTGGGGCTTTGCATCGACATATGAAAACTCCATAACTAGGGAAAAGATATGCAGGACGCAGTTGATTATTTAGCAGTGTTTAAAAGTTATTTACATACTGTTTAATTACCTTTATAAAAAAGAAGTTTTATATTTTGTATAGGAGACAACTTGAAGAGACAAAGTGTGGTTGACATAATTTTAGAATAATTTCTTGAAAATGTTAAGGAGAAAGTTTTATTTTATATGAAGTAAATAAATATTTATTTACCTAATTAATTCATTCAATTAAAATGCTGTGTGAAGCAAAAGTGACGAAAATTTGTACGTAATATTCCAAAGATAGCAAATTTATTGAATACTGTTATGTATGGGGCGATGTATAAATATAAAGTATACAGATGCATGCAAAACGCGCTAAAACCTTTTACCACAAAAGCGATATACCAGCATACTAGCGATAGCTGGCGGTCGTGATATAAATTATTCGTCCGATAAAATCTACACGGTTCTCTTTTACTCCGGGGAAGTCCCACAGCGAATGGCATTATATTAAACTTCGATATCGTTCCGCGGTTTTTAGAGCCAGAGCACTGTTCGCTGCCTGGCGCCTACCATAAAAATTATGTGCAATTTACCAAATGCACCTATGGACAGTGCTAATAGACTATAATTAAGTTGACATACGCTGTAATTGGTGCTACCATTAAATGTTTGTTCACTGAAACATTTTCAATTGCGAATAATACTATTAAACAAACATTTTGCATATTCGGCTATAAAATTGCTATTTTCATATGTTACGAGATATTTCAATTAGTACCAGTTGCAATTTTATCAAATATTATTAGACCTTTGTTAACCATATAAATATTTAAGCGAAAAATTTTGTCCATTAAATGCATATACAATCAACTTATTCTGCATAATCAAAATTTCTTTCAGCAAATGCGAGATATTTTTTTCATACAGCGGTCCCTCCTTTAGCAAATTTTCGACAAAATGCTTAATTTTCAAAGCCAAATTAGAATTATCGTATACATGTTATATTATATATTTATTAGAAGGAAAAAAAAGTCAATACTATTAACGTGCTGATTTTTTAGCAAACTATACATAGATCAAGGTCATATAATGCTGGAAAATTGGTTATTTCATTCAATTCGTCAAATGTAATCAAAAAAATCTAATTTCAAATTTGTATTGGACGCTAATCTCGTATAGCGCGGTCCTTATTATTATTCTATAAGAAAGTTAAGATGTTTATCGAAATTGAATAACAATCGTATTTCACACATTCATATTAAATGTGTGAAAATGTAAATAGAATTTATATGAAATTTAAAATTTCTAGTGATAAAAATTTTGTAAGTGCACATCATTCAAACGATTCAAAATTACATTTTGTGTTGCATTTAAAAAACAAAATGGACTTCCTTTTAAAATTAACTGCAAATGCGGTTTGATAGAATTGGCACTTATTCTGTGAATTTTGATTCAAATATGCGATAAAAAAAACAGTTTGTAACTTAATCTGCTAGAAACCATTAGCAGAAAAATGTTTTAGCTTTCTCATATAAAAATAAATTGAGCAATTTGAAAACTATTAATCTTGTATCTTCTGATACTGTTAATGTCATTTTCTTCAAAATAAAATGATTAAGCTATTCTAGTACAAACCATTTTTATAGAGCAATATGATATGCTATGGATGAGATTTTGAAATCGTAAAAAATTAATTAAATCTTTTTTTTCACTTAAAATTTTCCATCTATAATTTTAAGAAAATAATTCATAGAAAGCTCGAAACACACAGATTTAAAAAAAACGCATTTTTCATATGATAAACATCACAATAATAATTTCATTTGCAATATAAAAGAAAACAAATTATTGCAAACCATGTTGGATGGAATATGATACGACCAGCAAAGTTTTTTTATGCATTGCTTAAAATCAATATTTCAATGAATAGTTTATTGGTAAAAACATTTAATATTTGATAATTTTACGCAAAGAAAGAGGCTTCAAGCGCAATAAAAAAAGCCTTTCAAATTTGGCAGGATTATCAAAGATAAGCTCTAATAGAGTAAATTTACATTTAAACGACGAAAACACAAAATATCATGCAAGCAAAAAGGATCAATTTTCTTTTACAAAAATCATCCTTGTTTTTCCTCTCACATTATCCTGATTGCTTTTGTAAAGTGTAAAATTATTCAAAGCAGCCTTAAAAGGGATACATACAAACAACAAAGTTCTAAGAATTAAAGGGTCATTTACTAAATTATTATTATTAAACTTGTTAACTCGATGGTTCTATTTTTTGCAAGAAAAATATTATTAAAACTTCATGTAAAGGTCTTCAAAAATGTTATGGTAAAAATGTTCTAATTTTGTAAAGAAATTATCAAGATTAAGCGAATTCATATTTTTTGAACCAAATATAGCTGATTTTCTTCAGAAAATCCTTTTTATTTTATAATATAATATTACAAATAAAAGATTTTTTTATTCAAAAAAGTTATTAGGAATACTATTTTGTGTTCCTGAAATATGAATAATTGAAAATAGTTTCTTATCAAGCATCAATTTCTCGATAGTTTACACCGTGGAAATATTACTCAAAATCAATAGTATTGAAATATTAAATGATATGTAAATAAACTATAAAACAATTAAAAACTATAGTGCCTACATCGAATTATTGAATTGTGGCTTAAAAAATTTGTAGTGTTAGGAAAAATATACTGTTTATTTTTATGGATGATGTATGTAAGAAAATAAAGTTATTGTTAGGGATGTTTAAGATTTATTCAATTAAAAATAAAACAGCATTAATTGAGAAAAAATTGTGATGATTGAAAAAGAAAATTTTAGAATATTTTTCAAGCCAGTCGATTGCAACTTATCAAACTTTCTTTAGAATTGTTATATTTTTCAGGTTTCATTAAATACTAATTAAAACTAGAATCAAACTTGAATTGTTGCAACTTTGTGCGATTCCACACTCTGAATTGACGTCAGATCTGTTGAACCCGTGTGATAGAATGCCTGGAGATGTCAAAAGGCGAAACCCGGGTCGTTAGTGAAAAAAGATGTGGAATCTTCCAAAGTTGTCGCAATTCAAATTTGATGTTGAAATTTCATCGAACACTTTCAGCCGATATCATAAATATGAAAAACTATTATGCTTATGTTACTTCATAAAAACTATTTAAGAGCGCATTATGCTTCACATTACGACACATATGCGAGTTAAAAGATTTGAAATAAATTTGGTGCAAGATACTCCGGATAAACATTTAAAAATTATCAAACGACTGTCCAATAATTGATAAAAAAATTAAAAGTCTTTCATCTAAAGTTAAAAAGTAAACGTAATAGAAGATATATCTAATCTTTTTAAAATAGCATTTGATTGATGAAAGCGTCACTTGTTATTAGGAGTGAATAGTAGATAGAAAAATTGAAATGCTCACCCAATCAATCTTCCTTTAAACAAAAGCAATTTAAGCATTATCCAAGAGCTAATCAAGCGATGCAGTCACGCAAGAAACTTTTGCATTCATTGTACTTGATGTTCGTATTACGTACAAAAGAAAGAGCTTAATTTGCAATTGCAAGCTGACTATTTATATCGTAAAAAGATGCACTAAGTGTCAGAAAGCTTTTAGAAAAAGCATTTGTTTATTTCGCTTAGAAAATGATTTATGTGGATGATGTTAAGGAATATTTCAATTTATTTTAAGAATTGTGTTTATAAAATGAATTTCATTTGGTGTTGTACATAAAATAATATATTATAAAATAAAAATTAACACGTCGGGTTTTTTAATTTATCTATTTAATCTTTTTAATTTATCTTAAAATTAATTTTGTTACCAACATTAAAAACAAAAAAATACAATTTTGAAGCTCCCGTCTGTATCAATTAATTTTTAAAACTTAATATGACTCTAATTAGTTTGTTGAGAAAATAAGTGGAGCTTTAGTGCAAACTAAAACTTTATGGATTAAACAGTGCAAACGTTGGCATCCTATCCATATCGAAGCTTAATATTGTTGTATTTCGATAATTACAATTCGAACAATAAATCGAAATAGGCATTGAATACCATAAGTACGCCCACGTATAACAAAGACCTGAATTTGTAAGAAGGATTTTTTTATTACCTTCCTTGATGTTTTCCACGGATGCTTTTCACTGTAGCGATTTAGAAGATAATCAAAATTAACGAAGCTTTTTACCACTTTTATCTTGTCTTGTTAAATTCTGATTTTCCGATTTTGTTTATTTGCTCCACCAATATTTATTTTGAAATGTTTCGTGCCTCAAATTTTTATTTCAGCTGCGATTCAACGCCAGTTTTTTGAACAGTATAAATCTAGCATGAAAAGTTTTGAAATTTGTAAAGCGTACAACCTGTTGAATTGCATTCAAAAAACTTTTATCAGCTATTTTCTTTAACGATTGTTTTTAATACTTGAAAGTATAAGTTAGTAAAATTTAACGTCTCCTTTCAATGTCATTAAATAAACTGTATTTTTATGTAAACACGGCATACTTAATTTTTTTCGTAAGTGTACAGTACTCACGAATAATACAAAATATATCATGTACGAGGTTAATATAGTAAACCGACTTCGTGAACATTTTTAATTGAACAGTGAATATTCTTAATTTTTTTTTTAATAACAAGTATACAGTTTCAAAATTCAAATATGAAAAATTGCTGTAAAATTTATTGAATGTTTTGGACACAATACCGAAAACAAATTTTATAATACCAGTTGTTATATCTCCGTTATTTATAAAAAAAATGCTCTTTTTTTTGAAGAGTGTAGATTGAAAAAAATGCAATGTTTGATGCACTTTTTTCAACAGCGTAGAAAATCGGTTGATGTCATGCTGTTCAGTTGTAGCGTTGATGGGTTCGTAATAAACATTAACATAATATAGAATATTTAAAGTTTTACAGGTTTTGTTGAAAGCTATGATTTATTCTCTGTATGTCCCGACCTAGAATTCTTTTTTCTATAAATGTCTCACTATAAGAATGGCGGACTTATAACAAGTTTTATTTGAAAAAATATATACATCAGCTTTAAGAATAAATTTATCTATTGAGATACGTAAAGTTTTGCATTAAAATTAACGCGATTGGCACAGAGAACGAGGCCGGAAGCGATTAGTGATGTACGATTGAAAAAGTTATGTTGGTTTCCAGAGCACATGCAATTTAAATTATTCGCGCCCGACTGGATTGATTAATAAAATTCTAATCGTGTGTGACTAGTAATGCAATAACGACTAATGAGAGTGTATAACATTAGAATTGTGTATGAAACCATTGATTAATTGAGTGAAAAATTACTTCGATTGATTGACTACATTCGCTTCAGCTTTTTTTCTGTTTGATTATGTCATGTAAAATTTGAATCGATTTATTAGAATTTTTTCCTATTAAGTTGCAATATAGTATTGTATGCAAAAAGCTCTTATCATTATAATGTTTTGTTTTCAATAATATGTTTGTCATAAGGGTGTTTGGTTCTTTCGTCTTAAGATTCTTTTCATCGGATAGAGTTGAGCTGCGGAAAAAAATAATACACAAGTGAGATGATTATGACGGTTCAAATTAAGCAAAATGTGAGCCAACTCGTGGTCTTCGCTATGTACATAAAAGCTCTGGTATTCACTAAAACTAAAATCTAAAAACTTTATTAACGTAAATTCTCGAAATAGATTCTATCTATGTTAAAAATACTCACTTTGTTTTTAAAATTTTTGCAATAAAAACTGGTTTTATTTAACAATTGATTTTTTTTTGTATTGTGTACGTAAAATTAAATAATTTATCTAAATATTTACCTTTTGACGGATTGAAGAATATGCACTAAAATTTGCTAACCATTTATTTGTGAAAGAAAAGTAAAATGATCGTGGGTAGATGTTTCAAAATGTTGGTACAAAACTTTGGAGATCATTAATTACCTTATCAATGAACCAAACGATGAAAAGGGACATGTAAATAGCCTAATACTAGTTTTTATTAATTTTTGTGGGTAAATAGAAAAAATGAAAAAATTTACCATTGACATAAAGTTTTACGATACCATTCAAATAAATATACAACGTATACAAAACTTTTCATCCATCATGTCTCATAAATGTATAAAAGAACATAAATCACAACTCGTTTGTCTGATTTATGATGTTTTTATAAATGAATGCACATTAAGTTACAGTGAAAATGTGGTTCCAGAGTACATTCTTAATGGCTGATTGGGTTATTGAAAAAATATTACAGACTTTTGTTATTATTTATTAAGAAGCTTATTATTGGTCAGTTGATTAATGTTAACAAATTTGAAATCAGTTACCTTGAATGGCGCGAAAATTAATTTCTACTCCGTTAAAATATTTAGAATACAACACGATTATTGTAACGTAATCGAAATTGCTTAGAACACGGAAAGAAATAAAAATGGCTTAATAATTTTATTATAAATAATGCTTTACGAGATTGATCATTGTGAAAAATAAACACACTAAGTTTTTATTATAATTGTTTTAATATTACGACTGAGTTTTTACAACATGTGAATCATTTATTGTTAAGAAATATATTAAAACACTCTTTTTTATAATATGTAAACTTTTCTATAAATACTGTTGCCTTATTAAAAAATAATTAGTCATTGTTTTAAGCTTTTATATATAGATATGTAGCTATCATTCGAAGCATGGATAACATTTTCCTGAAAAATGTAACAACACCACTTTTGAAAGCAATAATTTAATCAAAGTCAAGTCTTTTAATCAATCATCAATGCACCACATGTTTTCAATTTTGATGTCAATAATGACAATAAAAAAAAATAATAATTACGGACCTCAATATCGACCACAATAAGTTAACCTCTATGGTAAATTTCTAATCACTATACCGCAGAGACTAATTGTTCATTTCAATTTCAAACCATATTCACTAGGTAACGAAAAATATTTGGATTCCGGAAAATAAATATAGAACTTGCTTTCTCCTGATATAAAAACAAAGCACGTCAAAAAAACGCTAAAAAAATCTCAGGTTATAGCAATAAAAGTTTATGCCGTCTACGGAAAAGGGAAAATAAAATAAATGGTAATAATATTTAAAAGTTTCAGTTTTTTTGTTGTTGATTAATTGTGGCAAACTCAGGTGGCTTATATAAAAATTAATGCAAGGAATACTAATTGTTTGCAAGAATATTAAGCAGGAAGCAAAGAAAATTTTAATATTTCCAACAAGAAAACAGGATAAACAACGAAAGGAGCAACACTTTAATTTATCACTGGCAAAAAATCTCATGATTTTTATTTATTGTTACTATCAAAAGTTACAACGTAATACGAATAATAAAAATATTTTTACATTAAAAAATAAAACAATTAATCTGAAAAAATATAAATAGATTTAAAATAAATTACAATTTCTTCACGAAAAATTATTGTAATTTTGAATATTAATTATATTTTTTTAAAATAAAAAAAAAGCATTTTTAGATTTTTTTCTAAAACATATTTAATAATCAGGACCATTTTTATTCATCATGAGCATTATCAACTAATAGAATACACATGAAAACAAGTTTATTAACAATAAAAAAAAATTATAATAAATTAATAGTTTTTTTTTAAATAATATGCAACTGATGCTCAATGATGATCAATGCTCGCGATGAGCGAAACCGGTCCTGATCAAAAAATATATTGTGGAAATAAGTACTAAAAAAAATGTGTTTTTATTATTTAAAATATCATGCCTACCCATCAAGAAGTGACAGTTAACACCTTTAAAAAGAAATTAATAGTTCTTGCGATGAGCGTAACCGGTCCAGATACTAAAATATCTTGTGGAAAGTGTTGGTTAATACCTAAGAGTGATACATATTTTTATTCACAGTACCTTTTACAAAATCTCATTACTTTAGTTTAAGGGTTGCGGCCGCATTATGTAAAAAAAATAGCATGTATTTAAATAGTGTGTTATATTATATTAATTTTGAACCAGTAATTTAATTGCGATTCGTTTCATCGTATATATACATTTAGGTGGCAGTATTTGTTAAATATATTTTTAAGCTTATTGGTGCTTTTTGGTATCTTAAAAGTCATAGCTGAAATTATATATATATATGTATATTTATTATATATCAAATGTTACAATCCATGTATACATATATTGTACCATTTGTTTCTTTTGGTTTTACGTTGTGTGCGAAAGGATGAGTCTTATGTATGTATTGTTTATTGGGAAGACAGTTTAAGCCTACGAAGCTGGTAAGGCGGTTAATGAGAGGCGAGGTGTTGAATATTTGATTAAATTTTTTTGTGGCTATGGCTAAAAAAGTGACCACAATTCCATCCAAGATTCTTTTTTTATTTTGATGAAAATATTACAAAATGATTGATAGATATATGTTTTTAAGCTCGAATAAGAATAGTACAAGAATACTCGATTCGTCTGCGTATGTAAAAAATATGTGTATGTTTAAGCCGAAAGAAACTACGCTCCACGTTTACACGCTCTTGAATACACAAAATTTCTGCACATCGTTTTTGACATGTATGTATACATTTTTTGATATAAAGCACTGTTTCTTATCATAATTTTCAAAGTATATCCATAAAAATTACAACAAGATTGGACGATTAATCTCTTACAAAATATTAATCATAAAGTGGTTCTAAGGTTTAAAAGAAATTGATAGTAATCAAGAAAAATATGTCACATTTTTTAGTTTGAAAATAAAGACTTAGTTATTTTGATTGTTTATGTCAAGTAATGAAAGCTAAATATTTGCAATAAATTCTATTTGAAAAACTCTCAACGTAGCCATAATTATTGTTTTAATGTAAATTCCACATAAAAGTTCCATATTATTAAAACAATTAAGTATTGTATTGATTGTTGTAAAGTGTTGTGGTTTTCACCAGCATCAAAACTATGATTAATAGTAAATTAAACTAAGATTTCTAGACTGGTCAGAAAGATTCGTGTTTTTTATAAACACGACTGTTAAGAAAACCGCAGAAATTCCACTAAATATAATTTTTAGCTCATTAATTAATGTTTTTATCAATTCCTATTAAATTTAAATAGCTGTTTAAGTACGTGCATGTAACGATACGTGATAGAATGTATTGCCTATTCTAACTTAAGCAGTGTATAAAGCCGAGCTTAATATTTATATATCTATCATGGTTCTACATATATACAACAGATGTCAATAAAGTTTCAGATGAATATTTAAAATTCAGTTCGATTGTTATGCAACTCTTCCAAATAAATGGTAATAAAACAAATACTGAATAACTTTGTTTTATATAATATATTTTTAGTTTTATTGTTTCATAAATCTTAGTGATTTAATGAGTAACTTAAACCAAAGGCGCCCACGTTTCGTGAGCAATCTCAGACGATAGAGTAGAGAAGGTTGGGTTATTTGCCAGTACAAGTTACTAACACAGCGATTTGAAACTAATTCGCAAGTCTCGCGTGACGTGATGTGATGTACACCTATCCGAGGCACGCTCTTCTGCCAAATGCTTCGTAAACATATGTAAGGAAGTGTGCCCGTCCATCGTGTGGAACATCACTCTATTGTTGAGTCACGCTTAATTACAACCCAACTCCTATTCAATGGAAAGCAATATTGAGGTTTTTTCTTACAAGAAAATAATGGAAAAAGTTTGTTTTATGTATATTCGTTTGAATATTAAAATATAGGCCCACCGCAGTTGCCTGTGAGCACGAAAATCGTATTTTGGTTCTCACAAAAGGTATTTTTTTCTTTCGCGCGAATACGTATTTTTATAAAAATGGGCCTGGAAAAATAGAAACTAGCAAACTGTTAAGACATTATGATTACGATATTTTTTATTTGAATTATTATCATAAAACAAATTTAAAGAAAAAAGTGCATTTTGGCAATGCTGTCAGCGTTTGATTTCATTTTATCTCTTAAAGCATAAATTCCCAACCTTTTCAGGTGGCAATCCTTTTTCATAAAATCCATATGACCCGCGACCCTCCATACAATCCAAAAGCATACAAAAAAAATATTTTTTTAGTTGACCGTATAAGTTGGCGACCCCCAGGTTGGGAGCCTATATCTTAAAGCATATATACACTACTTTTTATTTTAAAATGTATCCATCCATTCATGGATGTATTCTATTTGGCAGTTCGTTAAGCTTGTTTTTTTCTAGAATTTAAAGCTGTTATCTAAACACCAATTTTTCATAGCAATGCCGAAAGTGTTGAATCCTTGATAATATCTAATTGTTTATTTCAGATTAACTTATGAGAAGTTATAAACTATAGGTATTTTTTGTTCTTATTTTCTAAGATCTAGAATCAGTCTGTTGACAGGGATATCAATAGTATAAGTTATAAAGTATTGGCTTGGACATCCACATATTCTATTTGAACGAGGGTGGGTTCAGACAAATACTATAATAATGATACAATATAATAAATAATGTATTGAATAATATTTGGCCCGAGCTTGCATGATTGACTTCCCTGTTATCTTTGTTATTTATTCTTTTAATTTTTAAATATTTTAATTTTCTATTTTTATAACGTGTATGACTCAAATATTGTAGTGATTTATATATAACTGATAAATAAGAATTTTTATTAACTTAAAACAAAAAACGTCTTTTGCATAAGTATTTGAAAGCATCTGTTTTATCTGAGGAGAACGATGCATATTTCATTCATGTTAAAAAACTAAGATACATTAAGACAAATAATACATTTTTTTGTAATGTTAAGACGAAGTCATGATTAAGATATTGTAAAAATAGAATTAATTTTCAATGACTACAAAATAATACAAAAAGCTTGTTTATACCGTTATATACGATCAGTTGATTAAACATATTGCAATAAAACAAGTTTTTTTAAAGAATGGAATATAAAGAATATAAAATCTAAATGCTTAATAAGATATGTTGTGAAACTTACCTTAGAGTTTTTATGCCTCAATATTTTTGAGTTTATGACTCCCCATACTTTACTCGTATTGCCCTGAAAATGGCTCTACAATGCTGGGAAATGCGCACGCAGTTTTTGTGGTTTTATTATGCAGTGGGTAAGAGTGTTTTTATATCAAATTTGTCTACGAACTTATAAACTAAGGGCGTTTTTTTACAAATAAAATAAATGTGGCACTTGTTCATTTTTTAACTGAATTTGCACATCGCATAAGTCGTTTATAGCACAAGAATATCATTGTTTTCATTTTATAATTGCTGGGCGCAATATTTATGTGCTTTTAAGCTTCGGATATTTAAGTCCATTAAAAAATACATTTTTTTTTTAAATTTAAAAAGTGTAATTTTTTGAACATTCAAAATCATTTTGTCAGGAAAGAGTTGATTTTTCATTCAAATGATATATATTGTTTTATTCACTTTTTCCATCATAAACACTTAATAATGAAAATGTTGTCTGGGATAAAAATCTAATCGAATATCATTTAACTTTAATAAAAGTAATAAATATGTATCGTTATCAACTTTTAGTGAGGCATTCATTATCTTGGACCAGTAATTAAATATGTTATCTGATATGAAGTTTTTAAGAACATAAATCATTATCACCGCTTTAAAATATTACTACTTAATGATTTTTTCATTTATCGCACAATATTTAATTTTAAAAAGAGTTTTATATTTTTAATAGCCGAATGTAGTGTGAATAATATAAAATAAATAATATTGAAAGTATCCGTGCTTGTTGAAAACTTATGATCGACATTTTGTACACGGCTTAAGCATTGCTTTGTACTAAAAAAAAATCACGGTCAGAAGTAGTGACTTATAATGTATGGAAATATCTTATATTATACATATTTTTACTAAAATATTTTTTATTGCATCATTTTGATACAATTTTCGAAGATACCAAAGGCTGTGAGTGACAAAACATGTGGAAATTTATTATGTATGTTACAATACTTGAAATTCAATATTTGTTTTTTCCTTAGATCACCCAAAATAAAAAAACAAAATCCCAGACAAAATATATAAAACAAGGTGAGTTCAATGAAAACATTCCAAAAAAATAACAATTTACCACATCTGGATGGAACATTTTTATTTCTTAATTAACTCAACAGCAAAATTAAATTGCTTTATTCGAAAAAGTTTTTCTACTCAACCAAACTATCCTGATATTTAATTGTATAAATTAAGGCATACGTATTAAACATCACTAGCTTTTATGAGATGCTCGTTATTACGAACATCAAATTGTTATAGGGTGGCATTAAAAGGAAGTATCCTAATTTATGTATAAAAAAAATGCTTTCAAAAAACAAACACATTTTAATGAGTGTACAATTTTATATCAACTGAAAGTTTTCACGACGACTTAAACCTGTCCAAATAATTTAATATAATCATAAAGTGTGTTTAAAAAAATACTGTAAAAACATATATATATACCATTGATTTTATTTCGTTATGGCCATCATTTGTTGTTTTATTTTCATGCTGCAAAAAAATGAAAAGTATTGATTAGCGTTAAAGATTTTCAAATTATAAAAACACCTTTTTAGTTACAATTTCTACAATACATTTTATAATCAGGACGTGTTTCGCTCATTGCAAGCATAAATAAATAATACACGTTGATTGTGGAAAAATGTATAGCAAATTTGTTTTTATTATTTAAAATTATTCTATCAAGAAGTGACAGTTAACACCTGAAAAGTAATTCAAGTGAAAGTATTGATTTTTATTTAGAATGAGGATAACTTTTACTTTGTTTTGTTAGTGAAGTTGGTATTTTGCAATTTATTATTATAATTCAAAGTAAAATACTCTCAATTTCAATCATACTGTATATGATTCGCTAAAATAAACATTCCTTCCGCCATAGAGAATTGTATCTCATGTAAGTTGCTTAGCTGCTTCAAGATACTCTGTGTTGCAACCTTACACCATGATATAAAATAAACATCATGCAAACCCAGGTAAACTTAAGGTATACGGCAGTATTTCTTGAGGAAATAGTACATGCGAATCCGAGATGAAATTATTATTTACTTTAAGTTACTCACCTGCAAAGTTGGCTTGGATGAATAATAAACAAGTAAACATGGATATTTCCATGATGGAAATAACATCAAGTCAAATTATTAGCAATGTAGACACGTGCGTTCATTTTTCGCGGATGAAAAGAAAGTAATTTATAATTAATTCAAAAAGTTTTTGCAACTTCGAAGCATTGTTGCGTAATTAAAACAGCTCATTCTGAAATGTCCACTCATTAAAGATATTCTTCCTAAAATGTATCTAAATTTAACGCCTTGTCTTGATTTTATACCTATATCTAAAGGATTTTTTTTAAACACCCGTAGAAGAAAAAATGCTTGTACAAGTATTACATAGTTCTTCAATATATGACAAAATGAAATCAAATTATTGCTGGACTTAATAATCAACCTAATAGAGGTAATGTTCTTACGTCATGTGCATTTATTTTTATTATTACTAAATCTTTGTTATATGTCAATGATTATCGAATGAATCAACAATATTTGAAGGCAAAATAAAATAATTTTATTATTTAAATATACATGATAACAACTTCGATATCTTAAATATTTACAACTAAATCTCGTCGACTAAAGAAGTGAATGCGTTCATTCAGATAGAAAAAATAAAATTTATAATGTAAAGCTATTTGCATAAAGTTGATAAACCATGAGTTGTCTGTGTAAATAAATATCTATGAAGAAACGATTTAGACTGACTGAAAAATATAGAGACTGTTATTAAGAAGCAACACCACCATTAAAAAACAGTTCATTAATAATTATTCTAAAAGATGTTTTTTTACTATCATTAATTATACGACTATACAAGTTAAAGATAAAAAAATTGTAAAAATGCAGGTGGCAACATTTTATTTTAGTAGTACAGTATTCTTTAGGAGTGATATAATTTTTAAAAACATTGAAATGGAAGCTACAATTATATACATCGATTTAAATCATTCGATTCGGAAAACGACTCACCTTTAAACAGGGAAAACAAAACATAACCAAAATCGAATACTTTCACACTAAAATTTCCTTCTAAAAAGATACAAATGAAATGTCCGTAAATATTTATTACCTCTTAACAATTCTTTCATGTTTTGATTCAGCAATACAAACCTACTTGTTACCGTAACACAGTAAAAGATTTAAACACAACACATGTCTGTGTAAGCTTGTTTTCGTATTTTGAAATTCTATAGCCCACTCTATTTTGTTATGACAACGCAAAATAGTAAATTTAATTACGTTTATTTTCTATCTAAGTAACAAATAATGACACAGAAAAAATACAGGAGAAAGATTCTCTCAAAGAATTGTCGAAAATGAAAGGTTTTTTTATAGGGGCGTATCAAATTTATCGAACATAAATAGAACAAGTTGTCAACACTATTATACTATTAGTTACTGATCTTGACTACTTATATTGTTATATATAAAATTGTCTGTTTTTAAATAAGACAGTTAGTATACAGAGAGTTTCCAATCTACCCGTACTTAAATACTGATTTTTAGTCGGTTAAATGTTATATTAAAAAAAATAAAACCATTTTACGTTAAGTAAACTAGCGTTATTCGTGAATTAAGGACGATATCTTTATTAACCTACATTTTTTTTATATTAATACCATTATTATATATAAAACATGAATATATAACTTCATCACACTGTTAACAGGCAAGTTCAATGTCATAGTGTCACGTTATAACACTTTTTTTTTTATTTTTTATTAAAAATATTATTTTCTGCGGAAATTTAGTTTTAAATTGTTTTTACATATATATAACTTTCATTTAAATAGTGAAAAAAAAAAAAAATTATACGTAATGAAAGTTAAGAAGTTACATTTTCCAAGGAAGAGTATCCATTTTTTAAAATATGAATTTATCGTGAAATATAATATTCGTTATAAACAAGGTGGTTTTTCCGCCTGTCAATTTTATTCAATGCACAATGCGCAAGTGCTTAAAGATAAGAAAGACGTATTTTGTAGTGTTTGTGGGTGCTTTGTAGTAGTAAGAATACATTGGGCGTAGCAAATAAATAGATATATACTTCATATTATTAGATAAAAGCTTGCAAATATGGTTGTGTATAGAATAATTTTATTATTATTCAACAGGAGATAAATGATTTCACGAGAACAACAATAAAGTACATTTTAAAATAAATAAGAAAAAGAAATGAATTGTATTTTGTCAGAGCCGCGTTTTGTCAAGTTTGCACTTGGAATAAAATCCAATGTTTATTTGATGAAGCGAGTAAGTGGAAGGATTGCAAAGAACAAGCTATGGAAGAAAAGCGTATTTGCAAACTAGCAGCAAAAAAGACTGACTGGACTGTTAGAACTATGCAAGTACTTGCAAACAATAAATGTTGACTTTGGGTTAGAAATCTCTAGAGAAGTTTGCATAGTAGACATTATCCAATTTGAAGAAACTAGTTCCTTATAACGAAGCATTTTATTTTATATAAAAGACTTCATAAAAGAAAATATGGTAAACAGCATATTTCTCATTTTTGATTCGTAGAAAAGAAGTTTTGTTTGATAAAAACTGAATATCTTCCCATAAAAATTCCGGATAACTGTATTCTTGAAAATTAAAAAATACTGTTGAGGAGAGAACGAGAAATAACAAACTAAATAACAAACTTTATAACGAACTAAAATTTATAATAAATAATCAATTTTTCCTACTATTACTATTTTAAAATTAACTTTGGTCATTGATTTGACTTTGGAAAATGTAACTGACGCCTTAGTAAATCATAAATTCCGCTTATTTCTCGTTTCACAACGAAATCTTTAGCGCTTGGATACCACATATATGATAAGCGAATATGATTTATTTTTCAAAAAAACGGACGTCGTCTCAAGTCGTCAGTAAAATATTCGAACATTTATTTATTTTGAACGAAAAGAATTTGATCATTACACGTGACGTTCAATATTTTTATACTTTTTTGAAAGCCTTGTTTGATTTAACCAATTTTTTTTCTTATTTTACTTTTTCTATAAATTTATCAACACCTGGATGTAACCGTAACGGTAGATCATTAATGATTTCATGTATCCATAATCTTGAGATATGTGAAAAAATTATATATTATCACATCAATATTTTGTCTGGTGTTTTTTATATAAATTTTTACACAGTGTTACACTTGATAACAATTTGTTTTCAACAGCAAAACAAGCGTTTTGCATCATTATAAATTATGTCAAAAATCGTATTTGAAATTATATTTTATAGTTTCATTGCATTTTTAATATAACAGCATGGCATTCTTTTACATTTATCTAATATATGAAATCTTTTTTATGGTATAGTGGAAAGGTTTAAAGAAAAGCTTTTATAAAGGCTAGTATTTGAACGTTTAAATCGTTTTTAAAGTGTTTATAGGCTGCGTTAATTTACGTTATAAATGCGTGGCTTAGTATATAAATAAATAAATTTTAACACGGTTCATACATTGACAAAATGTGATGAAATTTTCACATGAATTGTTCTTAATAGTCGTTTTATCAGGAACTAACCATGCTGATTCCGCATGTACGATAAAAATCGTATTTTTCACGCGACAGAATACTTTAGATCTTCAATTTGACAAAAAAACAAATTTGTTTATTTTACAGACCACAACTTAAGGAAAGGGCATTAAAACACCCAATTTGTTTTAATGAGTCACGAAGTGTGCTATTTTCATGATTCCCCTTTCAACCCTCATTATCTGGCCATACACGGTCAGATTTTTTGTGCTGCTTTAATTGCTAAATCCAATTATGTTGCAAAAACGGTTGAGGAAGTATATTTATCAAGTTACATTGGCCTATTAACAAATAAAGAGCTATCTTGAGGTGTTATCAAAAAGCTCTTTATATGAATTTATAGGAAATAAACCGTTACCATGACAATTTGTAAAAAAAACATTAATGAAATTATGACTGGTTTTTGATTTGACATATTACTCTTTATTTACCATTTGAATTGCATTTTTTATTAAGCAGGTCGTTTTGACAAGTTTTCTTATAAATGTAATACATATTTGATATAAAAACTTTTATTATCTTATATATTATTATATTATTAAATTTTACAAAATATCTGACAAAATTCTTATAAAACCTATCAGAATGTTGAATTGGATATTTAATGAATATTCCTGGAATCATAAAACAAACAAATGATCTAATATTTAGAGTTTTTTTTTAAATAATGAAAACAAATTTCTTAGTGCTATTTCTACATCATATGTTAAAATCAATATCGGTTTCACTTATTATCAATCGATATGTTGAGAATGCACTCGATGAAATAATAATATAATATAAATACGATGATACAATTTCAATAATTCAAAATATAATAGATATAAAATTTATATTGTTGAATCTTTGTACGATTCTTTATATTTTATAAGTAACAAATGCACGAAGATACCGAAAGACGAAGCCTGGATTGTTCATGAAAAATCATTAAAAGACTTAACCGTTCAAATTTGATATTAAAATTTCACGAAGCACGTTCAGTCGATATCATAAATTATAGTATATTTATAAAATAAAAAAATAGTTTTTCAAAAAGATAAAACGGTTTTGTATGTAAGAGATCTAATGTGTTAAGCTTCATCGGATATTGCTTGAAAAATAAAACACGAACGTTATCTTTAACTATTGACGTAAAATAACGATATCCTTAATTCCTCGTGTGTGTCTGACTAGCTATTACAAGTTGTTACGGCGGTTGTAGCATTGCTACGGCGTAGCAATATCCACTCCATATTACCCGTTTGTGTCATCATTGCGTTATATCTCCGACGTAGTATCATTCTGCTGTTATAAACTTACGTGTAATACGACAACGATTTAACATAACAATATGACTAAGCGTCTATTTCGAGATTTCGTTGTATCTCATTTTATTCTATGTTTGGACAGGGTAATACCTCAATAAATATGATATTTTTGTATTGTTATTATGTCGATAGTGAGATGTTTTATATTATATACGAATTATTTTGTAAGTGAAATGGAGTGAAGGCAATGAAATCTAACGAAAAGAAAACAGTTAAAAATTAATTCTAGTTTGAGAATATCATTATACAAAATCGTTTATATAATATTTTTTCTTTGTTCATAGCACTTTATTTAAAAACAGAGCTGTAGAGTTATTAAAATAAACATGACTCCAAATCTAAAGTCATCCAAAAATATAACTCAGACCCCGGCATTAATCAAAAACACGACTTCGACTGCGCAATCGACCAACAACACGAACCCGACTATAAAAAGATTTTTTGTCTGTTTTTTCTTATCTTTCGTATTATAAAGAATTGAATCAGAGATTAACCAATTAATCCGGCAATTAAACATTGAGATATTCTAATAAAAGAAAAGTTGTTAAAGGCGCTCGTTATTCACGACTTTGACTCCGGCTCCGAAAAAGAGTTATTAAAATTTTTGCAAGTATTACAATTGATAAACTCATCTAACTCGTGCTCATCATTTGTTTATGGCCAAATTTTACCATAAAGATCAATATTACTTGTAGTGAATGAATAAAAATAATTTGTATTTCATGTTTGATGAGATAAGGGTAAAGAAAAATCGTCATATCGAAGGTTAAAAAAAACGATATTTTGTTCATAGATAATTTAAAATTTTACCGTATTACGTTAAAAACAATTTTAAATATGATTAAGAAATGGTCTTTAATTTTAAACGCTAGCAATATATTAAATTTAGAACATATGTTTAAAGTGTAAAATCATTTATCTGAATTCTCAATATAACTATGTAAATTAATCATTGAAGAGTATTGTTGTATCTCGATTCCCCAAACTTAATATCGATGCATCTGTCTGTGTTTTAGCCAGAGCTTTTGCTTGTTCATAGGATCACACTGGATACTTTGATTCCGAAGGAAAATGCTTAGAAGAGCTATCTAGGAACGAGTTTGACTATATCGGCTAGGGTTAACGGTAAATCCCAAAGGAATAAGGGACGGACTGGGGGATATTGCTATTATGGTTATTAGAAGGAATAAAAGCGTTCGCAACTGCTTCTTAGATGCGTGTTTTGCTGTTTTATTGGTGTAATTGAGTCTTTCAAAGATAAAAAAATAAAAGAATACAGTTATTTAATTTAAAATCTATATTGAGTAATCTTTTGTGCGTTTAAAAATATATTGTAATTTAATTAGTTTTAAGATTAAATAAAAAAAATTGTTACTTTATAAATTATGATAAAAAAAAACTAAATATTTGGTCTGTGACCGAGGAAATTGAATTTTGTTGGCTTCAAAGATTTACTGAAAAAACATAAAACATACATCAATATTAATTTTTGATTATGTCAAACTTTGTTTCTGATATTTTTTGAGAAATCTGGAACGAAAAGTATTTGTTTTTGAAGGTTCAACTAGCCTGCCATTGGAAATACTATTGGTCAGAGTATAAACAAATTTTAGCAGCATTCTTTTAGAGAAAATATTCCATGAGGGCCAGAGCGAGTTCAGAGATATTCTATTTTTTAATGTATTAAAGTAGATTTTATTCTAAAATGATATTTGGCTTTATTTTGAAATCTAATGTTACCATTTATCAATCATTTCAAGGATGTTAAATCAAATAATTTATGATAAGTGATTGCATTGTTTGTATATATATTGAGCAAAAAAAAAATGTTCATAAGATTTATTTTGAATCAAACTGCTTGAAAATATTTTTACTCATTTAGTACACACATATTCACATCTACTGCGGATGATTAAGTCTTGCATACATCTAGCAGTAGTTAAATCATTGTCAACCAACAAATATATCAAATATTTTTTTATTGAAATGTTATCGTATATAAACTGTTTTGAAAAAATCAGGAACGTATATTTCTAAGGACATATCTTTCAATTTGACATCACATTAGCATGGATAAATATTTAATGTTTGAGAAAATTTAAATATTTTACCATCATCATAATTTTTAAGTGCTGACCTCTTTCTGGATAATTAAGTTTATAAAAACCTACAAATCTCGTTTAATTGATGTATTTTGTGTGGGTGTAAAAATAAATAATTTATATGCTCGCGTCGCTCTATTCATTTGAAATGAAAAGCGTACTTCTAAACAATTCATTAAATTTAACTGAACTCGTAGAGTAGTTTTTTCTTCCCGTAGTTGTTTGTTAAATGTTTTAATAACTCAGTCATATATTAAATAGAATCCAGCCTTAAAAAAGCGGCAGCCCAAATTTAAATATTAGGTTTAGCCACTTTGAAAGCCCCGAAAAATTTACACATCCGAGTAAAATCCAGCAAACATTAATAAATCTTCCTTCCAAAGTATAAAAAGAAAAAAAAATGAAAACATGGATCCGTTCCACTTTAATACATTCACTGACCGTCATAAAAAATGTACCGTTTTTACCTTTGCGTACATCCCTGCGCAGCAAACACTACTCACACAATTCGTGAAAGTAGAGTCATATAATAATAATTTAATTTTCATAATATATTTTCTCCCAATTTGTTTTTTTTTATTCATTTCACGTAGATACAATAAACTTCAAAAAGATATATTTTTCTGAAATACGAAAAGTAACTTCAATTAATTATTTGTAGTATCGAGTTATTTTAATAAAATGGTCATAAATCAAGAATGTATTTGCATTTACATTTATCATATACGGACGAAGAAATAGTTGGTTCATTTGTTTTGCATTCGGCGAGAGAGCATTAGTGACGTGTTTTATGAATACGGTGTCATTTAAGACAAGAAATATTGGCTAGTATTTTTGTCAATTGAACCCATTATCAGAACATTATTATAAATAGATAAGACTTTTCTAATTAATTCTTTAATGTGTCAGTGGATAATTACTAGCATCAATTGATACGATCAATCTTTATACCATTTCCAAATAAAAACTTTTTAAATTAATATTTAATAAATAATATTGTAACAAGCTTTCTCAAAAAAAATACTTTATTTCGGGCGCAGTTGCCGTTGTGCAAAACGGAGCTTACATATTACATACAAGATCATTCCGAAAGCACGCCTCAGCTGTCAAAATATGCTGACACACTTTTCCAAATTGCACTATACGGAAGGGTGTGCGTTCTGTCGGGTGGACTATGGGGTCGAGTCCGGGGTAGGGACGACGCCTAATCAGAATGCCGGGCGCCGCGCGGTCATTTACACGGCGGCGCCGCAATTGATAATACCATTGAGATGGCGTGCCCGAAAATCTCTCCACTTCAGAGCGGAGCGAGGGTTGGCGCGAATGTGACTTTGTTACTTTCAAAGTGATTCTGAGTTGATTTTACGCTACCCATTTATGCGCATCATACCTTTATTAATTAATGCTTCCATGAACATAGCGTTCTCATTCCGTGTTGCAGTATAATTTTGAATATTAATTGACAGAACTAATAAATATACTGTATTATTATCTTTAAAAGCTTGTAACTTACAATCAACCAAAAAAATATGTTTTTTTTTTTAAGTTATCAGGTCAAAATACATTTAAAAAATTATGATCAAATCACGTAACTTTAAATAAATAATTTCAGTGTTATTTTCACTTATTTAAAAAGTAATTCAAATCAGTTGCCAAAATAACGTCATAAACGTTTTATCTCAATCAAATGATCTCTGATCATGCTTAATACTTAAAATTCAAATTGATATTAAGAATTTCATTGAATAGCTATATACACACACAATGACAATAAAACAATAGAATTATTAAAAAATAATTAAGCTCTATAAATAATAATTATTATTATATGTAATTAATTATAATCATAATAATTTTTCATTCAAGATGGTTTTTTAATAAAATACAGCTGAAATCAACCAGTTAGGTTGCAAAAATTTGTTGAAAGAACAGCATTTTTATGCAAGCTATCAGCACGCTAGTCACGAATTAGGAGACTACTTAAAGATGGATTCCATCCTAGCAGGAATGTTAACCACTGTCCGCCCTAGTGCTGGCCCAGTAGGTTTCGCTTCCTTAATCTTAATCAGTTGCGAACGTTGCAGGTTTTGATATATTTACAACATCGTGCCGAAAGCGACATATTTTATTTTAACATAGAGTTAAAGCAAAGTAGATTAAACGTTACTGTTATGGCTATTTCATAACAGGAACACTTAATATCATCTCAAGTGCATTATCAGTGCAGCTTTGAAGTAGGCTATAAATGATTTCTTTTTTTTTTTTTACTAAAATAAATTAGTTTTTGTAGCAGAATTCTTAAGAGCAAGGAAACAATTTTTAACATTACATAGCAATTTAAAAAAAAACATGAAATCAAATATACTTTTAACGATGGATGCTTTATAAATAAAACTTGTTCATTTACAACCAATGTCGGATGATTGAAATAATTTTACTGCGAACCTTTGAACAGATTATTTCGGCCATGCAACTTTGCATGCAAAAAATCTAATTTAACTTCATGTGTTTTTTCATTCCAATTTATCCATACGATTTTTTTAAAGGATCGCAGAAGTAATGCAAAAGTAGGGAGATATTTTATTTAGTCGTGTCGGACGTTGCGATATCTGGCCATAATATGACAAATTAAGAGGAATTATATGAGGTGCTTGGATCACCACAAAAACTTTATGTCAAGGCTTTTTTTCATGCAGTGGAATAAACAACTTTTGTTTTTTTTAATACTTTTTTTATTTTAAATTAGAAATGAATTTTATAAAATTAGTCTGTTTGCTGTTATATAAATTTAAACAATTGCAAAGATTTGTCTTATTTGCTGTCAATTTATATATACTTTGAATACTAAGAAGTGATTTGTTATCTATTTAATTAAAATATTTATAATTTTCTTTGCTTTGTTTAAGTTTAAAACCATTGGGGATATTCATGTATTTTTAATTTGTTTCAGTGAACATTTATTTCTTTGTGTTCTGTTTTAGATATTTTCAATCTTGGAAAACTAAGTTCTATCCGATCCATTCAAAATAAAAACAATGAAAATTCTGTCAATAAATTATTTGTTCTCAAACTGAGATGTTGAATTTTAATTTAATATGTTCTGTATTGAGTGTAGAGATGATTATAAAGAAAATTAAAATAAATCCGATTGTGTATATAATAATATTGACTCCGGTCATCCTTTCGAACGGTTTGAATGTTTTTAATTCAGTTTATTTAAATAAATTTCCCACTCAAAGGAATCGCCGGAGGTATATTTGGAGAGTGCGGTCGTTCGCAGGCTTTGATGCGGTCTCTGCCGTGCAGTTAAGCCTTCATTTTATCAAATAATCAGAAACCCATTGAGGACATTGTAGCGAAATGTAATTTTTAAAAGCAACTTGCTTCAAAAATATTTTGTACTGAAAGTATTAAAAGTTCATCAAGGGTACAAATCAACTTTCATTTTTTAAAAAAATAAAAACAAATTTTTATTACTCATTTCCTAAATATATTTTTTGATCAGGACCGGTTTCGCTCATTGCAAGATGTCAAAATGTCACGGTGCAAAAATAACAATGTATTTAGTTCTACAATTTTTTTTATAATATATGGTTGATAGCTTTTTTGGAGTTATAATGGAGTTCTACCAAGCAAATGACAATCCAATCAATAAATATATACTATAAATGTGTTTTCATTATTTAAAATAATATGCATTTCTATCAAGAAGTGATAGTTAACACCAAAAGTATCATTTGTTATGTACTTGTTGATAAAAAGCTTATTGTGTACATTTTATAATTGAAAACAAATATATAACAAATTACTTTCAGAAAAGTTTTTTAATGATTCACCAAAAGCCAACCCGTATTGAAGAAGTATAAAATTTTCAATATTAGCAACAAATACGTATGTATTTTAAAGTTCTTACTTTTTAGTATACTTGTGTCGTATGTATTATATTGTGATGTGATGAGTTTACATTAAAGACTCATGTTTCGAAATTTTCCATGAGAAAAACACATTTACATTATTGATGCCATGAACTCATAGCCTAGACAGAATAAATAAATATAATCAGCCTTTACAACTCCGAAATTATGTATAATTTAAATTACTGTTACTAGAAATGATATCCGCTCAAATACAATCACGTTATATTAAAACATAATGGATAAGTCTTATACCAAATAAATTGACCTACAACTTAATTTGAGCGCAGAAAAGCCAAATGTACAAAATAGCAAAACATCGCATTCTAGGCGTTATATATCACTTCTTGGAAGAAAAGCTCTGTATTTGAACGAAAATAATCTTCATATTTTTTCGAAATTTTTTTACAATGTTGTTTTATTATCAACACATAAAATATTTATAATGCTGACCGAAAAAAAACAGTTTTTACCATTATGGTAAAAACATATCATTTTGGAAAACTAACCTAACCTCACCTAACCTTACCCAATTTTTAATATTTAAATATAACACAACTTAGTTTTTCTTTTCGTCAATACATAAATAATGTTAAGTTACATCATTTACTATAAAATAATGTTAAAAACATTCATTGTTTTTTAATATGTTTATACTGGAATACGTGCACAAAATTTAAATCAATACAGACGAGGTGAATGAATTAATGGGGTCTTTAAAGTATATACAGAATATTATTTTAGCTTGATATTTTTTACTTTCATGGATTATTAAAATATTTATTGCCATTCGAAATTAATAAATTTTAGCATATAAAGATTTTTTCGCGCGCTATAAACGGGTTGACTTGCCGTTTTATAAAACACCCCGTTAAAACAGAAATCCAAAGGGTTCATTTCTCACTATAGTATTAAAACTGTTGATTTTATTTATCAAAACAGTGTGATGAGTTTGCCATCAAATTTATATTGATGAAGTTCACATCATAAATAAAAACGTTAATGTTAAGTAAAAACAGTTTTATAGGTATTTATTGCATCAATCAGCTGCAATTAGATGGAATAATTGACTCAAATTTTTGTCACTTTAATATTGATATTTTAAACTGTTTCTCACTCGTTAAGATAAGTGTTTAATTAATATAATTAATGTTTTTTTCTATCGTTTTACAGTTATCAAATGTTACAAAGAAATCTTTAATAAAGTGATAAAAATATAAAATTCGTTGATTTAAAAATAATACAAAAAATAAACATTGCCTCTTTTTGTGGGCATAAATTTAAATATTTAAAAAGATATTATTATCAATCACTCAAACATCCTTTAGTTTTACTATCAAAAATATAAAAGCAAAAGTATTTATGTCTACACACTGATTTATTGTTTCTTTTGATAATAGTTAAAGTGGCAATATCTCACGTTTATATATACTTTATGGGAAGGAAAACCCAGACAGAAAACCGAACACCAACCCGCCTGGGCAGCGTGGTGTTGCTATGTCCAAACCCCCCCTGAAAAAAAAAAAAAAAAAACAGTGGGAGGCCTTCATCCAGCAGTGGATCGACCCCGGCTGATAATGATGAATGATGAATGATATATACTTTAAGTATAACCGTTTTTATTATTTGAGTACCTATAATGATGAAAAAAGTAAGAATTCCAACATTAGTCTTTGAGGTTATTCAATGACTATATATATAAAAGATATGACTTCATTTCAATTTATTGCTTGATCAATAAATTATTTATATGGAGATTGCGTGTATAAACATAATTCATTTATGTCTACAGAGGGTGGTATTATTTAAATTGCGTATTTTGTACGAGAATTCATTCAAGAAAAATATTTATATCTGATGCCAAAGAGCTGAATTAAAAACTTTTTTTTCCGAAATAATATGAAAGAAAAAAATACACTAAAACATTTTCCATTTACATGAGGATTTGTTAGTAGTAGATAAAATATGCGTGATTTTAAAAATGAATGAAATATATTTGTAATAAATATTATTGGAACTCTGAAATTTAAACGTGCGCGTTATTTCGACTTGAAACATGTCCTGTTACAAAACCTATAAATTATTTACCATGCTTAAAGCTGAGTGTTGGAAATAACTCAATTGACTGTAAATTTGACCGTATTGCTTTGGACTTATTGAAACAGACCTACAAACAGATAAATTTAAATAAAAATAATTTAAATGAAAAATAAAAAAGTCTAAATTATAAAATGACTTCAGTTTTAGGAAATTTATTATTATAAATTTAGTTAAGTTACTTTCCACTCAACTAAAATATTCAGTTTCATAAAAAGAATTGTATATTCTAAGAGATAATGTAGAGTAAGACTTTTGATCAGCACGCCTTTTTTTGTAAAGAAAAACATTAATTAGAGTGCTACTGCAATAGCTGTAATTGTAAGTAAATAAAGTCTTCAGTCAATGCATGTATGACTATTTTTTTATGTATTAATTATATTATTAAGTATTGATAATATCATAAGAGTATGACCTATTTGTGTTGATTTTAACCGTGAAGACATTTTTGTGACCATTCATTTTATTTTTTGCACAAAATGGGATAATTTTTACATGTATGCCAAATTATTTGCATCCGAATAAATGCATATTAATTCGTTATTTGTACAATATATCTATTATTCATAAAAATGTATTATAAACGAAACAATATATATGCACACAATAAAATTTAAAAAACAAATCAGTGTGTCGCATTTCTCACTTTTTTACAGAATGTGCCTCTTATTTGAAAATATAACATAAGGATGGAACTTATATTATAAAGAACAACAATTATGGATAATTTATGTTGTATAATGTTTTTTTATACCCTTTTTTGAAATTGTAACTGTGGGTTATCCCTTTTTCTGAAAGCTGGACTTTTTAGCGTCCCGAGGCAGTTAGACAACGGGAGAGTCAAACTTTCAACGGGGCCCCGTTATATGTAATTGAAGCCTGACGGTGTGTGTTATACAATATAAAATGTAAGTTGTAAGCGAATTTTTACAGGTGGCACTGAGAAAGATTATGTATTGTATTGAAATATAAAAAATGTTTTTGCAAGTCTGCAATTCGTAATGTATACATGTATAATTAAAATAACTGAACACGGTGACTAAATAGCAATGTATTTTAGTTCTATAAAAATTATAAGGTATAGAGTCGATAGCTTTTTCGGCATTTTTATAGAACTTTTTTTTCACCGTTTTATAATGGAGTTCTTCCAAGTAAAATTCCAATTCGATCAATAAAATAACTGGTTTAAAAGGGTTCAGTTTCAAAACATATGACTATTTAAATTAAGTGTTTGCGAACATATAATAAAATAAGGAACAGTTTTTATTTAAGTATGTTAAAAATATTCAACAAATCGAAATTTTAAACTGGTGCAGTGAATGAATGATAAAATTCAATATGCCATCGAGTATCATTAAAATTGTTTTAATTGTTTGTATTTATTTCAAACGTTCACTTTGTTAAGTTAAATATATTGTATTTAATCATTGTATCTAATTTAATATTAACGGAAAGCAAGTTGGTTATATGCATAAAGAGCATACAGAAATAATTTTCCGCAGTATTACAAAGCCGTATGGTTTCATCAAATTTAATATTCCAAGTAGCCAACTAACTTCGTTCATTGCAAGCTTCTGGTAGATTTCCAAACTATATTCTATAAGAATATACGTGCTCTGTATATGAGAAGTAATAACTGACGTTATTTAAAACTTTTTTTTAACGTTTTTTACTTTTTGTTTTGGAAATCGTACTTTTTTTAATTGATATCATATAGAAATATAATATAAAAAATTTTTGGTCTCTATATTGTGCAATATTTTTATAGAAAATGTTGTTATAAAGATTAAAAAAGCATAAAAATTCTTTGTCTTCAAATGAATGTAAAAATACAATTGATACTTTAAAATAGCGGCTTCCAAGCTTTATGATAAAGTATGTCAAATGTGTTTATGAATACTTAAGAAAAATAAAAACACTCTTTTATTGAATGAACTTTTACTATTACTTGACGATATAAAGTTTTATTTATTTGTTGGTATTATCAAATTACTTTTTACTAAGAAGTTATATTGCCTTCTCTGGGGGGCGCGCTTTCCAGGATGGAAGCCACTGCTTTAAAATATAAGATTGTCCTGAAATTCTCTATGCATTTTGTTAATTTTTTGCATACATATTCCACAACTTTTATAATTTAGGAATCTATTTAACTAATGAATAATTTACAAATTTAGTATTTAGTGTTGAAATATTGTTTACTGAAATTTTTATTATATCAGTTAATCATGCTTTCATTGTTTTTATTATTTGAAATATTACGCATTTCCAACAAGAAGTGAAAGAAGTGTTAACACCTTAAAAATGATTTTCTCTTGGGTTTACATTACAATAAATCAACAAAGTTGTTCTGTATTATTATCTTTAAATATATGACGGTATTAAAAATATTTTTTTCCTAATTTATTGATATTTAAAGTCTCCGTGATAATGGATGATAAAGTGAAATATAAAATGCAAAAAATACACATTTGAAAGTTGAAGAATCCCGTTTGCATTAGGTACCTAAACCGTTCAACGATCAGAACAATTTATTACAAGACTCTCTCAGTAGCCGTCTTGCGCTGCGGTTTTTCTATACTTCAATGAATATTTATTAAATTTCGTTAAATTGTATTAAATTGCCTTTGTCTAGACTTAGATACACGTTATATTTTAACGTGGCATATAAACCGCACAATAAAACCAGACGCAAATGATTTTAAGCTCGAACGGATGCTGCAGACGGCAAATTTTATGGAATTGTTAAAGTTTAAGATAGATGGAATTGAAATACAACTTAAAATGTATTAATCAACGGTATAATTCAATCTGTCAATCGAAGTTGTAGAATTAAATGACGCTCTAAAAATTCAACTGTTTAAACATTTTATGAACATATAGAAAAACATACTCTGTGTTTCTTACTATTAACCTTATTATTGACATAACTTTTAACCCATAAAAAGTAATAAAAAGCCTCTTTTCCTACAATGTAGCTTGTTAAGTAAACTGATTTAGTTTTATTGATGTCAAGAGGAAACGGTTACTTTATTCAAATTATTATTATGTATTTATATATGTACTTTTAAACATATTATTTACAAAAAATCACATATGTGCCCAAACACAATTCTCGAAAATATCAACAAAAATATAAAACTTATTGACAACAAATTCACTCTTTTGACTTATATGATTGTCAATTTGTCATCAAAAATTGCTCTTTAAAAATTCATAGTATTAATTTGAAGGTATTTTATGAAACACGTGCAATTTTTTTGGTCTGTAAATACGAGATATATATTTTTGAACGATTCATTAGTATGCTATTTTTCCCAGAACCACTCAAATACTTACATAATTACATCATTTGATATAACATTTTTAAATACAAGTTTTTATGACTGAACAATATCTCTTTCTTTAAAAAATATTATTTTACTTAACGAATTGATTTTATACACAGTTCTAACTATAGTGCTGATATATCACAAAATAATGGTATATATATATTTTTCAATTCAATATTATTATACATGTATTTTAATTTAAAACAGTTCCACCAGGTGCATGCGCCTTTTAATCAACGCCACGCATATTGGTGACGGCTGAAGATACATACATCGTTAGTTTATATTCATAACATCATATTATACAAATCAGTATAAAGTACATTTAAACATAAACTGTAAAATAAAATTAAAGTGCAATATTTCAGTCATTCGAAATATTCAAATTTATTATATCTGAGATTGGGATGCACAAATAATGTGAGTGGACCAAGTCACGGTATGCAATTTTCTATGCACGACTGATTTTGCACTCTACAGCATCTTGGGGCAGACAATACATCTGCAGTATGAAAGGCTTCCTTATATTATTATTATTGTATGACTGAACAACTGCTTGATTTTATAGAAACCATAGGTATATATTTTTCTACGAAACTTTATTGTTATAGTGATCCACCTCACATTGTAGAGATATTTAGACCTTTGAATAAAAATTCAATAAAAATTGATACATGAAAAATCTGATGTGCATGAATTGGTAATATATCATATGTATTTATAACATAATAAATTTTACTTACTTTACTTGATTCTTTTATCAGAAGCTAATTTTGGGTTAAATCTTTGATTGAAAATTTAAATTTGAAAAGAGATGTTATTTAACATGCTTCAATACAATGTACAATAATAATTAATTGGATAAATATTCAATTAACGAAAACTATCAACTTATTAACAACTAAAAATATATTTATTATGATATAAAACACAAATAAATTTAGTTTATCCACTTTCAATGTGCAACATACAATGTTATTCCAAACAGAACTTTTTCTTCGAGATTTCGATTTTTTTTTTAAGTCGATAAGCTTTTTTTTCCATGCTCTCGATGAAATGTTTTTCAAATGATGTTAGTTGTAAAGAAGTGGGCATAAAAAATAGATTTTAAAATTGATCCATTGAAAAATGCTTAAAAAAACTATTGATTACATATACATATATTAATGGTTTTAATTGAAAAAATTTGGTGTTAAAAAAGCTTATTACTATTTATAGAAAGTTTAGTGTCTTGAATCTCACTTTTAAGGTGTTAACTGTCACTTCTTGATGGAAAGGCATGATATTTTAAATAATAAAAACACATTTTTTTTTAGTACTTATTTCCACAATATATTTTTTGATCAGGACCGGTTACGCTCATCGCGAGCATTGATCATCATTGAGCATCAGTTGATAATGCTCGCGATGAGCGAAACCGGTCCTGATCAAAAAATATATTGAGGAAATAAGTACTAAAAAAAATGTGTTTTTATTATTTAAAATGTCTTGAATCTGTTAAATAATAAAAATAGAAAAAAAACTTCATTGGTGTATCACTAAGGAAAACACTTTGCATCTGCATTAAGGCATGTCTCGATAAAGATGGTCCTAATTCAGACACCCGAATAATTTGCTTCTTGACATCCAATTTCCTCAGCGCGAGTAGACTTGCACCTCGAGTTGCATCACAATGCGAGAACCTGCATTTCTCAGCTATTGCAACGGCCGGCTTGTTCTCGCGTCAAACGATTTTTCATGCAAGCGTTGTATCGTTCAGAGATTTTCAATGTAATTTTCCGACCACAGTTTATTTATATAGTTTTGGTTTCTTTATTGTTCAATAAATGAGAGGAAAGTGCGACTTACCCGCAACACCACCTTCATTTACGGTGTATTTGCTTTACCTGCATTGTTTCATTGTATGTCTAAATTGGTATTATTATCTAAATAAAAATGTATAATATTTGTTGAAAATAATATTTCTTTAAATATTTGTTCAGCAATATTCCAAACGATAAATGCCTTCCTATCATGTTGGATGAAGACTTCTATAGTTGTATAAATACTTAATTTTATGATAATATTTATATATTCCGTATAACTATTTGAAAAAAATGTTGTGAATTACCCAAGAAAATTATACAGAAATATCAAATTATGATTGCTTAATGAAATGTATTTTACCATTCGATTATTTTTTATTAAAATTTTATTTTGAATAAACTTTTGATAAAGAGAAAAGCTTGAAATGATAAGCATTAATTTGTTCATTGATCGTATAATTAAAATTTTGAAAAATCTAAAAATTTCAAACGATTTGTTCACATGATATACTCGATTGTGTTATGTTGTATGTTTATCTATATATGAAAATAAAAAAAAATACTATAAACATCTTTTCATAAATTTATTATACAATTGATTTTCTTCTCGCGTTGTTTTAAGTTTAAGGAGTATTTTTACGCCAATAAACTGCGCTGAACTGTTTATATTGTATTGTTTTTACGACTAAACCTTAGATATGCTATTCAATTTGATACATTAACTGTTGCCAAACAGTAGCCACGGGACATTCGACTTTTTCGCTTTGGCTACTAAGACAGATTTTACTTCTAGGTCAGCTATATTATTTTAATATTGACCGACTACTTTTTATTTAGTCTTTCGTGTAATATATTCTCAGTAATATTTCAAAATATTAACACAGGGTTCATCTTAATAAACATCATTTTAACGTCAACGTCTATATATTGATATACATAATAATATTTATGCTAAAGTAACAACATAACAAAGCAGATAAAGTATTGATATATCAAGTGTATGCGTTTCAAAATGAAATTGAACCGAGGAAAAGCAGGCTTACTCATTATAGAATATTTGTAGAGTTCACTCGATAAGTTCACAAAAGCGTGGTACACAAGCTTTTGAAAATTGCTTCATGGTATTCAAGACTAATCCTAATAATTGAAATTGCATCTATTCTGAGGGAAATCCGATGATTGGTTTAATTTTGTTAACATAAGCTGTCCCATTTGCAGGTATCTACATGTAATAGAGCAGTTGAAAAGCAATGAAAAAGTAGTTACATCAGTGAGGATGTGAGGCAGTCGTTGGCGTCTCCGTTCAAAGAAGGAGCACACACGTAATGTGCCGTGAAATTACCAATTTATATCGACGAGTTGGGCTGTCTTATAGCCTGTTTTGTTATTGGTGTGCGCGAGCGTGTGTTTTCTATATCCAAAACTTCCGTGTGAACGAGCGCGGTGCGCTGGTGAGAAAATCAGGGCTTTCAAAAAGTAATGTTGCACCCTACAATTGAAATGGAATTGTTTATACATATTTCCTTAAATTTATAAAAACTTTAAAATTATAATAAAAAATAACATTTCGTAACTGATAACTAAACAGTGTTGAAGAAAATAACGTTGTTTTACACAGTACAGACAGTTTCATAAATCATGTTTTTGAAATTTAAATACGGTTGCTTTTAATATCTGAGCAGAGATGTTTGACGTGGTTCGTCCTTATACAGGCCCAATAAACTATGTTGATTCAACCAAGACTAACTTTGAGGCATTCAATAATTTAGTTATTTACAAAATATGGGAAGCAAGTTAGTCGCGATTCTTTTAAAAATACAACGTGGAGTAGATAAATAGGATACTTTATCATTTAATTTTAGTGGCTGAAAAAATGACAAATTTAGATTTTCTTACTTCTTTTTTTAAGCACATTCGTAATGTTTTAATTAAGGAATGGTTTGTAAAATTTACAGAATAAGATACGTTTTTTTTTTCGTGGATTGGTTCATAACGTTTCAACCTCCTTGCATATTGTCTACGAGCCGTTGCAAAAGCGATGAGGTAAGAACTATTCTCAAATGTTGATAAACTAAGTGAAAAGCAGTTTTGTTCAATAAATTATATCGATTTTATTCCATAAAAGAGCATATGGGGTAGGAAATTACTAAAAAATAATATCGGATCTCGTAGCAGAAGGCACTAATGCACTCTGCTTTAATTAGTTAGATTATCAAACAAACAAATCACCGAGCGAAAAATGTAATGTAATGATTTTCAATAAATTTTTGTTCAAGTCATTACCATTCAGAATACAAAATTCAGGCTTAGATATAGTGATAATATAAGCATATTTATTTTGTTTTTCCGTAAAAATCTTCTTTAAGACATATTTATAATAATCGACATGTATAAATATTATGTTTAAAAATGTGTAATACTCGTACAAAATTTTATATCGATCATTCATTTATTAACGGTATATTTTTATAGTTTCCCATCTTCTAACAAAATCTTTTGGAACCTTTTCCATTCCTATTTACATTAATATAAGGCACTTTTGGTCGAATACTAATAAAATTTTCAAATATATATGAATAAAAGTTTAACAGTACCAATTGTCAAAAATATATTACTCGTCTTTCAAATTATAATCAAGTGTCTTGAATGATAAAATTGACCATTTTATTATTAAAATATATTTGAAATTTGTCACATTTTTAGATTATTTAATTAATTTACTTAAATATTCATTTTTACGAAACACATCAGAAATAATTAAAAAGTTTGCTTTGTTTGATCCTTCAATCACTACACCACTCAATTGAGATTTCGTATCCTTTATGAATTATCGATATTCATTTTATACGAGACCCCTTGTATATACAATACAAAAAAAGTCAAACATAAAAAAATTACAGAATATTGATCAAATATAGCTTTATTATTTAAAAAGAGCGTCATCAACATCAATAAAAGTAAAGACCAAATTCTTTGTTATCGATAAATTGGATTCAAACTATGTTGAATTAATTATCAACGACAATCGAACGAGAAGCTTGGAAACGTTCAACATGAAATATTTATAGACAATGTTCTTAAATTCAAATTTACAATTCCATAATAAAATCAAATATTTATTTCCATTGTGAGTATATTGTATCCATTAACATATAACACAATATAATTTTGTTTCAATTGTAATTTTCCGATAGTAGTTATTTCATAAATAATTTCCATCGTCCCATTATCATATTCATTATATACTTGTCAGTAATACATTTATTTTGTCATTACTTTTCTTATACTCTCTGATTTGATTATTCATAAATACACAGCTGTCAAGCCGATTGTTAAAGATATGGCGCAAAACGATCCCTCCATTCGATAGCAGTCATTTATTTTCGAAGCAAAGAGCGTGTTTATTTTTTAGGTCGGCGGGTGTCACTGCCATTCCCGTCGATGAATATTGAATGCTGCTTGAGATCATTATTTGAATATTACGGAACGTGATTTTTATTCAAACACAAATACGTATCGCAAAAAGAGTAAACATCTCCATATCATTTCCGTTTATGGACAGGAAAATTTTATTACTTCCGATAAAATTATTCTCGGCGTCGTGCTATAGATGGCACGAGCATAATAAATGATATTTACTGCGATGTGATTAGCATTAACGTCTCTGTATTTAATGCTTTATTTTTCAATAATTTTTCATTCAAGTAATTATATTTTTGTAAAATATTTTTGATCGGAGAAAGATCAAATTAGGTGTATAATAAATCAAGATTAAGCTTCGATAGACAGTGATGTTAAAAAGATTTGTAGAATAAAATACAAAAATTATCAAATTTACTTTAATTGCTTTTCTCGGCACATTCAATTTTATCTGTAATTTTAATACGTTAAATCATCTATTTATTCAACCATTATAAGTAAATACTATTACGATATAAGTTTTACGTGATATGTGTGTCTGTCTGTATGTATGTGTGTATTTGTCGTCGATGGTTGATGACGGCGGTGTGTGTTGTTGTTATCATTATTATTAACGCAGCTTTCGTTGATACGATATATGTTGAAGAAGTGTCCATTATATTTTTATTTTCAATAAGTTAAATGAGAATATTTCGATTTAAGTACGCTAAAGAATAATATGTGAATATCTCTTTCTAATGTTGATAACACGGTGAAAAAATAAGAAGAGATTATAGTTTTAAAAAATTTATTGAGGTATATAGATGAAAGCTATTTCAGCTTATGCCCTCATCAGAACTTTGTTTAGAAGTATATTTCCTTATTTATATGTAGCAATGTAGGCAAAAGCGTCGTAAAAAGCGAAACCTGGTTTGATAGTGATAAAACACGTGGAATCGTATAACGGCTTAACAATTCAAATTTGAATTAAAATACATTGTTAATTTCCCACCGTGTTATAATAAAGTTTAACCAATTAAATGTAAATTCAATCAATAAAAATTAATTACATTTTTTACGTATAAGCAAAAACAAAAACATAATGGTTTAAGTTAGCCCTACCTTTCAATTAATAAAATTATTGACTTATTTTAAAACTCTGTATTATATCAAGAAGGAAGTGTTCTTGTTTAAAAATAAATTTAATAGAATAAAGAATGCAAAAAAAGTAACTATGGAAGTATCGTTCATCATTTTATTTTAGGGTAATTATAGTTCGAAGATTGAAATTTAATGATAGGGGAAATCTCAGAAATGCGTGTAAATGATTTGATAAAACATGATAAAGTGCAAATTTATTCATTTGAATTCTAACAAAACACAGTGTTCCCTTGTAATTTGTGGCTGGTTACTATCGTAGAAGAAGCGTGTGCTATGTTCCACAGAATATGCAAAATATTTCCTTGACAGTTGAAATATGATGTAAGGAAACCCGTAGTTTGTAATATGTTTCATATAGCGTTCGTTTGTTGAAAATCGTTGAAATTGTTGCAGACACTTAACGTTATGAAATGCTATAGACCTAAAAATATCACGACACTTAACTTGTAAATAATATCTAACAAAATACAACATACTTAGACATCATACTTATTATGCAGTCCTATTTTACAACTATTTTTCATTTGAAAAAATCTTTTTCGATCACAAAATTTTGTTGTATAAATTTGACAGTTAAAGATAATAGTTTTGAAAAAAAATACATTTTTATAAATATATCCTGCTTATGTAATTATGTTTCTTTTCATACATGCATTAATAATTTAATATACATAAACAACATATTATAGTTTATACAATATCTCTTCACCTATAATTTACATTAAACTACGTGAAATTTGTGTTTATACTATTTTTATTCCGGTTAATTCTCTTTCTAAAAGTTCTTCAAAATATATTGAAAATCTAATTTATGATATCCACTAAAGGTGCTTGAAGGAATTTCAATATCAAATTTGAATTGATACAATTTTGTACGATTCCACATGTTTTGTCACTAACGACCCGGGTTTCACCTTTCGGCATCTTCAGGCATTCTATCACATGGATGCAACAGAACTGACTGTGGAATCATACAAAATTGTAACAATTCAAATTTGATTTTACATATGTTATTCCGTTGTTATTAATTTCTCTTATACATAAGCGATACTAACTGTTTATTGTGTGTCAATTTTGTTGGATCCATATGAAAAATAGTTGTTGTGACTAAACACGTAGTATCTAATCGTAGTAAATATTATTTTTTTTATTCAATTGGCATTAACTTGGTAGAACTCTATTATAACACGGTGAAAAATAGCAATGTATTTTTGTGGAACAAAAATAGATTGCTACTTTTTCGATGGGTTGTAAGAAAAATGATTTTTAAAACTTGTGCATGATCAGTGTATTATAAAATGAGGAGCGATAGACAAACATTCTTTTAAATTATAAAATTTGAAAAATATAGTTCTTTTACTAACAAATAATAGTGACAATTAAAGTAAATGATTAAAATGTTACAAATGATTACAGCAAGCTCAAACCCGGACCACTTTGTCGCATCAAATTGTAAAATATATAATATTTTTAAGGAATGAGTTTTGTAGGAGAAAAAAAAATGAACGACAACAAACGAGCGAACACAAACTCAGTTAAAGAACAAAAACAGTTGTAAAGAATTATTAAAATTCTTGCATCTAAAAAAACTACATTGAAAGATAAAAAACGCACTGTCTTTTTTTCAGTAATGTATTTTTATTAGGTACACTCCAAGGCGTGATAAAAGAGAAATTTATTGTTACCGTATTTACAGGTGTAAAAACTTTTTTGTTATTTATAAATATTTATAGATCTTTATGCAGACCTGCACATTAATCACCTACTGACCTACTTGTATCGTGACCTGGAACTGTATCTTTTCTATTATTACTTATTTTTTATCTAGTTTTAATCTCTAGCCCGTGTTCATTTCATCTTATTTCCGTCGGAGATATATTTGAATCATAGTGTTTGCAAACAAAAATACAAAGAGTTTTAATTGAATAGAATGTTTTGATATGACACGGCTTACAAACATATACATTTAATGTTAATATGTTGTTGCGTTATCTTATTATGAACAATTATTTAAAATTTGAATTGTTGCAACTTTGTACTATTCCATATGTCTTGTCACAAACGACCCGGGTTTCGCCCTTCGGCATCTTCAGGTATGCCATCGCACGGATGCAACAGACATATGGAATCGTACAAAGTTGCAACAATTCAAATTTAATATTGAAGTTCCATCAAGCACCTTCAGTCGATATTATAAATTATTTAAAATATCAATTTATGTTAAGTTAAATAGTCATGGCTAGCTTCATTTTGTTATTGCGTATTTTTAAATAATATCCAGTTAAGAATGGTTGATCTCAAATTTCAGTATTGTCACATTCAAAAATAGACTTTAAGATCGATTTTATCAGATGTATGTAGTTGAATGTCATGATATGAATACACTTAATTCTTCTATCTAAATTGACGGTGATAAAAACATTTGGTGACCAAGTGGCAGACTCATTATTTTAGACAAAGATTCTCTTTCTAATATATTTAACATGTTTTTTGTTCAAAAGGGATTTAGATTTTTTTTTGTAATTTATGGGTCATTGAATGAACACGTTTGACAAACATTGTTATAAAGAACAACTAGACAGTTGCATTTTTACTTAAACCACAAAAACACGACTGTTTAAATATTTAAAAAAATATTTTGTATGATGTGTTCCATTTCTCATATTAAAAAATAAAATAAATTTGTTAAATAAAACCACACTTTACACATGTCGAAGAAGTTAGAGGTGCCTATTTAAGCTTTTATAAGTAAGCTTTTATATATTGAAAATAAATAGAATAATTACCTGGTATTATAATAATATGCAATATTTTACAGTGGTGAGATAGCCTTTGTGCAAAATGCACTTTAAATGAAGGAAAGCTCTTATGTAGCTGGTAAAGGCCCATGCTATTATCTTTGTAGCCAGATAACGCAGGTATATCCCGAGTATATTAATTAAAAAGCAATTAGCCGTTACGCCATAAATATGTAAACACCTGTGTGTTGATAGTATACGGGTAGCACAAAGGCTCGTTGTGGATTTTTTTCCCTCACAAGACTTAAGAAACATTTGTATTGCTAGCAAGGGAAAATGATTAATGAATTCTGTGGAATATTAACATAATAATTAATAATAAAAAAATGTGGTTTTCTCGAGAGAAAAAAAACTCATCACCTGTTTTTTTTATTTTCATTTTTTATTTATATTATTTGATATTATAAAATAAGTATATATCTAGAATTTTAGAACAGATGAAAAGATCTATTGTGTACCACCTCTGTAAATCTTATATATATACAAGTAAATATACGTTAAAACACAGTTATGATGGAGATGTAAGCCTTATAAACTATATACTTTATCAATTTTGAAGAACTCAAATACTATGCCATTTGGTCACCGTGTTTTAATGGAGTTCTACCAAGTAAATACCAATTCAATCAAAATGATAACATTGAGTATTTTGAAAAATTTTGTATAACATCTCAATATTTAGTGTGATTTTTGTTTATAGGTTTGATAATTAACTAATTAAAAATATTTAATTATTTTCTTAATAAATCTAAGATAGAATTTTTGCAAGGCTAAGAAAAAATAATAAGTAAACAATGGTAAATGATTGTGTCCACCTTTCTATGCAGTGAGCAAATAAATCTAATACCTGTAGATTTAGCAATTCATTTAACCGAAAAAAAACTTTTAAACAGTCAAACGAGAAAGTGATGCGTGCACATGCATTAAACTCCTGTTTGATTATAAGCTCGAGTGACAGGAAGAATAGAAATCTCCTTTAAACATTCAAATTTTATCTGAGCTTCGAGTTAGTAAAAGTTTTATGTGTAAAAAAATATATAATTCGTTATTGACCATTGTTTTGGGCATACGTGCCATTAAAAAATGAATGCGTCCTGAATTCTGCGTTCAGAATTGAAATTAGATTCTCTCATAACCTATTTAGAAATAAAAATTAAAAAAAAAAAACCCCAGAATGCAGAGCTCTCTCAGTGTGCACCTTGTCTTAAAACTTTTAATGAGAGGTTTCAAAATGTAAAAAGATTCCATATCAATTTTCAATCGTGGGATGAATAAAGTTTGGCTAATAATAATAAAATGATTCGGTTTGTATTTGTAGAATGCGCAACCCAATCCAACCACTAAAATAAGAGTTAGTTCCCTTTATCACTTTTTGCATACATATAATAAAATATATAATAAAAAAAACTTTGATTAATAAAAGTTCAGGATTAGTCGTTAAATTATAAAAGCAGTAATATTTTCAGTTATATAGTGAAAAATTTTGTTTTCGATGACTACAACGCGAAGAGCAAGAAACAAAATACGTACATCATCTGGTCTTTGTAATTTTATTTAGAAAAAAAACACATACAATCTCAAAAAAATTGTATGAAATCATTAAAAGATCACTAAGTACACAATTATTAACATTATAAACCACCACAAAGTGACCTCCATATAAAGCAAAATACGGTAATAGTAATAAATTAAGCTGTAAATTAATTTCAATATAAAGTATAGAAATCTACACATTTTAGTTATGCTAACTTTTAAGTTATCTTGTTGTTATTGTAATTAATATAGTTCTCTGAAATTATTTCGATTAAATAACATAATTAGTTTTATTCATGTTAATAGTGTAACTCTTATAAAGCATCTATAACTTTGAATTGGAAAATTAATAACATAGTTTGCTTTCATTTGAATTCAGATTTTTAAACCTAATAATTAATCGAGTTTCTATAATTAATCTTTAACTATAACCCTATATTGTAGTATATAAACGAGTGTTTGTTGAAGGCAAAGGAGTTAAGTTAATTAATGTATGCACGGAAGGTAATTTTTCATTGAGCATATTTAAATCTAATTAATATGAAAAATCACAGTGTGTTAAGTAAATCGTTAATTAAAAGCCGCTTTCCTTGAAAGGAATGTTTTAAGTAATAGCTCCAATCGTCACTTAAGACGTGATAAATATATTTTAAGCTTTATGTTTCTTCAAATTGATTTTAGTGTGAAATATATATCACAAGTTAACACACACATAAAAAACGTTTATGTAACTTACATATTATAAATGAGTGCATTTTTTTAGTTGTGAATTTTAAAAATATAAACGAAAAAATGTCAGCATTGTGATAGCATATGTAGATTATTTTATACCAAACAGTAAGAATAAAACGTTTTATTTGACGTTTGGTTCATAGTAATATTATAATAAAAGAGTTAATTTGGTATTTACACAAAAAAAATAACAAACATGGATTATAATATCAAGAAAAAAAAATTTTTAGAGATTTTTTTTTGAGGTTAAGAGTTATCAATTAAACAGTAAACAAAAATTATATTGTAATGTAATCCGTTATTTGAACATTCTGTTTTCTTAATATAATATGACACGTGAGTAAAGTAAGATTTTATTTAAGAAATTGACCAAAGACTTTGCTATAATGTAACGAAAATTTTATATTTAATGTTTCCCAAAGCTTTTCAGTGATAGATTTGTTAAACGTAGATATTAAAAGCAGATAATAGACGTCAATCACAAGAATTGTTTCATACATCATTAATACTTATATCACTATTTAGCTTCGGTCTCGTTGGGACACCATGGGTGAGATGCAATAAAAACAAAGCAAAAGGTGTAAGGAAATTTGTTTTTTTTTTTTTTTAAATCCACTTTATTATATGACAATCTTAATTGATGTTAAGATGTGGTCATCATCGATAAGTAAACCATCGTGCAGAACAGATTGAGCATGAAAATTTTCATTTTTTGAAAACGTAGTTGTATGAAAAATTATAAAATATATGAAAAAGTGTAATGTTGTTACACGAAGTATTTATTTGTTGTTAGCTCCGGATATTATTATAAGAAATCGTGGACATGAATTGTTTGTTCTTCTAAAGTGCTGAACCAGTCAATGAAGATGTCAATGGTAAGAGCATTAACAATGTATTGATTGAATTGGCATTCACTTGGTAGAACTCCATTATAACACGGTGTTGAGCATTAACAATGTTCAACAGTATTGCTTCGGATGTCGACATATTCCATGTGGACGAAAGTGAGTTCAGGCGAATAACTACTATTTTTACTACGAATACTATTTTTTAATGTGTCAACGTAGATTTTTCACGAGCCATGTAAATGGCTGATTTTCTTGCTATCCTTATTTTAGTTTTTTTTTTCCTTAATTTCCAACATTAAATGTTTAATTATTTTAACGAACTTGTAATTTGAAATTTTTGTAACGTTTATACAAAAAAAAAAATCTCCATAATTACAATCAATACTATATTAAATCATATGACAATTTTGAATTGATTGTTTTTTCCTTTATTTTAACCTTATATTAAGGTTTATCGAAAGCTGTAATAGACATAGTTAAAATTGTTGAAACCAGCAATAATTTTATAAGCTATAATAATCAATTTAAAGTTTTATAGAAGTGTTTGTTCAAATAACATCTTAAGAAATAAATCACCAAGAAATTTGTAAGACTTGTAGCAAGTAATCTGAATTTTCTTATAAATGTGAAAAATATCTCATTTTCACATTGTTACATCTAAAATTAATCCCCTAAATTTTCCGCGGCATATCGAGAAGGCCTCATTTTTAATAATAAGGCTCTCGCGATTTTCATTACGAGAATGGCACCTTTTCGGCCGGCACTGAGGCATGGCCAATAAAAGTGGCGTTGTGCAACCCCAGCGGGTGTTATTGCATGCCTTTAAGCCGCAGGGATGTTCGGATAATGGGCCACACACCCCCGATGCCGCAGACCAGTAATTACGGGGGGTTGTATGAACAAGAATCTCGGCCCGTCCCTAGACATGTCTGATAACCGCTGGCTGCCGTCTTTGTGAAAAAATATTGCGTTCAATGTTGCTTGACAAAGTAAATACACTCGTTACTAATTTTTTAATATATCGTACAAAATCAGTTAATAATTGAATTAAAACAATGATATATTTGTTGACAATAGTGAATCAATTGCAATATTAAATGTGGTACTGTATTTTGTATTCTAGTATTTTCCACAGTAAACATGAAATTAAAATGAATTTTCATTCTGTTCTATGATTTTTTGTTAAGTTGCATGGATTATCTACGTTGCAGTGTCTTGTTTTAAAAAAAATCAGCCAAACGTAACAATAACTTTAAGAGTATTTAACAATTTAAGAATTATTGATTTCATAAAAAAAGAAATAATAAATAACCAATAATGACCTCAGACCTTTGGTTATTGATTTATTTAGAAACGTTGTCATATAATTAATATTATTATAGTTCCCAGACAATTATAAACGTGTTCTTGAATATTAATTTTTAATCTAAAATTTTAAGTGTCGATAGTAATGAAATACATCAAAGAAAATATTTCAAAGGATTACAGCAGATGTCATTGATATTTAAAATACACTATTCAAATTGACAAAGAAAGGAGATTCTAATTAAAGGGTGAAATATAGTAATGTATTTTAGTTTGACAAATATACATTTTGTATAAATGAAAAACATTTCCGTGTTTTAATTGAGTTCGACAAAGTAAATGCCAATTTAATTAAAAGAACCAGGTCGATCGAAAATTAAGTATGTGATATTTTCTATCGTGGTGAGAAAAAAATTCAGTTTTATTCACATAATATAAATTTTAGTCGTATTTTCACGGATATTTTAAAGCAATTATAACGTCAAAGTTGACGTTAGACATCTGCGTATGGTAGAAGTAAATTCATGAATTATTTTGGCAGGGATTCGATCTTCTTATTAGAAAAGGTGCGGTGTAATATGTGCCACACCTTCTATGTTTCAAAACCAGCAATTACAAGGGGTTGTTCACGTGTTAAGGAGGCTCGAACCACCCTTAGACATGTTTTTCTAGGTAACCCTGGTAAATCGAGCCTTTTGCGTTGTCTCTGTGATTCGAAATAAACGATTATTAGGAAAATTACAGTGTTACGCTTTAATACTGGTACTGAAAGATAAGTAAGACACTATCATTTTGTTGAATCAAACATAAAATTTGTATTTTTAACAGAAATTAAGCAACTAAAAATTACTTTTATTAATAAAAATACTTTATATAATAGATATATATCGAATTTGAATTGTAAAAAATTTGTACGATTCCACATGTTGTCATTCGATCAAACACCGTCGATCGATATTATAAATTATATGTATGTATATATATGTTATATATATAATTAAATAGCTAAGTTTATTAAACCTTTAGAGTACACATCTGATTAGCTTGCCATACGAAGACCAAACCAACATGCAATTGAACTAATGCTATCAACTGAACGAGTTGTATAATACAATAGAATAACTACAATAACCCAAAATTTACTTATTTAAAAAATGAATATTTCATTTAAATAATTAATTTAAACACATTATTACCAATATTTTCAAGTATATTTACAAATATTCTTTGTCTTTATATACCATAATAACATTCAATAGAGAGTGCATATATGGAATTCTGCATTATATAAATCTGGTTGGTATTCAGTAAAATATGCAAGTTTGGGTAGGGATCGAATTATGTCGTTGCAAAACGGTCTTCGATAATTAATAAAAATATTGGTGACCAAGAGAAACAAATATATTCATTTTGGTAATCAAATAACATAATTAAAGTATGCAGAAGAAACATTTCACTATAGGACTGGTATATGATATTGCCTTTAAGCTTACCGTAAATATAATCGCGAGTTACCTTTATTTCAATACTATAACATTTTATTCAACGGGCGTACGCTAGTGTGAGCTAATGCTGATAATTTTGTCAGGATAACTGTTTTGTCTCCAAAATTGCCTCGGTTTTGGAACAAAAACCTTCGAATAAATACAGAAATCACATAAGCCCAACGACAACAAAAAACACAATCCCCATGTTGAGTGTGGTTTAGAGCCCTCATTCCCATGGGTTACTGCGTCAGTTTACGAGGAAGCGTGTCGCCTCGTATAATCGACTCGGTTGCCTCATAAATATGTAAAGTAAGAAAAACCTAGTAAGTGGTTGTAATGGGAAGGAAAAAAGCTGATAAGGAAGTATAAATGGAAGTTAGATATGAAAGAATACAAGAATAGACGATAATAATAAATCCACGAAGTTTTTCGGATCAATTTTTACGACTTTTTTACGTATATTATTACGTGATGGAATATTCTCGGCTAGAAATAATCTTTGAAAAACTGATTATTCTGTAGGTAATGCCTGATTAATTTGTGTTCATGTTTTCAGGTCATGTTTAAAAAGCAATCAGATGGAATTATTTTCATGTTTTTCACAGACTATATAGAACGGATTACTGATCAATATAACCAGCCTTATTTTTTTCAAGATTTTTTTCTTGAAAAACGATTTTGAATCAAAATAATAACCATTTTATTAATTACATCTGAATTTTAAGCCTTTTTGTTTTACAAAGTGTGTGACATGAATGAAAAAATATTTTTTTGGGTCTCCATTAAACGTGTAAAAAGTAGTTACGCTAGATATTTATTTTTGTCAATTATATGATGACACTGACAAACAAAATTATTTATACCACTGTAACACTCTTGTAAATACATTTAGTTGATTTTAATTATATACACGCATGATGGCGTTAACAAATATAAAAGTAATGACTTCCTTTTTTCGCTATGAATGTTTTTTGTGTAGAAAAATATTTTGGTTCTACAAATAAAAATTTTCAATTTGGAAACAATATTTCTTTTAAATAGATTTAATTTAAGTACATTATTTGGATACAAATCAATAAATACAAACAACATAAAAATGATACTAAAAAAAAACTGTTTTCATTATTATTGATCAAAACCGGTTTTGTTCATAAAATATATGGTGTAAATAAGTATTAAAAATATGTTTTTCGTTTTAAAAAAAATCATACCTTGCAATCTAGAAGTGACAGTTAACACCTTGAAAGTGATTATAGTGAAAATATATTTTCCACTCTACTGAAGATTTACAAACGTTTGACTCGTAAAGTTTTCGAAATACACGAATTATTTTATTTGATCTTAACGAAAAGTTTAAATTTGAAATAGTATTCATCGTTAAATTGCGCGATTGTCATTACGGTAATAAACAGTAAATGCCATATTTATTGCCGAAATTTTACATCTCCATACAAATTAATGTATATTTACAGCATTCAATATAACTTAGAAATTTATTATGTTTCCTAATAAATTACAGATACACGTGTAGTGTGTAAAAATATCTGAAAACTGTACGTAGAAGTTAAAGACACCAATCCAAAATGGCAATTTATCAATATAAAATTAATATCTATATGTTGATGGTACGATGCCTAATCGATTTATAAGTGCTCCCAAAAGTATTGTGAACACAAAGTACTTTGATAAAACATTTTGTGGCTTATTCATACAAATACATTTTTTAAGACATCAATGTTCATTAATGAAATTTTTATCGACTGCTAAATTGAATTGTCCAATGAACAGAAATACTTGACTAAATCACTCGACTAAAATCTTAACACAGGAAATACAAAATCATAAAAAGAAGTCGGCATGATTATAAATGTTTAAGTTTCAGATAGTTCTGACGATGACGTGAGCCGAAAAAGCTATCAACTAAATCTTATTAAAAAAATTGTAGAACTAAAATACATTGCTTTTTTTTCATCGTGTGATAAATATTTAAGACTTGTCCTCTTTTGCGCTTTGATAATGATTAGTTTAGCGTAGAAAATATTTTGAATAGTGAGCGAGTTGTTTGAAAAATCTCTTAGCCGTTATCTCGAATAGTGAAACGTTTAGCTTTAAAGTACGTGCTTAGTGGAAAAATGCATCTGTGTTGCATTTCCCTTGCATCCCGTTTGTACCAGGGGCGTCGCGCATTCCAACTTTTAACCTTTTTAATTAAAATGTCAAACATAAGTCTCCCCGACGTTCCAGTGGTGGGACAGGCTCCCCTTATAAATTGCAAACATATCGCGCCGGGGTATTTAATATTTAAGACTGATGGTGGATTTATGCCCAGTTTCTTGAGACCGCGCACGCCGTATAACTGTTGCCAAAACAGTGTGGGGGAACGAACTTGGAAAAACACAGAATAATCTAGCACACAAATAAATATAATCAAATTTAATTATTCACAAAATGTATCTTCTTACTCTTTATTTCAAACAGATTTGAATCTTTTGATGAATTTTTTTAAAAACAGACAATAAATATGAACAAAAAACTAGCTTTATTGGTGTATGACAAATATCACGGTGAATAAATAGCGATGTATTTTAGTTCTACAAACTTTTTCATTAGATATAGTTGATAGCTAATTTTACTATTAATAAGGCCTACTATCTGTCGGAACTATCATCATAGCTCTGACGAGGGCGTGAGCCGAAATAGCTATCAACTATATCTTATAAAAAAAATTGTAGAACTAAAATTCATTGCTATTTTTTCACCGTGTTATAATGAAGTTCTACCAAGTAAATGTCAATTCAATCAAATAACAAATATATTTATGAAAATACACTTAAAAATCATGATAGTATTTTGAAAGTTTATCTACAATATTGTAAACACATTCGATAGACTTTAAAGATAATGCATTTAAAATGAATAAAAAAAAAATATTATTTAAATATTTCTTTGAAAAATTTACATTTGCATTTTTTTTTAAATTTTGCTAACGCTTGTTCATTTCTCACTTTTGGTAAAAGAAGAGCTTTCTCTAAAATATTATGGATGGAGTGTCATTTGACATGCTTATTGCATCGTTTCGTGACTGGTAAAAATATATCCACCTTAGTCATGGTTTTGTACTTATTTTATGTGAAAAATATTGTATGTAGGGTTTTTACTCTTATTTTAAACAGTATTTCATTGTATATATATTTAAAAATATCTTATTGCGTAGAGCAAAGAATTAATAGTAAAATAAAAATCTCATTTAATCCAAAATTATGTGTTTAATGGTAAAAACCACAGGGTAAACTTTCCAAGATGGACGTAGTAAAAAACAGTACACAATTTTATCACAAGATATTATATTAGTGAAAGATAATAAATTTTACACTTGTTTGTTGAAAAAATAAAATAATAGTTAAAAATGATTAATGATTTTAAGCTTTTAATTATCTTCTAATTGATGTTTCTTTGAAAGGCGATATAGTAATAAAGCAAGGCTCTCTAAGTGTTGGAAAAGCATGTACCGTTCACAGTACTGGAGTATTGTGTTGCTAGTGTATCTCGGTAAGCTATCTCTTTCATTGTGTTTAACGTGTTATCTAGAGCTTTTGTATAAGATGAATTGGCTGGGAATTATTCAACATTGTGTTTTCCGCTTGTACTAAACAGAGTGCTACGATACTGATTGAAAACTATGATATTATTCCCTAGACACGAAAAAAACGATATTACTCCAAAGGGAACATTAATTTATTTGTCATTTTTTATATACTTTACTTGCAAATAAAAACATTATACCCCATTTAAGAATTAAGTAATTGCCAAACGGTAGCTCGCGTAGGATATTGTATCATATTTATAAAATTGCCTATAAAATGCTTATATTGAACTCCAAAAATGAATTTGGTTAAGAGTAAATATAGAAGCAGACTTGTAGATTTACATCGTAATAATTGCATTCGGATGGGAGTGATAAGGTACTCACTAAGAATTTTAAAAAATGTGGAGGAATGTGAATGTCATTAATTTTACTACTAATTTATATTTTTAAATACAGTTTTAAGCACATTTATTTTAACATATTTATTAATAAATAGTTGAAGTACGCATTTTATGTCAAATGGAAATCTGATGTTCTAGTTTATTGAAAGTAATATATTAATATTATTATACGTTTGGTATGACAAGGGTCGATGATAAAACATTGTAAAGAAGAAATATGTATAGATACATAGCTCATCAGACGGTTTAAATTTCTGAAAAAAGCTTACATTCTTATTGACTTAGGAAACCACTGCCTTAAAGTAAACAAAAGTATTTGAAATACTTCTTTGATTCAAAAAAAAAAACGTCTTTTACTTATAAAAAAAGAAATAGTAAAAATTTTCTATTAAGAAAAATCTTAGTCATTTTATTGTCTTTTAGTCATTAAATAATTACAATTTTAACGACACTAAATAAGCGTTGCTGTACGACGATAACAAAAAATAAACACCAATTATTCTGTGTTTGGTAATTGGTTAATACCTTAGTTTTCAGAGTTTTTTTAAAGGTGTGTACGTCCCCATTGTAGAAAATGAATCAAAATCTCAATGATGTGATAATAAAAATCTGATAACTCAAACCAATTTTCTTTGTCATTCTATTTCCCATTACAATAGATAAAAATTCACCATACCTTAAATAGGATAAAAAGATTTCTTTTCAAAGTGTGATAAAGCTTTCACTCTTTAAAAATCGATTATATTGCCCATTACAGTGTTATCCGTTTGAACCCAGTATCGACGCATTATTATTGAAAAAGTCAGCAAAAAATGATTTTATTGTTGTGAGCGTCCGCTTTTAGTGAATTGTTATTTTTATTATTGTATCCTTTTTGTACTCAAATTTCAATAAAAAGATGAGATTGGCGAAGAAAATACATCGGAAACGTATTCTAAACAAGTTTCTCTCCCAAACGATTTTTGTATTGGACTTAATACTTTCTCCTTGTAAAAATACGATCACCATTAGTGTGTTAGGTTTCACAATAAATTTTGTTGAGAGCTTATTCACCTTACGTACTTTACATATGTCACCAAGTGAAGTATACATCATCCAATAAGTTGTCATATAAATGATCATTTGCTGTATAAGATTTGATTATAAAGCTTTTCAAATTAAGCTTCTGTTTTATTTCGACTTTTTTTCTGGCCAATATGGTTTAGTTTCTATTGAAAAAACTTCAATTACCTCTTAATAACTACTGCATTGCAATCATTAAGGTAATAAAATAGATGTTCGTTATATATGTTGTAATTATGACGTCATGGGACTTTTTTTTTTTTTTATTTAATACTCTTTGTCATCTTTTGTATGAAGCGTTTATACAACTTTGTCCGTATGTATTGAATTAATCAAATTCACTGAATAAAGTGTTAGATTATTCAATGGAACAATGACAAAAAAATTAAAAATTTTCACACGTCCTGAGAATATTTATTTATGGTCTTTATGTAAGTATTGTGAAGTCACCGCAATAAATTCTGATCAATATATTACATGGGTTATAATTTTGCAGTGACACAACGAAGATCTTTGACATGTAAAATCCTTATATGACCTCTGTGGCTTTGGATTTTTCCTCAAAGATGGTTCCCCACGACCGCAAGGCAGAGTATCAGCAGTATCGGATAGCCAACGGCCTGTCCCAAAGGTCGTTCCATTCCAACGCAATAGTACTTTGGCACATCATTGTCATCTGTGTGTATTTGTGGATAGTTGTTTGCTGTTTGTGTGCCATATAACAACAACACCGCACAAGCTTTGTGCCGAGACGAGGAAGTGAATTGAACAAAGCTGAGACAAAGCGAACCGTGTTTTTAATAATATATTATTATGTTCAATCATCATCTTCAGACTTCTATTAACGACATTTCTTGGCATTTTACTCACGTATAACATACATGGAATCTCAGAGCAAAATCAATATGCCCTCTTAGCCATATTGATAGTCGTCATCGTGACTATATTTCACGGATAATTGAATTTTCTTTTTTTTCCAGCGTACTGTATTAATAATAAAAAACGATATGCAACTTTAAAGGCTAACTGTTAATTAACATTTGAATAAAGACCTAAAATAGATGAAATGAAATAAATAAAATTATTATGCTAAGGACTATTCATAGAGTTGTTAAATGATACTAATTATTTAAAGCGTCTAAAATTACCTTATAAGGTAAATTAAATGTTTTAGCACATTAATTATGATATGCGAATTAAGCAATATAATATTCTACATGAGTGCGCAACGAAAGAACATGATGTTGATGTAGTAATCACTATCTCAGAAATAAGGAAAATAAACTTTTTACAGTTGAAATAAATCATAATAAAAAACAAATTTTGGTTATAAAATTGAGAGTGGAAAAGAAACCAACAATATCTTTCAAAATATAAAATATCTATTTATGATTCTAGTATTACAATTTTTATAATCATATGATCGTTTATGTTTATTTTCTTAGAATCCCTCTCGTATTTGATAAAAGACAAAAAGCTTCAGCAGGGTATAAAATCGAAATTACGGCTGAGTAGGAGCTAATGTAAACTAAAGCCTCTTTTCAGGCATACGTAATTTAATTATTTGTTTTTGGGGCGGAAAGCTTTTGAATTTGATATGCTGTTGATGAGAATGAAAGATTGACTGGTTTCGGTTCTTTAATGTATGGGTCTATTCAGCCTATTGTAATTTGGTTGTCTCGTAAAATTGTGAAGTAAGTGAAATGCTGGCTGGAAATAATTGGGCCCTTTGTTTATAAAACGAGGTAATACTAAGATTTCAATAAGTTTCAAGAAAATTTGTGTCTATTTAAATAACGTCATATTGTTAAACAGCAAATTTATTTCAACGCTTTTGTCAAAAATATAATAGACGGGTAACACGTCTATACTTACAGCAGTTCGAAATCAATTCTTGTTTTAAACAAATACCAAAGAGGGATACAGTCTTGTGTTGTTTTTATTTCATTAAAATCTTTTTCTGAGAAACTCTCCTTGAAATATCAAGAAATCGTATAAAATATTTTTGAAAAGGAAATAACATAATAAAATTAATTAGGTTCTTATAATTAATATAATTACTTAAGTGATTCTCTCAAATACAATAAAAAATCTCAAATAAAACCATTTGAAATAAAGATTAAATAAATGAGAAATAAAATGATATATTAATTTCTTTCAGAGCATTCAATCTGAGTATAAAAGTGCTAAAACATATATGAACCACTCGAGGCATTCGAAACACAGAGAGAAAATTACAAACTATATACGGTTATAATATTTTTTTGCGATTTTCTAACTTGTAATGCGACCTGAGAAAGTTGACATATTCTTCGTAGAAAATGGATGCACATTGAAGTGCTTATGTTTTAATAAATCTCTGCGTATATTACAAATTGCATTTTCCGTATGTAATACTTATTTTATATGCAATCCTTTTTCTAGTAGTGTCACCCTAAGGCAACGGTAGTCAAGTATTTTTTTTATGTTTATACTGAACTTATGTTAAATTTAATGGCAATCAAATAAAAATGATAATTTCAATGAAGAGTAAACTCTGTATTGAATGACCGTTTAAATAAGTAAATATTAAGTTCAATATTAATTTATACTTGTAAACAATTCTGTGATGTTTTCAGTTAGCTAGTTAGTTCATTAGCCCTATTTCACTTTGCTTATGAGTTGTGTACAAAGGTTTATGAATTTCAGAAAATCTAAATTTATGTCTTAATTGCATACTATCGTTCCTCTCTTAAAAATTTAGGCAAGTGAATGTCTGGTAACACTCGTAAAAAAATTCAATGCATTTTTAAACGAGCTTTCGATCAGATTTAATTTTAAATAATAAAAAAAAACATTTTCTAATACATTTTTTTACAATATATTTTATGATCAGAATTGGTTTCGTTCGTTGCAGACATCAGCTGATGAATGAATACTAAAAAAAATATTATTTTAAATATCATGCCTCTCCATCAAAAAGTGACTCCTTAAATCTAACCAGATTTCAAGTAATGAATAGTAAAACAAAATAAACATTACAATTTTTTTGATCAACACTTTGCCCAATGTAAAACAGATTAAGTTCAAGTAATGAATAGTAAAACAAAATAAAACATTACAACGATAAAACTCAAAGCTAAATGGCTTCATGTATTTTTGTCAATATGTACTACGTTACAGAATGAAAAAAAAAGGAATAAGTAATCGAGTGTTGTACAACAGTTTTTTTTTAAATAATGCCTTTTTCAGAAGCATATAGTAAATATATTATACAATAAGAACAATTATTATTTATTATCTGTTGTTTCATACTAAAAAACATTTATTAAACAATAAATTGAATATCCCAGTGGACAAAAATAACCACGACTTAATATGTGATAAATTAACATTAAGAACAATTGTCGGTGTAGGAATTTCGCTGAAAACCTTGACGCAAATAGGTCGTCATCGGTAGTTAGTTATGATATATGGATGTATGACATATGTTATGATATAATGTCTATAACGTTTCGCAGGTATCGCTTAATGGCTGTGTATTGGGGCCGGTACTGTCGTTAAATCGTCTGTGTTACGACTCTCACGTCAATACTTTTGGATATGTCTACATACAATTTGCTTAAATTTCAACTATTATTTTAACATAGATATAAATCATGGTGTAATATTATATACGTAAATATAATACGTACGGTTGTTAACTCTACTATAAATGGTTTGAACCTCATAACACCTACTGTAGTTAGGTTAATTGTGAGCGCAATAAGTCGATAAAAAAAAATTTCATGATGTCTATAAGATTTTTTTCAAATTTGTGAAATCTATTCGCTCGCTATGAGTTCACGTGAATTTTAAATATTCTTTTTTATTTGACCAATGGGGTTGCAACATTTAACAATAAATAATTCTTCTAAATAAAATTACCGAATACAAAATCATTTAATATCTATTCGTCAGACAAACTGGGAGAACATTACTGTGAAAAAAAAATTAACAATTCTAAGTATGTCTATTTTAAATCTTCAAAAACATTTATAAACAAAGATATTACATTAAAACGTGAATTCAATTAATAAATTAGAAATAACTAATTATAGACCTCAGTGTGGTTTTTTTAAGTATATGTGATTAAAATAAACTACACAGAATTCGATTTGTAATAAATCTAACATAGATGTATTTTATTACATCATCTTGGAGCATTGTAAAAGTGCATGTATTACGAAAACGTTAGATTCTACATCAGAAAAATGTGTTATATTTATTTAAATATTCAACCGTAAAGAAAAAAATCGTTTGAATATAAGAGTTGATAAAAACAATAATAATATTCAGTATTAAATTTGAATGGAAAGATATTTTTCACTCTCCAGAACAATTACAAACATGTGACTCGTAAAGTTTTTAAAATACACGATTCAATTATTCTATTCAATCCTAATGAAAAGTTAAATTTTGAAAGTATAGTATAGTATAAGTACTCAATTTGATTGAATAAACGCCTGCACGTGCTATACTAATAAAATTAAATCATAAATTAGGACCAATCGGAAAACCTTATGACGCATAGGTTATCAACGAAATTAATCTGTAAATTATTGCCGTGTAACAAATTCCCGACGATTTATGAAATCGACTTGTCTCAAAATTTGTACTGTTTTATTTAACAAACTGAGTGAATAACCTTCGTGACTTATTTTGATTTCATCAAACAAAATATCATTGTGCCCAAGTTAACTATACAAAGTTTCATGCTAAAAGATTTCTTACGGCTATTTCAAATTCCCAAAAAGATACTATATCCATTACATACATAAAATTTTTTAAATAAATATAAATTTTTGATGTCTACTATTATTATTTATTTTTTTGATTGATATTATATATTAAGTTGAAATTTTTAGAATTCGGTTAGTATGATTCAATTTGTTAACCTTTTCAGTTGGGTCTCCAGCACGCCTTATATTGATAAATATTTAACTTTTTAGACTAAAATTTAAGCGCAGTGGGACTTGTGTACTAGAATTATTTTGAGAGTAAACAATTGTAAAAATAGAAATCATGTGAAAATGTCATGTATAATATATTACTCGAAATAAATTTGCTCAGAGGTTTACATTTAGATTAAGAACGAAATAAGTCAAAACAAAGTAAAATTCTTATATTAACCGGTTAATTGCCAAAAGCGTCTTAAGACGAATAATTTTCTGTGAACGGAGCGCCGCTCATACAAAAATTACGTCTTAAGACGCGCCGTTTTAAAAAGGCTTTTACTAAAGAAAATCAATTATTTAAAATGTACAAATGATTATGGATAAATGACTGCACGACTGGCGCGCTCTTCATTTATTTGGTAAGTTTTATAAATCAACTTTATTACAATTTCAATAACGATATGTTTAGAAGGTTTTATTTTTGTCGTAAAATTCGCGGCGTGCTGGGTACCGTCATACATGTACCTGCCGGGAGTTAGCCGGTTAAATGAATAGATGCTGTTAATGAGAGGGATGAAATTGGTTGTCTATTATTAATCAATTTGGCTTCAATTTCGTCGACACCTTTTCTGTTTCTTTCTGGAATTGAATTCCTACAAGTGTATATGGACCCCTGGGGGTTCCTATGAACCACTTTGATAATCTATGATTTAAGCACAAAAAAGAATTTAGCCATAAAAGATAATTTTTATGGAGTCTACTTTTAAGACTTTATATTATTTTACCAGTGGAATAAAAGAGTTTGCAAACATAAAAAATACAATATGTCGAAATATGTTCGTTAATTTTATTTAAAGTAAAATTGTGCTGAATTTATTTGAGCATCAAATTGACGTTCTCAAATTCTCACTACAATATTTCTGACGCTCCCCCTTACGGTGTAAATAACGTAACGGACCTACCCATTAGGAAGACATAACGTAGAAATTGTGGCATCCGCGAATGGCGGAGGGCCGGAACGCGCTAACCAAGTTTTTACGGCCCTTACCGTAAATGTCGCCGCAAGATATCTACGTGACGGTGATCTTCTTAAGAGTATATTAGCGTTATCTAGTCTTCTTGTTTTCATCGTTTCTTGTTCAACTGAATCATTAAATTTTGCCAGGCATAATATATGATGCGTAGCGTCGTGTACCATCTTTTTATAGTGTAGTTTGAAATTTCTTAGTAAAATCATATAATAAAAAATCCAGATATTTTGAATGATATATATTATAATACGTCCTTAAAAGTTTACTCCATTTCAAATAATTTTAAATAAATTAAAAATTATTTTTAATGTTTCTGTAAAATTAAAAAAGATATTTTTGATCACTTTTAAGGTTTGAATTATTACAACTTGTACGATGCCACATGTTTTGTCACTAATGACACAGGTTTCGCCTTTCGGCATCTTCAGCCATTCAATCACACGGCTGCAACAGTCAGTTCTTTTGCATCTGTGTGATAGAATGCATGAAGATGCTGAAAGGCTAAACCCGGGTCTTTAGTGACAAAACATGTGAAATCGTACAAAGTTGTAACAATTCGAAATTTATATTGAAATTCCATCAAGCACCTTCACCACTTTGAAGGTGTTAACTGTCACTTTTTGATGGAAAAGCATGATTTTTTTAAAAATTAATACTTTTTTCCACAATTTATTTTATGATCAATAGAACTAGTTTCGTTTATCGCAAGAATTATCAACTGATTTTTCTTGTCATTTTTTCTTTCATACGAAATAGCTTGGTATAGCGACCAAATAATAGTGTGTTACATTTATATTTCATACAATAGTACCCCATAAATGTCACTAGCAAAAAATACTTCAAATAAATTCGATAAATGTTTCTATCATTTCATCTGTCACTTCTTGGCGAAAGGCATCAAACTGAAATTATAAAACAAAATTATTATCACTATTTCCAAAATCTTTAATTTTTAAGATCAGAATGCGATCATCGAGAGCATTATAAGATGACAATAATCTCGACAAGCGAAACCGGTGAAGACATAAATATAAATATTGTATTTTATTATTTCAACAAAGTCTTCATTTCATATTTATCAGATAAAACCATAGATAAATAAATCATTTAACAAACTTAGTAAAAGTTAAAATATAGATCAGTTTCGATGTTCAATTTAAGACGTAGTAAAATTTCTTACCACATATTTTATTCGATGTAGGCAATGTTCTAGTTGGATTATGGTCCTTAGTAAATTTAAAACAATTATTTATTCGTACTCATAGTCGCAGTCAAGTGACCATCAAACGTATAGAAATAATCATACTGCAGTGAAATTTTCAGTATTGATAAGTACAGAATTTACAATAAAAAGAAGTAAGGCACTAGCACTAAAGCTTCCTTTGGATAAACAATCTCTGCGAATATTTTTTCAAACGCGTTAAATATACTATAAGATAGGTTATATGTGGATAAAAATTCACCCAAGAATTGTATTACCGCTACAATATTTTGAGGTTGTAACAAAAAGTTTAAGGTATTTACTAGATCAGTATGAACTAAAACGAAGATGATAATTAATGAGTAACAGAAAAAATATATAGAAAGTAAGATTTGTCTGTTAATTTTTAGAAGCACTGCCGTTATAGTAAACAATATTTTTTCTCAATCGACTATTGCTGAAGCATAATTTTCTCTGGATCAACAATACGCTGACACTCGCTTAAAAATTAATTTCCAAAAACAATCTATGTAAAAGACATTATTTTTATATGTAAAAAGTATTATAATTTTAGTTGGATTGTAATTGTGTAAAAATAATTGTTGTTAAGTCTAGACATTTTGGTGTTTTAATTTTGAAAACGTATCATTAACTGACAGCGTTCAATATTTATTTTGAAATGTCGATTCACAAAAAACTGTACCAACAAAACGGTTATTCCGTGCTATGTTATTGGTTATTATAAACTGTAATGTCCACGGTAATGAGGTTCGTACCATTGGCCAATAATATTTATGTATGTATTTTTGCCATGCTGAATGAAGTGAGTTTTAAGTGTTTTATTTAGAAGGAAATATTTTTGATTGCGTATTTTTTACAATATATGAAAAAATAGTCAATTATCACGTGAGTTCTCAAAATAAATTCCCATAACAAATTCACGTTCAAATATCTAAAAAGTATTTTACGACAAACCGTTAGAGTTCCGTCTTTGATCGCTTCTCCTTTCAAACTTTCGTATCATTATATATTAAAACTATGGCTTCAGATATCCGTTTACGTAATGTCGTCAAATTTAAATTCGATTTTTGAATATTTTATCCGGCATCGTTGCGTTTATTAGGTGATAAATTTATATGATAGTCGTCAAACGGAAGTTTTTCCAACTTGGGAGGCATTAAATTAATAAGTATGCGCATTAAAAGTATATTCACCGGACGTGGCTGTATGATAAAGCTCTCAATGGGAAGAAACCGCTTGGCTTTTATGACTGTGTCCTTATTTGTTAGACACTGAATAAATTATGAAGTTGACCATTGGTATTTTGTATGAGTTTTCTAATAAAACACGCTCCCCATAGTCGGTATCTACATAACTTTGACATAAAATACAGACATACTAACAACAGTTATGACGTATGAATCATAAGTAGACTGTTAGCGCTTTTTGTATTATGGTATACTATAATTAACCTCCCAATTGCCAAAATCCGAAAGATCTACTTTTGACGATCAAGTGCAAATTGCCAAACGTAATCATTGTAAAAAGTAACCAATAAGTTTCAAACAATTTGTGTGCAATTTTGTTTTGTCAAAAAAAAAATTTGATTCGGAAATAAGTAATGTTTGAATTACGTCATTTCTTACTGAGAAACCGTAAAATGACCGACAATCAGAAAACTAATCTACTTCGCATTTTCAACAAAATTACGAAATATATACAAATTTCATGAAAGTTATTAAATATAGTATATGCATTTTTATAAGATTAGCTTGAAACTATAACAGTGAAACATCTTGTGATTGCGTCGATTATTTACAAGGTGTAGCAACATATATTCTTCTTTTATTATTACTAAAAAAATGCTAAAAACTTCAATATATAATAGATATTTTGAAGATTTTAGAGATTCAACCGCTAAAAGTACGCATACTTTTTTTTCTTCCTAAATCTTAAGCTTTTAAATTATTATCGTTCATGCAATAATAATAAAACTTCAAATTTAATATAACGATGATTTTAAGCAAGACGATAGACGCAGTATTGCTTCCAAGTACGCTATAGGTGTGACAAAACATCGGAATAAATGTTAGCCTTGTATCAAATGTTGTATGCCTTCTGATATAATAAATAAGTGATTAAAATTTTTTTCAATATAAGGAGTTAAACAATGATCTTGGACAATTTTTTTATAAACAAGAAAAAATTTGTATACGAATCAATGTATTTCTGCTCCAAATTTTGAGTATCTGACTTATTAATGGCGGTTTATCAAGAAAATTTTACTATATGAAAACTGCTTGTTGCTCGACTAATCATATTCTTTTTATTGAAAAGCATAAAAGTAGGGAAAGAAAGGGTCAGGTAGGAATTGACCAAGTAGTTAATTGATATGTTAGCCTCATTTTTTTATGAGAGTTAGATGTGTAATATCTAATTTCAAAGATATTTAGCATATTTCTACGTATTTCTTTGCATATAAATTCATAAGGCGAGTGAAAAAATAAATTGATTCGACCATCAAGCCAAAAATAAAAAAACACTAACACGGTGAAAAAATAGCAAAGTATTTAAGTTCTACAATTTTTTCATAAGATAAAGTTGATAGCTATTTTGGCTCACGCCATCGTCAGAACTATGTTTAATCGTATACGCTAGGTTCTTAAAACAGAAGAGAAGATGTAATGCGTACCTTGTCTATACAGCTATATATAGATGAGCAAATGTACGAGTATAATGGAGTTCTACCAAGTAAATGCCAATTCAATCAAGAGAAATAAAAAAAAAAATTTCACCGTGTTATAATGGAGTTCTACCAAGTGAATGCCAATTCAATCAATAAACTTTTTTTTATCTTTATGTATTTAAAACGAGATTTATCTTTTGTATTGCTACATAAATATTGATGGCTTAAATAGACTTTTATTTCATTTCAGATATTCATAATATGCTTGAAAAAATCATATGTAAGATTTTTTTATTTTTTATAATTATCATATAATATAATTGTAGTCAAAATGCATTACTACTGAGAAAATGAATAATGTTTCTTGCTAAGAAAGCTGAGTTTTAGTGGGTCAGTAATATCGAAGAGCTTCTTCTAGATTATCTTGTTTTAAAAATGTAATACCGTTAACGTATTGGGGAAGTAGACAAAAAATGTAATGTGAAAATCATCGCACGCAACCAATTTTTGACCCGGCTTCCTTCCTGCGCACACTTCCCCCGACTGCTGTTAGTGGCGACGTCCATTGGAAATATAGCGATGAATATTTAAATATTATTTAGATCGATAGTGGAGCGGTCCCGGTTCTAATTTCGGTATTGCATGCTACGTTGGCCCGCCTGTCAAGCCCTAAGCAGACGACGCGATTCGGTTCAAAAGAAAATTCGGAATTATGTGATTTTACTTTTGTTTGGCCGGAGCACACACACGTGGACAATAGGGGTGGAGGAATTGTTATTCATTTCAATGCATTGATTCGATAAATGAGTGGTAACCGTTCACGCCATTGCAGCCTTTCATTATTGTGATTTGAGTAAATATTATAGAACCGCTATCAAATTGATTCATCAATGGTAAAATCTAGAATGTGATTAAAGCCTTTCGATGAACTATTGATGTTCAACATTATTAAATTCAAATTATAATTTATCATATACATTGATTGATTGAATTGGCATTCACTTGGTAGACCCCATTATAATATGGTGGAAAAAATAGCAATGTATTTTAGTTCTACAATTTTTCTTAAGTTATAGTTGGTAGCCATATCGGCTCACGCCTCGTCAAAACTGTACTTAAACGAACATTTGAACAGCTGTGTAGAAAATGTACACAATACATCTTCTCTCCTGTTTTAACGACGTAGCTTTTTTCTTGGTCGCAATATAAGTAAAAATTGTAAATGAAACTAAAAAAGCGGCTATATCAATAAGTTTACATATGGCTCAGAAAAAGTCCATTACAGAAACAAAACGCCCCCCTGTAGCGGGTTAAGCAATGGCGATCGACATTTCGGATTCGGATTTTTAGCTGTTCTAAAACCGTCATATTACGACCTTTATTACAAAGATGCAAACACTTAGGCGCTGAATTTGAATTTATATTTTGTGATTCCTTTATCTAGTACAAGTTTTTTACTATTTGGTACTTAAGTAATACGTCATAAATAAACAAAAATATTTGCTGTAGATCCATTTAACTATTCATTTTAGTTAGTAGTTAGCTAAGAAATTGTTATTTGATAGATAATCAATTGAATGTTTGGTTAATTTTAAGGGATGGTTTGATTCAAGGAAATAAAAAAAACAGTCAGACATTAAACGTTAATTCATATATCGTTTGAAAAAATGACTAATATTCAACATTTGCTATTTTTCTTTATAATGGTATCTGTCTATGTTTTTTTACTAGCTTCAGAATTGTCTTGACATGTTATGATAATTTTGAAAATAAGAAATGGTATGACAGTTTTAAAAAAAGGTTATTTGGTCAAGAATAAGAGTACTACTTTATGTACTAAGCAACGAAACGTCAAGTAAAAATTGCATTCAGTTGGCTTTTGAATGAATTAATGGCGAGTCCCTGCATTAAAAAAAAACAGTAATATTATTTATGAATAGCAAAATAAACAATCATCTACACACATTTCAAAATCAATGGAATGGCACTGTGAAATTGAGCTTAACCCATTTGAGGCATTCATCGACTTAAATTCAGAGAAAACGTCTCTTGTGTGTGTGAACACAAACCAGCTTATTAATACAATTTTGAATAAACACTTTTCATTCTTTTATAAAAAAACATCGAATACAAATAATTTCAACCATATCTTAAAAAAGAGCTAACTCAATTCTTTCTGATTAAAAATGTAATTTAATTAAAATATTTTGCACATCCATATATATAATAAGTTTATATTACACGGTGAACAAATAGCATAATGTGCTACATTTTTTTTAAAAAGATATAGTTGAAAGCTATTTCGGCTCACGCTATTGTCAGAACTATAATAACTAAGTATATATATAGTTATAAATAAAACTAATCATCTTTTTTTAATTTTTACGTTTGAAATGTAAGATAAAAGTTTGCCTGTCATTTTATATTTTTATTTATTTATGCTATAAGAAGAGTTAATTCTTTGGATAAATACGTGAAATCCTTTCAAAATGTATATAAAATCATTTGAAAGATAGACTTGCCGAAACATATTGTCTTTCTAAAACAAACATGGAACAAAATTGGATTTTTACAGACAAAATAATGTGTCGTTTCAGCAAATTACATTTAATTAACAAATCGTCATGAAAGCTCCCATATAGCGATTACAATCTACCATTGTGCTTTGTTCACGTACGGTGTTTTTAATGAAACAGTGAGCTTTTCAACGAAACACAAAAATATTTACAAGGCAATACTTGCTTTTTTTACCATTTTAACATTAAACATGTAATTTCAGGTGATTCGATGCGAAATTTATTTCAATGGTAATGTTAGTGACTTTTACACTATAAAGGTTTTTATTTTATTAATTTACTTGATAACAATAAGATTTTACAAAAAGCAACCGCTGACCTGTGTCTATTTAATAATTGGCTGAATTTTGTGTATGAAATCTCAAATATATTGTGAAGCATACATATAAAAGTCATAAAATACAATGAAATTGAAAAGGTTACTGGATAAAAAAACACATCAATAATTAGAAAAAATATTAATTCAAACAATAAAATTCTCTTATGAAACGTTCATGTTTGCGACACAATCTATATCTATAGAAATGAATGTTAGTCATAGCATGTATATAATTTATGTATTGCTAAATTAATGAAAGGAATTGTGTGAAACTTTCAAAATGTGTTCATTTCACCCTTACAAACGTTTTTTCATTTTTTTTACCGCTATAAAAACTCTTAAAAAACTGTCTATCATGTCACACATTCATGATGAAATTTTGTATACTGTCAATTTTTCATAAATTATATTTGATTTTGGAATAAACTTTTCACTGAAAGAAAAGTCAGTTGATAATGCTCGCGATGAGCGAAACCGGTCCTGATCAAAAAATATATTGTGGAAATAAGTACTAAAAAAATGTGTTTTTATTATTTAAAAAAAAAAAAAAAAAAAAAAAATGAAAGAAAAGTGATTAGCCAGTGGTTAAGTACCTTTATTCATTAAACATAACACATAAAACAAAAACAAAAAAATAAGTAACTGATAAAAAGTTATATTTTATGTTATAAATATTAAATTGATAACATATTGTATATTCTAGATTATAAAATATGATGTATCAGATAGTAAAAAGTTGCTTAAATAAATTTTGAAAATGAAATATTTTTGCATTGAATTTCTTCATGTTTCAAAGTGCATCGAAGTAGACTTAAGAGCATTTATAGCAATAACAACAACATCAACAAGGCCACAATAGTAGGCACGTTCTCTTGGCTGGGACATGTTTCTACAATTTATTCATCTATCGCTGACATTGGGGCGCCGGACTATCTATACGTGTGAAAAGGTGAAGGCTTCGAGGCTTTAGGGGTCTTATAAGGTGGAACGGGTAGAAAGAGTTCTGGTGCAAATATTTTCGTGGCACGCAACCCCCGCCGCAATATTTTCAACACCTTTTATACACTTGTTTCAATTATACTTATATTTCCCTGAGCTTTTTTTATGCATCACATAATGAGTTTGGTAGTATCGAAAACAATTTTTTTTTTACATTACGACTATGAAATTTTTACATGGTAATCATGTTTATTACTTAATTTTTGTATGGAATAACAGTAACCTCTTCATAAGTGTCTGAAATATAAATATTCCCTGACATTTTAAGCAAGTCTTATGATAAATTTATAATAGATTTTTATTTGAAGTTCCTAAAATATTTTGCCATAATGACTTTTACAAATCATTCTTTAACATTAATTCGATTTAAATCAAAAAAATAAGTCAGATTTGTTAAAGAAGCTTTAAAAAATAAATTATACGAATCCCTTTCCTTCAGATTCAGTGAAATATTTTTTGTTTAAAAATTTTGAGTAAACAAAACAGAAATGACTTGCATTATTTAATCTCCACATATGTAGAAAATGTTATGAAACAATTCTGTTATGTTATGAATGAAAAAAAAATTCGTTCAACAATCAAAAAGATGAAGTATTTGTGTTTATATTCGATATTATGATGAATAAAATACTTTGTATCATTTAATGTCATAAATTAATTTCAAATCATCAATTTAATTTATGATTTTGATTGCCTTAAATATGTAAATGTCATATATATTAATATTTCATATAATAAATGATATTCCTGTTCTTTTAAGTTGTGGTATAATGTCACTAACGTTAACGTTGCGTACTATATAAAAAATTTACTCAATGAAGTTGAATGCAAACAATGACGAACACTTCAGAAGTCGTTTCTACTAAAGAAACTGGTGCAAAGGTGAGAAAATTGTAATAAAATTTATCAACCGACTGCAAATTAATATTAAATTTTAAGCAATGCAAGTTTAACTAGCCTCGTAGACACGTTTTTAATTTAACAGTTTGCCAGTTTCAGAAATTACTTTTATAACTCTCCCGGAAAACAAAAAAAAAATATAGCAAACGGGACAAGAGGACAACAAAAAATAAAATAAAACATGGCATTTTTTTCATTTACATTATAATTGCAAAAGCTACAAGTTGAAATAAGTTAAAGGGAGCAAAATGATAACGAAATCCAAGGAAAGGGAGAAAGAGCCGCTAAAGACGGCAATGGTAATAATTTCAGGCTTTTTATCTTCTCAAATAAGTTTTGAATGAGGAATATTTTTAATTTAAGATCAGAAAAAAGTTATGATTATTGGCTTGGTATGGTTTTTTAGATGTCTTATTTTAAAAAGCCTGCTAATGATACTCTTAAGAACTTAATTTCCTTAGACATGATTGCTTTAATTTACAATTGTAAAGATTTTTTTATATTTTACTTTCTCTCTTTATTGTATTAGAACCGCGTTATGTCGATCAATCGTGTATTCCAATTTGTTAAGCTATCTAAATTTTAAATTATTTCGATATTATTAAATTTTACACGTTCAAATATAACGCTTACATATATTCAAAATTGAATAAAAAAATGGCTGAAACGCTTTTTCAATATGGTATGTGCATAATGTTTTTAATAATAACAGCATTGTGTGTTGGGAAAATTCAATTTGAATTTCACTTATAACTAAGAATAAAACGTCATAATTTTACACTTTCATATAATTTGATGTACATTAGAACTGGTTTATTTTGAATAAAAAACCACAAACAAAAATAAGTTTTTCGTTTTTGCATAAAAACGAAAAATATTTTTTGCTTTTATGCAAGGAACTTGATCATTATTTTTAATTATTTATTGTACATACGCTTAAGCACAAAAAATATGTATTCTGTCTAGAACAATCTACAAGCCTATCAAATCTTCTTTCAAATGTACACTATATCAAGAGTAATGATTTTTCGTAAGCTTTCATTGAAGGTGGCAGGAAGTAAAATTGTAACGTTTGGGATGATTTTTCATTTACAGTTTCTTGAAAAACATTTTCAGTTTTTTGTATATTAGCATATGTTTTATAAAATATTTTTAATAAAATAATTTCAATATTTTCTCTATAACAATATCAATTTAATTTTCAATGTTTTATAACGAATTGAGTTGTAGAAAAATACTCACGGATTGGCCAAGAAGACCAATAATAAGTTTATTGTTTGTACCGTTCTATTATCATAATCATAAATTGACGAAAAGAAATCAAAAAGTAAAATATCAAAAATTTTATTTTAGTCAGGTATAAATAAAGAAAAGTGGTTAAAGTTTTTATGGCTGAACGAAAATTCATTTTAACTTAATGTTTTAAAATTCAATAAAAACTACAACAAAAAAAATGCAGAAAAATTGAGCTTTTTGTTGATAATTTCCGTCTTCATAACCAAATATATATATATTATGTAATTATGTATTTATCGTAAAAAGACACGATTTTAGTTGAAAAATCCACATAAAAATTTATTTCGCTAAAATTCGTTTGTTTATATGAATAAATTGAAATTATTACGAAGTGTCAGCTACACTCAGTGCAAGTTTAAATTTAAAAAACTTTGTAAAAGTAAGAACCTAATCGTTTTGTTTAAATAAAGACGGAAACCGTTTGAAGAAATTTACAACAAAGACATAAATGCAGCAGCCAGCGCAAAGCAAATTATATTCAGTTCACAACAATGGTGCAACGGTAACCGCCAAAGTGCAAATAAAAACTTTTCCGCGTAAAAATATACAGAAACTGAGTCTACAAAAGTCGTAGAGAATCCAAAATGCGTCATTATAAAGTAAACGAGAAATTTAAATTTGTTGCTTTCAGTTAAATCGTTGAAAAACTGATTATATAATAGAAACAAGAATAACTTTTAGGTATCATTAAAATAATTAAAATAAGTAATAATTAATCCCATGCGTTAAAATCAATGTTGTAAATTAATACAACGATTATGAAACTATCGGGTATTAAATTTTTTGAAATTTGAACGATATTTTTAAATAAATAAAATACTTTTATGTCTTATGGAGGGAACGTTGAAAACCGTAGACTGGTTAAAATATACTTCAGTGGTCAACTTGATAAACAGTTGTTTAAAAAATTTGGTTGATATTGATAAACACCATAGACATAAAATATCATTGCGTATGTTATTGAATGATGAAAATGAGGAAAAAATAGAGTAAATAAATTTCTTTAAAAAAAAATATGAAAAAAACTTTGTTAACTGTCAATTAAATTTGTTACTTGGATCTGAAAGAAAAAATAAATAAGTTTCTTCTTTATTCAATAATAAACTCAACGATTATGTATTGCTCACATGAAATGTTAATTTCTTTAAGCTGTAATACTCTTTACATTTTTAAACTCTTATTGCGTGTGAATATTTTTAATTAACCTTATCAAAATTCAGGATATGATTTTTTTCCTATTGAAATGATTTCATTAGTTTGAAATTAATTAATGACATTTGTTCTGTAAATATATTGTAAATCACCGCATATTGAAATTTTAATAGCTGCACAATTTAGAGGTACACAAAAATATGTGCAATGTTTTCGTGCTTAATTAATTCTGAAAAAAAGAACAATAAAAAATATAGATGAAATTATGTTATTATTAGTAAGCTTAATCAAAAGGATAAATAATAAATTTGGAATAAAATCATTTTTTGAGCTCGAATTCATGAAATACTGTAGGTATAAAATTACCGCAAACGTTCTGACAGAAGTTTGTCCATAATTCATTTCAAAACATCTAAATAACTTGAAAAGAACATCACTTATACTAGAATTTAGCACTAGCCTTCCTGCCTTAATAACACACAGTACAAATAAAAGTTTCTGTGCAAAACTCACCGGAAACTTGAAGAACGAGTAGCTGTAACAGAACAGCGGAAACGCCAGCGAAAACTTCCAAATACATGACGTCGAAGTCGAGCGTCCCGTACTTCAAGGCAGTTCTCGTCCGCTCAAGTCTACTGCAGTTCCACCCCTGCCTGCCAGGTCTACCCTTTGTAGCGTTATACACCCGACACTCTACACTTTACACGTAGACTGCAGGCAACCCTGACAGTTCACTTAAGAGTCCGCGTTCTTCTGTTTTGTTGTCTGGATGCGCTTCTCTATTTTTATGATTCTTCCGCACATTTTGTTTGCACCTCTCCACAATTCTGTTCCGGATCGTTCGCGAACGAGCTCTTTACGATAAAAGGGGTGCTCAATGAAGGACAAAGTCTCCGCGACCCGCTGATCGACAATCCGCAGTATGTTTGCGATTTCGACTGAGTTAAGTGGCGAATCATGGCTTCGGTAACTGTATACGTATTTTTGTTTTCACTTCCCAATTGGACAGACTCAAAAAATATTTTATACGTAACGTGTAGATAAAAACTAGACTTTTATTTGTTTTTTTTTTAATACAAATTGAGAGAATCTATTAATTTTTTTCACGCTTGTTTCGTTTATTTTCTATTACACATATTTTCTGTAAGAAAAACCTATCATTTCAATCAATTTAAATAATATTATGGTGTATGTTAATTACAAATAAAGCATGGTATTTTTAAACATAACAAAACATTTATTAAAGATCTGGTCCATGACTTTATAATATATTTAGGTTACAAAAAAGTTAAGTTTTATTTTATATATTGACGTATTTTGATTTTATACCATTTATTTAACATTAATATACATTTAATTTCAAATTATTAAAAATATTTTATGTCATTAATTCGTCATTTTTATTGATTTTATCATAAATATATAATATTTAATTCTGATAAATTTTAAATAAATATTTACTCACTTAGCTTTTATTAACAGATTAAGGTCTAGCTCACTGTTTTCAATAAATTCCCAAAAAATATTGTCAATTTGTTTTTATTTATTTATTTTATATGTGCATATATGGAAGTTATAAAAGAAATGTTAATTACCAAAAAATATTTTGATATTTTTCAAACAATGACAAACAGTTTATTTCATCGTATATTCAACAATTTGCTAATTTTGACATTCTCACGCAATTCAGTCTCTTAAAATTGCCAACATAAAAAACTGGATTTTCCAATAGTTTAATGAAAATTTAATATCAGCATCCGTTACAGCCCCGCCACTGTTATAAATGTAATTTGTCATATTTTTTTTCAATTTCGTCAAAAAAAAAACATTTCGGATTTATTCATCGCCGTTGTTTATACAGCGATGAAAAAATGTCGTGCCCGCGCCGGAATTAATAGCAACAGGAAAATCAATTTGCAATTTGTCATGCCGATCGCCAGTCACATTGTTGTTGGTTGTAATTTACGCGGCCGGCCCATGAACGAATTAGCGTAAGCGATTTACGCGCCGCCCTTACCCATGCAATATGATTTATGCTCCAATATAAAGTGTTAAATGTGATGCCTCGTTACGGGGGGTAACATCAATCTGGTTGCGATTTAATTATATATTTTTTTGCGCTGGCGATATTAAGGAGCACATTATAAAAAAATTGTTTCATCACACCTTCAACAACATCATTGATCAAATCATATCACAATTCGTTATTTATTTACCAGACAATGCCTAAGTGTTATCTTTTAATCTTTTACATCATGGAAATCTTAAAAACTATAACAAAGTGTAAACAAACTTATATTAACTAGCTAATGAATGAAATTGACGTTTATGAGACTGAAAAAAAAACATAGAAAATGATTTTTTTTACGAATATAGAATTATAAATAGCCGCTGAGTAGATTATAGATTTATAATGTATTTCTCTTACTGTCACAAAATTTTCTTGGAAAATTAATTCTTTACTTATGGCAAAAAAATCTTTGTTATTTTCGTAAAGAATACATATACATTATTAATTTGATTGAAATGTCAATTTGTTTTGTTAGATATATCATGCTTAGAAAAGAATATCTTTAATTGGATTAGCTTCATAGTGAATATTTATGTACACAATTTATTTTATATATTAATTAATTGCTATTTTTGTGAAATATTTCAGTATCATTTTGTAGTAGATATATATTTTTTGCATTATTTGTGTTAATGTTTTTCTAAGCGAAATTGAATACAATACTTAATATTTAAACGAAATTAAATGAAATAATGAAATCTTTTATGGTTGATATTTATGGAATATTTTTTATCATTAAAACAATGCCTGAATAATCTTTATTCAAATAAAGCTTAATAACGTATTTTAAAATGTATGAAAATACCTACAACAAAATAACGATGTATTCGACAAAATCATAATTGAACTGTTTTTTTATTGATAGTAAAATCATGATATTAATAGAAAACTTCATAAAAAATCATCAAATATTTACTTGATATCCAAAACTTTTGCGATAAAATAATAAATTATTTTCAACATTCTAAAAGAATAAATGTATACTTTTTATAGATTCTATTTCTAGAAAGACAAATAGAACTATTTACAGGATTTGTTAAATTGTTGTTGTTACGGTGGAAATATAATTTGAGTCTTTATTTACACTATTAAAACCAAAGATTGATAATGGGTTTTTTATTGCATTGCAGGCACTTATCTTGTCCTTACTTATAAGTTTTTTATTCTAAAAATAATAGCAAATTTATGATTATCAATTTCATGAAAAAAATGTATATTCAACGTACATTGTATTTACATGTACACGATAGTTTTTACTTATGTTAACTGAAAAGAATGTTTATTGTAATACTATTGTAGTGCTATGTTGTAAATAATATTCAAAACAAGAAAAAACGAAATATATATTCATCCAATTTTGTGAACAGTTCCACTTCTTGGTGAAATAAGTTTTATTGTGTATTATATTTGATAATATTATTTGAAAGATATTTGAAATAGATGGCTCGATAAGCATATTATTTTACAATATTTTAACTGTATCGTAAAGAATGTGATATTTTAAGTCAGATAACTTATTGAAAGGATTTTTTTGTATCTTGAAAATTTTAGTTTATGTTTAAATAATAGATTTTTAAATTCATAAGGATTCTTATAAGATATTTTAATTAACTGTTGTTGTAGCATGAAAGTAGCTTTAGCGTTAATTATAATTTGCTAAAATAATTTTCGGGCTATCAATAAATACTACAAGGCTTGAGCTCAACGGGTAAATGACATTACGAAGAAGTGCCTCAGATAATGTTTTGCTATTTATTTTACGGGTTTCTTAATAATTAAGAAGTATTAAAATAATAATTTACAAACATTTTCTTGTTTTATTTTTGCGTGATTTTTTTATTTAAATAAAATAAACATAATAAATTCTTATTGAAATCGATGTTTTATGATTACGTAGGATAAATATTGTATTTTATTATTTGTAATTTCAATTCATTCATTTATTTGACTTATTTAAGGCGTAAAAAATAATGCTGCTTCTTTTAAAATTCAATATTTATTTAAATGATAATAATAAAAAACAATATATTTATGATTTAGTGGTGATATAAAAATAAACGTTACAAATCAATTTTGGAATTAAATTGGTCTTTCTTCGAAAATTTTCCATATTTTTTATGTTATAATCTATAATAACAAATTATTTTTTATTTAAAAAAAAGAAAAGATATTTCAATAAATATTAAATCTTGCCAATAAGAAAATTCTTTTTATAAAACGTTTCTAGTGTGTTTTTTTATACTTTGTAATTTTCATAATTTCCGTTGTTAAAAATGAAATGCTATATTTCTGAAATGAAAAATACACTGTAAGGGAATAAAAAAATACAGCTCCATAAAACATGGAATAGTCAGACAGAAAAGATACAGAAGTGCATCAAGCCATAGGTCACTCACGTTTTGTTAAAGTGCATCTATCCCACCTGGCAAATTGCAATTCCGTGTTGCCAGTCGGGCTTCGGTATGCGGTGCATGCAACTTTTATCATTTTAATTATTTATCAGGTGATGACGCCGACGTTTGAGCATAACTTTCGGGAGAAATATCTCGTATAACTTGTATGTAAAGCTATTACACAATATTTTCTCCGACGGGTGAAATAATATGTTTTTGTTTTTTTTCCAGAGCAAATGTAAAGCTCTGTTTAAAAATAAAAACATATTTGAAAATTGAAAGTTTTAATTATATTCAAATATGTTTTCAGTAAATTTTTTGATATTTAAAATAACAAAATAATTTCTATAAATCCAAACAGTATTTAAATATTAAACGTGAATAAAAATATTTTCAAAAATAATATATACTATAAATCTACTTTTTTTACGTTTTTATGAAGATCAGAACTGGTTTTTCACATTGATAAAGATCCTGACGAATTAAGAAGTTATGAAGTCACAAAGGTAAATTTATTTTTTAACATAATACATACCCACCAAGAATTGACAGTTATTATTTAAGACGTGATACAAATAATACATTAATATTTTCAACCTTAAAAAACACACGTATCCTTATTTCTTATTTTAGATAGTATCATGCGTTAGTTCTATTTAACATAAGTTATGAATTTAATTAAAACAATAAAGTGGGTGTTTATTAATCCAAAAAAAACTTTTTTCTGTGTGTCATTAACTTTATTTAACTAGATTTGAGTTTCAAGTGATCATCACATTTAATACAAAAATTAGCCATTAAAATCCACCCGTGCTAAAGGGAACTTATTCAAATTAAAGGTGAATCTCTCCCTTATTAAATGCTTTTGAAAAAGATTAGCATTATCCCATTGAAATAGCAAAGAGCCCGTATTAGATTGAATAAATAATTAAATGAGTGAGTAATACACGTTTTCATATAGAAAAAGACGTGAAAACTTTATCTTGGCAAGGATTTTAATTAAATCTATAAATACCAAATGATAATAATAAAGGAAACTTAATCATTTTAACCGGACGTATCGAGGGGAAAACAAACAATTACGTAGTAATAAATATTTTGGCTTATTTTTGAAACTGAAAACAACGAATTCGGTCTATTAAATTTTATAAATAAAAATAAATATTGTTTAATATTATCTAGAAAAAACACTTTTAATTTATTAAAAAAACGTTTTTTTTCAAAAATGAGAAAACATAAAATAATGTTTTATTTGCGTGTTGACAACATTTGAAACTCGATTTAGATATTTTAACTTTTTTTTTACTTGCAAGTTTTGGCTGTAATTTTTTATTTTAAGAACACATATAATATAAAAATCACTCTTAAGGATCGGTTAATTAAATACAATTGCTCAACTTTTTGGTAAAATTCTGCTTGATTATTAAGGTATATATACGAGTGAAATAAAGTTTAAATGTTTTCTTTTTTAATATTTTACATTAAAAATTCAGTCTCACCACGCTTAGTATTAAATCAATCATTATTATTAAGAACTGTCTTTAATTACCATATTACTTAGTGATTTAAGAATCCGATGGTCCGTTGCAAACTTTTATCGCTCGTAAAACTCAAGTTTCACCGTCCACAAGAAAGAGAGCCGGCCTATGGGACCGGCCACTCGCCAACATGTGTTCGCAGTACTGAGCTTTAAGCTCGGCTTAGCCTAGCACATTCAACCGTCTACGCCTCTACATGTCTACGACGAAGCACCGCCGATATACCGTAGCAAGTTTCTACTCCAATGATAAACGAAAGCATGCCTTATAACTCGAGTGCTTAAAGTTTAAGCTTGCGTGGCCGGGCATTTGGATGTATCATTCGGTGCAAGCGCATTTGGAACTTGCATTCAACGTTTTGAACTTTATATCTGAACGCGCGAGTGAGACGGCAATTGTTTTGTTGGTGGGGGAAGGCACTCAAATAAGAGGGGAAGGGGGAAGTAGGGGAGGGGCTTGGATAAGTTTTCTCAGACGGTTTTGCTTGTAGTCGAAGGTAACTTTTTCACCTGTACAAAAGTCGAATTGTACTTTTTCGAGATATAAGTTTATTTAAAATTCAGTCAATTAGCTCCTATGTGAAATATATTAAATATTGAAGCAGTCCAACGTTATGACATCAAAATAAATACAAATATACTGATAAACTTCTAGGAATGATATTTTATATAAATATCTAGAAATCACGGAATCATTAAAGAAAAAAACAAATTTTATAGATTGATAAAATATTGCTTTTTTGTTAATTGTAAATGTTTTCATAATTGATTATTGTGAAGAAATATACATGTATGCTTTATAAATATACACTAAAGTCACGTCTACATGGTCATTATGTCATATTATAACTTTATTAATGGTTTCATTAATAAGTAATCTTTAAAAAAAATCTCAAAAAGAGACTGTTTAAATTATAAATATATTTTTTCTAAGATATCTCATAAGTCATCATGTAATCAAAAGGATTCAAAACTATGAAATGTGTATGTATATAAATAAATAATCTGATCAAATTAATGCTTGTATTTCTACTTTTTTCAAAAAAAACATTTACCAAACACACATACTGAAAATCTATTTACATTTTACAATATTTAAATATATTTTGTGGAAGTAACTAAGTTAAGCAAAGTTATTTTTTTAACGATTTTCATTAAATTAACAAGTATTTAATTATTTAAAATACCATAGCATAACCACGAAACTAATTGATAATTATTAAAAAATATATAAAAGGGATTTCATATTAACTTTAGAAAATAGGGATAGCTGGAAATATTATTTCAGTAAGCCGTGGAGCAATGGTCGATGTTGATGGTTTCCTTCGCGTATCTCGTGTTCAACTCCCGGTACTATGGCCTTTTTGTAGTTCATTTAAGGAGTTCTGTTAAAAAACAATGATGATTATAATACTTTAAAAATTCTCTTGTATCATTCGTTCCTAAAATACAGCTTTTGAATTTATTTGAATTAATCAATTTAACTACTGATCACCTTAATAACATAAATTTTAACACAGTGAAAATATAGAAATGTATTTCTATTTAACTATCTAGTTATTATTATTATTCAAATTCTGATTATCTCGTAAAGGTTGGAATACCCGTGCAGAAATTATCGTATCTACTATAATAAAGATATCATTGTAAAATAAAAGCTATCAAATATACAAATCTAGAATATGGAACTTTTGGTCGAAATTTTCACAATGAAATTAATAAAAAAAAAAAGAATTTAAAAGATACTGTTAACATATCCTTCTAAGAAAATGCAAAGAAATTTACTGTATGAATGCAAAGTGACTGGAAAACTTCGAAATTAATACAATATTTAAGAATGCACCACCTCAGTCAAGTAAAACAAAAAGAAAATTGAGATTCAAGTAAATAAAATATCAATTGTGTTGTCCGCAATACGAAAATAACTTCTATTGACATTTCATTCGAATATATTGGCCAATGGACACTTAAGCAAAATTGCTTTTCACAAACTAATCGTATTATAGAATAGTGAGTTACTTGAAAAATGACTTTGGTTTGGTTTAAATTATAATATTTAAATTAAGCAAAAAAATGTGACTACCACATTTTTTATCTCAAAAACCCCTTAAAATAGAGATAACCGTTTCTTTAAATCTATACTCTCAATACATTCATTAAATTTAAAGTTTCTCAGTGAAGGTTCACATGGAATTCTTGGAAACTAAAGTGTGTCTCAAGTAAGCTTTATAGAAAAGATCACTTGAGAAGAGAAACTGCATGTTTTTTTGCGGACAATGTCTTTTAATGGTAAAATCAACAAAAAATTTTTTTTTTAATCTGACATTTTATATATATATATATATGTTATATCTACATATAAAATTCTAATAATTCAGGTAATCATGTCAGCAAAAATTTTAAAAAGAGAAATTTTTATCTGATAATTTGTAAAAAAGCTTTTTTCATTTTAGTAGGAAAATTCGAGTTTTGAAAAACTATCTAAAAATTTTATGAGTTAAAGAAATGGTCATCATTATTTTCTATAAAAAACATTATTGTTTCAAAGATAGTGACATATTGAACTGTGTTATTGTGATTTGATAGATCCTAAGAGTATATGCAGTAATTATTGTCGATACTATTTTTCCTTAAATATGATAGAAACACTAAAAATATAACTTTTTAATAAGCAGTAAAGTTAAAGATACGTTTTTAAAATTGTTTAAAAAATATAATAATACATCACTGCATCGTCAAGTAGGGTTATCTATTTTTCTTAAAAGTGCTAGTAATCTCCTCGATTTCGTTAACAAATGTTTTTATAATCTTGAACTGTGTGATTTTTATTTATTGTAAAGTTTAATTTGACTAAATTAAGAAAAACATGAAACACATATTTTATGATGGTTTAATTTGAAACTTTTTGCTGCAGTGACCGTTATGGCAAAAATATATTAGGAGTAAAATCTAGTGGTTATTTCAGTTAAGCTATTTTTAGTTTTCGCTTTCGCAGCTCGCAAATGCCTGATTACGATTAATAACTACAAAAAAAACATTAAACACAAACAGGCTCACGGGTAAAAATGGTTGCATAGTTATGATTTAGTATTTAAATACAAAAAATCATCCTGTTTTGTTATCATGTATGTAAAAATTTTCCTATATAATTTTAAATTGTATAAATCAAAGCAAACGTGTGTGATTTTTTTTTATTTCAGAAACATAATAACGTATTCGTCAATACAATCACTATAGAACCTTCGATAAAAGTATTGTTAGATAAGGCACGATGAAATTTATTATTTAATGAATAAAAAAATAAACCCACGCTTTGTTGTGTATTTGAACCCAGTTCAGGATTATATTTAATATTTCGATCAAACATTATTCATTACGTTGTGTATGTAAGGCCACACGCCAAGCAATCGAGCAAATCATACGGCCATATCTGATTTTTAGCGATCTTTTCCTCGAATTGGTAGCTTTTAAAATGAAGACTATAAACAAACAACAGCTTAATGTTAACCACAAATCAATCGCTGATGTATCTAGATAAGAGATCGCAGGTTTTCGTTCGTTAGTAGCGGTTGGCTTACAGTCGGAAAACAGATTTAAATAAAGTTAATAGATCGTCCGTGGAAACCCCTTTCCGGAGAAAGCAACCGACTGTGAAATAGTAATTTGCTAAATAAAATAACTCGCTTGCTTAGATATTGGTCGAGCCAGAGGCTTGAAATATTAAAAATTAATACAATTTTGCTAAAATTCATTTATAAATTAATAAGTCTTATTATTTCAATGAAAAAACATTGAATGATGTGTCGAGAGATGGAGTAATTCATTGAAGATCAAATATAAAACTTAAAACAGTTTTTCCTCATTCAAAACACATTTAGACTTTTTGTTAAATTTAGGCACTGTTTAATATCATTACTACGCAAAAAATCACGAAAACTGACTTAACTTATTAGTGGATAGTGCCTAGATTTTGTATATCTTCATTTGAAACGCAAAAAATTAATTGATTGAATATGCATTTACTTGATAGAATCTGATTATCACAAGATAGTTCTTAAATCGAGTTAATTAAACAACTATTAACTTTGTATCATTTTAGATTTTGTTGAACCAAAATACCTTGCTATTTTTTCACAATAGTGTTGTAAAGAATATACATTATTGATTTGTTATACGTATCATTTAAAAAATACGTACCCATACTTTGATGGTCCTCTAAACTTAAGACTCTATGGCATATATAATATTGAAGCAATGAATAAGTATTGTAAAATTCTTCATAATTTGAATAAAAAAACACATTTATTTTTTGTTCATATTTGATTTATAATATAGTTGCTATATCAGAACTATTCAAATTAAAATAAATATTTGATAGAAAATAAAATATGATGAGTAATATAAATTTTTATTGCTAATTAAATGTATCTTTAATCTGAAAAATAAAAAAATGTCTTCTTAATTTTACTATAAGCTCATAATTATGTGATGTATAAAAAATCTAGGGCTGTGGAATCGTTATAAAAACATGACTTCTTCTCCAACGTTGACTAAAAACACAAATATGACTAAACAAAGTTTATTTTTGTTAGTTTTATTTCTACCTTTCCTATTTATTTGTATTAATATAAAAATCAGCAAACTTATCCTGCAAAATTTTCTAATCGAAAAAGTAATCAGAGTCACTTGTTTTTCACGACTCCGATTCCAAAGCTCTGAAAAAACTTGACTATTCTGTACAAGCTTAAAGATCAACAATTATGCTTTTTTTAATATATTTTACATTTAAATGAAAACAAAAATCTTTCAATAAATATATGAGTCGAATATCGTGGAAAGATGTAGAAATTTTCAGTATCAAATTAATTACATCCCGTGAATAAAACCTTTCTTTCAAATTGAAATAAAATCGGGCCGTCAAAATATCGGGTTGATTTGTGCGATAAGACCCGTGCAGAATATGCTATCTGATACCTACCTCTAAGCATAGCGTGCGTGTCATTATGCAAATTGCCGAGAAATCTTTTATAATTATGTGGTATAACGTTCCTCAATATGACGCCCAACCCTCCCTCACACACACGAATAAACAGCATAACATAAACCGAGATTCCGATACTGCTTGGCATACTCAGTATATAATTCGAGAGTTAGGCCCTTCGCCTTGTAAAAAAACTTTCGACGCCGAAATTGGAGAGCACATTGGAAAATACATTTATTGTGTGCCCCAGTGATTTATGATCACATGCGTGGAGAGGGGAATAAAAATCATTCGAAAGAAAATAGTATTCAGTGGAAAGACATAAATATATTTCTTTTGGCCGGTTAACGTTCACGTCTTTATGTGTCGGTTTTTTTTCTCCCCTTTTGTGGAACTTGTTTGGCAAGTGTCGATATATTTTCCTCGCAACGTTTACTTTTCTTAATTTATGCGTTTTATTTTTTTATCGCGCAGTTGTACACAATGTCAGAATTTATGGCGTCGTTTTATGCTGTTTGTTGAAAAATTAATTTTACTTTTCAAAGTGCTTTATTCAATACATCGGAATTTATTGCAGCTATTTTTAACAATCAATTACGCAAAGCTTTTACGTGCTCTGGTTTTTTTTTATTTTAACAAATGTAGTTTGAAAAAATATGTCTCAACCGGTGTAAACAAATAAAATTTAACATTAACTAACTAATAAACTTTAATTTATGAAAGGTACAATATTATGTAAAAAAATAGTTTTTTATAATCTATAAATATTCAGGATCAGAAAAAGATGTTGCTTGAATGATATATTAAATATAAACATTGTTTATCCATAAACATTAAGAAAATACATAGTCAAATCTAAAATCGTTACATTAAACAAAATTCAAACGACGAATTGCCATTAGTTATAACAAAAAAAAAATTATAAAGGAAAATGAAATTAAGAAAAATTTAACAATAAAAACTGCAAATATCTAATTATGGCGGATGACATTAATTTTTAAAAATCTTTTAGAAAAAATTGATTTGGTTTTTAAACTACACTATTAAATATCAAGTTACCCATATAAAAGTGCTCCGTGCGTTTACCTTCTAAGTAAGTAAATAATCAACGGTTAAGGCATTTATTGAAAGTTTTTTTTTCTCAATTAGTGTATTTAAGTAAAGCTCACCGAAGGGTAGGTTTTTCAACATTCCAAGAAAAGTTCTGCGTATATTGAATTTCAAAAAGGCAAGTTACAACATTAAATCAAAATATTTTCGCATAACCTTCACAATTACCGTAGCTTTTGACAGTATTTGAACAACACCGTGCAAATTGAATTAAATTACTTCTATTATTCAAAATTAATTACGAAAAAAATGTTTTCGCTCATTTTTTCACGAACTCTATTATCATTCAAATTTAGGCATAATATAAATTTAAATATGTGGCTGATTTTATTCAACACACAGGTAATTACGAAAAGCTGCCGGCGGGGTAGAAAAGTGGCACTTTCTTTATAAAAATGCAAATTTTAAGACGGGTTTGATAAATTGATTGCTTATGGTAAGCAAGTGCCGACGCGAATATAGTGCTGATAGTAGTATTTGAAGAAACCCATCTGTAAGTTTCACATGACGCTTGGAAAACTAGATAATGACAAGTTATATTTATTATAATAAATATGCCGATTAAAGAAATGTATTGAACTGATAAAAGCTCTTTGATGAACGATATTTAATCATTGACTTGTAATTTCAGATATCTATAAATGGTGCAAAACTATTTTCAAGCATTTCACTTCACAAAACTGATAGGAGGTAACAGCCAAAGGAAAATTTGTATCTCAATTTGACTCATAAACGAGTTTGGAAGTGCAATAAATTTGAAGCATAAAATCTGCAGCTGTGTCACTCATTTCCCATATCTTTTAGATGTGATGTTAATTTTTATATTAATATAGTAATAGTTAATGAGTTTTTTATTGATCTGAAGCGAGTGTTTGACGCTTACTTTGAATGTAGTACTTAGTAATAAAAGAGAGGGTTTTTTACCATTTGTGAAAATATTAGTAAATCATTAGCGTTGAAAGTGATTGTTAATACGTTGACGGAGAATTTATTTATATGTAAAACTTTTTCTAGATATTGCTGTATTTTAAATTTACTTGATTCATTTCAAATAGTTGAGAAGTTACATATGTAAAGTCAAAAATTATTGATAATAAAACTACAATATTGCTTTGGTTTATTTGACATCGGAACTGTTAAAAAATTGTATGATTCCACATGTTTTATCAATAACGACCCGGGTATATCTTTTCAGAATCTTCAGGCACTGTATTACACTGATCCAACAAAACTGACACACAATAAACAGTTAACATCGGTTATACATTAAATGAGTAAATAACAAAGGAAACACATAAACCATAAGGCTAGAATCATAATAAACAACTAGACAGATAAATAAATTTAATAATGATAACACTCAATTGCCAGTGATAAGTTTTATTCAAGCTTAACACTATTAATGGAAAGATTCTACACAAATAATTGACAGCTATCATCAAAATGCAATTGAGTATTTTTAGACTTAGAAACAATTATTCATTTCATGTTGGCAAGCAACGGTAAGAATTATACATCAAGTGACGCCAAGGAATTAAATTTATGAGGTTTTCGTCTCATTTAACTGGTCTCACGTAAAATAGGGCATTGGAATTATATTGCATGAGATGAAACATGGGTGGAAAGTATTATCGTTTATCTCAAGTTGTGAGACAATCAATCAGAATGTAAAACGGAACAACAGAAATATGAACATATGTATGAAAACTTCATAAATGCTGATTGCAATATTTTCATTAATTTATACGATATAATCATGGACGTGTTGTATATTGTAAATACGGCATGCGAAAATCTACGACGTGGATAAAACTCTGTTTTGCTATTTTTAATGATAAAAATGTATACAATGATTAAAATTAAGAAAATAATAGTTGTAGGCTATATTGAAAAAAGGAAATAGTTCATTAAGGTTTTTTATAATTTTTGTGACTGACGATTTTTGTCAGAGTATTGGTAAGAATATTTTTTTAGATAATTTTTCATCCTCAATTATAAACCAACGGAGGTGTTAAACTTTATTAAAATTATGATTTGTAGTTTTTTTATATTTTGGATACTCTGAAAGTTCCTTAACATCGTGAAGCAATATTGGTAATAGTATAAGTTTTCACAACTATTTCTTTCGAGAATATCGCAGTACTTTAAAGTATTATTGGCATATTCTACATGATACAGCTATGCAAAATGTTACAAACCATGATTAAGATGACGATAAACATTTCTGACGATAAAAAGCATCATCATTAGTTATGACAGACAAGATGAAGGTGAGTATTGTTCAATAAAAGCTTCATAAAAAAAGTGTATCAGTAAGTAATGCATTACAAAACAAATTTACTGAATAGGTGTCATGGTGGAAAAAAGAAGCACATGAGAGTGAAAAATTAAGATTTTATTCATTTAATATAAATATAATAAATATGTATATTGATTGAATTTGCATTCACTTGGTATAACTCCATTATAACACGCTGAAAAAGTAGCAATGTATTTTAGTTCAACAAAATTATTTTTAACAAATATAGTTGATATCTATTTCGGCTCACGCCATCGTCAAAACAATGCTTAGACTAATATTTGCTTATCTATATATAGCTGTGCAGAAAAGGCACACAACACATCCTCTCTCCTGTTCCAACGGCCTAGCTTGTTACTTTAACACAATGACACTAAATTTTCAAAATTCTAAATGGAACAATAGGTGTCTATGACAATAAGATTTTATGTGGGACGGAAGTGGTCGTTATGGAAGCAAATCAGACCACCCCTTTGTACAACGGCTGGACAAGTGGCGATACTATTATGTTAGTTTCTTCGTTAAGAATCCTTTGTGATAATTGGTGTCTATTTATTTCCAGCTGTTCCAAAGCCGTCATTCTCCGACCCTTTCTACAAAGATGCAAACATTTAGGCGTTGAGTGTGAATTTATATTATGTGATTCATTAATAATGAGATTAGCGAATTGTGAATATGTTTTTTTACTGTTGAATACATCTTACATGTTCCTCAGCTCGAGTAGATATACTTCTACCTGTCTGTCCGATATAAACGGATAAACATGAGCCACAGGACATTTTATAAATAAATCAATAGACACCAATTATCACGAAGGATTCTTAACGAACAAACTAACATAGTAATAACATAATAAGGACCACTTCCGTCCCAAATATAATCTTATTGTCATAGACCCCTATTGTTTCATATAGAATTTTGAAAATTTAGTGTCTTTGTGTTAAAGTAACAAGCTAGGCCGTTGGAACAGGAGAGAGGATGTGTTTTTTGCCTTTTCTGCACAGCTAAATATAGATATGCGAATGTTAGTTTAAGCATAGTTCTGACGATGGCGTGAGCCGAAATAGCTATCAACTATATTTGTTAAAAATAATTTTGTAGAACTAAAATACATTGCTATCTTCACCGTGTTATAATAAATATGCTTCATAATCCTCATAAAGAAACAATAAAAAAATGTTTTTGCAGCTTGTAGCTCTCACAAATATCTTGCAGAACTGACTTTTCTATTTGGTTATATTTTTCAATTTAAAAAAAACTGATATCGAATGCTTCAACTTATAGCATGCAATAAAAGTGCATTATTGTGATGACGAAAGAAGTTACATAAATATAGAACAATAAAGGTCAATAATCTCATTTAATCTGTTAACTGTCAGTTCTTGGTATAAACTTAAGGTATATTATATAAATAAGAAAACACAATTTTTAGTACATTTTCAACATTTTTATATTAATATGATCAGTAATTTTGTTTGAATATTATTTATTGTTTCTCATTAAGCGAGTAAACTTTGGGATCTGTTAAACTTTATAACAAACATATAAAATCAGTAAATATTATTCAAATATGAAATACTATACTTACCAGTCCTAAGTCAAATTGTAAAAGACTGACATGTATAGTAATAATCATTTAATATGGCATAAATAACTTCACGGTGCTACGCTCCCTGAGTTTTGCACTCGCATCTAGGAATGCAATTCTGGCATTTTATGCACCTGAATTAGCAACTGCATTGCTTTCAGAACCGACTTGCATAACTAACACTTTGTTTTCTATTCGTCTCTCTCCAATCGTTACATCCAATTGCATTCTTACGTACTGCATTCGTGGAAATCTCAACGGAATATTTCGATTTGTCGAAATTTTAAATTGCCCCAGATATGGTTTTCCAAGTAGTTTTGCTTCTAGTTTATTCGAAATAGGCTGCAATTGAATGAAAATACGTTTTATTGCGATATATGTATAAGAACAGTATTTAGATGATGAATTTTGGAAACCATTGATCTCTCTATTATTCCATAGAACATGTTGACTTTTCCCACTCAACAAGTATTTAATTTAAATTTTTATCGTTATATAAAAAGAATGTATATAGAAATACTAAAATTGTTAAAATTGGAAAGAGCGAAGACACTCTATAAAAAGCGCTTTGTTGTAATTCAAATTATTAATAATAAATATAACAACTAAGAAAAAGAAAAAGAAAACTGACTTCGACCAATTTTTTAAAAGAAGAATATGGTAAACTTAAGAATATGTTTGAGAACTATTTGTTACCATATAAGAACTGAGACATTCAATTCAGAATTTCAGAATATATTATATTTGAGCAAAAAATAGAATGGCTAAATAATTTTTGGCGAATACAATAGAGTCCTTCAAATATTGAAATTTCAGAAAAGTTTTGACCCATCTCTTTGTGTAACACAATTCGTTATCAACGCATGATACAATTTGACACATTTTTCAACATTGATTTTTAATGGAAACTAGCCTAAATTTGAATGCACTACATATTATTCAATCTGTCAATTAGAATACATATGTCTGAAGCATAAAATCTTTTCAATTATGATTAACATTTAAAAAATGATTTTGAAATGATTCTATAATTCAAATGAAGAATTATGATCAAAATATTCTTAGAATTGAATTAAAGTTTCGAATATTTTGTGAATAAAGATTTATCGATTGAATTTTAAACATATATTTTTAACGTAGCATTATCTTGTAAATATGTCTTTATAAGTTTAACGTCAAAAGAGCAAGAACAGATAATTTATTTAACAGTTATTTTTGAACCACAACACGTCTCGGTTGGTGGCCGCCAGTAAGCTATATATATGAAGATATACCTGTGGGGATATGGAAGCTAGAGACAAGGGTAAAATAAAGAAATAAAGATAAATTGAGATAAACTTACATATTGCCGTCTTCATACGGCCGGCTACATAGAGCGACAGGGTTATCGGACAGAAATGAAAAAATCGTGTCTAGAATACGCTGGCCGAAGAAAACTTCTGAAAAATGAATGGTAAGGAAAACAGGCTCCGCTCGTAAATTTTATCTTCTGCCCACTTCACGTTATACTTTATTTAAAATGCCTTCTCACGTCACGGTAATGACTTTCATTTATGACTTATGCCCTGCCGACTGTTAGTTTTTTTTTCGATAAAAGCCTTCCGTATGATAGTAAATGTATGCAATAAATACTCATCACACAATTCCCTTTCAAATGTTTTTGTCTGTGATTTTGATGGTATTTTTTAAAAATATTTACAACCATAAATAAACTCTTCATTCTAATTGTAATGCTGTGAAGCAAGTTTTTATTCATTTTTATAATTAATTGCTGACATCTTTTGATATAATAAAAATACAGGAACACGACAAAAATATAAAAACTAACGAGCTTCACATCTTTTAAAACAATCTAGTTAACCTGAAACTATTATTTTTGCATTAAATAGCTTTTTTATGTTGTCATGTTATATTTCGCGTTTCACTTAAATAATATATTTGAGCCAAGAAAAAGTATTCAACATCGCAATCTTGGCAATCTTTTTAATTCGAAACAGATTCATTGCTTTTGCATTTTAAGAAAATTAAACACTTTTTTTATAAAAATATCATTTGGAACATAATTTCGTTACATTTTTTAAAAGCAAATGTATCATGAATTAATTATCAACCATCTAAAACCTTCACAAGAATTTTCTTAAAAATATCTATTAAATTGTGTAAAATTATGTTCTAATTAAAACACGGTGAAAAAAATAGCAGTGTATTTTAGTTCTACAAAATTATTTTTTTAAATATAGTTGATAGCTATTTCAGCTCACGCCATCGTCAGAACTATGCTTAAATGAACATTTGCTTATCTATACATAAACAATCTATAAATAAATTGATAGAAGTTAATTGAAGCATAATAACCAACTTCATTAAAGAATGTTATCTAAAAAAAATATGTAAATTTTCAGTGTTTATGAGACAAACAATTTTATTTTATACGTTCACATAAATTATAAAAAGCTCAAAGAAAAGTTTTTCCGGCTAAAAGTTACCTTTAATGAAGTGTTGCCAGTGATTTATTGTGAAAACGAAATAAAATATCGTTATTCGTATCAAGATAAGACGAACGCTTCACTTTACTGGGGTTAAACATAATTTGATGTTATAAGCCGTTCAGTATGCAATAGTGGCGATATCCCTACGAGGCTTCAGTTTCAGGTTTGGAAAGACTCAGCGGGGGGCAAACGAAGGGTGGAAAATAGAAAACAGCAAGCGTAGAGATAGAAAAACAGATAAAAAGGAAATGGTCTAAGATCTGGCCAGCAGATTGTGACATTATGAAGACGACTTTTAACTTATACGGTAGAAGGTACGTTGTTGAAATTTTAATGCCTCATTTAGCTCTCGTAAGGGTGATACGATGATGGCCATTTCCATTGGAGTGGCTTTTTCCATGAGAATATTGTTCCATTCTATTATACGCGCCATATAAAATGATTAAATTACGTAAAGTTTTGTATCGCTGAGCGTAATTCAGGTATGTAAGAATTTTTGTAAATAAATTTGTGTTTCTGCACTTGTGGATTCAACTTTATTTTACATCGACAACTTAATAATTTTATATTCTTCTTCATAAATTGCTTTCATACTTATTAAAAAAATGGTTTTACAGAATAAAATTATGCAAATATGGTCGTTTTTAATTATTACGGTACTTGAAATATCAAAAGTGGTTTTTGAATATGATCGCAATATAAAAATAACACTGTTTTTTTATTGTTTTCTCATTTCACTTTTAAGGTGTCAACTGTCACTTCTTAATGGAAAGGCGTGATATTTGAAAAAACAAAAACACATTTTTTTAGTACCTATTTCCACAGTATATTTTTTGATCAGGACCGGTGTTGTATACCTGCTGCCTTCACCTCAAATATTTTGTATGAATAGACTTGTTTTTAAATTGTATTCTATCAGTTGATAATGCTCGCGATGAGTGAAATATTTTGTGGAAATATGTACTAAAAAATGTTTTTTTATTTTTTTAACGCGCCTATTATCTATTGAACGATAAAAATATCGTCTTTACCAAATATATTTCAATTAATTAATTTTATTATTTTTTTTCCATTAAAGGCTATTATTGCTTCGAGTGGCTGGTCGCTAATTAAGCTAGGTATAATATTTATTTTCTTAGTATTAAATTAAAACTGAATGTATTCAAAAATTTTGTTCAATTTAACATATAACAATAAATAATTCATAACAACAACAGTTAACGAAAAGTATAAAAACTTTCTGACAATAGATTTAGAAATACAATGCAATAGTAGATTTAGAGAAACAACACAAAAATAGAGCAAGAAAATAATCGTTTTTTGAAGTTGGAAATCGCAATGTTAATAAATTTTATATTGCTGACATCAAAAATGTGATTAAGCCATCTTTATTTATAAAAGAAAATAACCAATTGAATTTATTCATAGAACTGGTTATAAAAATTAATTATTTCAATTTATATTTTATTTATCTTAACTAACTATTTATCTAAGGAAAAAGTACATAATAAAATATTACTCAGGAAGTTTGCAGCTTATACCTTTTTATTTTTAATGATTCAAATGTGTATTAAGTTATTTAATACTTCATCTTAATTTGATCCTTTTTTATCATCATATAATATAAAAAAGATGCTTTTACTTCAGATTTTTTGGATATGATTCTACAAATATAACCAAAACATAAGAACCATAACAAAATATTTTCCTAGGCAAAACTGACTGTATGCATTTATGATACGTAAAAGCAGGTAGCATATGAGAACGTAGCGTCTTTGAACAAGCCGTGTATACAAACTTTGAAAGGATCAGAATAAATTTTATCCAAAGCATTCCTTTCTGAGCTTTAACAACAAGATTACACCGGATTTGTTTATCATCGTAAATCAGTGAAGAGATAAATTCGGATTCGTGCTAAGTCAATATTGGGCATTGATTTAAAATCGACATTTCACCTTTTTATGCGTGAGGTAATGCTTTAGATTGTGAATTTGTTTTTTGATAAGATATATAAAACAATTTAAATTTGCTGAGTTTTCTAAAAATAATACAAAAAAAACTCTTCAGTCATCTGCTACCTCAAAAACGAGCTATAAGCATATGACCTATTCACATATTACCATTTCAACAAAGAAGCAATATCATTAAATTCCATGTCGCGTCTTTTTATGTCATGTCACCAATAATTTAGTAGTTCTTAAAATGTGATAATAAACTGAATTTTTTGCTTGACTATTTAAGTAAAAATGAATATTAGTTCAATTCATTTCTAAAGAATTATTGAATTCATATTACTAGAACTGTAAGAACTTTTTTAATTGACTTCTTGCATCTTATTTTGATTGAACATAGCAAATAATCTTCATTAAATAAACCACGTTTTGACGAGTTGTTTAATATCAATCTTAAATTATTTTAATCAGGTATTTTAACACAATATATTATATAAAAAAAAACACATATTAATATCCAAGAGAAAATGACGAAGGTAAATATTGAAGAAAAAAAAACAATATTTTTATTTATTTAAATTATTCGTCGTCCAATAAGTCACAAAAGATAATTCATATCAAAATTATTTTGATTAACAAATAAAATCAAATTTATGTTTTTATTGTCTACTGAATTTTTTTATTTAGAAAGTCTATCAAAAATTTCATACACCACATTTCTTTTAGAGGAGCAGGCCATTTTTTTAATTACACATATAAAAAAAAGTAAATAAAAAAATCTAACAACCTTATGTTTGTGTTTTTTTAGCAGAGTAATATAAAATTGTATGGAATATAAGAAAACTCACTAAAATAATTACGCACAGTTTTTAATCAATATTATGTACACGTTATGATATCATGCATATTTGAGGGATGTGATCGCTCAATGTATTGAAAACACTGATCATTTTCAAAGCAATAGAGAGTAAAAGTTCACGAACAATTTGAGATTTCTGCCTTATTACATAAAATTTAAATAATGCTCAACTGTAATTTTTCATATTGAATCAGGCCATTCAATATTTTTTAACCTTATCTGTAGAAGCTTTTTATTAATTTAACTATCAAATAACGATGGAAAAACAGCACATAAAACTGAAATGATTTTAGGCTTAAATACTTGACTTGCACAAAACTTGTCCCTGATTTTTGATACAACTGTGCAATAAAAATTAAAAGATTTTTCACACTTTTCCTCATCGAACTTACAAGATAAAAATACATACATAATATTAGTATTTTTTCATCAAAATTATGAAAATCGATAGAGGCACATTTTTTTTAAATTATTACTGTAGTATAATTTATACGTTGTAAATGAAATCATTCTGTACCAAAGATTCTACGATAAAATAAATCAAGTAAGCGGCATTTAATATAGTAGAGTTGCCACAAAATCGATTCAGGTATTTTTATAAATACGTTTCGATTGTGGAACGGAAGATAAGCGAGCGGCCCCTAAAACTCGCTTTCTGCACAAGTGGGTAAATTTACTTATCAGAAGGATCTGAACTTCAAGAAAACCACTTTACAGGAATATAAAAGTATAATTTTACATAAACACTCGACTGGAGTAACCAAACGAAACTTTTCGAGAACACTTCGTGAAATAATCCGTTACCTGTTTCTCTATGGAAGTACTTTGCACTGCTTATTTTCTGAAGGCTTGTTAGTATGTTACCATTCAAATGATTTTTTTTTCAAATGTTATGAATATTTATTATAAAATAATATTGAATCATTATCTTAAAGTATTCCTTTTCGACTAAAGTAAAAAAAATACATAGATTGAATTGGAAATTATTTCATAAATCGCCATTATAACACGATGAAAAAATAGCAATATATTTCAGTTCTATAAAATTTATAAGATATATTTTTTTGAATTGTTACAACTTTGTACGAGTCCATATGTTTTATTACTAACGACCCGGGTTTCGCCTTTCGGCATCTTTAGGCATTTTATCAGACGGATGCAAAAGAACTGACCTTAGATACATAGTTGATAGCTATTTCGCATAACGCCTTCATCAGAAATATTTAAACAATAATATGAATATTAAATGTAATATAATTTTATAATATCAGAACTATCTGACGAAAGCGTGAGCCAAAATAGTTCAATCAATTATAATCAATTATATAACTTAAAAAAAATGATAACTAAAATACAATGCTATTTTTTCACCGTGTTATAATGGAATTCAATCAAAAAAATGATTAAACAATGCTTCAACATACATTTCCCAGTCTATAAATAGCTGCGTCGTAAAGGTATATAATACATCATTTCTTCTGTCCTAACATCCTGGTTTTATATATTGTCATCGATGAGAAAAATAATGAATTTGAATATAGTCTTAATAGCTTTAGACTGAAGTCTTTTTTAAGTTAAGTTTACTAAATTTATTTTATTTATATCGCATTTAAAAACGACTTGATACTATATTTTCTATGCAATAAATTGATTTTTTACTTTAAACGTGAGCTTACAGTGTACTATTTCCTAAGCTCTCTGCAGATACTGTGAAAATAAAAGCTTCAGAAAGCTGTCGGTTTAATTCTTGATTTTCTTAAAGTAAAGTTTACCACATATTGCATGGAGTGCATCGCACCCAATTCCTGCAACGCTTTCTGAGGTAAAATGTATTTCTTTAGGGCCATTAAAACAGTACATTTAGTTTATGTAGAAAACAAAAAAATACAGTGCATTGCATCACACACATTCGTGATCTGTTTTTATCATTTTAAACGTATGATTTCTTTATGAACGTCTCGATAAATATGGTTTTACAAGATCTTCTTGTTATGTATTATGTAAGCAAATTATTTTTGCCATAAGATATTTGATTACATGATGAATCGATATCATGATAAACGAAGCCAAATAAATGTAATGAGCATTGAAAAGCCTTGAACTATAGACAATTTATTGATAAAGCTTACAATGATCTAAGCCGGTCCTGATCATAAAATATGTTGTGAAAATATTATTATATTGATTGAATTGGCATTCACTTGGTAGAACTCCATTATAACACGGTGAAAAAATAGCATTGTATTTAAGTTCTACAAAATTATTTTTAACAAATATAGTTGATAGCTATTTCGGCTCACGCCATCGTCAGAACTATCTAAGTCTATATCTAGTATCTATCAGTATCTAGTATCTAGTAGTAAGTATCTATCTATCTAGTTCTGACGATGGCGTGAGCCGAAATAGCTATCAACTATATTTGTTAAAAATAATTTTGTAGAACTAAAATACATTGCTATTTTTTCACCGTGTTAAAATATTATTATACTAAATGTATGTTTTTATTAATATTTAATTGACGCTTTTGTGGTTATAAAACATTACAATACAAATTAATTAAAAAAGTGTCAATCAAGAACTAGTAAAATAGAATCTTATAATTTTGTCATCGATTTTTTGAAGACACTCGATAAATCTTATTGTGTAATAGTGTTAGCCAAATTATGAATTCAACTTGTAGATTGTATTAAACAAATAGTGTTAAATTCAATGATTTAACACGGTGAAAAAATAGCAATTTATTTTAGTTCTACAAAAATTTTAAGATCTTTATCTTGATAGCTATTTCGGTCCACGCCATCGTCAGCACTATGATGGCGTGATCCGAAGCAGCTATCAACTATATCTTAAAAAATTTGTAGAAATAAAATATATTGCTATATTTTCACCGTGTAATAATGGAGTTGTATCAAATAAATGTTAATTCAATCAATCAATGATTTATATTATGAATATTTCATATACTCACAAATATGTTGTCACTGGCTAAACACATTTAGATTTGGCAATCAAGTTTTGGTATAAATGTGCTATTTCCAATCAGTGAAAAAAAAAATCTTCATAAATAACTAAGGTCTTAAATTACTCAACAAACTATGTACATATGTTTGTTTTTCGTTTCAATATGTCACAAATGACTCAAAATAAAGAGTCTTCGTAGCGGGATATCGCCATCACATAATTATACATTTAGTCTAATGGACAAAACGCTCAACCATGTTCCACGAGCGCCGAGTCCTTCGCCCGTCGCCACTCTGGCTGCTTCTGATGATTAATAGCTCCACTCTTTTACCCGGCCAAAATAAATAGAATGAACAAATCGCGCCATTTGTAAACGCGTTTTCTTCCATTGTTCGCCGTAAGTAGAAATAATTTACCTTTAGATTCATTTACATGCTGGCAAATTATCCACCTGCTTTTGGAGAATTTGTTTGTGTATTGTTCACTGATTTGAATAGACTGAATTTGTTTACTTAGTATGAACAAACAGAAGAATATGGTTCGCCTGTTTTAATGGATGAATTTTATTATGCACGTATGCATTGTATTGTACACATGCCGAGAGTTCAGCTTTACAATCTTGACTCTAATACTGAACTAAAATCTATAAGCAATTTAATATCAAGAAAAAATATTCCCCATTTCAATTCCTTAATATTTTAACAATTTAGATAGTATACACAGATTTTTATTTTGTCATATAATATTCTAAATAACAAAAACACATTTTCAGTAATTTCTTGACATGAACTTTATTGTGAAAATCATAAAATATTTTATGATCAAAACCGGTTTCGCTCATCATAGGCATTATCAAAAAAAAAATGAGTTAAAGGTAGTAGGTATACAAAATAATCGGTTCAAAGAATAAGAAAACAATTAACAGGAAATCATATAATATATAATATTGTACATACCAATAATATAAATTTGTTTAAAAATTTCTCATATATCAATAGAGAGCTCAGAACAATCGTGAACGATTCATTTGGAAAAATATCGATGATGAGCGACACCGGTCCTGGCTATAAAATATGTTGTCGAAATAAGTACACAAAAATAGTTTTTTTGATTATTTAATATATTGTGCCTTTCCGTGAAAAAGTGACAGTTAACATCTAAAATTCATATAATTTTCACGAAGAAAAGTTTTAAGTTATCAGATATTTGAGTAATGTGTAAATTTTTCGCTGTCAGAGACAAATACAACAATCTGTAATTGACTTGCTGAAGCCATACAGATACATTAATTTTCTCGTTTTACTGATGACTTTTCAGTGAAAAGTAATAAAAGTCAAATATTTTGATTTAACCCACTTAAAATATAAACTAGTTTTATTTTATTATAATGGTTATTTCAATTAATTGGAAGGCTAAAATTTTAAGCACCGTGAATTATAAAAATAGTTCGAGAACTCATCTAGCCTATTTTAAAAACAGATTAAGTGGGAATAGATACATAAACACAACAGAAATATTATATATTGATTTATAACACGGTGAAAAAATAGCAATGCATTTTAGTTGTACAACTTTTTTTATGTAGTTGATAACTATTTCGGCAGAAATGTTTCTGACGATGGTGAGCCGAAATAGCTATCAACTAAATTGTAGAACTAAAATGCATTGCTATTTTTTCACCGTGTTATAATGGAGTTCTTACCAAGTAAATACCAATTCAATCAATATATTGACTTATATATCCCACACATATACTGCTTTTTTCCGTGAAAATAATAAACCCGAATTCCAAGCTTTTCGCTATAAATTTGAATATTTTTTTTTTCAGTAATATTTTAAATAATTTATGATATCAAATTTGAAATGTTACAATTTTGTGCGATTCCACATATTTTGTCACTAACGACCCGGGTTTCACCTTTCGGCATCTTCAGGCATTCTATCACACGGATGCAACAGAACTGACTCAGTTCTGTTACATCCGATGTAAGATTGCAAGATGCCGAAAGGCGAAACCCGGGTCGTTAGTGACAAAACATGTGGAATCGTACAAAATTGTAACAATTCAAATTTAATATTTTAAACATTTTTTACATAGAAGATTTCAAGCAGACTCTTTTTACGCTTTGACAAAAATAACTTTACAATTATTGTTTTTTTTCTTTGAGCATCGTGGTGATTTCAATGAAGATATTGTTATGTTAACATTATCCTTATATACTTTGTGTATTAAAATTGCCTAATGATATGGAAAGATACAAGATACAATTTAAGACATGACGTAGTGAACATTATTCTACGAAGCGTTCAGAAGAGAGTATCTTTCCGCTGCTTTGCGGAAATCGCTCCGCGGTGTCAGCTGGTCGACAGGGCGGGAAAGAGGTACGGGGAAATTCTACCAGCTCACCCCACATTAAGCCCTGCCTGATGTGTTCTTGATGTCCTTATGATGTCCTGGCCAGCGTCAGCCGTGCCGCTGATGCTATATGACTCAGCCGGTGTGCCACGAATAAAAAGAGAATGTTGCACTGAAAAACACAAATGTCAGTGTTATAAAAACATAAAGGTTGACGAGTAGAGTTGCAGCCTAGTGGCAAGGTACGAAACTAAAATTTCAAACTATTATTCCAACATACACAACGACACTTGTTTTAAAAATGTACACAATCACAAATACACAGAAATTACATTAACATGACATCGTTGTCAATTGCTTTTGCACGGTGATGATAAACCAAAAATAACTTATTGATTGAATTGGCATTCACTTGGTAGAACTACATTATAACACGATGAAAAAAAAGCAATGTATTTTAGTTCTATAAAATTGTTTTTTAAAATATAGTTGATAGCTATTTCGGCTCATGCCATCGTCAGAACTATGCTTAAACTAACATTTGTTTATCTTTATTTAGCTGTGTAGAAAAGGTACACAATACGTCTTCTCTCCTGTTTTGACGATCAAGGAAACAAGCTGTTTCCTGTTTGCAATAAAACTAGCAATTGTAAATGAAACTAAAAAGGCGGTTATATTAATAAGCTTACACATGGCACGGAAATGGTCTATTACAGAAACAAAGAGACACCACTAAGAGGATTCAATAATGATGACCGACAGATATTAGTTTGTTCGTTAAGAATCCTTTGTGATAGTTGATGTCTATTGATTTCCAGCTGTTCCAAAGCCGTCAACCTGCGACCCTTACTACAAAGATGCAAACATTTAGGCGCTGAGTTTGAATTTATATTATGTGAATCTGTTTTTTTTACTGTTGAATGATCTTACGTGTTCCTTAGCTCGAGTGAATATACTTCTACCTGTCCGCCCGATATAAACGGAAAAACATGAGCTACAGGACACTTTATAAATACCGCTTCTGTCAAGTTTATCAATTTTATTTTTACTATTTTTAAGATGTTTGCCTACAACAATTTAGACAGACATCTTAAAAATAGTAAATATAAAATTAATAAGCTCGACAGAAGCGGTATTTATTAAATGTCCTGTAGCTTTAACTTAACATTTTTCATTTGACACTTGAAGTGTTTGAAAATTTGGCAAGAAAAAATGGTGAACAAAGAAATAGTTATATCTGTAGAAAACTATAATATGTTTTATATTTATCGTGTTTTTCAACTTAGATTTCTAACGGTTTGATCTCCCAATATGGTTTCATCTCTCGCCACAGTACGCTCTTTCTATGGTTTGTCGCAGTGTGATCATTTTTGTAAAATAAAACTATTTTTTTTTTGTAAAAACCAACTGCTGTTGTTAAATCACATGTAAAAAGAAACGTTAGACTTGGCTTAATCTTGCGCCCGGAGAAGAAATTTAAGAGTGTGTTGCGTTTTTTTTGTCCCCCGTAAGCCGATGACATATTGCAGTGGCGGTTTGGGAGGAATTTGTATTCAAGCGTATAATCTTGGCATGGGATTTAGCATACGAAAAGGAAAAAAATTGTTTATCTTCGTTGTTTATCCGGTTAAAAAATTTTATACAATATTTTTCCGGATTGGTGTCTTAATATCGGATTTCAACAATAAGTCTTGAATTTTATTTTTTAATAGAATGTATACGATTTTCTTTACAATATAATTATAAAGCTAATCTATTATTATATTTGCTCCATATTTAATATTTTTTTTAATATCAAATTGATGAACCATTAAGATTTATGAAGCGTAAGCATCAGAGCTCATCAGTTTACTTTATCTCTTATGTATAACTTCATTTTCAACATAACAGTATTTGGCAGATGTAAGTCGCTGCAGAGCTGAGCAATTTTATATTTATACCCTCATATACAATACCTACACACGAATACATATGAATAAAAATGCACACACATATACAACGCATACATTTGCAATACGTAAAAAAATGAACTAGAAAAGTCTTTTTCAGATAAAACAGGTTATCTATTTCGAGATTAAGATTTGTAACAAAAAAATTACGGTGGGTCGTCGAGCAGAAATGCTATCGGCTATAAACGATTATTTCGAGCCGCCTCATCATAGTTATGTGATTTCTTTGGTTTACGATTGTGTATTAATTCTGTTGCATTTATGTGGCAAATGCCTGAAGATGTCGAAAAGTGAAACCTGGGTCACAACATGTGGAACCGCACAAAGTTTCAACAGTAAATATTTGATATTTAAATTCCACCAAGCACCTTCACTCGATATCATAAATTTCGAAAAAAACAATTTTGCGGTGGTTATGAAACAAGTATTTAATTATTTTGAGAGTTTATACTGCGTGAACTATTTCGAGACAACGATTTGAATTCTGAAGTAGGTGAAGAAAAACCTAAACGCCTTCTCCAACAGCAACTGAGGTATTATCAAATCATCTCTCTTCTATATTTAATGAACTCGAGTCCATGTACTGTAGTTGTACAACACTTATCTTTGACACATCTTTAAAGTTTTTCCCCTTGGAGGATTTCGACGGGGGGTCCATGTAGAGCGCTTAGTCGGTCGCAGGTGAGTAGTTGAAATTGGGTTGGAAGTGGGAAGGTTGAGCCGCGATAGTTACATTTTTACAAACAAAAGCGCCAACGTGTGTTAGAAACACTGAATCAACAATGCTCGCATGAATTCGCTATAGATACGCATCATTATGTCATATTTAATACGTGAAAAACTAATTTGCCTTAACTATTCTTCAACACTATAAAACGCTGTCTATAAAAAGCCATGAAAATGTATTATGTATATGTGTTTTATTATTTATCCTTAAGATAAACAATGTCTTTCAACTTCACGTTGTTTTTTATAGAAATTGCTACATATTTTTTTTTATTGATTGAATAGTAGCCCTGAATTTAGTTATAAAATTTGTTCTCATAAATTTTGTTTCTAAGATACGTTTCATAGCAATTTTCTTGTAAGACGTTGTTATTATTTCTATATGAAATAATTTATTTTGATCACGCCTTGTTTTTAAAAAAATATGAAATTTTTGTCATAGTTCTTGATTTAATTTTTTCATTCACCCGATGAATATCAACGCTGAAATATTTTTTCACTCGGTGATGAAAAGGCATGAATCATTTGATAATTCTCGCGATTTGCGAAACCGGTCCTAATCAAAAAATATATTGTGAAACTGATTACTCAAAAATGTGTCTTTATTATTTAAAATATCATGCTTTTCCACCAAGAAATACAAAAATTCTTTTGATGATTTATAACATATGTCAATTGATAATGCCCGCGATGAGTGAAATCGATCTTGATAAATATAGCATAAAACTCGGAAGAAGTAATGAAAACATGGTTAATTGCTATTTCAGATATTCCAAGTACCAAGCGAAATGGTATGAGATTGAATTATGAACTTACTTAAGAAACACTTCTACTTAATAAGAACAGTGCTACGTCTTAGTATTTTTTAATTAATTAAATACATAAAATTGATATTGTATTCTGTGATGTTAAATTTTTTATGAGCTTAACAGTCTATTTATTCTTGAAAAACTATTTCTTCAAGTAGAACTATATTCAAATTTTTTTTTTATATTTCATTTCTTGGCCAAGTCCCAGCATTAATAACATTTTTTTATAAAATTGTTACATAAAATGTTCAACTAACTGCAACGTTAAAAGACAATGATAAAAAATAGAAGTTAATAAGAATAATTTTAAAAGCTTCCTTCGTCCGATATCCTCTCCTGCAGTAGATCTCTCCTCATAAATCCGAACCGGAAGAGGTTGCCTATTGTTCTGTCTTGGCAGTGCCCTGGAAATATTTGACGTTAAAGTAACTTTATTTTTCAATTTGTATGGTTTTAATATATCTAAAAAGTTATCGGATGTGCTTTAAGCGCAAAGAAGTAATGAAATGCTGCAGTACTAAACAAAATTGAAATATTCTCTTAATCATGTATCATAACATATATCGCCCTATACAGTGTAACGAAAAGTGTGGCTATCTGTAATGATATTCTACAATAATTGTTATGAGACAATAAAGTTTTTTCTCATACAAAAAGCGCTTTATATATCCATATAATATGGCATCTGCAAAAGATTGGTTAATTTAAATATGCAAATATTTAAATACAATGTAATTTCTATACAATGCTATTTCTTATATATAATTTCATTAATACGAAAACTAGATTTTGCTTTCATTTTTTTACTTTTTTCACAGATAGTGTACATTTTTATTAATAAATGTATATGAACATTTCTTTAAGTTTTTATGTATATTATGAATTGGTCTCTTATGGGATAAATTCAAAATCATTCTTTATTTATTACTTAAATATAAAAAGTTCGATTTTTATCAAAATATTTTCAAAAATATGTAGCTTTTCATTGTAATACAAAAGAGTGTAGATATATCATTATAAATGAATAAAACACGTAAAATTTCGTCTTGGTTTCATTCAGTATAGATTAAAAATTCAAATGCATACACCGCAAACACAATATTTTTTCTACTTAATTTTGGTACTAGTTGATATTGAAAATTGAATGTTTTCTAATATTACCGTGCTTAGTTCATTAATAATTTTAATTTTGTAATTTAAATGTGAAAATAACACATTGACTAAAATATTGATATGTCTATGAAATAAACTTATATTGGCCTAATTATAGCATCGCGTATTTTTTTAATATGTCTTATTTCCGTAATTTTTGATTTCTTGAAGTATAATAACGAATCTATTAAATCATATCCATATCATTAGTATATTTTGGATTAATTAAATATTTACCTCCAGTAAAATTTACATGAAAGCTTGAATGACGAAGTTGAAACATAAGACTCTCGAAAGTTTAGTTACACTAGGATGAACACTCTGTCGTTTTGTTAGAATTAAGCTAACGATATCTCACATTAATTTTATTTACCGTTCGGGAAAGTTTTCTATAACTTTTGTAAAGATGTATTTTGGTGTAGGTATTATGACACATTTTTTGATTTATATGCGTTTTTGTAGTAAAAATTGTAAATGAGATATTACATATACCTTAACCAATTTATGTGGCATATCCGCTTATGCAATCTGTATTGAACTACAACGTAACTATACTTCAAAGTAAAATTGAAGTTCTGATGTCAAATTTTATCATAGTAAAAGATAAAAATGAGTCCATATAAAAACGATTTAAAGCAATCTTGTACGGCTAGGCGCATCATTTTTATATATTACGTTCGGATCGAAAATGTCAAAGCAAAGTATAGAAAGGCTTTGTACATGGCAAAGGCTTTATAACGTAAAGAAAAGAAAAATGAATCAAATGTCGGAGTATAATTTACAAAGATACCCAATTATTTTTTTTTCATCGTAAAATTTCATATTAAATATGATTGCGTGTTACAATATGAAATATAAATTCCTGGCTTTTCTTTGAAAAATTGAAAGAAATAAAGCATAATGCTTCATTTACTGATTAAATTGGTATTTAGTTGGTAAAACTCCATTATAACACGGTGAAAAAATGGCAATGTATTTAAGTTCTACAAATTTTTATAAGATATAGTTGATAGCTTTTTCGGCTCACGCCATCGTCAGAATTACGACGATGATATGAGTCGAAATAGCTATCAACTATATGTTATAAAATTTTGTAGAACTAAAATGCATTGCCAGTTTTTCACCGTGTCATAATACTTAACATTAAATACCAAACAAATGACAAAGAATTATCGATAAATTTAATTTTCAAAGATTTATACAAATTTTATATGATTTTTACGTTAATAAATTATCTTAGACTATTTATTTAGTTATATTTGAAAAGATGGAGCATACACACGATATATTAATTTATATTGTAAATAATACGTTTTTTATAAACGAGCAGCTTTTTTCTTTTGTTAAAATGCATAAATTTTTTGTATTTGTAATAACCTGTAAATGTTTTATTGTGTATATATAGATTTACTTAAAAATTGTATTAACAGAAACAACTTGCTTTTTTCATCACGTTAGCAGTACTGAACAAAATTTTTAGGTACCATACGATATACATTTTTCTCCTCCAAGAATCAATGTTAACTAAAGTACCTTATAAAATATACGTATAAAATGAAATAATAAATAACAATAATTCCTCGAATAATGAATTCCAGCACTGAAATAAATTTAGCTTTAGTATTTTTCTGTTGAAAGATACACAATATATTATTATATATAAGATTTTCAAAATATTTTACAATAACAATATAAAATTTTAGTTGTTTAATATTTCTTTTTTAAAAATTTAAATGATTTTTGTGGAAAAAGCTAATGTATTTATATAAAATTTATTTACTTACTTGCTCTAAGAATTTTCTTTATTGAGTAGCAGTTTAATACGAATAACAACAATTGAGAACATTTATAGAAGAATCTCTTCATTTAAACTGTCAGAATATGGTCTAAAACAGGCGTGGGTAACCTGCGACCTTTTGACTGACAAAAACGAAAATAAAGTCAAAATAATGAACACAAATAACTGATCTACATTTGGAAGACCAACTGATACTGTAAACGTCTATGTTTGAACCAAATATTTAAATGCTCTCTAACAAAAATCAGAAGCAAAGTAGCCATTTAAGATTGGTAAACTGTAACATTACCAAATATTATTAATGATGTACGTACGATATTTTGTATTATGTTTCTTATATACACGCAGTTTGATGGTTGATAATTAGTAAAACTTTAGTGAGACTTCAATAATAATAGATATCAGCAAAAAATCATATGTAATGAGATATGATTCCTTTAAATATTATACATACATTTGTAAATCATTTTTCTAATAGTATACAATATAATAAATAAGATCTGTAAATGTGTATTTTTTGAAAAGACTTTTTAAAAATCGCGTTTTTAGTCATTTATATGGTGAATTAAAATATTTAGTTTATAAAGGGAGGGGTGTCAACGTTTTCTTTATTGCGGCCATATGTTGAATCAGATAAGTGAATGTGGACTTTTGAAATGAAAAGGTTCCCCACCCCTGATCTTAAAGTATGCATTTTCTAAGATCATGAGTTAACTAATGAATGAACTATTTTTATTTCGTATACATGTCGATTTGAGTCTTATTTTGCTATTTGAATTATTAAAAAAATTTATACACACGACTCCTAATTTTAAAACAGGATATTTATTGATTAGGTTAAGATAAAATCAATCAATTTTTTGGTGATATTCTGAAATGTTAAAACGATCTTTGACAAGACTTATATATAATTTTGAGAAAACTTATTTTAACCGTAGTTAGACGGGTTCACTAGATACTAATTATCTTAGACAACGACTTATATGCATATATATATATATATATAACATTTGATACACTCTGTACACATTCACGATCATTTTTTGTTACCCATAAACCGGAATCAGCCTTACAACAGTCTTTTCGGTAAACCCAAAAAACCTTAAATATACCAAACGAGTTAATTACATACAAGATTAAATATATGTGCAATAGTTTTTTCACAGTATTGCTTATGTTTTCTTCAAATTTTAAAAACAAAGTTTTTCAAAGAATTTATATTTGTATAATCACAACTAGTTTTGTTCATAACGTGGATATGTTATTATTAGATTATAAAGTTGTGGAAATAAAAATAAATATATACTTTCATTTGTGAAATGATAGTTAAAACAACAGAAGATTTCTGTTTTAGTTTATAAAAGTCAAGCATAGGAATGACGCCTGGTGTAAAAATAATTATTAAAACCTAGACCTTTGTGAACTACAAGAGATTGATATGTTTTTATCTGTCAATAATTTAAAAAAATCTATTAGAAAAATTATTCCATAGGTTGGCACTAATTTGCTGATTTCTCTGTATCGTGAAAGTAATAGATTTTATTACAATTAAACTAATTTTACATTTCTACTAATTTATTTTCTTTAAGTAAAGCCATTTTTCTAGTAATGTGAAATATGTATATATTCTATAATAATATAATATTATAACATACCTCAGAGATGCAATTATTATTTATCATACGATCCCATAGATAATTTAAATAATCAAATTAATTTAACTATTTCTTTTACAAATTATCAAGTGTTGAAGAATTTCATTCGGCTAATTAAAAAATGATGTGCATCAAATATAAGAATCAAGAGTAAGAAAGATAAACTGTTAGCAAAATTGCGTTGCACATATGCATAAACAGCATATGCTTAGAATAAATGGGATTTTACCGTGTCTGACAAGACAAGTGTGACGGTCTCGTAGAGGAAAGCTGCGTCCGTAGAGTGAAAAGCTCGCTACTCTCTACGAAAGATCCGTAATACGTAGTCATAGGGCCCGCGTCGTAGTACTCGGTTTGTACGACCCAAGGGACAAATAAAAAGAAAACGTGTATAACGCAGTCTATAGCCGCCGTGGAAATTCAGTCCAGCGGCATACTCTTGTCTTTGTATACGCAAGCGGAATTGGCTTTCTTGACACAATTACGGGAAAGTTTTCCGTAATTTGGATCAAGCGTAGGCCATTATCGTTAAGAGTTGAGATGGGATTGTACCCAGAGAATAATAATTATTATTGAAAATCTTACATCTTTATTTGAATTGAGTATTTATTTTTAGTTATGAATAATATGAGAGATAATGAATCTTTCAGATGAGATAGTTTGGATGATTTATATGTCGACTAAAGGTGCTTCAAAATCAAATTTAAATTTTTGAAGCTTTGTACAATTACACATGTTTCGTCACTAACAACCCGGGTTTCATCTTTCGACATTTTCAGGCATCCAATTATAAGAAAGCAATACAACTGGGGCCAGTCGGTTCTGTTCTTCATTATATCACACGAATACAACCGATGTTCTGTTGTATCCAAGTGATTGAATGCCTGAAGAAGCCAAAAGGCGAATTCCGGATCGTTAGTAACAAAGCATGTGAAAGCGTACACAGTTTCAACAATTCAAATTTGAGAGGTTTTTTTAATAACTTGTTTAATTGTTCAAATTGTATTTGCGAGAGTTTAGGGATAATCACTTAATCATTTGCCTATAAAAATATAATAATGTGTAAGAGTCAGTAACTCCATTATCAAGAACAACAAGAAAAAAATACAATCAGAGTATGCATAAAATTTCAGTTAATATTTTTCGAAATTCATATATTTATAAGTCCTTTAAATTTGTGTAATACAATGACAATACTATTACAATCCACAATTTTATTTAGTTTGTATTGTCATTTTATGTTTTTGAGAGATTTTTTAACATGGATTTTTATAAAGGAAAAAAATATTTTAAGTTCATTTGTAGGATAATTTTACATTGTTTAACAAAAAAACAGGCAGCCTTAAACGCGTTAAAGTCATCATAAGATATCACAAAACTTACAGAGAACACCAAGAGCAGATGTTTGCATTTGATCAAAGGAGTAAAGCGGTTTGATTAAGCATATTTTCCGAATAAAGAACAAATTTGCCGACCAAAAATGTATGCATTAGAGCTCTGCAAGGGTTTTATATGTTTTGCTGATATCGAATATCTTACATACTGTTTTAATATGTTTATGGCACCTTTGAACGTCACTGTTGAACCGCCTGACTAAGACTCCGCCGAGAGTCTTCGCCAACCTGTCAGGCATATAACTCCAGCCCGCTCTGACTACGACCACTGCTAACGCGCTCTAACCGAAATTTACCGTCCCCACCGTCTCCCAGGAGCGGACCAAAGAGTAGTGCGGCAACAGTAGATTCTAACGTAAGCATTTTATCTATTTTTATTTTTATAAAGGCACCCTGGGTGGCTTAAATGTTTATAAAGGGGATATGCTATGAGGGGAATAGGCCCTTTGTGCTTCGATATTAATATAGTGCGCTGAATTATTTGCGAGGATTTAGTGTTAGAGCTCTTTTTTTTGTAATGGCAATCGATCGGGAAGCTCGCACTAAAAAATTCTTTGTATTAGATTTTTAAGATCTTTATTGTTTGCTTTCCTAAAGTACAATACATTGGCTGAACGCAATATATATCGTCAAACACTAAAATACATAATATAATATTTAATTTTAGTTCAAATATTATCAATAAGTATATGTTTGCATGTAGTATAGCTTAAATTGAGAAGCGTCAACTATTTCAAAGGAAAATTTATTAAATTGGAAATTGATTTATTTTCATTATCAAATTAATTGTTTCACACAAAAAAACATATCTGTAGATGCATGATGATGTCGCATGCCAAAATATTTTTTAAAAAGCGTGTTTAAAATATATAAAGAGAGTGTTGAAAGGCGTGATATTCTAAATATCAAAATACATTTTTAGTACTATTTCCAAAACATAGTTTATGCTTAGAACCGGTTTCGCTTACCGCAAGCTTTATCTCGAGATCATTTGATAGTGCTTACGATGAGCGAAACCTCTCCTGATCATAAAAAAATATATTGCGAAAATAGTACATTATGTTTTTTTTTTATTAAAAAAGAGCTTAGATTTATAATTTTTGCAAATTGTTTCAGGCTCACAATTTAATTTAAAAAGATATTATTAGCTTTATTTAGCTTTCGTTACTTTTGGGGTAAATTTATTGGATTGTGTCATGCAAACAAAATACATATGAGAAAACGTCAATAAAATCGTAAATACAAATAAAAATTGATTCATTGAAGTCTCGAAGCCTCAACAATTTGAATATTGGTTTCGATTGCATAAAAAGTGTGCTGTGTTCATTTTTATTAAAGATGTTTATCGTTTTTCTACAAAAAGATTCAAAAGAAACCTGTTTTATGAATATTATTGTCATTTTTACTGAATTATGATGACAAATTAAACATGACGTAGCTTTAAAATATAACTTTTTTATAAAATACATACTATAAATATGAAAAAATACTTTGTGTAACTATAAAATAAATATATCTCTTTGCTTTTTCTGTATAGTTTTACAAAGACAAATTTTCTAGTTTTTTCCATCATTTAAAACCTAGTTGAAGTGTTTCCTGATAAAAAATAGAAGTGAAAAACACAGCACCTCGATTTTCTCATAACTAAGATTTGCATTGTGTGTTGCATAGCTGTTCATTCTCATTGTGATGACGTTGTAAAGCATTGTTTTTAATATGAATAAAATTCTACGATCACACACTCACCAGAAAATAATTCTATACGGAATATGTTTGAAAGCATGACAAAGAAAATTTGGCGGCTGTTGGAAAGATCGCGTGACCAATGACCATTAAAGTGAGACTGGCAAGTATTATACGGCTCGCCTTTGCCTTGTGACAGCGCGCTGAAAACAACATTTCCTTGTTGGGACGTCTAGCATTCATGCCCGGGGTGCTTTAGTCTCGTTAAGGGGTCGAAAACTACAATATGTCAAGTAAGTCTGTAGCCAATGATGGTCAGTGGCGTGAAAAGGTTCGCTTACAAATGAAATTCATTTTAACAGTGCCATTGAGAATGTAACAATTCGTAATTCTAAACACATTTCTTTATCTCTTAAACAGTAAAGCTTGGTATTTTAAAAGTTTTTTTTATTTTACAAAGTATTCAAAAAAGTATATTATTATTAAAGCATTTGATATATTAATTTTATCGTATAAACTGAAATACATTTTGATAGTCGATTTTGAGAAGAGATAATTGTTTTGTTATGGGTGTAAATGAAAAAAAATAAATATTGAAACCGAAGCTTCACAAAAGTAGCTTTAAAATTATACCAATATTGACGTACTTACTCGACAGAAACTGAGCACAAACTGATTTGAAAGCGCACCCTTAAATAACGACGATTACTTTTCGCTTTACCTAATATATGATTGAAAAATCAACCTTGCATCCGACGCTTACAAAATTTGTGCCTAATACGTACGAAATCTATGTAAAGCTAACGGTGATTTTTATCAACTGGTTACTGTAATAAAGTCAAATATCAACATGTAAAAACTCATAGATGGCTAAACATATTAGACATTTTTGTCGCTACAAAGAGTATTTTTTTTTTATAAAAGCCAATCATCTTTTCGCCTTCAATTAACGACTATGAAGAAATGTGTTTTTTAAAAGCTAAAGCTTAATTTTTGTATCCTATTTCGTGATGATGCTAGTGCATATATCATAAAATTCTATACGATAGCTTGGTAAATAAGCGTCAGAACTTCGATCAAGCTTCCTTTTGCCTTTAGCCTTAAGGTCGTGACTCGTGACTTCGAAAGCGATGTTTCTGGCTTTACTTATGACCGGTGCATCGCCCTAGGACAACTCCTGCAAAAAGTTACCTTGGCTTTCACCCAGAGATGCACTTTACCTAAATTACTTTTTCTCCTAAAGTAAGTGTGTTTAATTTAAGTATTCTGCAAAGAGAGAGTCGCGCGCAATGGACGTAGAAACCTCTCGTCGTATTTTATAAACACGTATGTTTATAAGAAGAAGCAGTTTTGAGTTTTTTATAAGAATTCAAATACTAAGAAAGCTTTTTAAAAATAAGTAATATCGTTTTATTTATTAAAAAAAACAGCGGTTTTTATATTTTACGAAATAGAAAATTTTATTTAATGCAAAGGTCCATTTATCATATGAGACGATAGGTAAAAAAAACTCCCACCTCCAAAAGATTATTGAAAATGATATTGAGAAAAAATGTTACATCTGTAAAAAATTATATAATGCTGCTGTCATTTATTTTTCTTGTACAGGGAGTTTGCTGGGAAATTTTACTACTCTCAGTAATTTTATTGCTCGATTGGCTTAATCAAGCTTAAATCACTAAATTCCAGTTTATTAAACAATCAATAATGTAGCTATAACATTCTCTATCAAAAGTTACCAAAATATCATGATTATTATCAAAAAATTAAATGCCAATGATTCCTACAATCCATATAACACACTATTTTCTCACATTTAATAAGGGACTGGTGACTCCAAGCCGCCATTTTGGCCAAGGCGCCAAAATAGCATTTGCATTGCATTCAAATAATGGAAAACTGCCTCATTACTGACGTTGATATTTTCATGTAAAGTCATACATGGTATTGACATATGTTCTGTATCGTAAGAGGACTGAAGGTGGAAGAAGAAGATTTATGGATTTCTACTCGAATAAATGGATGTTTGCGTTATAAAATTTTGCCTCTCGCCAATTTAATACTAACAGCAAGGCGTAGCAATGGCTTTGTTTAAGCATTTAAATGATTTTTAATCAAAAGATTAAATACATTATTTTTCATCAATAATCGATTGAATAAATAAAATATGCAAAAATCTTTACACAATAAAATATATATCGCCTTTTTTATTTGAAATCGTACTTATTTTAAGACTCTTTCTGATATGAGTTATTAAAATTAGTGTTTTCTTATAAATTTTGTAAAATAAAGTTTTACTGAAGGCTTGTGTATAGTTCGTTGATTAAATGTTACATTTTTTCAAATTCATTCATCAATTGTTGAAAAAAAATATAACTGTTACATTATTAGTTAGAAATAAATAATCAAAGACGGCATTGTAATATATTCTGTATCATATATGAATTTTCTTCACCAATATTTTTACATTACAATTACTTAAAAAAGAGAAAAAAAATTCCATATTATATGAGCATCGAAAATGTCTAAATATTGTCAATAGAGCCAATCCTATTCTTTGCGTGCTAATTTTCGGAACACCTTTTCTCTTCCTCATTCTTATAGACCATGATTTAGTATATTTTTTCTGGCCAGGTGCTGATTGGTAGAAAAACACATCGTGTGATAGAAAATGGGAATGTGTAAGCTCCAAAAATATTACTCCTGTGATGATGGCACAGATATAAACGTGTCGACACAGTTCAGCCAAAAATATTTTGATTTAATGATAAACTCAAGCTTCTTACAATACGACACTTTTAAATCGCTGATTAGATAAAATATAATTACGAATATATCTCAGGATCAATGTAGGTACATAAAATCAATTATTTCATTAATCGAATGATAAATACAAGTAGAGGAAAAAGAAAACCTCTTTGCTCTTTATTGCGAAATAATTTAATATGGAATTTTAAGAATATGTCTTTAACAAAGGGAAAAAAACAAGCACTTTTTATAAGAACGGAGTGTAAAAACAAGATTGCAAATGTGTGTTGAAAATAATAATGTATATAAATTTTAACTCGATCTTATTTTTCCTAAAACAATTAAGACGTTTAAAAATAAAAAAAATTTCGTAATCACCTTGAAATGATAATTAAATTATAATACTGGCACTTGATACATAATTTGAAAAGAATATTTCTGTCTGAATAAAACTTTCCTCTAGAGAATTCATTGAGGCTACAATTTTATTTGCGCGATTTGTTCAGATATGTATTGTAATGATATAGGCTCCATGGGAGACAAAAGGGATGCGTGAGGAATGACGGGGATTTACCGACGACGATGAGAATAGCAAAGATCAAAAAGATTTTTTTTGGATAACAATCACAGCGCATCGTTGGTCCGGACAAATATATGTACGGCCATAAATTTACAAAGGATTTGAGATAAATTCAACGCTGTCTGATATGACATAAGAGACATGTTTATGTAGATATTTTCTAGAAGGTGTTTTTCACGAAAAAAATGTCATCAACCATGGATCTAGGTTTTCTTGGAATACTGGTCAAACATTTACTATGATGAAATACTGAATGAAAAATATTTTCTTTCTATAGAATAAAACTTTTTCCAACCTTTTTTTATGGAAATATTTAGTTGTTTATTATTTAAGAAATCATTTTTTAAATTTAGTCGATGCTATTTAATATCATTCAGTTTTAACAAATACAACTTTAAAGAAATTGGTAAAACTCCACCATCAAAATGTTTGCTTAAATTTTCTACAAAATATTCACTTATTTAATTTTTCAGATATTCATTCAAATTATTAAAAAAAAAAAAAAAATGAGATCAGGACTAGTTTAATAACGTAATAAAATAAGTAACAATAATAAAACAATAAAATAAGTGAAATCGACCTTATAGTTAAAAATGTACAATTTTGGATATAGAACATTGTTTTTTTTTATTTAAATAAATTATAGAATTGACAGCTAACACTTCAGAAATGAATTACAAAATTTTAATCATTATTTTATTTGCCTGTAACTAAAAAATACAGCACCCTTTTTTCTTTCTCTGTACATCATGACTATTTCAAGCAACATCGTAAATAAATGATTTCAACATTAATATTTATAATTAGCAAATCATTAAAGCAGGAATTTGTAACTGTTATTATTTTTATTTAAATTGAAAATTCATTTTCAAAAGATAATACGTTAGTATAAATACTAAAAAGAAACAATGATAATTGAGCATTTTTTAAGTTAAAGTCTTCAAATGTCTGATATATAAATAAATAAATAACAACGAAAAAATGTGTTGCGATCACATAAAAATAAGCATTTAAGCTTTCCAAAAGTTTACAGTACGATTTTTATGACGTAAAGCGCATAATTTTATGATCTGTCATCGCATCCACGAAAACAATTTGGGTGTTTTTCGGTCTAAATAATTGGTCACTTTAAAGGACAATAAAAAAGACAATAAAAAATCGTATATAAAAGTTTATGGCCGGATCGACTTGACAAGTGCATATTCTCAAGTAAACTTAAGTGTTAAACGTTAAATGTCGCCTTCCTTACCGTCTAAGTGCAAAAACTTGTCTTTGGGAAGCGTCCAGTAACGAGTTCCTTCTCCCACTTCTTTTAAAGCAACTTATACTCACCACTTGACTTACGAGTTAGGTAGTTTACATTAGCACGAAAAAATACGAACCCATCAAACTGTCAATTGTATTTTTCATGTGTGAGTCAGGAATCGACTTCATTTTAAATCATACCTCAACTATAAAGAAACTCATGAATCGTATAACTAAAGACCAATTTATTTGTTGCTTTCATTTATTAGAAGTCGGTTTTCATTGTTTTGCTTTCATTCTGAATTACCCTTTATAAATATAGACTGAATTGAAAAATTGAAGTATTTTTTAAAGAAATTTATTAGAACATATGAATAAAAAATGTTTTGCGAGAAAACATGAAATATTGCAAGCATTCATGTTTTTCATGCTACATTAAGCATACACCGAAATAATCAGTTCTGTTGCATCCGTGTAATAGAATGCCTGAAGTTGCCAAAAGGTGAAACCTGGGTCGTTAGTAACAAAACGTGTGGAATCGTAAAAAGTTGTAACAATTCAAATTCGATATTGAAATTTCATCAAGCACCTTCATTCGATATAATAAATTATATCAAAAATACAGATCGTTCAGCGTCGCAAAAAAAATATTTCCTTTCCGTTGAATAAAGCGATACTAAAATTTTTGTTGACCTAGTCAAGTTTTGAATTTAAATGATGCTTTTTGCTAGGTGTATTAAATGAATGTGTCATAAAATGAAGCGTATATTCATAGCAATAATTTGTATGTATTTTTTTTTTAATTTTGTAGTTTCAGCGAATTGGTCTTTTCTTGTTGTTGATTTTTCAAATTTACAATATTTTTTTTTTATGATGATTGTTCACTTACAAAAATTCGATACTTGGCTTTTACCACGCGCCAGAATCTCAGACTCCAAGCTGATTCATTTTTTTTAATATTCAAAGGCGTGTAAAAAAAAACTTTTTCCCTGATGGTGCTATTGTTAAACTCCGTTTTTTCTGACCCATACTGTTATTAAGCTGAGATAGGGTGCGCTTCTTTTCCGACTTAGTTTTTGGACACTGATAGATTGAGGATCGATGCCTTTATTTTCGCTCCATCATACGCTTCTTTACTGGGTTTGTGTACAATGAAAGATGTAAATTCACTCACTTGGGCTTATTTATGAATGATTTATTAATACGAAGGTTTTCTAAAACACTTTTCCAATAAAAATTAAAAAAAAAGAAATTTCTAAGAAATACTAGACTATTAAAATAAATATTCGATTAATATTGTTTTAGTGGCCTCTCCGTTGTGTTTATATTTATATATTATATTTATTATTACTTTACAAGAAATGTCAAGTGACTCTAAAATAATATACGGTGCTAATGATGTTTTAGGATAAAGTTAGTATTATTTTTTAAATATATATTGACAATATCATATATTAATTATTCAAGTAAAACGAAATAAAGCAACATATAATTGTATCCGTATTATGAAAGCACTCAACCTTTACCAATTGTCGAATTCTAATATGACATCCATTTTATTCGAACCTAGCCCAACCTAACATAAGATTTTAATGTCATTGTTGTGCACTAAAGTTTGCGCAATGCCTACCGTTCACTCATACAATACAAAATTAAATAAACCATAGAAAGCCATTCTTTCATAGCTAATGGGTTTATGTGCTGTATGTACATGTGTCAGTTTGCATGGATGCTCACATTGTCCACGTGAAACGGCTTCACTGCGGTTTGCTCAGCTCTGCAGCAATTACATTCTATCGGGAACAAAATAGTGTTAAAGATGGAAGAAACTTAAAAAGCTCCGATGCTTACTTAAAAAATACTGTAAATATTGTTATATCATACTGATAATAACTTTATTGAGACTTCATCATTAGTAATATTTTAATGCTGAAAAAATTCTATACACTCAATCTTTTTTTACGCGACAAATTGGTTCCAGAAATAAGCATGTACTATATAACCAAATCACTTAAATAAAATATTGCTTCCATTTAATTTGATAATCTGTTTCGAAAAATGAATATATCACGCAAAAAATATGTACTACATGGAAAATTTAATTTCATTATTGAATTTAAAAATACAATGAGAAACAAATACAAATTCGTTTGCTATTATGATCGTTTGCGATTTTTTTAACGAATGTATTAGAATTCACTCGGACTCTTTGTTTTTCCTTTTTTTATCTGAGTCATCATTTATTCTGAAAAAAAAAATATTTGTTAGATTTGTCGCTATTATTTCAAAATTGTTTTTGGATAATATATATATTTGAGCGATAAACTGTTCCGCACTTAAAAATGTCAATCTGTGTAACGTTGGTATCTCTAACTGGTAGAAAAGAGATTGTTATTTACGGTGGCCAGAGTAACTAGTCTATTGGGTTCACAATGATTGGAATTTACGTTTATTTGTAGGAGAATGCGGAGATGGTGATTAGGTCTCGCAACATGGGTTCCTCGGTTGCTGCGGTACGCTTTCCAGGCCTACTAAATATAATATAACCACACAGTATGTTAACATACGTCGTTCCTGCTACTTTTCAACCGAGCTTGATGAGAAAAACTACAATGTGTTGGTGATATGCAATTCTAAAAAAACGGGATTTATTTTACTGCTTGAAAATTTATGACGATTCATCGATAATTAGGATCCGGATTAAAGTTTATTATTTATAATTACTATTTCTAGAATGTATTTTATAATTTATTGACATAAGCTTGCTTGCTTGACTTTCTTGCTAACTTGCTTTGTTAATTATTTCTTTAATTTACAACATTAAATGCGTAAATTTTTGGCGTTTCAAAGCAATATTCTTATTATGGGTAATTTGTTTCAACGTATATTTACCAAATAAATACACGCTCAGGACCAAATAATCAATTGATTAAGCACACAAAACCGATCCCGATGATAAAATATGATTTGGAAATAATACTCAATAATGTCTTTTTATTATATGTTGTATATTTTATTAAAATTATCGGTTTGTAAATTTTTTGAAAGATCTTATTAATTTATGATATCGACTAAGGGTGATTGATGGAAATATAATATTAAATTTGAATTGTTACAACTTTTTACGATTCCACATGTCCACATGAATGCCTGAAGATGCCGAAAGGCAAAACCCGGGTCGCTAGTGACAAAGCATGTGAAGTCGTACAAAGATGTAACAATTCAAATAAGACCTTATTATTTTTTTTTAAACGTTGGAAGAAAAAAGCTTCCAAAAGTTGTAAAGTTTTATTTAAATGGAAATTAAATTAAAAGGTTTTTGAAATACTTATCAGAAAGTAATGCATAGCAGATATTTTTGGTATTTTATAAATACATTTTAAGGTGTTAACTGTCACTTCTTCGTAAGAAGACATAATATTTCAAATATTTATAAATACATTTATTAAGAAATTGTATTTTTGTTATTGGAAACATATAATTTGTTTCTCTGAACATTTTTTTTTCAGACAACCATTTTTGATTGATCATTATCGTTCACCTCCATTCACATCGCAAATAATAAATATGGAAGTAAATTGAAGGTTACTGATCATATTATTTGGCAATTCCCGTAGACGATAAAACGTCAAAATAGCTCAATTCAATACAATCCACGGAAACGACAGTCGTTTTCGCTGAACATTATAACTGCGCTCAACAACTCTTCTACGTATTTGTTATTTACCCACCAGCACATCTTTCTAAGTGTACAAAAAGCATTCAATAACATATTTAATATTTGGAAATTGCCTCCACAATATTGCTGGTAATTATTTGACTGTAATTAAAAGATTACGACAGAAGCAGAGATCAACGCTAAGTGCTCAGAAAATATAATAATTCTTTATAAATAAATTGGTCATCATGACATATTTAAGATAAGCATTCGTAATTGACAAAGTTTAACAACGTTTGGCTAATGAAACGATTCTTGATAGAGGCGTTAAAAAAACTTTTTAATTTATATTTTGTATAAATTAGGCTTGCAGTTACTTTTTGAATCTTTTTTTTTTTTGTAAAATAAGTATACAATATTGATAGAATTGGTATTTACTTGGTAGAACTCCATTTTAATACGGTGAAAAATAGTTTTATTTGGCAAAACAATGATATTATTCTTCTATATATAAATCACCGACCATACCACGTTGTAAACACCGGCTCTCGTGCGAAGTTAAGCAACATTGGGCGCGGATAGTGCTTGGATGGGTGACCGCTCGGGAACACCGAGTGCCGTGTTCTCTTGGCTATGGGAAGGAAAACCCAGACAGAAAACCGAACACCAACCCGCCTGGGCAGCGTGGTGTTGCTATGTCCAAAGCCCCCCTCTGAAAAAAAAAAAAAAAGCAGGGGGAGGCCTTCATCCAGCAGTGGATCGACCCCGGCTGATGATGATGATGATGATGATATATAAATCAAAAAAATCATCGGTACACATGTGTATTATGCTTTTTACTTTGTATTTTTAATACTGGCATTGCAATTTGAATGTATTAATTGAAGTTAGGTTTTATGTTACACCTCAAATAATTAAAGCAAATAAGATAAACAAAAATTAGTTTTGAGTTAAAAACATAATAATAATCATCAAATTAAGTCTTAATTGCGAAGTCTGACGTAAATATTGCTATATCTTGACAATTTCCTTTTATTAGGTAATAAAAAGATTACAAAACCAAGTAAAAACAAAATTAGATTGTTTTCCTTCACATGCGTAAAATAATAATTCCAAAGAATGCCTGAATTCTAGGATGAAAAATAAAAATTTATTGATATTGCCTTTTAGATTTTTGGTGGGTTTAACACAAGTTAGAGCTAACCGCTCAGATGTGTTATAAACGCTGGGAAATAAAAAAGGGCAAATATGAGAAAATAAATGCGGCCAAGAAGACGAGCCCGTATGGAACAAATAAACAAACGTAAGTTCACCTTTAGCCGGCACTTGCAAGAGAAAAAAGCAAAATACAAAAAGGATGAAATCGACTAAAGCACACCGAGGTGTAATAAAAAGCTTTACATTAGCTTTTCTACTACTTTTACACCGGAAAAGTTTCTTCTAGGCAGAGGTCTATAATGAATTGCCAACAAAAAAAGAATTTTGTTCTTCGGTCTACATTAAAAAATAATTAGGTCTATTGAATGTTTCAGTATTAAGACACTGCACATTTTTTGTATTTTTTTAATGTATCATAAATATCATGTAACTTAAAGCAATTACTTTCATTAGTGTTTTCAAAAACGTATGAAGACAGTTCTGATCCATAAAAACAAAACAAGGTACACATAAATTAAAGAGTTACATTTAAAATTGATGCTCATTGAAAAATAATATTAATAAAATTAGTTAATTTTTTTCATTTAAAGTTGTTTTGTTATATAGCTGTAAGTCTATTAATGTCTACCAGCTTTAATCAAAGCTTTAAAATCTTTTATATTCTTAACTTTACAGACGAGTGAAATTAAAGACTATTTTTGTTCGATAAGCTTTTACATAAAATATGATTTATTTAAATATCAACTTATTAAAATATTCATTAGATGAGATTCATATTTTTTTTTTGCTTACATCTTAGACCGTATTTATTTAAACTAGCCAACTACCGGTGTGTGTGCTGTATGTAATTACTTGCTGACACAGTAGTTTTTTGATGACACGGATAGTGTATACGCAATGTATTTTACTTTGGGAAAAGGTAGATAATTAGATATAAATCAAGAATTTTAATAAACATTCTGATTACAGTCGATAGAGGAGGCAAATTTTCAAATGTAAATTTTTTCGTATTTATAAGACAGTCTAAAACGTATAGCTATAAAGTTGATTATCTCTTTAATTATGTTTTTAAATTAAATCATAAAAAATAGATATTTGAATACATTAATTTGTGAGGAATCATAATTTTTTAAAATATAATAAATTTTAACTATTTTTATTTGCATTCAGTTAACAGAAAAATAAAATATTGTGACGTCACGCCAGAAGGAAAAAATTAACTGTAATCAAACGTTACCTGGCTTTATAAAACAAATGATTTTATATCTTTCAATGAATGTTACAAAAATATTTTTTCTTGAATCAGAAACAGTTTAAAAAGATCCACCTTATTGGGTATTGGATCTGCGGTAAGCGAAGAAAAATAAATTATCATCGTAGCGGGAGAACTTATAGGCAAAAAATAAAATAGTGTAGCAACACCATTTGTATGAAGCATTAATCATGTAGTAGGTGATAAATAATTAAGCCTGTGAAAAAGGCATTTTGTTTTCGTTGGCAAGTGATGATTCACGTATTATTCCTTAATTGAGATTTATAAGGTTGCCGTTATATTCGACTCGCTTACTGACGATACTCACGGAATAATTCAATCGGGTGAATGCAATGCTAATTTTTGGTTTGAATCACTGCTAATCTTTGAAAAATATTTCTTATTTACAAACCTGTTAGCTTGATTGCGCAAGTTCTTTTAATATTTAAATTGTTATTTTTAACGACTTCAAATTGTTCTAGGCATACTATGTAAAATAATCACTGCAAACTTTTTTTTCGCTCACTGCGAGCATTATAAACAGATGATGATTTATCATCAGTTGATAATACTTGCGACGAGTGAAACCGGTTCTCGATTAAAAAATATATTATGGAAATATGTAATAAAAAATGTGTTTTTCTTATTAAAAATATCACACCTTTCCATCAAGAAGTGACAGTAAACACCTAAATGTGGTAAACTAAATTGCCGGTAATAGATTTTAATGTGAAATTATAGAAATTAAATATGTATGAATAGTTATTATAAAAATGATTTTTAATATTTTTTTTCTTGTGGTATTTTAAAATATATTCAACTGTGGATTTTTGGAGCTAAAGCTATTGCTCAGTTGCTTATTTTTATATAATTGAATAGAATATATACTTTTTAAAATCAAAATTGTTTTTAGAGTCGTATCAAATGTTAAAAATTTATGATATCGACTGAAGGTGCTTGATGGAATTTCAATATCAAATTTGAATTGTTACAACTTTGTACGATCCATATGTTTTGTCACAAACGACCCGGGTTTCGCCCTTCGGCATCATTTGTCAGTTCTGTTGCATCCGTGTGATGGAATGCCTGAAGATGCCGAAGGGCGAAACCCGGGTCGTTTGTGACAAAACATGTGGAATCGTACGATATTGGCATCAATTCTGACCATCATATCATGGGTTCACTTTTAATTTCTTCTTTTATGAAGAAATGAAAATAAAATTTTGTAAATACATGTAAAAAGTGACCAATTTTCATTGGAAAAGTCAAAATAAGTAAACATAATTAGCGTCGTAGACAACCTTGATCTGCGAAATGTATCGGGCAGCCATGTTTTTACAATGTCGAAATTTTCTGAATCACCGCCTAGAGTATCCATTCCTTTGCGAAAAAAGTGCGAACCACTCTATTATCTATTGTACAAGTTCATCTATCTGCCACCGTACGCCACTAAATAAATTGCTCCCACTTTTTCCTTCGTTCGCCGTTTTTTTTATTTATTTTTTGTTCCACTTCCAAGTGAAGCTTTTTCAACCCCTTGTTTTCTTCGCTGCCAGTCGAGACCCCTACCCCCTGTAACCGTAAGGCATCTCTTCCTGCCACCCCCTCGATAAGTGAGATGGGCTTTATTTATTGTTGGCCATACAAAAGCCAACTGTGATGGACGAATTAAGAAGCGCCTTGTTCGGAGTGTTACGCCACTTGTGTTTTGGATTTATTTGAATAAGGCGTAGCCATTAAAAGAAGCATTTATAAATGTTGTATCCTTAACTGACTACTGAATTTGGGTTACATTTGTTTGAACTTAATTAAGGGTGCAAGGCGTGTATTTACGGCGATTACAGAATCGTTTTGATCTCGGTATTGAAAACAACTGTTTCTTTTAATAAATATAAACATGACATAGGCATAGCTATTGCTTAAAAATACAAGTTACTCAAAATTTCAAAAGATATATTGATATCACACAAAAAAATCCCGTTCAATACTGAAAGAAAATTTACAGTAAAGGTTTTTGTTGATAATGAAATTGTTTTACATGTACAAAGTGATTTTAGATTAAAATATTTCATAATTAAAACAGTATGCAACTTTTCATATGAAATATTCATCATTTAATATAAATTTCATTAAAGCAATTATGATTTAACGCGATAACTTAACTGAGAGCAATCTGTACATTTAATATTTATCAAAACTTATGTATACTATAATAAAGAAATGGTATTAATGATTTAAAAAAAAGTAAAGAAAACTATATTTTATCAGTTGATAATGTTTTTGGTAGGTATAATGGATCGTTGGTATAATCTCAAATTGTAAAAATAGTATTGAAATGGGTTTCATTTTTATGAAAACAGTTTTAAGTAATAAAATATTTTTTATGTTCAAAATACAACAAACTAAATAGTGAATGCGTTATTATATGATTAAACAATACAATATAATTTATAAATATGTTCATCAGTTTTTGTTATCATGATAAAAAAAAGATTTCTTTCCACCTCCTGATTCAATATTCGTTTAATTCTAATAATAAATACCGTCTAACCCTTTCAGTCGTTATGTAAAAACAAAAGACTAGCGTATAAAAACCGTAGAACACTTACCACACTGTACAGAAAACTTTGGTCTATTTGTTATCTAACCGTGGTAGAAGTAAGTACGGTACCAAAGTAGCAGGGCGCTTTTCCACGGCGAGGCGTCAGACAAATGATCCTTCAGCCGTTAATTGATGTCGGTAAGTAATCGATGACGGGCTGAGCTGTGGGCTTTTTGGGCGAGCAAAAGCTCGAGGTAGAAAGCGCGAGCTTTTGCTGACCGCCGAGTTATGATGAGCAGAAAAACCTGTGATATAATTAATAGCACCGTTTTCGAGAGTGTTGACGGCGAAAAGTGTGCCAGGTAAGTAAGGCTTATGCCTTTTATGTGATATTAATGACTGCGGGTGTAATATTAAACCGTCAATATAGTGTAAGGGGTTATAGTATTATTAATGACGCGTATATTAATTTTATCAGTTTTGCCAGATCTTGAAATCTTGTGGTTTTGTAACGTTTAAGCGAAGTTGAGTGCCGACTTTTAATTACTTCATTGAAATGAATAAATAATAGGTCTACAGCAGTCTTATAAGCCTAATTTTGTGAAGTAATTTTTGAAAACATATAACTCATGCGAGTAAATGCTCACAATCAATTTTTTGATGCTAATAAATAATTATTATAATGTTTATTTATACTTAAACATTCTCAAAACATAGAATCTGTGAAATAAAAAATATTTTTTTGTATTTAAATTGAATGTTTTATTTAAACACTCTGAATTTAATTACTATAGTTTTTTTTACATACTAAAGCTTGTGATTAAAAAAAATATTATTTGCTTGTTTGTTCGTATTTTATGCGTTGCTATACCGTTCACCCGATTGTTATGAAACTTTGTCAACTAATTGCTTGCACTTTTTCAAAGGTCATAAACACATTAAAATTAACTTACAGTTGGACGCATATGTAAGAATCAATGTTTGTTCATATTTTATGACCTGCTATACCGTTCATTTTGCCCACTTATTGGTCGCACTTGCGCAAAGTTTACAACCGTTATACAATTAACTTAAAGTAGAAGGCCTTTGCGTCGTTTCATGAACAATCGGCAAAGGGCAAACAGCAAACGTCAAACTTTACATATCATTCGCAGTTTATCGTACATTTTTATTATTGTTGCCGATCAATGTGAGTGAAACTAAATCACAATTAAATCTACCAGCACAGCATGTAGAAATAGACGAATTAGAACTTTTCGAACAAACGAGGAATGAAGCGGATCGTTTACGAATCGTTTATTCACGTGCATTAGAATTATAAGATCGACATTTTGCAATCAAAAGAGTAAGTTTACACGCTACTCAAACGCGCTCATTAGAATCAGACGACCGAAAGAACATTATTTCTACTATTCCTTTTTAAACAATATAAATCTTTCAAAATTTCAAACGACGTTTCTAGAATTATTTCTTTTGCAACAACAATGCGCCGTATACCAGCTATTAAATCATAAGGCTCTAATGACCCCAATAAAAATAATTGACTGCTTAACACTAAATGCATAGTTATTATATTAATATTGAATGTTTAGTGTAAATCAATTATTGATCAATCTATTTTCAAATCATTGAATTTCACAGAGACTTTTAAAAAACTTTGTTCTTGATTCTATGATATTTTGCTATATAATGATTAAATACAAATACATTAGCCATATACATTTGAAAAAATATATAACTTAAAAAATTAAAAAAAAAAATGTTACCGAATTTCGAAAAAGTCTATTAAAATAAAAACATACCCGTCATACTGTATTTTTTATCATGTATTATGAAAGAATGACTAATTTATGATATCGACTGAAGGCGCATGATGGAATTTTAACATCAAATTTGAATTGATACAACTTTGTACGATTCCACATGTTTGTCACTAACGACCCGGGCTTGGCCAAGGGTTTCCCCTACGCCAAGGGAACCTAGGTTTCAGTTCTGGTGCATCCGTGTGATTGAATGCCTGATGCCAAAAGGCGAAACCCGGGTCTTTAGTGGCAAAACACGTGGAATCAAAGTTGTATCAAATCAAAACAATGAATAGTTCAAAAAAATATTGTTCTACTTTCAAATTGACGGCGTGCCTGAAAATCGGACGAAATAATTGAACCCAAGTAAACACATCGTTGCGATAATTACAATTAATAACAATTAAATCTTGTAACTTTTGGCAATTAAATTTAATTGACAATTAAATAAGAGGGCTGTATTTTAAAATAGTGTCAAATGCGCATAGCCTCTTGTCGCTTGAGCGTCTGAGTAATTAAACTTAAATGGCATTTATGTCAAGGATCACACTCGGCGATTCAACCAAAAACTCTAAACTCATTACCTGTCCCACTACATGCTTTAAAGCACGCGCCCCCCGAGAAAACACCGCCAAAGCGATAAGTCTTTAACACAGGGCTGAAAAACTTTTTGATATAAGGTCTCGTTTGGGTAGGTTTTGGCGTCGAAGTAGTTTGTAGCATTTATTTCAATTAAATAAAAAATATTTTAATTCAATGGTGTAACAAAATCACTTTTTTTGATGTAATTTCTACATAAAGTTAGAATCAGTCACATTTTGTGAATTTCTATATGACATGTCATAAACAAATCGATTTTCACCTTTCGACTTCTTCGCGTGTACTAGAATACGAGTTCTCTCTAACTGAAGAAAATATAATATAGCTGATAATAATAATTATTAGCTATTAAATGGAAATTTTAAAAACCATAATAAACGTTACATAATTTTTATAAACACTGCATTTGAAAAGTGAGATTTTTCTATATTTAGAAACTAAACACTGTGTTCTGTCAATCTAGAAATAATAGCTCGTAAACACACCATTCACAAGAGTACGTCAAGTTACTAAGATCTACGTATTTATAATGCACCAATTTTGACAAAGATCTTTAAATAAATGATAATTAAACCAAAATTTTTATTGTTTTAGATGTGGGCTTTTAAATAACTTGTTTATTTTTTACAATCTTTAAAAATATATCTTAAATTTGGTAATTAATCTTATTTTCATTGTATTGAAACAATGAGAGTAGACAATGAAATAGAGAATTTTTTGTATTATTTATGATTTTAGTCACTGTTTGACTAGATTGATTATAGTAAATATTTTTATATTTAGCCTATCAAAAATCGAAAACCTATCAAGAGTAAGAAAAGCTAAAAAAAAAACTCAAAAAATATTCATTTGAATCGTTGTGTTCATTGTGAAAATTCCACAGATATGAGATAAGCGTTCATCTTGCGAATGTTTGTATTAATTATTTAAAATTGATTGACATGGGTTTACGGCGAGATTTTAAGTGAATGACTAAATTAACCCGAGGGTCAAGAAGTGTTAACGCAGGGCCCCTTGTAAATTCGGGTGAGTCCCGTCCACGGGTTGCGGTTTACAAAGGCGTGGTGCTGTGTGCCACTGCACTCGTTTGGCGGGAAAGCTCACTCCATTATCTGAGTTGCCAGTTTGTTTCACCACAACGGGCAAACTGCGGTCGAGACTGATGTTCTGGAGGAGCGCCACGTAGCTTTTGCTCAGACTTCTACGGCTGGCAACATTACTTCTACGTTTCGGGCTTAATTTTATCGGTGTGGTTTCAATGATACATCAACTTACGTGAAGGCGTTGTTTGAAAGGTTAACACCTGAAATAGGGTCATATCGTATATCAACAGATTCGTTACTAAAACTTTACTTTATAACACGGTGAAAAAAATATCAATGTATTTTAGTTCTACAAAGTTATTTTTTTAAATATAGCTGATAGCTATTTCGGCTCACGCCATCGTCAAAACTATGCTTAAACGAACATTTATTTGCTTATCTATATATAGCTGTGTAGAAAAGGTACACAATACATTTTCTCTCCTGTTTTAACGACCTAGCTTGTTTCTTGCTCGTATTAAAACGAAAAATTGTAAATAAAACTAAAAAGGCGGCTATATCAATAAGTTTACATATGGCACGGAAATGGTCTATTACAGAAACAAAGAAGCACCCCGCAGAGGGTTAAGTAATGGTGACCGACATATCTTAGTTTGTTCGTTAAGAATTCTTTGTGATAGCTTATAATGTTATAATGAAGTTCTACTAAGTGAATGCCAATTCAATCAATAAACTTTACTTTATCTTTGTAACTATTCTGTTTAATAATACCAAATGACTGTCGAATTATTACGTCTATTACGAATGATAAATATTCGTAATAGAAGAAAAAAATCCACAAAAATGTGAATGAAACATAAAAAATTAAATATTTGAACTGATTGAATATAACTATGCTTTTTTTGAAAGTTAAACTGTTAGTCCTAATAGGTCTTTGCTTCATTATAAGGAATATTATGTCAATTTAAGACACATCAATACAATTCCATAATATGAAAAACCATAAAATAATTACATGGTGAAAAAAAGCAATGTATTTTAGTTCTACTAAATTTATAACATATATAGTTGATAGTATTTTGGCCGAGTTATAATGGAGTTCTACCAAGTGAATATCAAAATAAATCAATAAAATAATTAGTTCTTAGAAAGATTTGAAGCAAACTTAAGTCATATTTGATATAGTATCGAAAGGTAATTCAATCATTTTTGTCATATGTCACCGTCAATTGAAAGTATACTTTGTTAATTATTAATTTATGCTGCCAACTATTGATTTTAAAAACAATCTTGATCTATTTTAACTTTCAAGCAAAAAAATGTCAGTTATACCCAAGTTAACATTTTGTGGAAAACATTTTTTCCTTCGAAAACTATTTTATTTGACACCTCAAAGTCTATTAATGTTACTGATGTCTCCACTGAATAAATTTTTAATTTGAGACTGCAACTAAAAAAAATCCACTTTAATTATGTCAACATTAAATATAATTAAAGTGGAAAAATCCCTTTTTAAAATGTAGTATTTAAAAAAGGCAGATTTTCATATTGTATTTGCAAACGTTTATTTACTGTGTTTGTTTTAAAATAACGAAAGTAATCACGATCAATTGTACAGGTTTGTACGTGACCTTAAAGTATTTGAGTTGCTCGGCGATAGAAACTCGGACGTAATATTTCACAGAGTTTGGTTTTTGACTGTTAGAGAAGTTGTTAATATACGTCAGATGCAGTTGGCAGTGCGCGGTTGCTTTTAAGCTTGTTTGGTTTGATAGCAAAGTCTGCAGATTAAAAAACAAAACAAAAAATATTTTACTCATGAATTTTTTATATTATACACATTACTCACGACCAATAAAACGTTGTCACCTGATAAATAAATGAAAAAAAAAAGATATTCTTAATCTAACAGAAGAAAACGCTGTTTTATAAATATCATGCCTTTATTTGTAAAATTTGGAATATTATTTAGTTTACCAAAAAAAAATCAAGTATCATGTTTAAATTGCTCTGCCTTTTACAAAATTTTCTGTCTTTTTACATTTAAAAGGAAATTTTATTTTTAATAACCATATTAAATGAAAGATGAAATTTAAAAAACAAATTTAAGTATATTTAGATACAAAGCCTTACAATACCAAAAAGATTTGAGATTCATTCACTTATAAAAGTATTACAAGTTGGATAAGCTTAAATGATACCTCTTTGACAAATTTGAGGACAACATGACACCCAAAAATATATAAACTTTGCATTGTTTAATTTAAGCATCTCAATTCTGGTTCTTAAGTCAAGGCAGAGCATTGACCATTTTAATAAATCTTCTCTATTTTACTCAACCTTCAACGTTTATTCATCAATCAGTGACCTCTAGCTCCCGTGAGTTCTGGGACAACCTGTTAATGATAAGTTCAGAAAAAGGATTTTTTTAAATAATAAATATAAAGAGTAATTATAGACTGAAGGGTTCAAGATACTTCTCAATATACGTGCCACTACATATCTTTAATATATTGTGATCCAATAACTGTCAAACTGTTAACCAATCGATCGATGAAGGATTTTTATTGAAAGATACAACTGACTATAAAAAGGAGACTTTTTTTAATAGCTAAAAATCATCGTCCATATATATATATATATATATATATATATGTATATAAAAATAAAAAATAAAGTAGCTTCTGGAAACTGAAGTCTCACTTGATTCCTCAAAAACACAAGTTATTTATGATTGATTTTTAAATATACATTCATTTATAGTCAAAAAAATTAATTTCAATTGCTAAAAGTTTTCACACTTCTATAGTACTTGTCCACAATGGTCATGGTTTTTCCTTTCAGTGTCTTCAAAATAATTAAATAACTTAAACGATGATATGTTCATCATAACCTACCCTATTTTGACTTTGCTCAATTCGACGATTAATTCTAAATTCATTGTATTTGAATAGAACATAATAACATTGTAGTGGCCACTTGTAAAACGCTAATGCAATAATAATTAAACTTTTTTTCAAGAAGAAATGTTTAACCGTGGTGTAAAGTTTTCACACTAATAGTCTAGGTCTGAAGTTCTGACCATTTCTCAGCGGCCGTTATTTGTTAGATTCTGTAGGTAGAGGGTAGAAAAACAATGTTTTACCCCTTGCACCGCCTTGTAGCAATTAACCCTTGCTTAAAAGCACGTACATTTCTCTAGCTTGAAAACAATACGTATTGTAAATTTTATTTAGGGTTCCAAGTAATTACTCACCTAAATAATTTGTTTTCATTAAAATTTTAATATCTTCTCACAATAAAAAAGATTTTTTTTATTATATGGTACTAAAAACTATACATTTTAAATAAAAGTAAATAGTTTCCAATATCGCTTTTATCTTTAAAGGCAATTGAAGCTGATTGTACAAACATGTTTATAAACGTAATAATATTGAAAATTTTAATTGTTGAAACTTAGTACCCAATCGCATTTTAGTGATAATTGATTATAACACGGTGAAAAAATAGCAATGTATTTGAGTTCTACAAAATTTCGATATCATAAATTATTTATTATATGTATTTCTATAAAAAATTAAGTTTATAGTAACAAATTAGTCATTGTAAAAAGTATTGCCTTTAAATTAGAGAATCGAGTATGGATTTTGTGATCTATTTATTGTTTCTGATAATTTGATCGCAAAAATGCTGTGGAATATTTATTTTACTTTATTGTAATAAAATTTAACTGAGACATGAATGATAAGTAATATTTTATCATTAATTGGGTTATCAATGAAGTAACATAATTATTTACAAAACTTTTTAACTTTAAAATGTAGTGAATAAAAACTAACAGCCTTCAGGCGTGAGTTCAAATGAATCTAATCATCGGTCAATTTTTATGATCATATGACATATTAGTTATTCGAAAAAAAAATTTTTTTTATATTACATGAACTTAGTCAGTAAGTTATTGTCTTCATTTTATATATTTCGATTATTTATACTGAGTTAATATCAATTCTATGAACTGATCATTTTCTTTTATAGCGATAAAGTAAAAATATTATTGGTTTGTCTGTGTGCGTATTTTTTTTTATATACTATTGTATAATGATAGTTCTGACGATGGCGTGAGCCGAAATAGCTTTCAACTATATTTGCTAAAAATAATTTTGTAGAACTAAAATACATTGCTATTTTTTCACCGTGTTATTGTATAATGCCACTACATATAAAAATTAGAACTATTAAAATAACATCTGTTATAAAGCACACCTGATGTAATAGACAAAAATACTGTATAAATATAAAATATAATGACATCAATTCAACGAGTAATTTTAAGCAATAATACGGTAATAAAAATTTGTTGCGTCAAATAAAATCACCTGGCTATATTACGCCCAAGCGATCTAAATCCGAAAGTTTCACTGATAGCATGAGTATAATATTAATAACATTTATTTCGTTAATCGAATTCCGTTAGGTTGGTAGCGGCAAGTATAAAGCAGCTACCTCAGTAATTGCATTTAGCGGTTGAGTGGATAATGAAAGTGCAGGCTCGCAGACCGTATCGGGAAAAATAAAAGCTCATACGAACGGAAACTCGCTATAACATCGAATCAGAGTCGATCCAGTTTTACCTCTCCCGTTGGAATGAATGACATCTACTTCATGGTAGCAATTAATCCGTGTTTTGTATCGTTTTAGTATTTGGAGCTATGTAAATAATTGCAATTCGTTTTCAAACATTCTAGTGTCAGTTGTTGCAACAATACTTTTCATAGAGCTCGCTTATAAAATGGTATTTTTTTTCATTAAAATTTTTAATCTTTATTTACAATTTTAGATTACAAATAAATCAATTAAAGACAGCAAAATGAAGTTTTTTTTGTTTAAATATGATTTAAAGAATACATATTGACTACATGTTTTCTCCGGATTATCAAATAAATGTATTTTGTTCGTAAAACACGCTGTCATAGAATATGTTCATATACTAATATTAAAATAGATAAAAAATAGCGATCTTTCCATTATTGTACTCACTTATACCTAATGTAAATTTCTTAACTACTAACATAGTGCAGTACAAGTGCTGCAGGGAATGTTTATTTATTTTTTTACCCAAGCCTGGTTGTGTGCTAACTTTTTTTTATAAACAACGCAAATAAGTTTCATATAATGTTTTTTCTATGAATTTCATCTGAACACTATTGTCATTTATATAAGTAATGAAAAAAAAACAATATCCACAGCACATTAAAATCTTTGTTATATTTTGTTTCAAATTTAAAGTATTCGGAAAATAACAGTAAAGTTCATAGCTTAGGTGAAGATAATATTTAAAATATTTGATTAAGATACACGGAAATAAGTATATGAAAGATATTTGGCCTTAAGAAACTAACTTAAAATTTTAGTATTTTTTCCAAAAAAAAAAGATTTCAAGAAAATGTGTACTAAATATTAATGAGAAGTCAATAATTCTTATTTTGTCGTATAAATAGTGCGTTAAAAAAACATCAAAATATTGAAATTCATCCAGCAGTATCGGTAGCATAACGCAGAATAAGATTGCATAAATGTAACAAAGCAAAAAAAATAGACGTTCAATTGGATGTCCTTTTAGAAGCGTCGGTGTGAAATGAAAATGCCCGAGGGCAACATTTTTCTCTTTTCTTGGCTTTTCATTTTCAAACCAGTAAGTAATAACGTCCCATACTCGTTTTTTAATCTGGACTCAGTCATCCAGATTAATTTTTTCGCTTCAGGCATTTGACAAGCAACAATGCCTGTGACCGGAAAAACCTTACGCCGCTTATAAGTTAATAGAAAAACATTATAATTTTTTAAAAATAATAGGTTTTTTTTCAATACACGTTAGCTTTTAATCTAAAGCCTTTGAAATTTTATTTGAGGTATATTTAAACAATTTTTTTCTACGCTGACTAATTGTTACTGACTTGCTTAACCCTTTTTAAAGAATGGAGTAGGGATAGTGCTAGTTCAAGACTGGTGGCTAAACTATTTACAAAACTATTTAAATATCGGAAGCTTAAACGCCAACGAATTCAAAGCTGTATTATATTTATCAAACATGGCTCTTACATTTTTTATGGACAAAGGGAATGTTTTTTAATTAGATTATGGATTCGTAATTAAGATTTTTCATGAAACTTTTCACTTTTATCGAACATATCATTCTTATATTAGTCTTTGGTCTTAGTTCAACATTAGTTTAATGATTTTTTTTTAACCAAAATTTCTACATTCAACAATTTTAATGTCACTGAAAAGAAGCGCTATTCTTCAAAACGGATACATTATATTATATTTGAATTCTCTATAGCTTAATTCTAGCCGCCATAAAATTTTACTTATAAACTTACTATTTAAAAGTAACAATGTAATTAAAATGAAATAAATATCACACGATCTATGCTATAACAGCATGCTTTAATAACATATTTGACTAGATTTTATTTGTTGTCAATACACAACAAGAAGTATCAATGATTTAAAATAACTTAATGACCCAGAGAATCAGTCAAAAACTTTGTAAAACTACTTTTAAGAAAACTTTCTTTTTTACGTAAATATTGTGGAAAGCATTGTTGTTTTGCAGTACTTATAAATATTTATTATGATGAAACGTTTGGAGAAACATTTATTTGTTTACAGTATCAGACTTTCAATTCATCAGACTGTCGTCTGTGTATGGGAAAGTTTAAAGTTTAATAACATGAGCTTTTTTGCATGCTGAACAGTTGTTTTTCGTCCCACGCATGTGGGTGTCATACATACAAGAGCGCGACAAAAGATATTACTGTCATAACTCGAGCCTGCCGAGCTATGAGAAAATGATTCATTGGCGTACTTAAAAATGGAACTTAAAGAAATAAGGTTTTATCTGAAACCGTTTTTATAACAGTTTCAATAGGTATGCGACAACTAAAGAAAATATTTGTCATCTTAAATCTATACGTGGATTATTATTTATTTTTAAAGAATTCTAGATCGACGTTTGGGAAAAATTTACGTAAAATATAAATTGTTTATTAGCGCGTACAACATTTTTCCATTGTGTAATTTACAAAAAAATGAATGAGAAAAGCTATGTTAAATTTAAAGTTTATTAAATACGTATCTTTATTGAGCGTAATAATTTATAAATCTTTCAATATTTAAAGTATTAACAAAAAACATGGCTTATAAAAATTATTTAGATGTTAATTATTAAGTGTTCAGCTAAATGTTAGCATGTTATCAATTTATATTTTTATTTATTGACTATTTAAATATATTAACACATTTCTATCATGTGCATTTAATTCCATTTTTAAGGTAAAAGTACAATAAGGTTTATTGATTGAATTGACGTGTTACAATAAGGTTCATTTCTGAATGTGTTGCTATATTATCAAACATTCAAAGTGTTGTTTGGTTGTTTTGTTATGTTCCTGCCATCAACCATCTATGGACTTAGGATTTTTTAATAAAATATAATTATGTATTCTAAGTCATACACAAAGTGATAAAATATTTTTATAGCATATTGTAATATTTTAAAGTAATATTGACTATTTTCACGCATTGCAAGCAATTTATTATATTCAATATCATTGTGTTATATTGGGGAGACGATGCATATTCTGAAGATGGCGTGAGCCGAAATAGGTTTAAACTAATCTTATAAATTTTAAAAAACTAAAATACATTACTATTTTTTCATCGTGTTATAATGAAGTTCTACCTTGTAAATGCCAACTCAGTCAATCAATAAAAAATGAAGTTTTTAACGTTGACAGTAGACTGATAAGAGGTTGATCAAATACAATATTTTTTTTTCTATATGGTATTGTTTTCATAAATTGGTTAGTTTAGATATTTTTAGACACGCCAATGTGAAAGAAATAAGAAAATGCACACAATAAGTAAGGATTAGCCCTCGAAATATGGAGCGTTTGTAACGCGAGCTTTCCCACGGAACATTTGCGGCAGCGCATTGTTTGTGTCTATTTTAATGTCTGTTTATTTATCAGGGCAGCAAAAACAAGATGGGAAACCTGATTGTTCTGGAAATGAAAAATATCACTTTTACAGCTTTTACATCGTCATATTACTTTTTGGCAAACATCTATGAAATAACATTACATGTATGTCCCAGGACCGTACCATGTCTCATATTGAAATCGGTATTGAGTATGTCAGCTGTTTTAAAAAAATGCTTTTTTAGTTTTTTGTTGGATACTTCTTTTGTTATTATATGAAATTTAACCTCCGTCTGTGTAAAAGTTAATTATATTGGGAAGAATTTTTCTCTAGTAATTGTTATTTGGTTGGAAACCTGATCAAGATTGATTGAATTAAATTATGAGAACTGGCACTTTTTCATGTCGTTAAAACACATTATAAGATTGTAGAAACTTTGGATTTAGACGCATTATCGATTTTTGACGCAGTTGAATAAATAACATTAAAACAGAAGTATCCATCAATGTATTTACTTTTTACATTCATGTAACTAGAAATTGTTTTTTAATTTTATTTTTATGTAATTTGAATTGTTATAAATTTGTACAATTCAACATGTTTTGTCACTAACGATCCGGGTTTCCCTTTTTGGCATTTTCAAGCATTCTCTAACTAACGTACAATAAACAGTTAGCATCGTCTATATACCAAAGGTATTAATTACAGGAAAGCACAGACTCCAAGGCAAGTAATAAATGGTAGCTAAACAAATTTAATAATATCAATCTAATAATAATTAACACGATTACATGTAATATTTTTCATTAACGATTAATCTTGTTAATTAGTCATTCTTGAATCATCTAGTGATGAAAAGCGATTGGTTCAATGAATCGAATATTTCATGAAGAAAATTCTTATATTTCATCAATAGATGTTTAACTGTTATTTCGTTTTATATTATTAACCGTTAACTTTATTGAAATAAGTAGGTATTTCTTAAGCAAAACCCCAATTATATTTTAATGATAGTTGATTATTATTTGTTACAAAAGCCATTCAAGAATGACTGAAGATTTATCTTTGTTACGGACGGACTTGAACGAGGCATTGGCTTGCGCAAACTTGTTGAGACACCAAATATTGTCGATCAATGGAAAATTTTACTTTCCGTTGTACACTTTATCATTTTGAAGTATTTTTAGACAGTTTTGATATTTTTTCGACTTAATTTTCCAAGGTTTTCGAAATAATACATTCCATTTTTCATATATATATATTTGTGAATTAATTCAGGCTTTCAGCCGAGTGGTTCATTTAATTCGGATTTTATAACGGTATTAGTGGGCTCACATCACAGTTCATACAATTTAATCCATTTTTATTATATTATTGTACGTTGATGCAACCGTCCAAGCAATTTTAAAAGAATATCTCATAGATAAAATATTCAGATATTGAGAAACTACGTTAAAAGGCGGGTACAGTTGAAAAAAAATTAATATAAGCTCACAAACTTACCTTAAAATTTGTAAATGCAAAAATTATTTACAAAGCAATTTCCTGTCACTAATTAAAAAAGCCTATGCTCAATGTCTTCTACATACTTAAATCGGTTAAGTGAGTGGTAAAATGCTTGTTAATACATTGTTAATAATCTTAGCATCATTAATAAAACCACTCATGTCAGTAAAAATAGAGATAACCTAACGCTCTCATTAGCTTGGAAGTACTTGTAATGTCTTGAATTCTTTAATAGGGTGCCATTTTTTTTTTATCGGAGTTACAATAAAACTTTTCCTCATCAAAAAATATTGAAAATCAATGATTGGTTCTAATGCTCATATGAAACTAATTTGATTTTTTAAAAATTAGTTTTGATTTAGTTAACTGTGCTTAGTAAAATGAATTATTTCGTTGACGATTATAACATGCCAGTAAAACGTTTCTTCTGCCAGTTGTTATGTGTTTTACCGTTCAATCTTGAGTTTTAATATACATACTTATTTATTTGTTTTATTTTTCAGACGTTTAGTTTATTTTTTTGAAACAATACTACACATACTCAAATATACAAGCAAAACGCCAATTTTAAAACATGGACAACTTGACATGTGTAAAAAACAAAAGTAGGTTTTTTGTTCAATTCGTTTCGACTTATATGAAAACTGCAAAAAATTTTTGTATTATATCTTTGAAGTGCTATGTGTATGTATGTTATGAATATTATGTGCTATGTTAATAAATACATGCTGCCTAGAACGTTATAGTTCGTACTGAGAACGGACGAAGCTAATAAAGTAATGTATATTTATTATAAAAAAATAATGTTTTCCTTCTTTAGCTTCGCAATTTTCTTGAGTCCAATTCGCTGCACCCTATTTCCCTGGCTACAAAATGCGAGTTTTCCCGCCTATCCGGAAAAGCGCGTCCGCTGCCGCGAAAATAATAACTTTGCTCGATAATTTATGTTGACTGCAATGAAGCTATTCGAGGAAATGATAAACAACGCCAAATGCATACGAGAATACTCCAGGGCTACACCTGAAATATGGGTATTGTATTTTTCTCATCCTTACTTTACTTTATCGCAATCAAGCTGTATTAAAAACAAACTCTCTTTTTTATGCTTGGTTACAAATTAAACATATTCTTTTGGACGAATGATTAATGAAAATCTTTCATATTTTAATAACTCGTCACAGAATCTGCTCAATTAATTGCTAAATATAATTGAATAAATTGGAAATAAAATCCACGATAGTTTAACAAACCAACAGTGTCAGTACCTAATTTTATTTATTAGAAAAATCGATACACTAAATAAACTATCTGATAATTTGAACTATTTCAAGACGACTGCATAATCTGAAACCGTTGAATAAATATCACAAATCTAGATTGATTATCTAAATCAATCAAAAATTGTTATGAGCTGTGCTTAGTTAAAATCAAAATATATTTTTGCACCTCGTGAAATTGTATATATATTTTATCAAAAATCTTCCCACGTATATAAAAATTTATCTATTGATTGAATTGGCATTCACTTGGTAGAACTCCATTATAACACGGTGAAAAAATAGCAATATATTTTAGTTCTACAAAATTATTTTTAACAAATATAGTTGATAGCTATTTCGGCTCACGCCCATCGTCAGAACTATGCTTAAACTAACATTCGCTTATCTATATATAGATGTGCAGAAAAGGCACACAACACATCCTCTCTCCTGTTCCAACGGCCTAGCTTGTTACTTTAACACAATGACACTAAATTTTCAAAATTCTAAATGAAACAATAGGTGTCTATGACAATAAGATTATATGTGGGACGGAAGTGGTCCTTATGGAAGCAAATCAGACCACCCCTTTGTACAACGGCTGGACAAGTGGCGATACTATTATGTTAGTTTGTTCGTTAAGAATCCTTTGTGATAATTGGTGTCTATTGATTTCCAGCTGTTCCAAAGTCGTCATTTTCCGACCCTTGCTACAAAGATGCAAACATTTAGGGGCTGAGTTTGAATTTATATTATGTGATTCATTAATAACATGATTAGCGAATTGTGAATCTGTTTTTTTATGGTGTACTTCTCATTTTACACAGAAAACGAATATAATTTAACAAATTATTTTATTTTAAATTATAAAAACACATTTTTTAGTATTTACTTCCACAATATATTTTTTGATCAGAACCGGTTTCGCTCATCGCGAGCATAAAAAAAATATATTTTATCTTAATAAGCAAATAAAATTTCAACTTACGTATACGATTTAAAAGAAACTAATGACACAGTGTGTTTTTAGAAACCCTGTTTGCATATTAATACTTGCAAGTAGCAACTAACACTCAGTGTGATTATTAAAACATATATTATCTTACGTCCACAAATAATCGCCTTAATAAATGCTTCCATGTTGCAGTAAAGGTAAATTATCATTTTTTATCGTATATTATTATTCCCGAATTCATAAACTCGTTTTTAATTTTGTAAGTTATTAAAAAAAGTTTCATGCTAAGATATTCATTTGTGAATTATTAAAGTTATATAAAAATAGTGAATTATATATTTTTACAATACAGATATGAGTAGCAAAAATAATTTTTATTATTTTTTAACGTGAATATGTTTTATTTAGATAAAACACTAAACAGTATTTTATGAATTATTCTTATTAAGACACATTCTTTGGATTGACGATTCACATACAAAATTTAAATTTTCTGTCATTTCTTTGCGTTGGGAAAATAGCTTTAACTGTTGTATTGTAAGTAACAAAAATATGCTTTAAGAGTAGTCAATATGAAATCACCAAATTTTAATATTTTAATTATAATTAAAGTACTTGACGAACATTTCAGCAATTATTTTCAGAAAAATAGTCAGATTATGGTAACGCAGGATGCAAATTTGTAGACGTAATGTATGTTTGAACCACAAATGACCATTTTGCATGCTACATGAAGCTCTTAAATCATCAAAAAAGTTGCTGTAAGCTTGGTATTTTTCTCATTATTTTATATTAAAAAAGATTTATTCAGTGGTCGACTAAAATAAAATTATCACAATGAAAAAATAGCAATGTATTTTTGTAGAACTAATATATATGGTATGAAAATATATGGTTCATTTCGGCCTGCGCCCTCGTCAGAACTATGTTTAAATGTAAATTTACTTACCTAAATATAGTGGTGTAGAAAATGTACATAATACATCTTCTATTGTGTTCTAACATCCTGGTTTCATAATTTAATTATAAATTGTTAAATGTAAAAAAAAATGTTTTACGTATTTTTCAAAATGACAGTAAGTATAGGTTTTCATTAAGTAGAAATAAACGTAAATTAGTATTTTATTTAGTTGATTAATTTAAAATTGCATAAAACTTTCTCAATGGTATGAGTAGCGGTGATACACTAATATAAGTTCCATTAAGAATGCTATTGAATTGCCAATATCTATTAATTTATAATTGTTTCAATGCAATAAGCTTAAATGTAAAAATATGAGTGCTGAGTTAAGAGTTATGTTATACGAATCCTTTATGACATAGTTTGCAAATTGCGAATCTCGTTTTTTTTACTGTTAAATGATCATGTATGAACTTTAGCACGAGTTGATATACTCTGACCTGTCTGTCCATACAATACATCGTTCATAATCTACTTACAAACAAATATTAATTCATTTGTAAAGCTATTAAGTTTTAATTTTTTTGTATTCGTTATCAAATACGCAATGTCGAAACAAATGAAAAACTCTATCTTTATTCTATTCTAAAAAATATAATTTGCTTTGTATGATATCCATTTTTTTAAAATAATTATCAGAACTAGTTCAACTCGTGGAAAAATTGCTGTTCATAATGAAATCATAATTAATAATGTATATATATAAAAAATCTATAAAAGTTACAGTAACAACAGTAAAATTCATTTTATTTAGTATCTTATGAACATATCATAAATATTGTATTAACATAATAAGAGTATTGACGTTTGTCAATATATTTGTAATTAATTATTAAAGTCAAATGGACTCAATGCCGTTTATAGAATTTATTTGGCCTCAAAAGCTCACGAAATGCATTATTTAACATGATACCAATAAACTTCAGCACTTTTTCTGAAATTTCATTCATATTGTATAAAGCACTCTAGTGGTATGTGTATATGTTGCATTATCTGTTGAATAAAGTCGGTATTACCTTTGTATATGATTTTTTTGTTGTTAAAGAAGCAACATATTTCTGATAGATTAATAAAAGAGCCTACTCACTTTTACCTAGCCTACACATTTTTAATTGCAGCCCTGTTTTCATCTTCATCAGAACAGATAACTCGGAAAAATATAATTTGTAGTGATTTTGATATTTTACTGTCAATCGTTTTTTATTTATAATTGTTGATATCGACTGAAGGTGCTCGATGGAATTTAAATATTATATTTGAATGGTTGAAACTTTATACGATATCACACGTTTTGTCACTGACGACCCGGTTAGCTCTGTTGCGTCCATGTGATAGAATGCCTGAAGTTGCTGAAAGGCGAAACCAGGGTCAAATAAAAATATGTGAAATCGAAAAAAGTTTCAAAATTAAGAAAAAAATATTTAATGCAATGGCAGAACTTGGTAGAACTTCATTGTTATGATGAAAAAATAGCAATTTATTTTAGTTCAACATTTTATTTTTCTACAAAATTTTCATTGATTTATTTATAGTAAAGAAAAAAATATGATAAAGGGTTACAAAGTAGAGATAAAATACGTAATAATTTTTTGAATATTTCTCTCAATTTTATTCATAATTTACTAGATAAAATTAATCAATCGTGGTTTTATTGTTATATTGTAATAACACAAAAAGCAACGAAATCTTTTTTTATTTTTGTTTAACACATATTTTAACTAATAAAAAAATACGACTATGAAATTGTAATAGTTTTTTTTAGCTATCGTTTTAAAATCATCATAAAATAAATATTATAACCTTGATATCAGTAGTGTTTGGATATGTAGCAAAGCTCATAGTTATAAAAAAATCGCATTTACGCTTTAAACTTTAAGCTCCAATGAAGCTTTTTAATATTTAGATTGTTTTTGTTCTAAGCACAAAATTAGATCGCGTTATAATCACCAATACGCCCATTAGATAAAAAGAAACAGAATAATTTAGTTCGTGAAATAAATGTCTAAGTTATCTAATAAACACTTCTGTCACTAATATATATATAAGTAAAGACTTTTCTTGGAAAAGGAAACTTTTATGATGATATATGTTGTGTTATACTAATGTACAATAAAATAGGGAACTTTGCAAAGATGTAATAGCATGACGCCTAGACTCGCTTCAACTAATTTCGCTAAACCAGTTAACATTTCTGGCGGCGTCTCATGTGAAAGCGTTTCCCAAAATTGTAGCTATTACTATGTATTATTGTATTCAATACTAGTGTATAATTTTACTTGAGATGCAAGCCTTAGTGTAAGGCCTAGGTGGTAAGCGTGCGATTGTTTTGTCGTCGGGTCAGTTTTGCTATTACGGAATACATGTTTCGAAACATGCTACACGATTTAGTCTTTCAGAGTTTCACGAAAAGGAAAATTATTTAATTTTGAATATTTACAACTTTGTACGATTCTACATGTTTTATCACTAACGATCCTGGTTTTGCTTTTCGGGATCTTCATGATCGTTGAATATTGTTTGTTGAGAAACCCTTTCAAGAATGACGTATAAACAAGATTAATCGGTAATAAAAATTATCACAGGCAATTGTGTCGATTATTATTAAATTTGTTTTAGCTGCCATTTAGTTCTTGCCTTAGAGTTTGGGTTTCCCTGTAATTAATACCTTTGGTATATAGACGATGCTAACTGTTTATTGTACGTCAGTTCTGTTGCATCCGTGTGATAGAATGCCTGAGTAGTTCAAATATGATATTGAAATTCCTTCAAGCAACTTCAGTCGAAATCATAAATTATTTAAACATATTTGTTTTGTATACGAATATAATGAAAGTGACAATATTATGAAAAAATCTCGGGTAGCTTTTATAGAAACGAATGTCAATTTACATAATTATAATGATACAATTTATAAAAACTTTAACAAAATATTATTAAAGGCTTTACTAACTGTAACATATCTATTTTTAATCAGTCTATTAGATTCTGTATGATTGATCAAAACATATTTTTCTTCTGTAGTATTTTTTAACTTTGTATTTGTCTGTTATGCGTTGCACTGTACAGTAAGTGTATACGGATTGTGAGTGTGTGTCCGTGAGCGAATACGTGTTGGTAGTTTATAAATAATTGTTACCCCTATTTGGTGTATTCTAAGCTGTATGTCAATGAAAATCTTCTGAAAAATATGAAATCTTGAAAACAAAATTCTAAATTTGGCTCATGATCAAAAAATTAAACATGCTAGAGCTTAAAGCTTAATCCATTTATATACGTATCGCAGTATTTGTTTTCATATAAGTATCGTATATAAACGACAAAGATTTAAGGATTATCTTGTGAATTGGAAACAATTTTATTTGATACGATTTTACATGCAATTTTTCGCTAATTATAGACATACATTCGTTATATACATGATAAAATTATCGCAATAATGTTTATTCTGCATGAAAAAGTAAAGAGAGAAGAAAAAAATTAAATATTACAGTTAAATATTTGAGGAACTGTGATATATGTAGTAGGCGGTATGCGGGCGTCTGATGCGAGACGAAGGCAAAAGCAAGGGTGGGAGAACATCCGCCCGCGGGATTTATACCCGTCAATAAGTGCCGACGTTGATGCTTCCAGAATGTAGTCTAAATGATACGTTAAGCCGTGTATTCTTTGTATGAAAGAAGGCGTGTGTGCAAAAAGAAATAGAGTTTAATCGTTACTGATGTTACAATATGAAATTTTTCGCTGTCAATTATCGATGTTTCAAAGAAGGAAAGTTAAATATGACTCATTATTTTAGCGATGGACGTATGTATTGAATAATTGTAAAGCTATTTGGCGTTTATAAAGGCAAGTCTTATTATTTGATATTCTTTATTAATTATGCACCAGCGCATTAAAATAAACGTTTTCATGGGATTGGCAATTACGTTGTGAATATTTTTTATGTTTAATGAAAATTAATCACTTTCTTACTCGGTAAGTTTCACCGTTATGTAAATAAGAATTATTATGGTAATATTGATATCTGAAAGGTATATTGCCTTTGAGAAATAAAATGAGATTTTGATTGTCTATGAATGTATTTACATATGTCATATTATTTCATCATCGTGTACAAGTAAAAGTTCCTTCTACTTTACGCTGCATTGATTTCTAAAACGATAAACGTATTAACATCCATCCACACGGATAGCAATTTGTTTGTATCTAAAAACGCTTAAAAGAAATAACACTATTTTCTTAGAAAGCTAAAGTTTTAATGATATTTCGTAAAGTTTTTTCGAATGCCCTTGAAAAATGGTTTTGTATTTAGTTTTGAGCTTTACTCTAGTCAGTTATTGACGTCTGAAAATCAAAAAATGAACTTTTCACGTTTTCACTATTATTCGTGATTTCAAATCATCAGATTGACTGTTTTGAAAAGAAAAACATTCTTTATCAGTGATACAATATTAAGTTATAAATAAAGGTTTTACCTAAATGTTTTTATTTTTCAAATTATCATTATTTTTGGCACGAAAAATGTTATGTGAATACTGAACAATTTGATTATTACATTACACATTTCATCAATTCAAATGATTTAATAATAAACATGTTCGAAACATACCATAAATAGAAGTATTGTGAGTATTTTTGATGTAAAAATTTTTACCCGAAATAATAAATTCATTACCATCTGTAAATAATTACCCGCCCTTTATCATATTTTCGATCAACATGTCGAAAAGTAGAGCGGTATTTTGAAGTTATTTGGCTGGTACCTTCAGCCCACGCGTTTGAAACATTTTTAAATGAACTCTCTCTGTTATTTTAAAACTCGTCGAGTTCTGTTATTATTACGTAAATTCTGTTCAAAAACAATATTTACGGAATAATTCAACCGAGTAAGTAAGGCAATCCCTTCGACAAACAGTCCCGCAAGCAGGATGTAACACTCCAATTAACTTAAATGAAACTTAACAAAATCACAACAGCCTCACCTTTATGGAAGCCTAAATGTTCAACAATTATGACGGAAAATACAATTCATATGGTAGTATTAACACGATGATATTTGATAAAAATTATTCTACAATTTGACTATATTTTTTAATCGTTAACATAATAGCCAAAATCTACTATGAACGTAAACTTTATTGAAATCACAGTAAGCTATTGCATTAATGTATACATTTCAGTTATGCCTGTCAAACTTCACGGCGAGAGCACAGCTATTTCTTTTGAACAGTGTATCTGAGTTTTTCTACATTTAATTTACTTAATTAAAAAAACAATATTTAATTTTTGTATTGCGTTAAGACGTTTAATTTTATGTCCATGTAACAAAAATTGTTTAAATAAAGACAGCATTTATATATAAAAAAAAAACTGGAATGGAAATTTAATGATGATATTTGTTCGTCTGTTCCAATTATTTTTTAAATAGATGTTTTTTATTTGTGATCGTGTGTTCATTTGACATCGTGAACTTTCTTGTAATTTAAAACTTTGCTCGTTCGATCGCAATTTTGGAGAGTAATATATTTTTGTAAAAATAATCAATAATACCTAAACAAATATTTTGTTAGAGGTTTTTTTTTAAGATACAATTTTTTTTCAAAGAATTAATCCTGTTATAATAACTATTTCATCATATCACCTATAGAAACGCAATTAATTTATTATATCATTACAATTTTCTATTTACAATATTTTATATAAAAACTTTTCCAAACAAAAAATCAAAAGGATTTAAGATTTATTTTTTAATTATATTAATTTTTTCAGACAATTTTTTTTTTATTTTTTACCTTTAAAACAAAAAGCTCAGAGAAAGCTACTTTACGCAGAGTGTTTATTACGTCTGACAGGCAGTACTTCGCCAACACTTGCAACCAAAGCGGCAACCCTTCACAATAGCCTGAGGCTTTTGGACTTCTCGCTGGAGTTTAAGGACGCAAGGGTTAGTTAGTTGAAGAACAAATATCACATTTTGTTGTTGATAATTGGTTGAGGTATTATATATTACGCCCAGTAAACACTCAGTAAACAAAATAAATATATTACAAAATCACTTTTCATATTATATTTTTTTATTTAATAAAATGTGAAAAAAAAGTATGCGGATAGACATATTTAGAAAAAAAGATTGGCGATAGATTTTGTACAAAGCTCGAATTGATTTTTACATAAGACCGAGTTATTAAATATAAGTAACTTGACAATTTTACTTCACGGAAAACTTACTTTCAATGAATTCAGAAGTGATAATTCTTATTGATAATATATTATATTTAAAAAAATATTAAGTATTGTCACTTCTTCATAGAAAGGTATTATATTATATTTGAATAGTAAAACACAATACTTAGTAATTTATCAGATGATAATGTAAGAGATGAGCAAAGTTGTGATAATCGTACTAGAAAATGTTTTTTTCGTAATGTGCTTGTTGTATAGTATATTTATCGAGTCAAAGATTCTTATCTGTATTGGAGCTATAAATCTTTGTATTGTGCATACGAATTCATAACAATTAAATAACTTTTTATAACATATTGTATACATATTTTATTTATTATGGAAATTAAAAACGGCATAATTTGAAAAATTCCGATTTAATTTAGTTGTTTCAAATAAAATGAAAAGTAAGATTTTTACATAAAAACATAAAAATGGATGGTCGTTTGTTTAATACTATAGTTAAAAAAGTTTTTTAATAAAATTTGATTTGCTGAATCTTTGTACAATTTTACATACTTTGTCATTTTTGTGTAATAGAATGCTTGAAGATGCTAAGAGGCGAAACCTTGGTCATAAATGAAAAAATATGAGGAATCGTACAAAGATTCAACAATTCAAATTTCAAAAAATTTTGCTCCGCAAAATATTACATATTTCACAAGAAATTCAAATTTGATTCATTGATGAAATTCCAACAAGCATCTCCAGTCGATAACATAAAAAATTTTTAGGAATTTGAAAAATAAATTGAATCATTGTTGTCAAAAAACGATGCGGAAAAATCATATTGCACCACAATTCCCAAATACACGTACAATAAATAATGCGAGTTTATTTATTTCCGCTATTTTTTATCCTCAGCAAAACTGTTAGTTTTCTCGCATTTACAGCGTAAGTGAGCGTGAACAGTCCAGTTTACAAACCTTCTTCAAAAAATCTTTTCCTTTTATTTGAAAAGCCCCGGCGTAACATTGAAAAGGTGACGAATGACCCGTCGAGTCTGCTATATTATACGGGTAAAAAAGTAAGAGCACAGTAAAGTATTTCAAGATATTCTCTTCCGCGGCCCTGGCAGCTACAACAGATTTACAACCGAAACTTTACCATATATCCTTCCCACGACTAAGTGTTATCTTAGACTCGGGCTATTGTGTCTTGGGAAAAAATCTTTGTATATAAAACAGCTTAAGGGAACTCTCTTTAGAAGAAAGATGTAAGAAGTGGGCGAGAATGGACTAATGTTTCGAACTACTTACCTGAAAAACAATTATCTGGGGATGTTTATCACAGCAAGCGAGGCTTTTAGCATCTGAATGTGTGCAAGTCTTAATGACCTTTTAAATATGTTAGAAGTTATTATTTATTTAATGAACTTTGCAAAACGTTATTTCAATAAGCATTAAAACTTGTATAAACAAGAAAGCACATAAATTATTTTTTAAATAATCCACATTATATAACTACAATATTTTCAAAATTTAAAAAGGTCTACAAATATTTGTGAATAATCTAATTAGTTATATTGAATACTTAAAATATCTTTTGTTGTCAATCTTTTTTATTTGATCCTTATTAATACATAATCTTGCATTATAAGTGGCTGCACTTTAAAAATAAAACAAATTTGTTTTTGTTACTGCATAAAAAATAATTATTTCAAAAATCTTTAATGGATTACTTTTCATACACCAGCTGTACATGTAACAAAAGTTATCAATTAAAATGTTTCATAAAAACGTTTTTAATTACATTAACATATTCAGAGCAATAAAAAGCACTTATAAAACGATATAAATAATGAAGATTAAAAGTATGAATTGAGAAATATTAAACATAGTAACGCGATAAAAAAACAGTCCCTTTATTCAAGATCTACCATATTTATACGGAATATAGATGGTAGCTATTTCAGCTATTAACTATACGCCTTATAAATATTGTAAAATTTTAAATACACTGCAATATTTTCACTTTGTAATAATGGAGTTCTGCCAAGTAAATGTTAATTCAATCAATAAAATGAAGTAAAATATTAATGATAAAAACTTGAAAAATAAACCAAAAATTGTCAAAACGTTTTCATGTATACGTATAATATATAAATTATTCCAAATGTTTTGTGATAGTCTTAAAACTTGTTATTAAAGGTATAATAATGTGCCGGTCAATATGTATTTTTTTGTATTATTATTATATGTACTCTCTCTCACTTAAAATCATATAATAATCAAACTCATTTAAATATATTTTTTTTATATAATTTATGATATCGACTGCAGGTGCTTGATGGAACTTCAATATAAAATTTGAATTGTTACAACTTTGTACGATTCCATATGTCTTATCACAAACGACCCGGGTTTCGGTTCTGTTGCATCCGTGCGATGGAATGCCTGAAGATGCCGTACAGAGATTGCGTACAAAGTTGTAACAATTCCAATTAAATATGATTAAATATCAAATATGTATAGAGACACACAAGAATACATATTGTATTGTATCAGTGTTACGCAATACAAACAACACGGCCTTTTACGAGATGTAAAGCAATCTGGTGTGTTACAATGCATTAATAATGAATAAATAATTGTTCAATCAATGTGCGTAATAATTGACATTAAACATAAATCAAGTAACTGAGTTCAGACAAATAAAACCGTTACCCACAAATTTTCCGCCCTTATAACTGAAAAAATGCGACTAATGTATTAGTATTCGTATTGCGGAAACAGAGCGGTGGCAAAATTTTCAGCCGCGAACAATTATTTTCACACACGCAAAAAAGGGCTAAAAACACGAGTCTCGAGAAAAAAGTGAAAACTCACCGCTTAGGGGCACACGCTAGAGATCTCCTCCCTTTCTATACAACCCCTGGAGAGTAGATGGGCTCAGAGGAGGCAGGAAGGAAGCATGGCAAAAAAACATTTTTGTTAGGTAACCGAGTGTGTCCGCGGAATGAAAAGCAAACTTAGTGTAAGAATGAAGTGCGGCGGAATATTTTTCTTAAGGCTGACTCCCTATTCTCAAACATCTTAGCAAGGTGTAATACTGCCATTAGGGTTGCCACTAGATATTAAACAATACATATTTAATGCACGTATGTGAAAATTCTTCACATATTTGGAAAATTTAAGCTAGATAATCATTGTAACTAGAAAATTTGAGTCTTATACTGTAGATTACTTTAATTCAACCGTTTCAATTGAGACTATTGTTTGTATAAAAAAAAATTCAACATTACATGAAAAACTTAAATTATAAATTTTATCTTGGAAAGGGTAACGATAAAGTTTATGCTGAACTGACAAATTTTCATTATTACCATGAGCATTCTAAAAGTATTAACATTTATAGACACTGTTTTATCAAGAAGCTCAATTAAAAGAGCTTTTATATTCGCGCCGTTTCTCAATTCATTTTGAAAAATCCTCAAAAACAAGTTAAAACAGTTCAATAATAAATTGATTGAATTGGCATTCACTTAGTAGAACTCCATTATAACACGGTGAAAAAAATAGCAATGTATTTTGTAGAACTAAAATACATTGCTATTTTTTTCACCGTGTTTCACTTATAAACACTGGATAAATTTATCATTTATTTTCATTCTAGAAAAACACCATTCTATTGATTCATATAATACGCTGATTTTCAGATTATTTGCCAGTAATTATTTCTTAACGGTTTTTCTTTAAATTACTGATTTAACTTTTTGTATGTAGTATATAGTTGAAATTTCAATATCAAACTTTGTACACTTATAAGTTATGAAGAAATTAACAAATCTTGTGAAAGTTTACTCAACTTAACTTTATCAAATTTTATAGATTGGTGGAAATTTTTTCGTTATAATTTTTATTTAAGCTTAGATGCATACAAAATTATCAATGCAAATTTTTGCTGTTTCTTTGGTTGACTGAATTTAAACGGTGTCGTTGTAAAAATGTTAAAGCTTAGTGATTAGTTGCTAATTGATAAGACATTTTTTAGACTCATTAAAACGATAAGCAAGAAATATTTAAAAAAGTTTGCCACATGATTGTATGATAAAACCATTATTCAAAATTTTGTACTTCTGTACTCTTTTTCATTGTTATTGTGAAAGAAATATGACAACACTACCTGATATTATAATATTAAAATCTCTTATTGCTATGAGAGTGGGAGAAAACCAGGGTTTTACAGATATCGTGATAATATATGCCTGTGAGTTTTTAAATGAATTTGAAAATATTAAGCAGTCAGAAATTCGAAAAAATGTTTTGACATTTCAGCTGTACCACAGCTTAGAAAAACTGAGATATCATTTTAATTTTCTCATTTTTGGTTTCACCATGCAAGACATAAACCAGGCTTAAGAGCAGTTTTAAAAGAAAACTCTCGATTTAAGAAGCATCACGTAGCTCGGCCGTTCCTTTTGTTGTGCCGCGGTTGGATAAGTAAATGGATAGGAAAAGGAAGTGGTTTATCTTGAGGTGGTTTCTGAATTTTGAAATTTTCCCTACAAAATGTAACGACGGATACGTTACTCAGCAAAAGAGGGACGGATTTTTGTGAGGTGGTTCAAATAACAATGAAGTTTTTCTGTTTTTTATCATCCTAATAGTCATTTTTTAAAATTTTCAAACAAATCTTCTTTAAGCCCTTTAAACAAAAAAAGCTGTAACAAAATGTTTTGAAATTGATATTTTTTAATAAGTTTTATTTTAAAACATAAATTCAATTAGTTCACAATAGACTTTTTAATGTCGCGGACAACTTATTAAAATATTTAATATTACATTAAATTTAATCATAGTGTATTTTCAAACCATAAAACTTCTTTCAGTCATGTTATTTTGTTCTAGAACTATTCAAGGCTCTGAAAAATTTCAGAAAAAAATCATAATGAACATTAGATTTTTAATAGATTCATTGTCATCTCAATGATAACGTTAAATGTTAGAATATACCATTTCTGTAAAAAAATCAAATTGAAGTGAAATAACAGAAAATAATAAATTAAACTTTCGACATAATTAAAAATCTCTATGTCTCTTAATATATTATTTTTCAATCAATACAATAAACTTTACCAAAGGAATATTAAGCTCTGAATTCCAAATCGCTAATGAATTCATCTTATAAACTTACCCCAATAACTAACAAACTTTCTTAACATAAACTTTAATACCGTGTCTATTAAAATAATCAACAATAACTTACTTATAATATTAACTATAACATTTTCAATGTTTTGATTTCGGCTATTATAAGTACTAAACTTTTAATCTAAATAACCCTTAGAAAGACTTGCTCTATTAATGCTTAAGAAAAGCGAACTTCCCTCAAAAGTCTCTCGAGTTTCCATTCATGACACAAACTCTAAGGAAATTTACGTAAGACATACATAATATTTATTTAAATTGAATCATTCCTTTTCGTTTATTATTTAAATAATTATATTATATTAAGGTAAGCAACTTTCAAACCTTCGATCGTTGTCTCATTGTGAAAAATTTTAAGTTTTCGAATAACAATGATAACTATGAACATAGCTTATATAATTTAATATTTATGAAATATTAAAAGTTAATGGTCAGTTCAAATTTTATGAGGGTAAAGGAAAAACAATATGAAAAATAATTGATACAAATATTAATTGAATTATGACGACACAAAGCTGTATATTAGTCTAATTCACTTTCTTTTCTTATTTTGATAGTGTATAATATTATATATATAGTTAAAAGGTAATAAAAATTCATGAAAGTCATTAAAGAAGTTTTTATATATAGTTTTAAGCTAAACGGATGCTCTGAGTAGATTTGAAGGAAATTAGCTTAACATCGCTTAATTTGTTTTTTAATTCGTTTAAAATATTTTAATTTTATTGTTTCCGATTTTGATGCCATACTCAATTCTTTAAGCATATGATGGTTTTGATAATCTTGGTTGAGATCCGTAGAGCTTTGGTCTTCTTCAAACGATACGCCTGCCAAGCTCGGTGAAAACTTTTAATAAAAAACCGTTACTTTTAGCATTGCTTTGAGCAATATCCAAATAGAACTCCCAGTTCCGTTTACAGATTTACCAACATCACTATCACTTGTTTGCTCCGTATCCAATTTTAATATTTAAACCATTCGAATAACTAAACTAACAGGAAGTTTATATAATGAACCTTCAGTAAATAGACTACAAATTAAAATCAAGGCTTAATAAAACTGATTAGGTTCTTCAAAGATTTAAATTAAGATTCAATATTTGGTCATCTTTATATTTTGTATATTTTGTGTACATACCTTTATACAACGCTAAAAGAAGATTTTTTGTAAAAGCTAACGGAAGATATATAAGAACTTTTTTAAGACGGAAAAGTTATAAATGGCAAATAAATATTGATGAGAAATTAGATTTTCCAAGAAAAAAAAAAAAACAAATATTTTCATAAGATAAATTTCTTTACTTCAAATACATAAAACCAATTATCTTTCATCTCGTACTTTGTAGAGATCTAAAAATCCTTTGTTTATTTTTTATTACCTTCATTTTAATTTTCGTGTTCAATATATATTCGCTGTTGACTCACCCACTCCAAGTTCTTTATGTATTCATTTTGATCTTCATTAAATGATTTCTATTTCCCAATCGTACGGAGCTCAACTGGGGGAAATTACAAAAGTCCCTTCAAACGGGTCTGTTAATATTTTAAAATATGTTTCATTAATTTCTGATAAAAAATGAATATTAATTTTTTTACTGAATTTATTCTGAATATAATCTATTTATCAGCTGTTAGAAATATGTAACATATACAAAATATAAACGATAACGTATTAAGATATACGTGAAATTGTAGATTACATATACTTTATTAGGTGGAATCACCAATGATCATTGACGGCTTAAAAAGGTATTATTTTTTCCATTATATGAATATTATCTAGTAACGGTAAAACGTCGATGGTCATTAAAGTAGATTTATAGTTTCTTATGGCATGTTTTTCGAAGAATAGACTAATTATTGTTGAATTTTATTGGAAACATACATTAAATTAACATTGAAAGGTAAGTCATTGAAAATTATTTTTTTTTTCTGATCACCTTGAAATAAAAATATATTTTTATTAGCATTTCCACATGTTTCGTACCATATTTCGTTTTTATTTAGTGACATGAAGATTTATTGTTATATTATCTTTTTCTACGTTACATTCCCGAAAAAGTGAGACAAGCCCCATCATTAACATGCTTTTATTTTGACATAAATATATTTAAAATATTGGAAAACGGCTTTTGACTCGAGCCATTCCTTAGACTTTGTCGTAACTGTGAAACTTTTTTATATTCAATAATTTTAAGTATACATTTCTCATCAACAAGTCAAGTTAGGTAGTCTCTTTTATTTGTGTAAGACGAGAAAAAAATTCACTCCCTAATCACCACTTTGAATTAATCCCAAAATTATATTTATCCTTTTATTAACCGCATGTTATTTGTATGTCATAAAAAGGATTTAACGATCTCAAAAAATTCAAATGTGCTCAAATCATAAAAAAAAGTTTCTATTTAAATGTATGATTGATATATTATTTGAATTATGTAAACTTCAGTTAACTAAGGTTTTTTATGTAAGGTTAAGTTATTATTGATTTGAAATGGTCAGCAAATAACACAGTGAAAAATAGCAATGTGTTTTAGTTTTAGAACAAAAATATATCGCTATTTTTCACTGTGTTATGATTGATTTGTACCAAATAAATGTTTATTCCTATAATATATGATACCGACAAAAGGTACAATGTCATTGATAGTAAGTATTCTCTTTATGAAAAAGAAAAAAAATCCATTTATATTTTTATTTTAGTTGATTGGTATTTGTTGAAAAACCCTTAAAATACCGACCGACTTTCAACAAGACCGTTAGTGAAAATTGTCACCGGCAATTGTGTTAATTGTTAATAAGATTAACGTTGTTAATTTTTTTAGCTTTAATGTACTGCTCGCCTTGGGGTCAGTGTTTTTCTGTAGTTAATAACTTTAGTATAAACGATGCTAACTGTTTTACATCAGTTCTGTTGCATCCGTGTGATCAAATGCCTGAAGATGCTGAAAGGCGAAATCCGGGTTGTTAGTGACAAAACATGTGGAATCGTACTAAGTTGAAACAATTTAAATGCTTATTCAATCAATCAATAAATAAATTTTAATTATATGCTTTTCTTGACAGCTAATTGATGCGATGGAAAACTGCTAGAGGTTAATTTATGTTGTCACTTGACTAATGTTTTCAGATCTCCATAAACCTTGATTGCCATATTAGTAAATTTATAATAATAAAAGCATTTGGTGTAAAAGGTGATTTACTATATATTGGGAACATACCCAATCATAACTAAATAATTTATTAATTTATTTATAAATAATTAGAATGAATTTTTAAAGCCTAATTCATCAATATATTTTCTTAAATTATATTTTTATGTTATATTATGAAATGCTTTGTCACACTTAAATAAACGTTTTCCAAAAAAGAACACTTTTGATTCATGAACTTAAAGGAAGAATTCATGAAAGGCTGTCATTTAAGCTGAATCGCTAGGCAGACTGTAAGCTTGCCTCACCTCACTTCACGCAAATTGTTATTTTATTTGAACCTCTCTCAGACGTCGCGACGCGCCTTACTTGTCAACTTTCGCGGCAAAGTCTCATAAGCCGGAAGTGAATGAAACCCTTTACGATACAGCGTAAATATAATGTAAATTAACACGGATGTATATTAATATCACGAGGAAATGTTTTAAATCGTGGATATGTTATCAAAAGTTACAAAATAGTATAGAACGAAAATATATAAATGATTTATTTATTAATTTTAATTTGTTAAAAATATAATATTTCAATACATTTAAACACAAATAGATTTCCATATTTATTGACTAATTTGGCAATTGCTTGGTAGAGTATTATTATAACACGGTGAAAAAACAGCAATGCATTTTAGTTCCACCGAATTTATAAGAATATATTAACATTATAGCTATTTCGGCTTACGCCGTCATAAGAACTTTGTATTTTTATCTGTTATAGAATTTTTTGTAGTATACATCTATCGTTTTTATAGGAGCGTAAGCCTAAATAGCTTTTATATATATACATTATAAATGCTGTAAGTCCAGGATACATTGCTATTTTTTCTCCGGGTTATGTCAATAATATTTGGATGAAATATTACAGTTTAATTACATAATCGGTTTAGATACATTATGGCTTAACAAATTTATTACAATATGTATCGTTAAATCTGATCCAATGTTTTTTATCAGCAAAAATATACAAATTTTTCATGAATATTTCTTCCTTATTTAAAAAACATTGATTAATCTTCCAAGAGATTTTTTCAATTGGTTGTTTTATATATGTAGCCAAAAATATTTTTGTCATCTTGAAAAAAAATGCATTTCCTCTATCTTACGAATTAAAAATATTGTGACTCTACTTGCGAAATCAAAAACATAAATATTTTAATTCCAATACAAAGAAGAGTTACACACAATACGTATGTGTTTCATAAGCATTTCTCTTAGATCAGAAAGATGCGAAAAGTAATAAATAATTTTATTATTTGATATGACATTAACACATTGTCAATTAAGTATAAAACATTATGATCTCATTTCACTTCATACAAATATAACGCAGTCATAGAGCCGTGAACGATTCGAAGCAATAAAGAAAACCCAGAAATATAAAGACGACGACGTTTTGGTGAGTGCTACGATAGCTTTATTATTTAAACGGTTTTTCAGAATATAATTATTGAGATCAAGCGTTTCAAGCAATTTTTTCATACTCTATATATATAAAGTTTTTTTGTCTTTTTATCCTTCTGCTATCAGCGTGCAAAACATTTTTTGTTATTTATTTTTTATACTGCCATAGAAAAGTGTAAATCTATCTTCAAAGTCAATTAAATTAAGTATTATATCATAAGGCACTTATTTTCAAAGTAAAAGATAGAATAAAAACCTGGAAAAAAACTATTTTTATTCCTATATTGACTGGATTCTTTAGACAAATATTGAAACGGTATAACACTTTATTTATCAAAATTAAAGCACTTTTAATGAAAATTCATTTTTTTTAATAATAAAAACATATTTTTTAGTACTTATTTCCACAATACATTTTTGATCAGGACCGGTTTCGCTCATCGTGAGCATTGGGTCCTGATATAATAAATATATTGTGGAAATAAGTGCATTTCAGTTCAGACGATGGCGTGAGATGAAATAGCCGAATCAACTAGAATTAAAATACATTGCTATTTTTTCACCGCGTGACTAAAAAATGTGTTTTTATTATTTGAAACATCATGCCTTTCTATCAAAAAGTGACAGTTAGCTAAAAAGTGATTCAATTTACTATTCCATCTTGGAAACAAATGATTCAGGATGTGTTGTATCATTAATTTTCATAGCTAAAACAAGTGCTTTAACGCATAAAAAATGATCAGATATAACATCAATTCAAAAAAACTTCGGCAGCATTCAGTTATTTTAAAATGTGAATTGGTTATAGTGGCGATGGCGAGATATAATAAATGTGAAATCGCATCAATCACTCGTCTACGTGAAGGGTAGGAAATGAACAAACTTGTGGATTGAGTGGTGGAGGGGTGAAGGGGTGGGGGCATCTTTCTCCCCCTCCGCAGTATTTGTATTGCGCTAGACGTGTCACGTGACTCACAAATCTGTTGATTCACTTTGATAAAGCGTGGAAGAAATTATTTGGCGTGGTTATGCTCCTTATGTCGAGTGTTATTTCTTAGTAGATATTGACAAGGTGTTTTTTGACACAAGTCAGACCGCTATCTGAAAACGGAAAATTTTGCTACAAACATTCAACTGGTAATATTCAACTTAAAAATAAATTTGAATTTTTACAACTTTTTACGATTACATATGCTTTATTACAACCCGGGTTTCACCTTTCGGCATCTTCAGGCATTCTATCACCCAGATTCAACAGAACTGACTTTTAAAAACTGACTAGAATAAATATTAATTTCATAACTTGGATTTGAATGACTTTTAATAATTTTGTCATTTCACTAGTTAGGAAACACCAAACAATTAATTCATATTGCGATAATCAAATAACATAATCTAATAACATCCGATACGAACTGATATGAAAGCTTACTTGATTTAAAAAATTTAAACATAGGTTCCCAACCTTTTTCGGCTGGCGACCCCTTTTTAAAGTCCATTTGACCTGCGACCCCCATACAATCCAAAAGCCAAGCAAAAGTTAATGTTCTTTTAGTTGACCGTATAAGTTGGCGAACCCCAGATTGGTTAACCTATGACTTAAAAGATAAAAATAAAACTAAATAAATATGTATATTTTACATTTGCTAGCAAATGAATGTCAGATATACAAAAAAAATCATTCAGTTACTAGAGCTTATTATCTCATTCATTTAAATAGTGATTTAAAAATCGTCATCAGCAAATTGTTTTCTAGTCCTTTACTATTTGGTCATAAGAGTACAGATTAAGATAACAAATATTTAACTTTTAAGAATTTTTATTATATACAGATCGTATTGTTGAAGTGGTTAATTTTTTATATGTATTCACGATCTGTGAGTGGCAATCCGATTCAAAGTATCAAATTTATACCAATGATTAATGAGTTGGAAAAAAATTTAAGTGTTCATTACATTCTACAGGGGATGAATTGTTGAGATTAGTTTCGATAGAACTTGTTGAGTTTATAAAATACTCAATTTAAAATGATTTACTAAATAAAAACGATTGATCTATGGTGTTAAGAAAAAATATCAAAGCATTGAAATATATTTAAAAAAAACTTTCATAAGCGTTTAATAACATCTTCTAAATTCTATGGGCAAGCGATCCATAAATTAATTAAAAGGAAAATATTCAATACCTGACAGGTACCTACTTCTTTTCAATGGATTATGAATAGGCCGAGATTGATTCACGCTCATTTGGCCATCACAAAACGGTCAAATGCTCAAACAAAATCGTAAAACCTCAGTGGAAAACAATGAAAATAATGAAAAACTCCATACAGAATTTTCACAGTGGACGGAATCAATTCATGAAAATTTATCAAAAGCCGAGCTTTTAAATTAAAAAAGCACTCAAATGCTGAAAGCAGTTTTGAATGTTTATTGAATAATCTTGATACGTATGGAACAATGATGGTTTCTAAATTTTTTAAGGCATAAAAGCTTTTTCAAATTAATATTGGATTTATTTAAAAAAATATATTGTCCGTTACGTGGTGCCATTAATTGATTTCACATCACCGATATGTGTATTCAATAAAGTGTTTCATTTCGAATATCTTTGATCACAAAGAATAGTTTTAAGTTTTTTTTAATTATTGTTGAAACTAGCTTGCAGTTGAACTTTACTCAGAGCAACTTTTAGGATTTTTTAATCAATTAAGTTCAATGTAGACAAGATATAAAAGATCAATAAAAACAAAATTTTACAACGTAAAAAAGATGAATAATGAAAAATAATATTTATCAATCAGTATTTAAATTTAGGATGTTTTAAAAAAATACAATCTATCAATTTATATAAATGAAGGTTCGTGTTTGCTACGCATAGTAACGATAATAATGTTTTGATTTTCGACTATGAAACATCTTTTCCTAAAGTGAGGAAAAAACATTTTTGTTAATAATTTATTGAAAACACTGAAAATATTTTTGTATGTATGGCCTCATATGCAAAACAAAAAGTTTCGGAACGTAGAAAATTTTTGCGTACTTCCGCCGTCCGTCAGACCCTGACAGCTCGGCCTGATGAAGGGATGAGAAGCAGCCCCTCCTCTACCTCTGCCACGCCGTGAAATAGTAAGGGATACCACAGGCTGCATAATACAATGTTCAATCTCCATGCATAAATAAAAACGTTTTTGAAAACTCTCAAATACGGAATATCTAAAACAGCGGGTTATACATTACGTGACTATGAACCTTTTTACCACGATTCTTCAAACTCATACATTAGAAAAACCTATTATACATTATCAATTATTGATAAAATAGGTTGCCTATGTCATGAATTATGGGAAATTCGATACAAAATCAAAATATCAAATAGAAAAAAGCTTTTTGATAAATAAAGTTTTATTTTATTACACAAAATAAAGTTCTTTCATTATTTTCTAAGCATTCAAAAATTTTTGTCATATATATTTGAAATTTCAAATGAATATATTTATTCTGCTTCAATGCAATTTTTAAGTTTTTCAAATTTTTATCAGTAGGCTTTCAGTGAGTACAATTTAATTAAATATATTGATTTGATTTAATAAGGCCAAGACATGATATATTTTGGTATAAACCAGAATACGTAAATATTAAAATTAATATAATTTATGATATCGACTGAAGGTGCTTGATGGAATTTCAATATCAAATTTGAATTGTTGTAACTTTGTACGATTCCACATGTTTTGTCACAAACGACCCGGGTTTCGCCCTTCGGCATCTTCAGGTATTCCATCACACTACTCAAAACTACCACAATTCAAATTTAAAATTTAAAATAATGCTAGTCTTATATCAATAATGAAATTTTGTTTTGCTATATAATCAAGCATTAATGAATAATTCAAATATCTTATTTTATAAATTCACTCGTATATAAGGTGTCAACTTGTGGTGTGGTTACAATATTATATTCAAAACATCTTTAGAGAAAATTTTTCGAATTTTCGTATTATGACAATCAATGTCGTTTCTACGTAAAAAAACAATTCGACATAATATTCATAACAAAAAGTTAAATTTTGACTATCTCTTAACGCATCTTTATAATTTAACAAATCGGTTTTATATGTCTAAGAAAGCTTTTGAAGATTTTGATGTTTAATATTTAAACAAAGATATTGCTAAATATAATGGTAATCTCCAGTAGGTTTCAACACATTTCATTGCCCGCATATAGTAGAAGCTTTCAAGCAGCGAGTTGGCAGGGCGATAAATGCATGCGATAAGCCTCCTCTAACACAGCCATGTTCGGTAGGTATCGTTGGTCGTTCGGACATATTATTATTGGAAATTCCCCGAACCAAAAACAATATCCTCCGCAACACTCATAAATACAGAAGTATGCATTTCTGATTCTCCATATAACTAATAACAATTGGTGTAGATTTCGATGGTATTGTCGATGAGACTTAAATTCTCATGCGTATTAACATACTAACAAAAACACATCTTTTTATAATAATTTTCACAATGTATTTGTTTGTGACCAGTTTTGCTCATTTCGAACATTATCAACTTAATGGATACAAATTACAAGCAAATCTATTTATACGAATTTTCGAGTTTAAGTTAACAAACCACGTTTTTAAGAACTAAGAAAACAATTTGCAGAAATTCATTCAATGTTTGTATACAAATAAAATAAAATAATTTAAAATTCAAACGTTTAAGATCACTTATTAATAATTAGCAATTGCAATATTCGAAACCCGTCGTGATCATAAAATATATGGTGGAAAAAAGTACTCAAATATGTGTTTTTATTATTTTAAATATCATGCATTTACATCAAGAAGTGACAGTTAACATCTTAAAAGTGATAGATGAAGAACATTCATAAAACTTATCTGTTTTTTTACTGATCAAGATTTTATTTTAGATATGAATTTCATACCGCAAAAAGTGTCCAAATTAAAAAATTACTATTAATTTATGAATATAATTCCTGACTTCCAAACATCAAAATTTTTATTCTAAATACGTAACTTATATGTTCTACCAATTGACATAGAAAGTTATTTTGCCACTTTGTCTGTATGGATTTTTGACATCATTTTTTGGTCAGAATTAAAAACTTTTTAATTGATATGCACTAATTCTATCATTCACAGTGCTTTTTCATAAAATACAATGTAAAACCTTTGAAATAAAATAGCTTTAGTCTGTAGAAAAATCATTCATTTTTAATCCGACTTTATTTGACGAGAACATTTTAAATTCTTTTCGAATGCTGTACAACAACCATTCACCCCCATTGGGCTTGCAATATTGCATGCATTTGTTGGTACGTAAAGTTCAAATAAGCGCGGCAGATTTTCAATTTCGAGTACTGACTACCCAGTGCGATTACATGCGCCTACAACAGCCCCTTTCCCAGCCTGATTTCAATTTTATATTTTTCTACTCCAAGTTTGACGCTCGGGGCGTCCAATAAATTATACACCTTATCTTACAGCTTTGTTAACATGACACAAAATATTGTCACTTTTAAGGTGTTAACTGTCACTTCTTGATGGAAAGGCATTATATTTTAAATAATAAAAACACATTTTTTAGTACTTATTTCCACAATATATTTTTTGATCAGGACCGGTTTCGCTCATCGCGAGCATTATCAACTGATCAAAAAATATATTGTGGAAATAAGTACTAAAAAATGTGTTTTTATTATTTAAAAAAAAAAACAAAATATTGTATTTGTTTTATCTAGAAATACTGCAAATAAGTGAAAGCATATATTTATTTAGAAAGATATTTTGTTTCAGTAGTTACTTTATTTGAAATAACTGGTATGATCATATTAACAAATATACATCGTATGTGGATAGTATTGGATACACGGTTTATAAATACTTTTATTTTCAAAAAACTCAACAATCTTAAATCGGATTATTGAATAATTTGTTTGCAATGTTTGTCCAACCACATACACTAAGAATTGAAATAAAGCGAAAACAATATTTCCGTTATATTACTCTTTATAGGGACCTTTCTACTGGAGGAAAATTTACAAAAGCTGATTTTTGTTGGAAAAGTCATACCTTATTATTGAAATTTTCTAAACTGAGACCTTAACTTTTGGGTGTAGTAAATAATTTCAATTACTTGGGTAAAGACTAGTTATTTCTTAAATTATTTATTAGCAAGCAATCACTATCGGATATTTATATAAACGATTAAGTACGGCTTGAGGATGACATCTGAATGTTAAGTATTGTGGTAATCTTTGACTAATAATGTGGTAATCGTGTTATCAAAAAGTAATATCAATAACGGTGCATATCTAAATTCTGTATTTTAAGAGATATTCAGGTGCACTAAAAATCAAACGTCCCTTTAAATTGCCTTGTATTTCGTAAGGGAAATACTCTATCGTTAGTTTTTGGAACAGAACGTAGAATATTAAGACTTCCTTTACAAGAAAACAAAACCTGCATACAGTTTTTTTTATTGGGCTTCGAGTATTGCGCATTCCATGTTCATATTGCGGTTTTCAGAAGATATTTGAAAGTGTTTTTAAATGTAGTCTTCTGAATACAAACGGAAAATATTCCATTTCAAAACTTTCATAGAGATAATAATAAAGAAAAAAATATCACCTAACTACATTTTCCTTGTAAATAAAAAAATATTTTTTTTATGAAGATAGCAAATCCTTTACTTAAGGTTTCATGATCACTGAGAAAATATTGTTTTCATAATTTTGTGGTTATGTTAGAAAAGCATAATTTAAATTATATTATTAAGATTTACATAATATATTGCGGACATATGTTAACTGCTGACGCTCTATAAAAACCCGAATTATACAAGTGTCTTGTGATTAAAGGGATTTTTTTATCCTAAAAGTCATTTTTAAATTATTAAAATCATCACACACATTTATTTAGGAAAAAAATATTCAACGCTTTCTTCCAACAAAATTTTTTTTAAGGATATAAACAAGAGTTTAGTATACCTTCCAATTTTACACTGATTTCGATGTAGACTAACTCAGATAAACTAACGCGAGGAGAAAAGGATTGTCAGAGATTACACATATATCATTCCATTTGAAATAGCATCTGCCATATTTGAGAAACATTGGTCAACAGAATGCAGCTAGTAAAACTACGAGACAATGGTATGACCGTTGTATAGAAAATATTTGAGGTGTCACGATATAATGAGAATACTGTGTCAAAAGTTTTGAACAGAGAGCTGTGTTATTTGTATCAAACGCAAAAACTTTTGTATTATTATCACATGTACTCAGTGAACCTTCTATAACGTTCCATTGAAGAGAAAAATCTTTCGTATAGTTTCGTTTTTTACTTAATCTAGTTTTGCTTAATTTCAAAGAAATATTATTATATAATATATATACATATGTTATATACGTACATTGAAAATGTTTGACGCTTAAGAGCAAATAAAAAGTTGATTAAAATTTGAATTGTTACAACTTTGTACGATTCCACATGTTTTGTCACTAACTACCCGGACAAAAGTCAGTTCTGTTGCATCCGTGTGATAGAATGCCTGAAGATACCGAAAGGAGAAACCCGGGTCGTTAGTGACAAAATATCTGTAATCGTACAAAGTAGTAACAATTCGTATTTAATATTGAAATTCCATCAAGCGCCTTCAGTCGATAACATAAAAAGTTAATTATTGAATAAAAGTGGAAAAAAAGTTTAATTTTCTGATTTCGAGCAATTCACACAATGCAATCAAAAGTACCTCACCTTAATTATTGTATCGTTGCCTAGTCTTTTATTGCGTGGTATTTCTATAGCGTAATCCCAATATCTACGCTATAGGAAGATCGACAGTATTGCTGTTGAAAAATGCAATTCTCCACTTCACGTACGGTAAATTTTTATATTTTTCATAAAAAATAAAACTTTTCCAAATCATCTCGTCACATAGGAATACAAAAAAAACTCTTTACTCTCCGAAAGTTCATGAGGAATTCCCTTAACTGTCAGGCTGCTCGTTTAACCTTCCCACTGATAAGTCAAAGACTCTAAATATGTGCCCCGTGCGGGTAATCCGTTCTTCCCCTTAGCCAAATGCGACAGTAATAAATAACAAAATCTTATCAAAACAAACAATTAGGATTTGTGGTGGCGGGCTGTAGACGGGCCTTGGATTCCGTCGCGTTAAGTTGTAGACAATGCGTCAAAAGTTTACTTCACTTGGGCGCGTAATTAAAATAATTTCGGTTACTTAATATCATCAAGGGGCTTGACAAGCTGTATGAATGTTACGTATACACTTCTGGACATAATTTTTCTTTGACTTTTTATTAATTATTAATTTTAATCATAATAAACTTAAAATATTCTAACCTTACACATCCTCTCTCTACGTACCGCTCGTAAGTACGATATTTCAATTATCACTTCTAAGATGTCAGCTGTCTCTTCTTGGTGGAAAACATAATTTTAAGAACTATTTTCGCATTTTTGAATTGTAACAACTTTTTACGATGCGATAGAATGTCTGAATATGCTGAAAAGCGAAACCCGGGTCATTATGTGGAGTATCAGTATGTGGAATCGTACAAAGTTATAACAATTCAAATTTAATATTAAAATTCCATCAAGCACCTTCAGTTGAAATCATAAACTATTTTATTGATCATTAATTATATTTTTTATATGAGGACCCGTTTTGCTCATAGTACTAATATGATATATCGATACGACAAATATTATGCATTTTGGTCCTTTAAATACTTTTTTTTAAATTTTCTAACCACTATTTTGCTAACAATTATTAGACATTTTTTTGTAGTTCCTTACCTTGTTACTTGTGAACTATTTAAGTTAATTTAAGTATGTATTGTAAAAAGACATGTAAATTGTTATCTGAGAGTTTAAGCTGCTGGTTTTGTATTTCCAGTAATTTTCAACTCAATAAATTGTTAAAATAAGCTTTTCGATTTTGTATTAGTTGATTATGTTTGTGAAAAGTAAAACCATTTATAATAAGAATATTTATATTTCCTTTTTAATATTCCAAGTGTTTTTATTGTTTGAATATTGTATAGTACTTTTAATTGTGGAAATAAGTACTAAAAAATGTGTTTTTATTATTTAAAATATAATGCCTTTCCATCAAGAAGTGACAGTTAACACCTTAAAAGTGAGTGATATTTTAATTCAGTTCAGTAAATAAATAATCTTTCAATTTCAAGCTCACACACATACTCTCTATGTCTGCGCAGCGTTAATAAAAAAACGTTGATTTTTATAGAAGTACTAAAGCAGCTGTACGTGTATTCGTTTCTATAATACTTGAACGAAAAGCTGCATGATGTTAAACTATTTGTATGGCATGTAAAATAATTAAGAGTGATTTGTTTCTTAATGTAGCGCGATAAGAAAATGTATCGTTGAATTTCGGTAGTAAAAAAGCGCACTAAACATATTTGAGTTCTCTAGTCAATGTTTGAGTTCATGTCAGATGGTTTTTATATATTCCATATGCCTTGTTGAATGGCAAAACACTTATTTACCTGTTTCATAGAAAACAAAATAATATTTAAATGGATGAAACAATGATGCGCTATATTCATAATGCAGCATGAAAGACACAGTAATCTGTATGAATTCTTGAAATAAATCATACAATACATTGTATATTTCAGACTTGTGCATACCATTGTATAAAGTGAGTGAGAAACAAAGCGGGATTAGTGGCCTTTAGTTAGTTGTGCGAGAATTTGTTCCGTTAATAACTGTAACTTTGTTAGGGTAATGAATTGTCTTAAACAATTCACAATCTTCACACATGCTTCGCTGATAAGAAAATTTTGACATGAATTGTATTTTTATATTCTATTACATACACTTACACGAATTTTCCAGCTGGGATTGTCTTTATGAAAATTATATTTTCATATCTATATGAAATTATCACATATCTTAAATAGCGTAATAATAACTATATGATTTAATATAATAATAAATAAATCAAGATACGTTGCGAAAATCATGAAGATTGTTTCATAAAATCTTACATTAAATTGATTTAGTAAGTCCATATTGGTATTTGGTTCTGCCTTGAAAAAATCGCTTTATAAATAATGTTTTTAAAATCGGATATTTGAATATAATTAATTTAGTCACTGATATTTTGTGTATAAAATATTAATAAATGTCATAATCGCCTTAAACCTTTATTGTTTCGTTATAAAATAGATAATATTTTTAATAAAAACGATTTCTGTTAACACAAGTCAATCAGTGTTTAAAAAATTGGATTTTAATAAAGCTTTTACTATTGTATCAGATCCATGGTCAACTGGCCAATATTATTATCTTTGGTTAAATTTAATTAAAGTACAATATTCTTTTTGATTAATTCGTCCAAGCTATTTTTTTAAATATATTAATAAATGCTAAATTCTTTTTCATCCATCGAATTTCAAATAAGTTATAACAACGATTAGCAAACCTTTAGTTATGCCGTTAACTTTTTTGCTATCCGTACTCTCGTTAAAATAAACGTTTAACAATATAAATAAACAGTCATCGTAGAAAACTTCCAAACAAAAAGTTTATAAAATCTTTTTAAGCACTTTTCAAATATCCAAGCATATCGTATAAAATTAAACGAAATGTATTTTGTCACTGTGGATTAAAATTCTTAAGCCGTCTAACTTAATAAGCTCGAATTAAGCCCTGCGATTCTGGTTTTCAGGGAGGTTAGTATTATATTTCCGGTTCCCAAAGCCAGTATGCAGCAAAGTGAATGTGGAAGACAAGTCTAGTCGCTTTGCGTCATTTTACCTTTTATATCAGCTTTTCTCAAACTCGCTTAAAATTACGCCGCAGTATGACATTTTATTTATTTAATACATCAAATATTATGAGTATACCTTTCTAAAATATAAATATAGTTTTGTTAAGATGAGTTTTATCCCGTTAAAATCATTAATTATATGAAAATATTAAAATCATTATACATTGACTTCCGTAAACAAACTCTGTATCTTAACAAAAAATGTGTTTACAGTTAAAGCGTTAAGGCACCAAGTTAATGTAGAATAATATTGAGGGAGCACAACTCCTCGGCATTGAAAATTACCACGTCATATTTTTGGATGTCTTATTTAAAAATTAGAATAAGATGATTGATTTGATTTAAATAATAAATTATGTACAGTTTATTACGTCACATTATCACAGTCATTGACCAACTTCGTATTAATTTAGAAAGTTTATAGTCTCTGCAATGATTTGTTATAACAATTTATTTCATTGTATTTTTAAAGCATTTAAAATATTCAAAAACTGCCAAAACCATCCTTAATATTTACATTGAGATCGTAAAAAAATAGATTAATCTTAATAAAATAAAGACGCGAATATTGTTTGACGACGTAAGCTATCTATTATTTTAAAACACGTCAGTAGTTGAATTGGATCAATTTTTGCTTTAGTATTGGCTGACGATAAGCTAAATGGAAACCGCTGCTCTATACCCAAATCCGTAACTGTCAACGTTGCCCCTTCCGCTCGTTTGGCTTAATTACGCGTCGCCCCTGCGCGCAAGAGCCGGAACACGACTCGGGGTGTATTTATTTGTTTTTATTTACGGAACGGGGTTTTCCCGGAGGTTTTTGTAAGAAAAAACTCGCCCTTCCAATGATTCATCTGTATTGTTTGAACTATTTTAATTGAAGTTATTTGGAACACATTTAGGCCGAATGATCATTGATATTTTTTTTCCCTTTTGTGTTTTTCTTAATTACTTTAATAAAAAATAAATGTATTTAAATGTATCAGAATAACTATTTACTACAGTAAGTAAAAATAAAAATTCACTTGTGTAATTAGAGATACGAATAAGTTTTAATGAGTAACAGCCATTATAACAATGTATTAGATCTCGCATACGTTCAGAACACAAACTTATTTAAAAAAAATCGATCTTTCAATATATTTTTACAAAAACGATGGCACAAATAAAAAAAAAGCACAATAATTTAGAAAAAAAACAGTAATGTTAAGATAGATATAAATTTTTTCAGAAGTCAACAATTTAAAACCATAACTTTAAATTACAATAATATTTACCTTCGAGTATTTGTAACGTTATCATTTTTTATTGTATTTTTTTAAATTGAATATTTACTGATACGGATTGTGATCGAGCTATTTGTAATGAGCCTATTCAAATCAAAATGTAGTACAACAAATACTTAATAAAATAATTTACTTAATTAAATATTATATTTGATGGTTTATACATTTTACAACACGATCCGTTAGAAGTTCACGGTATATGAGTATAAGTAACATGCCATTAGTGTGATCTCTCAAAACGACTTCCTTCCATAACGTGCATTTTTAAAATGTGGGCAGCCGCGGCGTAACTTTTTAACATAAATGGAATAATAGTGTAATACATGATTCTTCTAGAATGAACATTTTAAATAAGTTTTAATGCACGTGCACTCACGTGTATATTTCATAACTTTTTGTCAAAGACATACTTTGAACCGCATCACTTCGTGGTACAGTTTTTTCATAAGAAATCTCTTTACAGAATTTAAGTTTTATATTTAAAAATGTAGTCACATAGGTACATGATTTTGTATTTTTTACGAATAAGATTCGATATATATATAAATTAATCGATATAAAAAGCATATATTTTATTTATATACCAGACAAAGATTAATATGACGATAAGCAATTGTTTCATCATATTTTGACATATTTTGCGTTTAATAAATTAAGCACAATATTTTGACTCTCAAGTAACACTTAAAAAACATAAAATTTGTAAACCTTTTTAATCGATCGAGTTTTACGTAAACATGTCTGGCAGCAAACGAATTAAGCAATTAATTAATGATTATGATATGACTGGCTTAGAATTACAGAATCACTTCGTATTAACCATAAAATTAATACCATCAAAGACTATACAGACAGACTTCTCCCTGTAGGTACTACTGATTCCCACAGGAGTGAAACCCAATAATTAAACTGTCTGAAGCAGCTACCTTCTTCTCTTTACCTGGGAGTAGATAGGTAGTCGAGTATCGCGCTTGTAAGCACACATAACGGGCCACTTTTGTTTCCGCATCTCGGTGTTTTTCACTGCCATTTGACAGATAGAACGAGAATTTTCGAAGCGCATTTGAAAGTAAATGATAGAAAAAGCTCGCTTCGAAAGTTCGATCAGCCTAAAGCTCAAAGTACCTCAACGGTAGGAAAGTAAAACATTATTTTATAAACTTATTGCTTAGCAAAGTAGTAAGCTAAAATTTGAATTTCATTCCAATTTAGTTACGTACGTAATATATTAAAAACATTTCATAGTTTACCTCCAGTGCGCAAGACACTGAGCATATACAGAACTTAATTAAAATGCATTTTATTATGTTTGCTGTGTATAAAATTTAAAACTGATTTAATGTGCTTATGAAATTTTTTATGAGAATAAAATACAAAAATTGATAGAGCATTGATAAATATATCCTAATAATGTTATTTGGAGTTATTGGAAAATGAAAAAACACCGATACTAATAACTTTTAATATAGACGCACAAACTAAACGTGTCCAGAAATGATATTGACGGCTTGTTTTTCTTATGATGAACTATTATTCTACAATATATCACCTGGCTACACTTTTTGCAGAAAAAATATATATTATCACAAACAAATTTTAGTGTGTTTTGTTTCTGAGATTATTTTATATCACGATTTCGTTCGTCGGGAACTTTATGCTTTATTTCAAATCTATGATTAAAATTTTAAACAATATGCCTTAAATAATTTAACATGTGCTAGAATTAATAACGATTTTAGCTTCAGTTACTCATGCAATACATTTTCTATGTTTATCTTACAGTGTCAGTTATCTCACATCTATTTGTACTACGACCTTAGGAGAACAAACGATAATATAAAATTCTACAAACGATTATAAATCAGTTTTCATTTTTATGATTAAGTAAATATGTTTTTTTTCTACGTGGAAAAAATCACGAGTACGAGTCATTTATCTTAGAAAAACCACTGACTCAAAATAGATGATGGTGTAGAATTATTGCATTGAAGAAATTTGAAACCATAATATTCGTTTTATTGTTTATTAGAAATAAATATAAGCCAATTAAATTCAATGTGTATATTAAACGATCAATCAAATTGTACTTATTCTCCATTACTATAATTTTTAAATATGATGGATGAACTAACCCATTTAGAATAATTACATTTTATTTCGTCATTGATTCATTTTTCACATATATTGTTATTCTTTTTTGTTTTAGAAATTCTTTTTGGGAAGTAAGTTGCCCCTCTTCTATCCGTTATGTATATGCACTCGTTGTTACACGGCCGCCATCCATAAGGCAGCACTTAAAAAAGAAACGATTCTACTCTTCATTATTTTTTCCGTTACAGAGCTGCACGGAATGATCTTTAAACCATGAACTATCGTGTTAAAAATAAGAAGAAAAATAATGAAAAACAAAATGTGAGTTGCTCAGCCACTTAGCTTACTCGATATCAAGTATCTGTTAACATCAAATAACTCAATCAAAAGTTATTAGGCTGTATTTTTTTAAGATTAACATTTAAAAAATTAAATGTCACTAAAATCAAATCAAAAATTTTATATTTAGATCTTAGTCTTACGATTTACATGTTTCCTATGTTATTCCTCTTTTGTGTTAACGTAACAAACGTTTTACTCTCTGTTGAATATTTACAAGTGGCAAAACATGTGAAAACATATATAGTTTCAACGATTCAAGTTCATATTTTGAATAATAAAAACTCATTATTTAGTATTTATTTCCACAAAATATTTTTGATCAGCCTAGTTAATAATGTTCGCGGTGAGCAAAACTCGTCCTAATCAAAAAACATCTTTTGGAAATTAGTACATATCAAATAATAAATGTGGAAAAGTACTAAAAAGTGGGTTTTTATTATTCAAAATATCATGCCTTTCCGCCAAGAAGTGACAGTTAACACCTTAAAAGTGATTCTAATTCAATTCACATTTATTCACTTATGCGGTTCAATACTAAAAAAGACACTTGCAATCTTTAGTATTCAATTTATAGGCAATAGAGTGTAAGCAGGATTCAATAAAAATCTACGTATTATTGATTGCGTATATATTCTGTATACTACAATAAATTGCGTATCGTATCATTTTATCACAATTGTGAATCCAATAAATATTTCTCTACAAAATTTCTACTCTTGAACAGGTTGTATATTATTTTATTATGACATTCTGCAAGTTCTTGTATTTTCATTGTTATGCGACAATGCATTGAGATTTTCCACACACATACAATACTGTGCATGTACACACACTACATAATGCCATTTTGAAAGCCCTTGAAAAGCTCACTGCAGTATCTTCAAGAATGCTACTACTGTATTCTGTTCGCTTGAACAAGTGAATTCAAATTTGTTCCACATGAAAACGTGCTTATTTAATTTTCATGTTCCATTTATTAATTCTGCATGGATAGTTTTAATTTTGAACATTTTCTCTGATAAAAAAAAATATTTTATTTCAATGTTTGATATTGCTTTTCCGTAGAAAAAATGTATTTTATTTTGTATTATAAGATGTATTAGTATTAACAATATATGTATTTATACTGTTTACATTCAACATCCTTAAAATTGCTTAAAAATATAAACTATTAGGCTAATAAAAGTCAAGAATTATATTTTACGAGTGAAAGAATTGGTAACGACATAGTACTAATTTTTACTATGATATGATTACAAAGAATTTGAAGATTTAAAGGTGATTATTTATTTATTTTTTATTTAAATTAAAGGACCTTTTTTTTGCTATTATGACACTATCTGAGCAAATGAAGAATACCCTTCGTCTATATTATAAAATACCTAAGCCCCAATAACATTCCAGCTTATATGATGTCAATAAAAACATAGGTACTATTAAAATAATAAATTAACTATGTTTAGTACTATTTCAAAAATCTCATATTTTTAAGATCGGCACTGGTTTTGCTCATCGTATGCATTTTAAAATGACAATATTCAAATTAAAACAAATTATAAAAAATTATAAAAAGAGACCTAGAATTGAAGTAAAAGAAAGTGCGCTTCCTCGTAAAAATTTCGGGGTGACAATAAAAATAGCGAAGTATATTTTTTTCTATACATAATAAATTAGTAATATTAACAATTGATAAATTTATTATTTCTCTTGTTGCCTTTTTAAGAAGAGAAAAATTTAATAATCCTAGTCATACATTCAATGGAGGAACTATGATGTACATTTTATTTTTTAAATGTTAATTTTATTCAATAAATGGTGGTATTAACATTTTCTTGTCGAACCGTAAAATTGTGCCGCCCTAGAATTCTCCCACTGTGTTCAGCCGGCGGCGGAAAGCCCTCTCGGGACAAAGTATGACGCCGGGCGGCTGAAATGCAATAACACAAACAAACTGGAGATCATAGAGGCCCCATACAGAGGCACCAACTTGAAAGAATCGTCAATACAATAGAATGATATTCATCGACGTTCAAAGGTGCCATATTCACTTGACTGGTTTTCTTATTCCTGGCTTTTCTACTATATATTATGTGTATTTATGTTATTATCTACAATACAAGTGATTCTTTTGTCAATTTTTTATTAAAAACAAAGTTTTATTTAATATCAAATATGATTTATGAAAATATTGTAAAGTTTTCTTGAAATGCTTTTTTATATGTATCGATGAAAGTTGATTTTGAGTGATGGTTTCTGTCATGAATTTTATTAACAACAGTATTTTAGGTTTTAGTCAAATCTCTGTGAAAATTAAGAACTTATTCTTCCAAATATTGTAACCTTTGTCATCTAGTTTTTGAAGAATTCAATTACATTAAAAACTATAATAGTGAGGGAGTCTCTACATACTGTTGGTGTTTTAATTGACATGTGTTCTTGTGATATTCTTCAGATATTGTGTACTATTTATTTTTCTTTTAAATAAATTTTACATTTGAGCTTTTATATATGGGGTCTTTATAATATAAATTGACTGTAATTAAAATTTTATAAACTGCACCCTGTAAATGTCTAAAACTTTTAAGTAATGGGAAATACTCACACTTAATAAATAAGAGCCAAGTCATATAAACTTGTTCAAATCGGAATTTTACTTGTGCTTAACGGACTTAATCTTAGTTCTGTTGTCCAAATTACCTAAAATGCTATTCCGACACTTAATCATAAGTATATAAATGAATAAAATATTTGCTGAAGGCTTTTATCCGGTCCCATCAAACGGCTCATTGACAGCCGGCGTTATTGAAACCTTAACCGATCTCAGCCAAATAGTGCAAAAACAAATATCCATTCGAATAGTAAATACAATTTACTTTTACACGAAGGGCCGTTGATATAAATGAAAAAGCTGTCACAATATATCCTTCTCACGGCATCGTGGATACACCGTGTTACAACACGTCAAACTTTATTTTATGCCTGTTTCCCGGAAACTCAACCGGGCGTATTTTTCTTTCACAATTATATTGAGGCAACCTTAATAAATAGCATTTTCGGTTATCAACTATTATTCAATTGAAATAATTTATTTAAGATTTGAAAAAAAAAACACCTATTTATTTTATATTATGTATATTATCTCTAATTTCATATTTAATATCACTGTCACGTCTTCAAAACTCCGGAGAATCTTTAACTGAATTTTTTTCTACAATCCCTATTTGTAAAGTAAATGATTAGATATACATATTAAAAATAATAATACTAGAGGGAAAAATACGTATTAAAAAAATGATAAATTAAAAATTAATTGTGCTTGACCCTTAAATCTATTCACATTCAATTGTAATGTATATATTATATTTATAATATCAAAATACTCTAAAACAATATTTTTATGAAACTTCAATGTATGTTTAACCCGGTTTGTAATGTTGGCAATCGCTGGTCTTTGACAGACAAAACTATTACAAATGGTGAAATATTGAAATAAAATCACAAAAGTATCAACGGGTGACGTAAAAGTGAACACGGTTGACTGTTCTATTCTTTTGCTGCCATACACGATGCCAGTAGCTTCAGTTTCCATTTCTGTTTTATATTGATGTGAAAATATCAACGCCGTTCACAACCAAAACAACTGACAGTCAAATTTTTGATACAAAACAATTTTAAATAGGGACTAAAAATATGTATATTGAAAATTTCACAATGAAAATTTTGCGTTAGTTAAAATATACGACATAGAAATTTGTATGTAAACCTAAACTGCAAAATTTATTGTTATCAGTAATTCTGTGATCGTTTTGCAAAATTGTAAATATGTTTGGATATTACTTAGGAAGTTTCAACACTATTGTATTTTATTAATGAAGTTAAACTAACCGTAAATCACCTGTTTAACAACTTCTAGAAAATAATACGTAATAAAATGATTTATTGTAAGCAAATCTTTCTCATTACACCCTGGATGAAATATGAGTGAGACAATTTTAAAACAGATATTGATTCCTTCAAATAACAATTAATAAATCAATTTATGATTCTACGGTCTTAGTGAAATTTTGAGAATAAATAATAAATTTCAAAAGGAATTGAAGGATATTCCATTTATGTTAATTTAATCAATGCAAACTATATTCAATACAAAAAGTTTAGGCTATGTCATTGTCAAGCATAATATAATATTTCACTTAAAAACGAATGAAAACACCTCATCGACTCAAAATCGAAGTAAATAAAAGAAACTGTGAAGACTAGATCGTTGGTTTTGGTGGAAAAAAGAAAAAAGCGAGGGTAACAAACTCAATATTGGCTCCGGGTGGCAAAAACCCTGGTTGCACCACTGCTTACGATATGTTAAATAAATCAGTGAATGGTAGAAATACATGTTTTTTTGTCAAGATTTGGCAGTTAGAAAGGCGTATGGACTTTTTATATAGTTATCTAAACAAAAATTCTTTACAATAACTGTTTATCATAAAGTTGTTCAGCCATTCTTTGTCAAGTGAACAGAGATGGATATGTGAGACTTATTAAAGGCTTTCATTAAGCTCACCACACTTGTTATATAGCATTTCCAGAACCGGATTAATATAACGAAAAAAAATTCTAGATGTCAGTGCTTTGAACAGAAATCTATAATCCAGTTATATTAAAAAGTAATCACACTATTTTTATTGTGACTCAAGCCTGTGAAACCAATGACGTTAAACATTTAACGACGGAGTTGAAATCGATTATACGTGTGACATTGTCTTCCTATAAAAGTAAAAATAAAATAATTTGCGTTAATCAACGAAGAAAACAAAAATCTTTAAATTCGCCTGAAGGAAGATATTTTTAAATAAAGCGCATTGCTTTATGTCGTGTTTGTCAATATTTTACTGTGTTTTTTTTTCAAAAAAATAATTCACTCAAAAATGAACGGTACCCGGCGATTTTCCTTTTACCTATTGTGTGATATTGAATGTCCAAGCATTGAGTTATGGTGATTGAATCACAAACAACGGATCTCTGAAAAATATAAACTCGCACGTTATGAATTGTATTCGTATGAAAATAAACACCTGATCATTTTTTAGTACATATTGTAGTTTATAAAATAATATTTACGATATTGTCACATATTTAGAATTGTAGCTAGGAGTCTAAATTTTGATTGAATTTACATTAAAGCATTATTATAAGCCATAAATTAAATATTAGAGGATTCTGCGAAGCTCCGTTTTTTATATATATTTATTTACTCTTTCCTGAATAGTAACGTAACATTTTTTAATCCTCTGTCTGCTTCTAATTTTTAATATATTGCTTCTTTATTGGATTATCATTAAAAACTACTTTACTACAATAAATGATTATAACACACTTTTTCGCCTCTCTTTCACAGATAGAGTAGTTATAGTACAGATAAGGTGAAACAGTACCAGTTCTTATATGACTTCTCTCTTTAGCCCTAGTGTAAGGATTGGATAAGAAAGAGAAACATTTCTGACATGTCTTTGAACAGAATTGATAGATTGATCGAAAAAATGCTGATTTTTTTCTACGACGATTACCATTGGCCCATAAACAAGAAGTGATAAGAAAACTGAACAAAATAGAAACACATTTTTAATGATTTTTTTGATCTGGTTATTGAAACGTATTGCACACAGGGCTAATTAAAAAAATGTTCATCATTATTGCTTTCTAAAAATTATTAAAAAAAACTTTGTATGAATAAATATTATTCATATATTAATACTAAATTAAAATAAAGTTTACAAAGATATTCAAAAAGTCCATTTGACCGTTTCTGTTGTTTTATTTTTAAGCTTAATATTTAATGCAAAAGAAAATAACCGTATGTCATATATCAGAATGACATTTCAATGATTATTAATTAATACCTCCAAAGCTCCACATCCATATTGCAAATTAAGCTTGACAGTAATTTAAACATTGCATTAGTGTTTCAGTTTATTCGTAATGATCAATTTACTCAACACACTCAATCAGACAATTGCAACCAAATAAAGTCATTAGAATTGCATGCTCCACCTCGTTTGCAGCCATTAATGATGCAGTTAGGTGCATACAAGTGCATCGCGTTGCATTTGATACTAACACGGATATGCACTAAAGCTCGTCTGATAGCCAGCCCCATCGATCTGGGGTCAAATCATGTCGCAGGTCAGGAAACACATCATTCTTATTAAAAATGTTTTTTCGTATCAATGAATTTATATTTGTTTAAAATTTAATGGCTTTTAAATAATTTGATGAATTATTTTGTTCACGTAATTAAATTACTTTAAAGGTGTTAAGTGTTGTACCAATTGCTTTGGAAATTAATCTTTGAACCTTTTTATTATGAATTCATAATAAATTTTATTGAAATCAGATATAGCTTCTGCTGACCCTAAAGAACCTGATTCTCAATATATATCATTTTTTTCATACCTTTCTTTACTCTTTCTTTTTGGTAAAAAGACATTTAATATAAATAATAAAAACACACCGTTAAATTTGAATTGTTAAAACTTTGTATGATTTCACATGTTTTGTCACTTACAACCCGGGATTCGTCTTTTGGTATCTTTAAAAATTCCACTACACGTGACAAAGCTTGTGGAATCGTACAAAGTTTTGACAATTTAAATTTGATATTGAAACTCCATCAAGCACCTTCAGTGGATATCATAAATTATACATTACTAAGTATTATTTCAGCAATTTTGTAATTTAAAGGTAAACACTTGTTTTGTACATCGCGAGCATTATCAGCTGATGTCAATTATGATTTTTATATAAAAATTGTGGAAATCGTAATAAACATTATGTTTAATTTTTAAACATCACAATTATTTATTGTCCTTTATTCAATAATTATTATGCCTAAATTGAAAATGTATTAAAGGTAGCAGGCATTCTTCATAGAAATTCGTTCTTGATAATATGCTCGAGATGATCGATAATGCATAGTGTTTTTATATTAAAAAAAACGTGATAATTATATTACACGTTGACCATTAATTATTTGACGACTTCGGAAGATAAATCTAAAACATGTAAAATATCAACAGACGATTATATTAATAAATTACTGAAGTAGTCTTATGAAGGTTTTTTTCATAAAAAATAATTTTGATTTACAATAGTTGTATTAATGTAAGTTAATTAGTCACTTCTTAATTACTATTATAACTTAATGAATCAATTTTCACTGTGGAAAGATATTGTATTTAAAATTTACACACAATTTTACATACTATCATAAAAACATGCGCAATTTTGATATTGCACTAAACGTTGTGATTTTATTATTAAAATATTTTAGATAATTCGAAAATTGATCGTTATGTTATTTATTATTGCTCCACCTGGCTATTATTTATCATTGTCTAAAATGGAAATGAGATATTGTAAGTATAAATTAATTCATAAATAAATATAAATTAAAATGTGAAAGATGTATTTTATACGTTAAATATTTCCGTTGAAACTAAGTCTCAATTATAACATTACTAAAATGTTATTTTAGTTTCGCAAAGTATACTCAACTACTCGGATTGTCAACATTATCAATATCAAAGTGCAGTTTTTATTGAAAAAGAGCATTCTAGAATATTATTTCCAGAACGACTCTTTGCGAGTGGAATATGCTTCTAAAATACATGACGAATCAAGAACAGAGCAAACAAGCGTACTGCTAGCAACAGCCCGTAGGAGTACTCGAAGCTAACTGCTTGATAACCGTTGCGGCTATATTGCTACTGAATAGTACCAACATCCATTCAGAGACCGGTTGCACAGTACTTAGAAGTCAATAATAACGGCTGTGCTTACAAAATAATAAAATACTAACGAGATTTATTTATTCAAGAAAAAAATAAGCTTCCATCTAGTGCGCTTTTAAAATAATTTTAAGCTTGGGATAATATTTTTCAGCGCATATTTACGACATATCCGCAAAGTACAGAAGTAAACGTTGTTGGGTTTGAATACTGAATTCATGATTTCAAATCTTAGTAACGACTGCTGCATAAATATTTGTTTCAATCGATATTTGGGTTCCCACTTCAAGGTATATAGATGTTCATGATGAATTTGGTATAGGAATAGAGCAAGAGAAATCAACTAATTATTAGTCTTGTTCTTGCCATAGACATTTAATATTAAATATTTTGCATGCAAAATCTTTGTTAAAGTACCACAGTGAAAAAAATACCAATGTATTTTAGTTTTACAAAATTATTTTTAAAATAAATTAGATAACTATTTCGGCTCAAGCCATCGTCAGAACTATGCTTAAACGAACATTTGCTCATCTATATTTAGCTGTGTTTTTCACCGTATTATTATGGAGTTATACCAAGTGAATGCCAATTCAATTAATAATTTATTAAAGTCTCTCAATTAATTGACTGAGTTGATATGTATTTTGTAGAACTCTATTATAACACAATTAAAAAATAGCAACTTAATTTAATTCTACAAAAAATATGAGAAATATTGATGTTAGCTATTTCGCTAACACCTTCATCAGAATTCTATAGCCTAAAATAGTCAAAGCTTCCGATTATTTCTTTGGTTAAAAAGGTAATATTTTATAAAATTTCGAGTGAATGATTTTAAAAATTGTTACAAATTTTCAATTTTTACACGTATGAGATCTTTTAATAGAGACATTATGGCAGTTATGTTGATAAAGTGGCATCTATCACACATGTTTTCAATTGTTTAATAGGTACGGAAAATTTGCATGTACAATTATAACATTCTGCACGAACGATTTGAGGGTGTCGAACTAGCTACCGAGATCATGCAATTTAATGCTTTTAGACTTTTTCCTTTCGGAGAATATTAAGTCGAAACTGTTTGCAAGTAAATTGCAAACAAGTGAGGTTTTTAGAATCAACATCGCAAATTCCATCCAACAAATTCAGATTTATGCGACGAATTCATTGAAAATTGGACCTGCCAAATTCAAAAATTTAATATCAAGCAAAGCTGCGGCAGATATTTGAAAGACGTTATACATCTTAATAAATGTCATAAAATCTACATTCAAATAAAAAAAAGGAGTAGATATCTCACGCATAGCACATTGTAGTATCATTTACATTATTTTTGAGCGTCCTTATTGAAATACACACTACATTAGAGATCTGTATAAAACATATTTCTCTTACTTGGTTAAAGCAAACAATAAGTTGTGTGAGTAAAACATATTACAAGCTCGACAAATAGACTATTCGATGTGCTTTTTCGTTTGTACAAGGACTATCGCGTCACGACTCCTGAAAAATTAACCCATTTCTTATTTAGTTTCGAAAAATAGACGCACAAGGTCTAAGCGTTATGTTTTACTTTGTATAAACGAAAAGTGTGAGTAAATATGCATTAAATGAAGCCTGTTTTAATATGTGTCTGTACACTTTTAATAGTGGATAAACTGTTGTGAAAAAAATGCTTAATAATGTTCATGTAATGCTATGTATTATATATCAAGGTTTATAAATATGTTAGTAGAGGTGAAATTCGGTTTCTTCAGTGATACCATAATTTGATTTTTAAAATAATAAGCTTTTGAAATTAAAAAAATGTTGCGATATTTTCTATAATTTTCTTTATTTGTTTGTACAAAAGTTATGATTTAAATGAATTTTAGCCTAGTATACTTTTCAAAAAAAAAATTTAATCAAATTTTAATATGAAATTGCATTAATAGAAAACGGTAAAAATCGACGGTTGTGCTTTACCAGGTCTTGAAAAATACCAAGTAAAAAATATGTAGTGTTGCCAACTGTAGAAAAGTAATGCTAGAGGATGAGTATGCTAAAAGGTGATCCTCCAAAAAGGGTTCAAAAGATCAGGAGATGAGAAGAGGGTGAAGAAAAACGGCACCTGGAGTCGTTCTCACGCGCTAGTGAAAGCGCATTATCCTGATATATCAGGAATGCTCAACTGAAAATAAATAAAATAAGCTTTTTATTATATAATATGTTATGAAAAATGTAAAAAAGCTTACTGTGAAATTAAAACTTTTGGAGCTTTGAAGCAAACTCAACTTTGCAAGAATGTATGTCAATTGCTACGTCTATTCTGAGAAAAGATCGTCAGGAACTTTAAGGGTTATTAAATTCTTCATATTTTTATGTGAATGTTAATGGTACAGTTAAAATTATTTTTCTATTCTGTTTTTTAATTTTTTTTTAGTTATTTTGTTTAAGTAAATGTCAGCAACTGCATGGCACATTGGCGCCAGCATTAACTATCTTTTTTATTTGAAAATAGTAAATAACGCTTTAGAAAAGTAATGATGAATGAATATTACTTAATATCACTCAAGTATTTCTAATTATTTGTCAACCTGGTAAGACAAACATTATTTATTCTTTTACGTACAAAAATACTTTGGAGGGCTATTTATTAACATTATTTTTATTAGAAAATATCATCTACCTTTAAGTTTTATTTTGTGACCTCATATACATTTTGATAAACGATTTTGTTTATCAGGTGATAGAAGGTACCCAAAATTAATATAAATGTAAGTAAAAAACCTACTGATTTTCAATTTTTAAACCAAACTTTTAGAATGTTATATTATTATTTATCTTATCGAAAAGCTCGCTTATTTATGAAGTCACAAAAGATTAAAAAGAAAACACTTAATTGAAAAGCGCTGCTCCGTCCCGCCAAAGCTCATCTTTTCGATTGGAACAAGGTTCACGCGACAAGAACGAGGGTCAAAAATTCGAATTATCAAACGGATAATACTTTTTTAGCACGTTAACAAAAGTATGATAATTTTTCTGAGCTTTTTTGTTCAAACTTATACATTTCAAATAATACTGTTCTTCCAAATAAGTTTCAACAAAGCTTCTTAAATCGTCTTAATTTTTAAGCTTCACGGAAATCTTTTAATTTATTTTAAGGGTGTGTACTTAAATTTAAGCATTAACATAAAATGATAGCAGACTGACAAAATAACTTTAAATTTGACTCGCAAATAATAAAACAATAGCCTAGATTTTTTGTTTATTATACTACTTTTTTCTATTGTATACATATACATAACTTGAGTAGTAACAAAGGATAATTTTTTAAAATTTGATGTTGTAGCAAAATAGTTCAAACTTTGTTGTTCCATACAAAACCATTCGTTGAATTTTCAGTTATGAAGTTAATAAACCCTACTACCCCGTTCACTGACTCTATAGATTATATGGATTTTTTTTTAGCCATGTTTAATAAAGAAAAATTGATACAAAGTTGTAGTTACCATATTTTGAAATGGTTATTTGCTATGTGAATAGTTATTGATATATTGTTAATAAACGTTTTAAAAATAGATGTGAAAATTAATTAATTGTTATCGTTTGTTCTTCTGGGTGATTTATGAAGTGTTTGTAAGGTTAAGCTACATATAGTATTAGAGACTGTCGCACGTTCCTTTTTCTGAGCTTTTTTTCAGTACGAAAATGAAACTTACTTTCTCAATATTTTATTTATTACAATTTTAGCTAAATAATATCAATCAGCTTACAGTGAGTCTTATAACATCTCATTTAATCTTGTTATACACAATGAGTATCTCCACTTATACGTTTCTATATATATAATATATATAATATTATTCTAGGTTTTTTAACGCGCATTGCTTTTATAATTTAATTTGAGAACCAAGTTCGTTAAGTGGTCAAAAGACAAAAATAAATGAAAAGAGCATATATTTAATGATTTTCTCAGAAAATTAAAAGACTTGTTTATAAGAAAAGCCGTATTCGAGGAAATCTTTAAAATATCTCTATATAATTAATCGACTCTAGTAGGCGCATAATTATGTGACGTCATAACCTTTTTTGTAATTTGAGTTATGGTTAAATAAAACATGCCAAAGATTTTACGGGCTGAATGAAACCTTAATATTTCATGTATTTAAAATTATCCCGTCCCTTAATCGTTTGCGAATAAAGGACCAACCCCATGTCTAGCACCCTTAGTGTGCCCGCTATAAGATGACAATAGACCGACGCTCAGCTCCATCCCTACATGCCTCCAAGGGAATTTATAAAGGAATCTCGATGACAAACAAGTGTTCACCTGTGTATTATATCCATTGTTAAATTATGATAAATTACCTGTTTTTGCGTCTCGAAAACGAGAGATTTTTTTAATAAAAGGTTTTAAGCCTTGATCTTAAGAAAAGTAATTTAGCCAAACTGTGATATAATTGCTTGAATTTAAAGAACAAGCGTCAGATTATTTCCGATTTATTTTTAAATATAACATGAGTTTAGCCTTTCGGCATCTTCAGGTATTCCATCGTGTGGCAATCCGTTAGTGATGAAACGTGTGGAATCGTACAAAGTTGTAACAATTCATATTTTGTCATAGGATTGCTTAAAAACATTTTTTATAGAATCGATCCATGCATATTTATTCATATACTAGAAAACAAATTTGTCACAATGATTTGATTTTCAATTGTTTTACATTTTTCAAAATAAAATTTCATTTATGATAATACACACAGGTCTTTTTTTTTGAGAAAATAAATATGAGGTCAAGTAAGTCTCTACATGTTCATAAAAAACAGTATATAAAACACAAGAACTGCTGAAAAGTTATTCCCCAGGTAATATCAAAAAAAACTACAAAACTTTTACTATTTATCAACAGCCTCTAGCGGAAAAACGTTGTGAGGCTTTTGGAAATAAACTTATTTTTTTTGATTCATAAATAAATAAAAAATATAGTCAAAAATAAACAAAAGAACCAATTATTCATAGCCATATTCGATTTAATAAAATTAATTGTTTTTCTATTTCTACTATCAAAAGCAAAACAACGATTTAATGATAAATTTATGACCGAATGGCTGCAATAAAAAATTGATTTCAATTGAAAAAATTTAAATTTATTTGACTAATATAGGGTAGGTAAAGTTATGGTTAAGTGCGGTTTATTTCTTTATTAAACATTAGCTTAGAATATATTTAGCGTGGATTGTGTGATAGATTGACAATATTTTAAGCAGCAAATAATTGTGTGTACTCAATGATTGTCTGTCTTGATTTTCACTCTTCGTGATTATACCATTTATCAAAATTAGTGCACTCAGTGTTAAATTTTTGAAAAGCTTTGATATTAAATCGATAAAAATTTCAACGAGTTGTTTCTCCACGTTGTGTATTCAGAAGAATTGATTCAAGTTTAACATATATAATATACACCAAGCAACACAGAGCTATAATTAAAATTGCAAAACAGATACCAAGAGCTCTGGTCAAAAAATGCATAAAGTCAATATAACTTTGTTAATATGTTGTTAAATGTTCAAATAAAGACTTAAATAAAATGGTTAAGCTGATGAAAATAACAAAAAAAATGATATTGAAACAGTTGATCTCTTGGCGTCACATTTATATCGTTAGATATTGCTTAAACGATACATGTATCGTAGTCATTGAACACAAAATCATCTAGAAAGGTTTGATTCAATTTTTTTATAAATGTAGCCGGCGACAAAAAATACTTGAATTTTTTAAAACTTAGTTATAAGTATCTAAAATTTGAAATCGATTTACCAACATTTGAACGATAAACACACAAACGTCAATATTTAACACATCCATTTAGAAATGAATTAATATGGACTATACTTACTGATTTTTTTTGTATGAATATGCTTTTTAAGCTATGTCTACTCGTAGCGTGGATCATACAAGCCCTTTCTGGAATATTTCAAAAGGATCGATTTATAGATCGCTCAATCTCTCATCATAATACGTAGTTAGCAAAGGACCGAAACTTTTATGTGATAAGCAAATCGTTTTCTTTTAAAATCGCAAACGGGAAAACAATTTTGTATTTTCATTATTTTTTTGTGTACGAAAATATTATTAAAAGTAAGAATGATTAATGTAGCAATTATTAAATGCATTGATTTTTCATTCATTAAATACCCTAACATTTTAAAATTTTTAATTGCATGTCTTTTCTCTAATTAAGGTTGGGAAAAATTCAGTTCAGGATGAAGGGAATTGGCCTTATCATTCCTGATATATGTTTTTTCTACAAATTAGATACCCTTTATATCCCCAACTCTCCACTTTCCTTCACTTACTGCCCCTCAAACCAACATCAATCAAACACTTGAGGGATAGGAAATTACTTGTAGATAAGAATCATAACATATCGTCAGAGGTTTTTTATTTCAATTCTTTGAAGGCTCACTGAATTTTTTATCATGAAAAATGAGCGTTTCTAGATTTTTCACGAAATAATAATTATATAATGAATATCATACATAAAAATAAAAAGCTTTTTTTATCAAAAAAAGTCCACTTAATATTTTAATACTCGAACGTTAAGCGTTGACACCTTCAATTTCAGATGGGTATCCACTGATACATTTTTACTTTTAAAATTACTAATATCCATTTTTATAATAAAATAAGAGAATTTTTATAATAAATATGATATATAAATACTGAAATTATCAAGACTATAGACAGTCAACCGATAAGCTTTTGAATTACAGTAAGAAAAACTTAAAAAATTAATTTTCTAATCAATCGATGGTTTTGTTTTCAAAAGTGGAAGCATCTATTATATTACATTAAATATGCCTTGATTGCCACCAACCACTTACCGAGTCCTTGCTTTATTTTTAGCCTCTAAGGGAGTGAGAAATAGTAAAAAGACTTCGTCACAAGTCACAAGGAGTTTCGTTTTACTACTTATATTCAGATGAAATTAATAAGGGAGTTTGAATACTCGTAAATGTGAGAGAGCGGGGTCACAATATGTATACAAATGTATGCTTAGTTAAAATAAATAAAAACATTTTTATTTTAGGAAATGATTTAGTGAAAAGAAGAATAATTCTATTATACCGCAAAGCTCACAAAAATATATTTTTTTAATAAATTTGAGCGGGAATCTGATATTATTATTAAAAAAAAATAATTTAATTATGTCAGCATAATTGCTTGGATTTTGTGAGGATGTTAAGTTATATGAAAACGATTTTCTAATGAAAAGCTTATAGCATGTAAATATTACTTTTAAAGTGCTAACTGTCACTTTTTGATAGCAAGACAAAATATTATAAAAAAATAAGAACATTTTTAAGTACTATTTCCACAATATATTTTATTATCTGGACCGATTTCGCTTATCGCGAGCATTGTCAATTAAGCTACTGCAAGTAAATATAATATGTTTTTAATATGAAAATTTATGTATTTTCTTTATTCACTGCCATTCAAATTACTTTAAAGTAAAAATATATCAAAAGAAAATAGTATGA